>OX451739.1:556001218-557251218 GCA_948472305.1 Vicia faba | reverse complement strand
AGTAACAAAAATCTGAACAACAGACTACCTTCCATAATGACTAGGCTATAATCCATTGGAGTAATAGAAATCTCAACGACAGACAACCTTCCATAATGACAAGACTACCATCCATTGGAGTAACAAAAATCTCGACAACAGACTACCTTCCATAATTACAAGGCTACCATCCATTGGAGTAACAAAAATCTCGACAAAAGACTACCTTTTATAATGACAAGGTTTCCATCCATTGGAATAACAAAAATCTCGACAACAGACTACCTTCCATAATGACAGACTACCTTCCATAATGTCAAGGCTACTACCCATTGGAGTAACAAAAATCTGAACAACAGACTACCTTCCATAATGACAAGGTTATAATCCATTGGAGTAATAGAAATCTCAACGACAGACAACCTTCCATAATGACAAGGCTACCATCCATTGGAGTAACAAAAATCTCGACAATAGACTACCTTCCATAATGACAAGGCTACCATCCATTGGAGTAACAAAAATCTCGACAAAAGACTACCTTTTATAATGACAAGGTTACCATCCATTGGAATAACAAAAATATCGACAACGGACTACCTTCCATAATGACAGACTACCTTCTATAATGTCAAGGCTACTATCCATTGGAGTAACAAAATTCTGAACAACAGACTACCTTCCATAATGTCAATTCTACAATCCATTGGAGTAATAGAAATCTCAACGACAGACTACATTCCATAATGACAAGGCTACGATCCATTGGAGTAACAAAAATCTCGACAACAGATTACCTTCCATAATTACAAGGCTACCATCCATTGGAGTCACAAAAATCTCGACAAAAGAACAACTTTTATAATGACAAGGTTACCATCCATTGGAATAATAAAAATCACGACAACAGACTACCTTCCATAATGAAAAACTACCTTCCATAATGTCAAGGCTACTATCCATTGGAGTAACAAAAATCTGAACAACAGACTACCTTCCATAATGACAAGGCTATAATCCATTAGAGTAATAGAAATCTCAACAATAGACAACCTTCCATAATGACAAGGCTACCATCCATTGGAGTAACAAAAATCTCGACAACAGACTACCTTCCATAATGATAATGCTACCATCCATTGGAGTAACAAAAATATCGATAAAAGACTACCTTTTATAATGACAAAGTTACCATCCATTGGAATAACAAAAATCTCGACAACAGACTACCTTCCATTATGACAGACTACCTTCTATAATGTCAAGGCTACTATCCATTGGAGTAACAAAAATCTAATCAACAGACTACCTTCCATAATGACAAGGTTATAATCCATTGGAGTATAAGAAATCTCAACGACAGACAACCTTCCATAATGACAAGGCTACCATCCATTAGAGTATCAAAAATTTCGACAATAGACTACCTTCCATAATGACAAGGCTACCATCCATTGGAGTGACAAAAATCTCGACAAAAGACTACCTTTTATAATGACAAGGTTACCATCCATTGGAATAACAAAAATATCGACAACAGACTACCTTCCATGATGACAAACTACCTTCCATAATGTCAAGGCTACTATCCATTGGAGTAACAAAAATCTGAACAACAGACTACCTTCCATAATGACAAGGCTATAATCCATTAGAGTAATAGAAATCTCAACAACAGACAACCTTCCATAATGACAAGGCTACCATCCATTGGAGTAACAAAAATCTCGACAACAGACTACCTTCCATAATGATAATGCTACCATCCATTAGAGTAACAAAAATATCGACAAAAGACTACCTTTTATAATGACAAAGTTACCATCCATTGGAATAACAAAAATCTCGACAACAGACTACCTTCCATAATGACAGACTACCTTCTATAATGTCAAGGCTACTATCCATTGGAGTAACAAAAATCTAATCAACAGACTACCTTCCATAATGACAAGGTTATAATTCATTGGAGTATTAGAAATCTCAACGACAGACAACCTTCCATAATGACAAGGCTACCATCCATTAGAGTAACAAAAATTTCGACAACAGACTACCTTCCATAATGACAAGGCTACCATCCATTGGAGTGACAAAAATCTCGACAAAAGACTACCTTTTATAATGACAAGGTTACCATCCATTGGAATAACAAAAATATCGACAACAGACTACCTTCCATGATGACAAACTACCTTCCATAATGTCAAGGCTACTATCCATTGGAGTAACAAAAATCTGAACAACAGACTACCTTCCATAATGACAAGGCTATAATCCATTAGAGTAATAGAAATCTCAACAACAGACAACCTTCCATAATGACAAGGCTACCATCCATTGGAGTAACAAAAATCTCGACAACAGACTACCTTCCATAATGATAATGCTACCATCCATTAGAGTAACAAAAATATCGACAAAAGACTACCTTTTATAATGACAAAGTTACCATCCATTGGAATAACAAAAATCTCGACAACAGACTACCTTCCATAATGACAGACTACCTTCTATAATGTCAAGGCTACTATCCATTGGAGTAACAAAAATCTAATCAACAGACTACCTTCCATAATGACAAGGTTATAATTCATTGGAGTATTAGAAATCTCAACGACAGACAACCTTCCATAATGACAAGGCTACCATCCATTAGAGTAACAAAAATTTCGACAACAGACTACCTTCCATAATGACAAGGCTACCATCCATTGGAGTGACAAAAATCTCGACAAAAGACTACCTTTTATAATGACAAGGTTACCATCCATTGGAATAACAAAAATATCGACAACAGACTACCTACCATAATGACAGACTACCTTCTATAATGTCAAGGCTACTATCCATTGGAGTAACAAAATTCTGAACAACAGACTACCTTT
Organism: Vicia faba; assembly: GCA_948472305.1. NCBI lineage: Eukaryota > Viridiplantae > Streptophyta > Magnoliopsida > Fabales > Fabaceae > Vicia > Vicia faba. The sequence continues at coordinate 557,248,351 of OX451739.1, read as the reverse complement.
CATAATGTCAAGGCTACAATCCATTGGAGTAACAGAAATCTCAACGACAGACTACCTTCCATAATGACAAGGCTACCATCCATTGGAGTAACAAAAATCTCGAAACCAGACTACCTGCCATAATTACAAGGCTACCATCCATTGGAGTCACAAAAATCTCGACAAAAGACCACATTTTATAATGACAAGGTTACCATCCATTGGAATAATAAAAATCTCGACAACAGACTACCTTCCATAATGTCAGACTACCTTCCATAATGTCAAGGCTACTATCCATTGGAGTAACAAAAATCTGAACAACAAACTATCTTCCATAATGACGAGGCTATAACCCATTGTAGTAATAGAAATCTCTATGACAGACAACCTTCCATAATGACAAGGCTACCATCGATTGGAGTAACAAAAATCTCGACAACAGAGCACATTCCATAATGACAAGGCTACCATCCATTGGAGTAACAAAAATCTCGACAAAAGACTACCTTTTATAATGACAAGGTTACCATCCATTGGAATAACAAAAATATCGACAACAGACTACCTTCCATAATGACAGACTACCTTCTATAATGTCAAGGCTACTATCCATTATAGTAACAAAAATCTGAACAACAGACTACCTTCCATAATGACAAGGCTATAATCCATTGGAGTAATAGAAATCTCAACGACAGACAACCTTCCATAATGACAAGGCTACCATCCATTGGAGTAACAAAAATCTCGACAACAGACTACCTTCCATAATTACAAGGCTACCATCCATTGGAGTAACAAAAATCTCGACAAAAGATTACCTTTTATAATGACAAGGTTTCCATCCATTGGAATAACAAAAATCTCAACAACAGACTACCTTCCATAATGACAGACTACCTTCCATAATGTCAAGGCTACTACCCATTGGAGTAACAAAAATCTGAACAACAGACTACCTTCCATAATGACAAGGTTATAATCCATTGGAGTATTAGAAATCTCAACGACAGACAACCTTCCATAATGACAAGGCTACCATCCATTGGAGTAACAAAAATCTCGACAACAGACTACCTTCCATAATGACAAGGCTACCATCCATTGGAGTAACAAAAATCTCGACAAAAGACTACCTTTTATAATGACAAGGTTACCATCCATTGGAATAACAAAAATATCGACAACAGACTACCTTCCATAATGACAGACTACCTTCTATAATGTCAAGGCTACTATCCATTGGAGTAACAAAATTCTGAACAACAGACTACCTTCCATAATGTCAAGGCTACATTCCATTGGAGTAATAGAAATCTCAACGACAGACTACCTTCCATAATGACAAGGCTACCATCCATTGGAGTAACAAAAATCTCGACAACAGACTACCTTCCATAATTACAAGGCTACCATCCATTGGAGTCACAAAAATCTCGACAAAAGACCACATTTTATAATGACAAGGTTACCATCCATTGGAGTAACAAAAATCTCGACAACAGACTACCTTCCATAATGATAATGCTACCATCCATTGGAGTAACAAAAATATCGACAAAAGACTACCTTTTATAATGACAAGGTTACCATCCATTGGAATAACAAAAATCTCGACAACAGACTACCTTCCATAATGACAAACTACCTTCCATAATGTCAAGGCTACTATCCATTGGAGTAACAAAAATCTGAACAACAGACTACCTTCCATAATGACAAGGTTATAATCCATTGGAGTATTAGAAATCTCAACGACAGACAACCTTCCATAATGACAAGGCTACCATCCATTAGAGTAACAAAAATTTCGACAACAGACTACCTTCCATAATGACAAGGCTACCATCCATTGGAGTGACAAAAATCTCGACACAAGACTACATTTTATAATGACAAGGATACCATCCATTGGAATAACAAAAATATCGACAACAGACTACCTTCCATAATGACAAACTACCTTCTATAATGTCAAGGCTACTATACATTGGAGTAACAAAATTCTGAACAACAGACTACCTTCCATAATGTCAAGGCTACAATCCATTGGAGTAACAGAAATCTCAACGACAGACTACCTTCCATAATGACAAGGCTACCATCCATTGGAGTAACAAAAATCTCGACAACAGACTACCTTCCATAATTACAAGGCTACCATCCATTGGAGTCACAAAAATCTCGACAAAAGACCACATTTTATAATGACAAGGTTACCATCCATTGGAATAATAAAAATCTCGACAACAGACTACCTTCCATAATGACAGACTACCTTCCATAATGTCAAGGCTACTATCCATTGGAGTAACAAAAATCTGAACAACAAACTATCTTCCATAATGACAAGGCCATAACCCATTGGAGTAATAGAAATCTCAACGACAGACAACCTTCCATAATGACAAGGCTACCATCCATTGGAGTAACAAAAATCTCGACAACAGACCACCTTCCATAATGACAAGGCTACCATCCATCGGAGTAACAAAAATCTCGACAAAAGACTACCTTTTATAATGACAAGGTTACCATCCATTGGAATGACAAAAATCTCGACAACAGACTACATTCCATAATGACAAACTACCTTCCATAATGTCAAGGCTACTATCCATTATAGTAACAAAAATCCAAACAACAGACTACCTTCCATAATGACAAGGCTATAATCCAATGGAGTAATAGAAATCTCAACGACAGTCAACCTTCCATAATGACAAGGCTACCATCCATTGGAGTAACAAAAATCTCGACAACAGACTACCTTCCATAATTACAAGGCTACCATCCATTGGAGTAACAAAAATCTCGACAAAAGACTACCTTTTATAATGACAAGGTTACCATCCATTGGAATAACAAAAATCTCGACAACAGACTACCTTCTATAATGTCAAGGCTATTACCCATTGGAGTAACAAAAATCTGAACAACAGACTACCTTCCATAATTACAAGCCTATAATCCATTGGAGTAATAGAAATCTCAACGACAGACAACCTTCCATAATGACAAGGCTACCATCCATTAGAGTAACAAAATCTCAACAACAGACTACCTTCCATAATGACAAGGCTACCATCCATTGAAGTAACAAAAATCTCGACAAAAGAGTACCTTTAATAATGACAAGGTTACCATACATTAGAATAACAAAAATCTCGACAATAGACTACCTTCCATAATGACAAACTACCTTCCATAATGTCAAGGCTACTATCCATTGGAGTAACAAAAATCTGAACAACAGACTACCTTCCATAATGACAAGGCTATAATCCATTGGAGTAATAGAAATCTCAATGACAGACAACCTTCCATAATGACAAGGCTACCATCCATTGGAGTAACAAAAATCTCGACAACAGACTACCTTCCATAATGATAATGCTACCATCCATTAGAGTAACAAAAATATCGACAAAAGACTACCTTTTATGATGACAAGGTTACCATCCATTGGAATAACAAAAATCTCGACAACAGACTACCTTCCATAATGACAAACTACCTTCCATAATGTCAAGGCTACTATCCATTGGAGTAACAAAAATCTGAACAACAAACTACCTTCCATAATGACAAGGCTATAATCCATTAGAGTAATAGAAATATCAACAATAGACAACCTTCCATAATGACAAGGCTACCATCCATTGGAGTAACAAAAATCTCGACAACACACTACCTTCCATAATGATAATGCTACCATCCATTGGAGTAACAAAAATATCGACAAAAGACTACCTTTTATAATGACAAAGTTACCATCCTATGGAATAACAAAAATCTCGACAACAGACTACCTTCCATTATGACAGACTACCTTCTATAATGTCAAGGCTACTATCCATTGGAGTAACAAAAATCGAATCAACAGACTACCTTCCATAATGACAAGGTTATAATCCATTGGAGTATTAGAAATCTCAACGACAAACAACTTTCCATAATGACAAGGCTACCATCCATTAGAGTAACAAAAATTTCGACAACAGACTACCTTCCATAATGACAAGGCTACCATCCATTGGAGTGACAAAAATCTCGACAAAAGACTACATTTTATAATGACAAGGATACCATCCATTGGAATAACAAAAATATCGACAACAGACTACCTTCCATAATAACAGACTACCTTCTATAATGTCAAGGCTACTATCCATTGGAGTAACAAAATTCTGAACAACAGACTACCTTCCATAATGTCAAGGCTACAATCCATTGGAGTAACAGAAATCTCAACGACAGACTACCTTCCATAATGACAAGGCTACCATCCATTGGAGTAACAAAAATCTCGACAACAGACTACCTTCCATAATTACAAGGCTACCATCCATTGGAGTCACAAAAATCTCGACAAAAGACCACATTTTATAATGACAAGGTTACCATCCATTGGAATAATAAAAATCTCGACAACAAACTACCTTCCATAATGACAGACTACCTTCCATAATGTCAAGGCTACTACCCATTGGAGTAACAAAAATCTGAACAACAGACTACCTTCCATAATGACAAGGCTATAATCCATTCGAGTAATAGAAATCTCAACGATAGACAACCTTCCATAATGACAAGGCTACCATCCATTAGAGTAACAAAATCTCAACAACAGACTACCTTCCATAATGACAAGGCTACCATCCATTGAAGTAACAAAAATCTCGACAAAAGAGTACCTTTAATAATGACAAGGTTACCATACATTAGAATAACAAAAATCTCGACAATAGACTACCTTCCATAATGACAAACTACCTTCCATAATGTCAAGGCTACTATCCATTGGAGTAACAAAAATCTGAACAACAGACTACCTTCCATAATGACAAGGCTATAATCCATTGGAGTAATAGAAATCTCAATGACAGACAACCTTCCATAATGACAAGGATACCATCCATTGGAGTAACAAAAATCTCGACAACAGACTACCTTCCATAATGACAAGGCTACCATCCATCGGAGTAACAAAAATCTCGACAAAAGACTACCTTTTATAATGACAAGGTTACCATCCATTGGAATGACAAAAATCTCGACAACAGACTACATTCCATAATGACAAACTACCTTCCATAATGTCAAGGCTACTATCCATTATAGTAACAAAAATCCAAACAACAGACTACCTTCGATAATGACAAGGCTATAATCCATTGGAGTAATAGAAATCTCAACGACAGTCAACCTTCCATAATGACAAGGCTACCATCCATTGGAGTAACAAAAATCTCGACAACAGACTACCTTCCATAATTACAAGGCTACCATCCATTGGAGTAACAAAAATCTCGACAAAAGACTACCTTTTATAATGACAAGGTTACCATCCATTGGAATAACAAAAATCTCGACAACAGACTACCTTCCATAATGTCAAGGCTACTACCCATTGGAGTAACAAAAATCTGAACAACAGACTACCTTCCATAATGACAAGGCTATAATCCATTGGAGTAATAGAAATCTCAACGACAGACAACCTTCCATAATGACAAGGCTACCATCCATTAGAGTAACAAAATCTCAACAACAGACTACCTTCCATAATGACAAGGCTACCATCCATTGAAGTAACAAAAATCTCGACAAAAGAGTACCTTTAATAATGACAAGGTTACCATACATTAGAATAACAAAAATCTCGACAATAGACTACCTTCCATAATGACAAACTACCTTCCATAATGTCAAGGCTACTATCCATTGGAGTAACAAAAATCTGAACAACAGACTACCTTCCATAATGACAAGGCTATAATCCATTGGAGTAATAGAAATCTCAATGACAGACAACCTTCCATAATGACAAGGCTACCATCCATTGGAGTAACAAAAATCTCGACAACAGACTACCTTCCATAATGATAATGCTACCATCCATTGGAGTAACAAAAATATCGACAAAAGACTACCTTTTATAATGACAAGGTTACCATCCATTGGAATAACAAAAATCTCGACAACAGACTACCTTCCATAATGACAAACTACCTTCCATAATGTCAAGGCTACTATCCATTGGAGTAACAAAAATCTGAACAACAGACTACCTTCCATAATGACAAGGCTATAATCCATTAGAGTAATAGAAATCTCAACAATAGACAACCTTCCATAATGACAAGGCTACCATCCATTGGAGTAACAAAAATCTCGACAACAGACTACCTTCCATAATGATAATGCTACCAACCATTGGAGTAACAAAAATATCGACAAAAGACTACCTTTTATAATGACAAAGTTACCATCCTAGGGAATAACAAAAATCTCGACAACAGACTACCTTCCATTATGACAGACTACCTTCTATAATGTCAAGGCTACTATCCATTGGAGTAACAAAAATCTAATCAACAGACTACCTTCCATAATGACAAGGTTATAATCCATTGGAGTATTAGAAATCTCAACGACAGACAACCTTCCATAATGACAAGGCTACCATCCATTAGAGTAACAAAAATTTCGACAACAGACTACCTTCCATAATGACAAGGCTACCATCCATTGGAGTGACACAAATCTCGATAAAAGACTACATTTTATAATGACAAGGATACCATCCATTGGAATAACAAAAATATCGACAACAGACTACCTTCCATAATGACCGACTACCTTCTATAATGTCAAGGCTACTATCCATTGGAGTAACAAAATTCTGAACAACAGACTACCTTCCATAATGTCAAGGCTACAATCCATTGGAGTAACAGAAATCTCAACGACAGACTACCTTCCATAATGACAAGGCTACCATCCATTGGAGTAACAAAAATCTCGACAACAGACTACCTTCCATAATTACAAGGCTACCATCCATTGGAGTCACAAGAATCTCGACAAAAGACCACATTTTATAATGACAAGGTTACCATCCATTGGAATAATAAAAATCTCGACAACAGACTACCTTCCATAATGACAGACTACCTTCCATAATGTCAAGGCTACTATCCATTGGAGTAACAAAAATCTGAACAACAAACTATCTTCCATAATGACAAGGCTATAACCCATTGGAGTAATAGAAATCTCAACGACAGACAACCTTCCATAATGACAAGGCTACCATCCATTGGAGTATTGAAAATCTCGACAACAGACCACCTTCCATAATGATAAGGCTACCATCCATCGGAGTAACAAAAATCTCGACAAAAGACTACCTTTTATAATGACAAGGTTACCATCCATTGGAATGACAAAAATCTCGACAACAGACTACATTCCATAATGACAAACTACCTTCCATAATGTCAAGGCTACTATCCATTATAGTAACAAAAATCCAAACAACAGACTACCTTCCATAATGACAAGGCTATAATCCATTGGAGTAATAGAAATCTCAACGACAGTCAACCTTCCATAATGACAAGGCTACCATCCATTGGAGTAACAAAAATCTCGACAACAGACTACCTTCCATAATTACAAGGCTACCATCCATTGGAGTAACAAAAATCTCGACAAAAGACTACCTTTTATAATGACAAGGTTACCATCCATTGGAATAACAAAAATCTCGACAACAGACTACCTTCCATAATGTCAAGGCTACTACCCATTGGAGTAACAAAAATCTGAACAACAGACTACCTTCCATAATGACAAGGCTATAATCCATTGGAGTAATAGAAATCTCAACGACAGACAACCTTCCATAATGACAAGGCTACCATCCATTAGAGTAACAAAATCTCAATAACAGACTACCTTCCATAATGACAAGGCTACCATCCATTGAAGTAACAAAAATCTCGAAAAAAGAGTACCTTTAATAATGACAAGGTTACCATACATTAGAATAACAAAAATCTCGACAATAGACTACCTTCCATAATGACAAACTACCTTCCATAATGTCAAGGCTACTATCCATTGGAGTAACAAAAATCTGAACAACAGACTACCTTCCATAATGACAAGGCTATAATCCATTGGAGTAATAGAAATCTCAATGACAGACAACCTTCCATAATGACAAGGCTACCATCCATTGGAGTAACAAAAATCTCGACAACAGACTACCTTCCATAATGATAATGCTACCATCCATTGGAGTAACAAAAATATCGACAAAAGACTACCTTTTATAATGACAAGGTTACCATCCATTGGAATAACAAAAATCTCGACAACAGACTACCTTCCATAATGACAAGCTACCTTCCATAATGTCAAGGCTACTATCCATTGGAGTAACAAAAATCTGAACAACAGACTACCTTCCATAATGACAAGGCTATAATCCATTAGAGTAATAGAAATCTCAACAATAGACAACCTTCCATAATGACAAGGCTACCATCCATTGGAGTAACAAAAATCTCGACAACAGACTACCTTCCATAATGATAATGCTACCATCCATTGGAGTAACAAAAATATCGACAAAAGACTACCTTTTATAATGACAAAGTTACCATCCTAGGGAATAACAAAAATCTCGACAACAGACTACCTTCCATTATGACAGACTACCTTCTATAATGTCAAGGCTACTATCCATTGGAGTAACAAAAATCTAATCAACAGACTACCTTCCATAATGACAAGGTTATAATCCATTGGAGTATTAGAAATCTCAACGACAGACAACCTTCCATAATGACAAGGCTACCATCCATTAGAGTAACAAAAATTTCGACAACAGACTACCTTCCATAATGACAAGGCTACCATCCATTGGAGTGACAAAAATCTCGACAAAAGACTACATTTTATAATAACAAGGATACCATCCATTGGAATAACAAAAATATCGACAACAGACTACCTTCCATAATGACCGACTACCTTCTATAATGTCAAGGCTACTATCCATTGGAGTAACAAAATTCTGAACAACAGACTACCTTCCATAATGTCAAGGCTACAATCCATTGGAGTAACAGAAATCTCAACGACAGACTACCTTCCATAATGACAAGGCTACCATCCATTGGAGTAACAAAAATCTCGACAACAGACTACCTTCCATAATTACAAGGCTACCATCCATTGGAGTCACAAAAATCTCGACAAAAGACCACATTTTATAATGACAAGGTTACCATCCATTGGAATAATAAAAATCTCGACAACAGACTACCTTCCATAATGACAGACTACCTTCCATAATGTCAAGGCTACTATCCATTGGAGTAACAAAAATCTGAACAACAAACTATCTTCCATAATGACAAGGCTATAACCCATTGGAGTAATAGAAATCTCAATGACAGACAACCTTCCATAATGACAAGGCTACCATCCATTGGAGTATTGAAAATCTCGACAACAGACCACCTTCCATAATGACAAGGCTACCATCCATCGGAGTAACAAAAATCTCGACAAAAGACTACCTTTTATAATGACAAGGTTACCATCCATTGGAATGACAAAAATCTCGACAACAGACTACATTCCATAATGACAAACTACCTTCCATAATGTCAAGGCTACTATCCATTATAGTAACAAAAATCCAAACAACAGACTACCTTCCATAATGACAAGGCTATAATCCATTGGAGTAATAGAAATCTCAACGACAGTCAACCTTCCATAATGACAAGGCTACCATCCATTGGAGTAACAAAAATCTCGACAACAGACTACCTTCCATAATTACAAGGCTACCATCCATTGGAGTAACAAAAATCTCGACAAAAGACTACCTTTTATAATGACAAGGTTACCATCCATTGGAATAACAAAAATCTCGACAACAGACTACCTTCCATAATGTCAAGGCTACTACCCATTGGAGTAACAAAAATCTGAACAACAGACTACCTTCCATAATGACAAGGCTATAATCCATTGGAGTAATAGAAATCTCAACGACAGACAACCTTCCATAATGACAAGGCTACCATCCATTAGAGTAACAAAATCTCAATAACAGACTACCTTCCATAATGACAAGGCTACCATCCATTGAAGTAACAAAAATCTCGACAAAAGAGTACCTTTAATAATGACAAGGTTACCATACATTAGAATAACAAAAATCTCGACAATAGACTACCTTCCATAATGACAAACTACCTTCCATAATGTCAAGGCTACGATCCATTGGAGTAACAAAAATCTGAACAACAGACTACCTTCCATAATGACAAGGCTATAATCCATTGGAGTAATAGAAATCTCAATGACAGACAACCTTCCATAATGACAAGGCTACCATCCATTGGAGTAACAAAAATCTCGACAACTGACTACCTTCCATAATGATAATGCTACCATCCATTGGAGTAACAAAAATATCGACAAAAGACTACCTTTTATGATGACAAGGTTACCATCCATTGGAATAACAAAAATCTCGACAACTGACTACCTTCCATAATGACAGACTACCTTCTATAATGTCAAGGCTACTATCCATTGGAGTAACAAAAATCTAATCAACAGACTACCTTCCATAATGACAAGGTTATAATCCATTGGAGTATTAGAAATCTCAACGACAGACAACCTTCCATAATGACAAGGCTACCATCCATTAGAGTAACAAAAATCTCGACAACAGACTACCTTCCATAATGACAATGCTACCATCCATTGGAGTAACAAAAATATCGACAAAAGACTACCTTTTATAATGACAAGGTTACCATCCATTGGAATAACAAAAATATCGACAACAGACTACCTTCCATAATGACAGACTACCTTCTATAATGTCAAGGCTATTATCCATTGGAGTAACAAAATTATGAACAACAGACTACCTTCCATAATGACAAGGCTACAATCCATTGGAGTAACAGAAATCTCAACGACAGACTACCTTCCATAATGACAAGGCTACCATCCACTGGAGTAACAAAAATCACGACAACAGACTACCTTCCATAATTACAAGGCTACCATCCATTGGAGTAAAAAAACTCTCGACAAAAGACTACCTTTTATAATGACAACGTTACCATCCATTGGAATAACAAAAATCTCGACAACAGACTACCTTCCATAATGACAGACTACCTTCTATAATGTCAAGGCTACTATCCATTGGAGTTACAAAAATCTGAACAACAGACTACCTTCCATAATGACAAGGCTATAATCCATTGGAGTAATAGAAATCTCAACGATAGAAAACCTTCTATAATGACAAGGCTACCATCCATTGGAGTAACAAAAATCTCGACAACAGACTACCTTCCATAATGACAATGCTACCATCCATTGGAGTAACAAAAATATCGACAAAAGACTACCTTTTATAATGACAAGGTTACCATCCATTGGAATAACAAAAATCTCGACAACAGACTACCTTCCATAATGACAGACTACCTTCTATAATGTCAAGGCTACTATCCATTGGAGTAAAAAAAATATAAACAACAGACTACCTTCTATAATGACAAGGCTACAATCCATTGGAGTAACAGAAATCTCAACGACAGACTACCTTCCATAATGACAAGGCTACCATCCATTGGAGTAACAAAAATCTCGACAACAGACTACCTTCCATAATTACAAGGCTACCATCCATTGGAGTACCAAAAATCTCGACAAAAGACTACCTTTTATAATGACAACATTACCATCAATTGGAATAACAAAAATCTCGACAACAGACTACCTTCCATAATGACAGACTACCTTCTATAATGTCAAGGCTACTATCCATTGGAGTAACAAAAATCTTAACAACAGACTACCTTCCATAATGACAAGGCTATAATCCATTGGAGTAATAGAAATCTCAACGATAGAAAACCTTCCATAATGACAAGGCTACCATCCATTGGAGTAACAAAAATCTCGACAACAGACTACCTTCCATAATGACAATGCTACCATCCATTGGAGTAACAAAAATCTCGACAAAAGACTACCTTTTATAATGACAAGGTTACCATCCATTGGAATAACAAATATCTCGACAACAGACTACCTTCCATAATGACAGACTACCTTCTATAATGTCAAGGCTACTATCCATTGGAGTAAAAAAAATCTAAACAACAGACTACCTTCCATAATGACAAGGCTACAATCCATTGGAGTAACAGAAATCTCAACGACAAACTACCTTCCATAATGACAAGGCTACCATCCATTGGAGTAACAAAAATCTCGACAACAGACTACCTTCCATAATTACAAGGCTACCATCCATTGGAGTAACAAAAATCTCGACAAAAGACTACCTTTTATAATGACAAGGTTACCATCCATTGGAATAACGAAAATCTCGACAACAGACTACCTTCCATAATGTCAAGGCTACTACCCATTGGAGTAACAAAAATCTGAACAACAGACTACCTTCCATAATGACAAGGCTATAATCCATTGGAGTAATAGAAATCTCAACGACAGACAACCTTCCATAATGACAAGGCTACCATCCATTAGAGTAACAAAATCTCAACAACAGACTACCTTCCATAATGACAAGGCTACCATCCATTGAAGTAACAAAAATCTCGACAAAAGAGTACCTTTAATAATGATAAGGTTACCATACATTAGAATAACAAAAATCTCGACAATAGACTACCTTCCATAATGACAAACTACCTTCCATAATGTCAAGGCTACTATCCATTGGAGTAACAAAAATCTGAACAACAGACTACCTTCCATAATGACAAGGCTATAATCCATTGGAGTAATAGAAATCTCAATGACAGACAACCTTCCATAATGACAAGGCTACCATCCATTGGAGTAACAAAAATCTCGACAACAGACTACCTTCCATAATGATAATGCTACCATCCATTGGAGTAACAAAAATATCGACAAAAGACTACCTTTTATAATGACAAGGTTACCATCCATTGGAATAACAAAAATCTCGACAACAGACTACCTTCCATAATGACAAACTACCTTCCATAATGTCAAGGCTACTATCCATTGGAGTAACAAAAATCTGAACAACAGACTACCTTCCATAATGACAAGGCTATAATCCATTAGAGTAATAGAAATCTCAACAATAGACAACCTTCCATAATGACAAGGCTACCATCCATTGGAGTAACAAAAATCTCGACAACAGACTACCTTCCATAATGATAATGCTACCATCCATTGGAGTAACAAAAATATCGACAAAAGACTACCTTTTATAATGACAAAGTTACCATCCTAGGGAATAACAAAAATCTCGACAACAGACTACCTTCCATTATGACAGACTACCTTCTATAATGTCAAGGCTACTATCCATTGGAGTAACAAAAATCTAATCAACAGACTACCTTCCATAATGACAAGGTTATAATCCATTGGAGTATTAGAAATCTCAACGACAGACAACCTTCCATAATGACAAGGCTACCATCCATTAGAGTAACAAAAATTTCGACAACAGACTACCTTCCATAATGACAAGGCTACCATCCATTGGAGTGACAAAAATCTCGACAAAAGACTACATTTTATAATGACAAGGATACCATCCATTGGAATAACAAAAATATCGACAACAGACTACCTTCCATAATGACCGACTACCTTCTATAATGTCAAGGCTACTATCCATTGGAGTAACAAAATTCTGAACAACAGACTACCTTCCATAATGTCAAGGCTACAATCCATTGGAGTAACAGAAATCTCAACGACAGACTACCTTCCATAATGACAAGGCTACCATCCATTGGAGTAACAAAAATCTCGACAACAGACTACCTTCCATAATTACAAGGCTACCATCCATTGGAGTCACAAAAATCTTGACAAAAGACCACATTTTATAATGACAAGGTTACCATCCATTGGAATAATAAAAATCTCGACAACAGACTACCTTCCATAATGACAGACTACCTTCCATAATGTCAAGGCTACTATCCATTGGAGTAACAAAAATCTGAACAACAAACTATCTGCCATAATGACAAGGCTATAACCCATTGGAGTAATAGAAATCTCAACGACAGACAACCTTCCATAATGACAAGGCTACCATCCATTGGATTATTGAAAATCTCGACAACAGACCACCTTCCATAATGATAAGGCTACCATCCATCGGAGTAACAAAAATCTCGACAAAAGACTACCTTTTATAATGACAAGGTTACCATCCATTGGAATGACAAAAATCTCGACAACAGACTACATTCCATAATGACAAACTACCTTCCATAATGTCAAGGCTACTATCCATTATAGTAACAAAAATCCAAACAACAGACTACCTTCCATAATGACAAGGCTATAATCCATTGGAGTAATAGAAATCTCAACGACAGTCAACCTTCCATAATGACAAGGCTACCATCCATTGGAGTAACAAAAATCTCGACAACAGACTACCTTCCATAATTACAAGGCTACCATCCATTGGAGTAACAAAAATCTCGACAAAAGACTACCTTTTATAATGACAAGGTTACCATCCATTGGAATAACAAAAATCTCGACAACAGACTACCTTCCATAATGTCAAGGCTACTACCCATTGGAGTAACAAAAATCTGAACAACAGACTACCTTCCATAATGACAAGGCTATAATCCATTGGAGTAATAGAAATCTCAACGACAGACAACCTTCCATAATGACAAGGCTACCATCCATTAGAGTAACAAAATCTCAATAACAGACTACCTTCCATAATGACAAGGCTACCATCCATTGAAGTAACAAAAATCTTGACAAACGAGTACCTTTAATAATGACAAGGTTACCATACATTAGAATAACAAAAATCTCGACAATAGACTACCTTCCATAATGACAAACTACCTTCCATAATGTCAAGGCTACGATCCATTGGAGTAACAAAAATATGAACAACAGACTACCTTCCATAATGACAAGGCTATAATCCATTGGAGTAATAGAAATCTCAATGACAGACAACCTTCCATAATGACAAGGCTACCATCCATTGGAGTAACAAAAATCTCGACAACTGACTACCTTCCATAATGATAATGCTACCATCCATTGGAGTAACAAAAATATCGACAAAAGACTACCTTTTATAATGACAAGGTTACCATCCATTGGAATAACAAAAATCTCGACAACTTACTACCTTCCATAATGACAGACTACCTTCTATAATGTCAAGGCTACTATCCATTGGAGTAACAAAAATCTAATCAACAGACTACCTTCCATAATGACAAGGTTATAATCCATTGGAGTATTAGAAATCTCAACGACAGACAACCTTCCATAATGACAAGGCTACCATCCATTAGAGTAACAAAAATCTCGACAACAGACTACCTTCCATAATGACAATGCTACCATCCATTGGAGTAACAAAAATATCGACAAAAGACTACCTTTTATAATGACAAGGTTCCCATCCATTGGAATAACAAAAATATCGACAACAGACTACCTTCCATAATGACAGACTACCTTCTATAATGTCAAGGCTACTATCCATTAGAGTAACAAAATTATGAACAACAGACTACCTTCCATAATGACAAGGCTACAATCCATTGGAGTAACAGAAATCTCAACGACAGACTACCTTCCATAATGACAAGGCTACCATCCACTGGAGTAACAAAAATCACGACAACAGACTACCTTCCATAATTACAAGGCTACCATCCATTGGAGTAAAAAAACTCTCGACAAAAGACTACCTTTTATAATGACAAGGTTACCATCCATTGGAATAACAAAAATCTCGACAACAAACTACCTTCCATAATGACAGACTACCTTCCATAATTTCAAGGCTACTATCCATTGGAGTAAATAAAATGTGAACAACAGACTACCTTCCATAATTACAAGGCTATAATCCATTGGAGTAATAGAAATCTTAACGACATACAACCATCCATAATGACAAGGCTACCATCCATTGGAGTAACAAAAATCTCGACAACAGACTACCTTCCATAATGACAAGGCTACCATCCATTGGAGTAACAAAAATCTCGACAAAAGACTACCTTTTATAATGATAAGGTTACCATCCATTGGAATAACAAAAATATCGACAACATAATGACATACTACCTTCTATAATGTCAAGGCTACTATCCATTAGAGTAACAAAAATCTAATCAACAGACTACCTTCCATAATGACAAGGGTATAATCCATTGGAGTAACTGAAATCTCAACGACAGACTACCTTCTATAATGACTAGGCTACAATCCATTGGAGTAACAAAAATCTCGACAACGGACTACCTTCCATAATTACAAGGCTACCATCCATTGGAGTACCAAAAATCTCGACAAAAGACTACCTTTTATAATGACAACGTTACCATCCATTGGAATAACAAAAATCTCGACAACAGACTACCTTCCATAATGACAGACTACCTTCTATAATGTCAAGGCTACTATCCATTGGAGTTACAAAAATCTGAACAACAGACTACCTTCCATAATGACAAGGCTATAATCCATTGGAGTAATAGAAATCTCAACGATAGAAAACCTTCCATAATGACAAGGCTACCATCCATTGGAGTAACAAAAATCTCGACAACAGACTACCTTCCATAATGACAATGCTACCATCCATTGGAGTAACAAAAATATCGACAAAAGACTACCTTTTATAATGACAAGGTTACCATCCATTGGAATAACAAAAATCTCGACAACATACTACCTTCCATAATGACAGACTACCTTCTATAATGTCAAGGCTACTATCCATTGGAGTAAAAAAAATATAAACAACAGACTACCTTCTATAATGACAAGGCTACAATCCATTGGAGTAACAGAAATCTCAACGACAGACTACCTTCCATAATGACAAGGCTACCATCCATTGGAGTAACAAAAATCTCGACAACAGACTACCTTCCATAATTACAAGGCTACCATCCATTGGAGTAACAAAAATCTCGACAAAAGACTACCTTTTATAATGACAAGGTTACCATCCATTGGAATAACAAAAATCTCGACAACAGACTACCTTCCATAATGACAGACTACCTTCTATAATGTCAAGGCTACTACCCATTAGAGTAACAAAAATCTGAACAACAGACTACCTTCCATAATGACAAGGCTACAATCCATTGGAGTAACAGAAATCTCAACGGCAGACTACCTTCTATAATGACTAGGCTACCATCCATTGGAGTAACAAAAATCTCGACAACGGACTACCTTCCATAATTACAAGGCTACCATCCATTGGAGTACCAAAAATCTCGACAAAAGACTACCTTTTATAATGACAACGTTACCATCCATTGGAATAACAAAAATCTCGACAACAGACTACCTTCCATAATGACAGACTACCTTCTATAATGTCAAGGCTACTATCCATTGGAGTTACAAAAATCTGAACAACAGACTACCTTCCATAATGACAAGGCTATAATCCATTGGAGTAATAGAAATCTCAACGATAGAAAACCTTCCATAATGACAAGGCTACCATCCATTGGAGTAACAAAAATCTCGACAACAGACTACCTTCCATAATGACAATGCTACCATCCATTGGAGTAACAAAAATATCGACAAAAGACTACCTTTTATAATGACAAGGTTACCATCCATTGGAATAACAAAAATCTCGACAACAGACTACCTTCCATAATGACAGACTACCTTCTATAATGTCAAGGCTACTATCCATTGGAGTAAAAAAAATATAAACAACAGACTACCTTCTATAATGACAAGGCTACAATCCATTGGAGTAACAGAAATCTCAACGACAGACTACCTTCCATAATGACAAGGCTACCATCCATTGGAGTAACAAAAATCTCGACAACAGACTACCTTCCATAATTACAAGGCTACCATCCATTGGAGTAACAAAAATCTCGACAAAAGACTACCTTTTATAATGACAAGGTTACCATCCATTGGAATAACAAAAATTTCGACAACAGACTACCTTCCATAATGACAGACTACCTTCTATAATGTCAAGGCTACTACCCATTAGAGTAACAAAAATCTGAACAACAGACTACCTTCCATAATGACAAGGCTACAATCCATTGGAGTAACAGAAATCTCAACGACAGACTACCTTCCATAATGACAAGGCTACCATCCATTGGAGTAACAAAAATCTCGACAACAGACTACCTTCCATAATTACAAGGCTACCATCCATTGGAGTAACAAAAATCTCGACAAAAGACTACCTTTTATAATGACAAGGTTACCATCCATTGGAATAACAAAAATCTCGACAACAGACTACCTTCCATAATGACAGACTACCTTCTATAATGTCAAGGCTACTACCCATTAGAGTAACAAAAATCTGAACAACAGACTACCTTCCATAATGACAAGGCTACAATCCATTGGAGTAACAGAAATCTCAACGGCAGACTACCTTCTATAATGACTAGGCTACCATCCATTGGAGTAACAAAAATCTCGACAACGGACTACCTTCCATAATTACAAGGCTACCATCCATTGGAGTACCAAAAATCTCGACAAAAGACTACCTTTTATAATGACAACGTTACCATCCATTGGAATAACAAAAATCTCGACAACAGACTACCTTCCATAATGACAGACTACCTTCTATAATGTCAAGGCTACTATCCATTGGAGTTACAAAAATCTGAACAACAGACTACCTTCCATAATGACAAGGCTATAATCCATTGGAGTAATAGAAATCTCAACGATAGAAAACCTTCCATAATGACAAGGCTACCATCCATTGGAGTAACAAAAATCTCGACAACAGACTACCTTCCATAATGACAATGCTACCATCCATTGGAGTAACAAAAATATCGACAAAAGACTACCTTTTATAATGACAAGGTTACCATCCATTGGAATAACAAAAATCTCGACAACAGACTACCTTCCATAATGACAGACTACCTTCTATAATGTCAAGGCTACTATCCATTGGAGTAAAAAAAATATAAACAACAGACTACCTTCTATAATGACAAGGCTACAATCCATTGGAGTAACAGAAATCTCAACGACAGACTACCTTCCATAATGACAAGGCTACCATCCATTGGAGTAACAAAAATCTCGACAACAGACTACCTTCCATAATTACAAGGCTACCATCCATTGGAGTAACAAAAATCTCGACAAAAGACTACCTTTTATAATGACAAGGTTACCATCCATTGGAATAACAAAAATCTCGACAACAGACTACCTTCCATAATGACAGACTACCTTCTATAATGTCAAGGCTACTACCCATTAGAGTAACAAAAATCTGAACAACAGACTACCTTCCATAATGACAAGGCTACAATCCATTGGAGTAATAGAAATCTCAACGACAGACTACCTTCCATAATGACAAGGCTACCATCCATTGGAGTAACAAAAATCTCGACAACAGACTACCTTCCATAATTACAAGGCTACCATCCAATGGAGTAACAAAAATCTCGACAAAAGACTACTTTTATAATGACAAGGTTACCATCCATTTTAATAACAAAAATCTCGACAACAAACTACCTTTCATAATGTCAAGGCTACTATCCATTGGAGTAACAAAAATCTTAACAACAGACTACCTTCCATAATGACAAGGCTATAATCCAATGGAGTAATAGAAATCTCAACGATAGAAAACCTTCCATAATGACAAGGCTACCATCCATTGGAGTAACAAAAATCTCGACAACAGACTACCTACCATAATGACAATGCTACCATCCATTGGAGTAACAAAAATCTCGACAAAAGACTACCTTTTATAATGACAAGGTTACCATCCATTGGAATAACAAATATCTCGACAACAGACTACCTTCCATAATGACAGACTACCTTCTATAATGTCAAGGCTACTATCCATTGGAGTAAAAAAAATCTAAACAACAGACTACCTTCCATAATGACAAGGCTACAATCCATTGGAGTAACAGAAATCTCAACGACAGACTACCTTCCATAATGACAAGGCTACCATCCATTGGAGTAACAAAAATCTCGACAACAGACTACCTTCCATAATTACAAGGCTACCATCCATTGGAGTAACAAAAATCTCGACAAAAGACTACCTTTTATAATGACAAGGTTACCATCCATTGGAATAACAAAAATCTCGACAACAGACTACCTTCCATAATGACAGACTACCTTCTATAATGTCAAGGCTACTACCCATTGGAGTAACAAAAATATGAACAACAGACTACCTTCCATAATGACAAGGCTACAATCCATTGGAGTAATAGAAATCTCAACGATAGACTACCTTCCATAATGACAAGGCTACCATCCATTGGAGTAACAAAAATCTCGACAACAGACTACCTTCCATAATTACAAGGCTACCATCCATTGGAGTAACAAAAATCTCGACAAAAGACTACTTTTATAATGACAAGGTTACCATCCATTGGAATAAAAAAAATCTCGACAACAAACTACCTTCCATAATGTCAAGGCTACAATCCATTGGAGTAACAAAAATCTGAACAACAGACTACCTTCCATAATGACAAGGCTATAATCCATTGGAGTAATAGAAATCTCAACGATAGAAAACCTTCCATAATGACAAGGCTACCATCCATTGGAGTAAAAAAAATCTCGACAACAGACTACCTTCCATAATGACAATGCTACCATCCATTGGAGTAACAAAAATATCGACAAAAGACTACCTTTTATAATGACAAGGTTACCATCCATTGGAATAACAAAAATATCGACAACATAATGACATACTACCTTCTATAATGTCAAGGCTACTATCCATTAGAGTAACAAAAATCTAATCAACAGTCTACCTTCCATAATGACAAGGCTATAATCCATTGGAGTAACAGAAATCTCAACGACAGACTACCTTCTATAATGACTAGGCTACCATCCATTGGAGTAACAAAAATCTCGACAACGGACTACCTTCCATAATTACAAGGCTACCATCCATTGGAGTACCAAAAATCTCGACAAAAGACTACCTTTTATAATGACAACATTACCATCCATTGGAATAACAAAAATCTCGACAACAGACTACCTTCCATAATGACAGACTACCTTCTATAATGTCAAGGCTACTATCCATTGGAGTAACAAAAATCTTAACAACAGACTACCTTCCATAATGACAAGGCTATAATCCATTGGAGTAATAGAAATCTCAACGATAGAAAACCTTCCATAATGACAAGGCTACCATCCATTGGAGTAACAAAAATCTCGACAACAGACTACCTTCCATAATGACAATGCTACCATCCATTGGAGTAACAAAAATCTCGACAAAAGACTACCTTTTATAATGACAAGGTTACCATCCATTGGAATAACAAATATCTCGACAACAGACTACCTTCCATAATGACAGACTACCTTCTATAATGTCAAGGCTACTATCCATTGGAGTAAAAAAAATCTAAACAACAGACTACCTTCCATAATGACAAGGCTACAATCCATTGGAGTAACAGAAATCTCAACGACAAACTACCTTCCATAATGACAAGGCTACCATCCATTGGAGTAACAAAAATCTCGACAACAGACTACCTTCCATAATTACAAGGCTACCATCCATTGGAGTAACAAAAATCTCGACAAAAGACTACCTTTTATAATGACAAGGTTACCATCCATTGGAATAACAAAAATCTCGACAACAGACTACCTTCCATAATGACAGACTACCTTCTATAATGTCAAGGCTACTACCCATTGGAGTAACAAAAATATGAACAACAGACTACCTTCCATAATGACAAGGCTACAATCCATTGGAGTAATAGAAATCTCAACGATAGACTACCTTCCATAATGACAAGGCTACCATCCATTGGAGTAACAAAAATCTCGACAATAGACTACCTTCCATAATTACAAGGCTACCATCCATTGGAGTAACAAAAATCTCGACAAAAGACTACTTTTATAATGAAAAGGTTACCATCCATTGGAATAAAAAAAATCTCGACAACAAACTACCTTCCATAATGTCAAGGCTACAATCCATTGGAGTAACAAAAATCTGAACAACAGACTACCTTCCATAATGACAAGGCTATAATCCATTGGAGTAATAGAAATCTCAACGATAGAAAACCTTCCATAATGACAAGGCTACCATCCATTGGAGTAAAAAAAATCTCGACAACAGACTACCTTCCATAATGACAATGCTACCATCCATTGGAGTAACAAAAATATCGACAAAAGACTACCTTTTATAATGACAAGGTTACCATCCATTGGAATAACAAAAATATCGACAACATAATGACATACTACCTTCTATAATGTCAAGGCTACTATCCATTAGAGTAACAAAAATCTAATCAACAGTCTACCTTCCATAATGACAAGGCTATAATCCATTGGAGTAACAGAAATCTCAACGACAGACTACCTTCTATAATGACTAGGCTACCATCCATTGGAGTAACAAAAATCTCGACAACGGACTACCTTCCATAATTACAAGGCTACCATCCATTGGAGTACCAAAAATCTCGACAAAAGACTACCTTTTATAATGACAACGTTACCATCCATTGGAATAACAAAAATCTCGACAACAGACTACCTTCCATAATGACAGACTACCTTCTATAATGTCAAGGCTACTATCCATTGGAGTTACAAAAATCTGAACAACAGACTACCTTCCATAATGACAAGGCTATAATCCATTGGAGTAATAGAAATCTCAACGATAGAAAACCTTCCATAATGACAAGGCTACCATCCATTGGAGTAACAAAAATCTCGACAACAGACTACCTTCCATAATGACAATGCTACCATCCATTGGAGTAACAAAAATATCGACAAAAGACTACCTTTTATAATTACAAGGTTACCATCCATTTAAATAACAAAAATCTCGACAACAGACTACCTTCCATAATGACAGACTACCTTCTATAATGTCAAGGCTACTATCCATTGGAGTAAAAAAAATCTAAACAACAGACTACCTTCTATAATGACAAGGCTACAATCCATTGGAGTAACAGAAATCTCAACGACAGACTACCTTCCATAATGACAAGGCTACCATCCATTGGAGTAACAAAAATCTCGACAACAGACTACCTTCCATAATTACAAGGCTACCATCCATTGGAGTAACAAAAATCTCGACAAAAGACTACCTTTTATAATGACAAGGTTACCATCCATTGGAATAACAAAAATCTCGACTACAGACTACCTTCCATAATGACAGACTACCTTCTATAATGTCAAGGCTACTACCCATTAGAGTAACAAAAATATGAACAACAGACTACCTTCCATAATGACAAGGCTACAATCCATTGGAGTAATAGAAATCTCAACGACAGACTACCTTCCATAATGACAAGGCTACCATCCATTGGAGTAACAAAAATCTCGACAAAAGACTACTTTTATAATGACAAGGTTACCATCCATTTTAATAACAAAAATCTCGACAACAAACTACCTTCCATAATGTCAAGGCTACTATCCATTGGAGTAACAAAAATCTTAACAACAGACTACCTTCCATAATGACAAGGCTATAATCCATTGGAGTACTAGAAATCTCAAAGATAGAAAACCTTCCATAATGACAAGGCTACCATCCATTGGAGTAACAAAAATCTCGACAACAGACTACCTTCCATAATGACAATGCTACCATCCATTGGAGTAACAAAAATATCGACAAAAGACTACCTTTTATAATGACAAGGTTACCATCCATTGGAATAACAAATATCTCGACAACAGACTACCTTCCATAATGACAGACTACCTTCTATAATGTCAAGGCTACTATCCATTTGAGTAAAAAAAATCTAAACAACAGACTACCTTCCATAATGACAAGGCTACAATCCATTGGAGTAACAGAAATCTCAACGACAGACTACCTTCCATAATGACAAGGCTACCATCCATTGGAGTAACAAAAATCTCGACAACAGACTACCTTCCATAATTACAAGGCTACCATCCATTGGAGTAACAAAAATCTCGACAAAAGACTACCTTTTATAATGACAAGGTTACCATCCATTGGAATAACAAAAATCTCGACAACAGACTACCTTCCATAATGACAGACTACCTTCTATAATGTCAAGGCTACTACCCATTGGAGTAACAAAAATCTGAACAACAGACTACCTTCCATAATGACAAGGCTACAATCCATTGGAGTAATAGAAATCTCAACGACAGACTACCTTCCATAATGACAAGGCTACCATCCATTGGAGTAACAAAAATCTCGACAACAGACTACCTTCCATAATTACAAGGCTACCATCCATTGGAGTAACAAAAATCTCGACAAAAGACTACTTTTATAATGACAAGGTTACCATCCATTGGAATAACAAAAATCTCGACAACAAACTACCTTCCATAATGTCAAGGCTAAAATCCATTGGAGTAACAAAAATCTGAACAACAGACTACCTTCCATAATGACAAGGCTATAATCCATTGGAGTAATAGAAATCTCAACGATAGAAAACCTTCCATAATGACAAGGCTACCATCCATTGGAGTAACAAAAATCTCGACAACAGACTACCTTCCATAATGACAATGCTACCATCCATTGGAGTAGCAAAAATATCGACAAAAGACTACCTTTTATAATGACAAGGTTACCATCCATTGGAATAACAAAAATCTCGACAACAGACTACCTTCCATAATGACAGACTACCTTCTATAATGTCAAGGCTACTATCCATTGGAGTAAAAAAAATCTAAACAACAGACTACCTTCCATAATGACAAGGCTACAATCCATTGGAGTAACAGAAATCTCAACGACAGACTACCTTCCATAATGACAAGGCTACCATCCATTGGAGTAACAAAAATCTCGACAACAGACTACCTTCCATAATTACAAGGCTACCATCCATTGGAGTAACAAAAATCTCGACCAAAGACTACCTTTTATAATGACAAGGTTACCATCCATTGGAATAACAAAAATCTCGACAACTGACTACCTTCCATAATGACAGACTACCTTTCATACTGTCATGGCTATTACCCATTGGAGTAACAAAAATCTGAACAACAGACTCCCTTCCATAATGACAAGACTATAATCCATTGGAGTAATAGAAATCTTAACGACAGACAACCTTCCATAATGACAAGGCTACCATCCATTGGAGTAACAAAAATCTCGACAAAAGACTACCTTTTATAATGACAAGGTTACCATCCATTAGAATAACAAAAATCTCGACAACAGACTACGTTCAATAATGACAGACTACCTTCCATAATGTCAAGGCTACTATCCATTAGAGTAACAAAAATCTGAACAACAGACTACCTTTCGTAATGACAAGGCTATAATCCATTGGAGTAATAGAAATATCAACGACAAACAACCTTCCATAATGATAAGGCTATAATCCATTGGAGTAATAGAAATCTCAACGACAGACAACCTTCTATAATGACAAGGCTAACATCCATTGGAGTAACAAAAATCTCGACAATAGACTACCTTCCATAATGACAAGGCTACCATCCATTGGAGTAACAAAAATCTCGACAAAAGACTACCTTTTATAATGACAAGGTTACCATCCATTGGAATAACAAAAATCTCGACAACAGACTACCTTCCATAATGACAGACTACCTTCTATAATGTCAAGGCTACTATCCATTGGAGTAACAAAAATCTAAACAACAGACTACCTTCCATAATGACAAGGCTATAATCCATTGGAGTAATAGAAATCTCAACGACAAACAACCTTCAATAATGACAAGGCTACCATCCATTGGAGTAACAAAAATCTCGACATCAGACTACCTTCCATAATGACAAGGCTACCATCCATTGGAGTAACAAAAATCTCGACAAAAGACTACCTTTTATAATGACAAGGTTACCATCCATTGGAATAACAAAAATCTCGACAACAGACTACCTTCCATAATGACAGACTACCTTCCATAATGTCAAGGCTACTATCCATTGGAGTAACAAAAATCTGAACAACAGACTACCTTCCATAATGACAAGGCTATAATCCATTGGAGTAATAGAAATATCAACGACAAACAACCTTCCATAATGACAAGGCTGCCATCCATTGGAGTAACAAAAATCTCGACAACAAACTACCTTCCATAATGACAAGGCTACCATCCATTGGAATAACAAAAATCTCGACAAAAGACTACCTTTTATAATGACAAGGTTACCATCCATTGGAATAACAAAAATCTCGACAACAGACTACCTTCCATAATAACAGACTACCTTCCATAATGTCAAGGCTACTATCCATTGGAGTAACAAAAATATGAACAACAGACTACCTTCCATAATGACAAGGCTATAATCCATTGGAGTAATAGAAATCTCAACGATAGACAACCTTCCATAATGACAAGGATACCATCTAGTGGAGTAACAAAAATCTTGACAACAGACTACCTTCCATAATGATAATGCTACCATCCATTGGAGTAACAAAAATATCGACAAAAGACTACCTTTTATAATGACAAGGTTACCATCCATTGGAATAACAAAAATCTCGACAACAGACTACCTTCCATAATGACAGACTACCTTCCATAATGTCAAGGCTACTATCCATTGGAGTAACAAAATTCTGAACAACAGACTACCTTCCATAATGACAAGGCTACAATCCATTGGAGTAACAGAAATCTCAACGACAGACTACCTTCCATAATGACAAGGCTACCATCCATTGGAGTAACAAAAATCTCGACAACAGACTACCTTCCATAATTACAAGGCTACCATCCATTGGAGTCACAAAAATCTCGACAAAAGACTACCTTTTATAATGACAAGGTTACCATCCATTGGAATAACAAAAATCTCGACAACAGACTACCTTCCATAATGACAGACTACCTTCCATAATGTCAAGGCTACTATCCATTGGAGTAACAAAAATCTGAACAACAGACTACCTTCCATAATGACAAGGCTATAATCCATTGGAGTAATAGAAATATCAACGACAAACAACCTTCCATAATGACAAGGCTGCCATCCATTGGAGTAACAAAAATCTCGACAACAAACTACCTTCCATAATGACAAGGCTACCATCCATTGGAGTAACAAAAATCTCGACAAAAGACTACCTTTTATAATGACAAGGTTACCATCCATTGGAATAACAAAAATCTCGACAACAGACTACCTTCCATAATAACAGACTACCTTCCATAATGTCAAGGGTACTATCCATTGGAGTAACAAAATTCTGAACAACAGACTACCTTCCATAATGACAAGGCTATAATCCATTGGAGTAATAGAAATCTCAACGATAGACAACCTTCCATAATGACAAGGATACCATCTAGTGGAGTAACAAAAATCTTGACAACAGACTACCTTCCATAATGATAATGCTACCATCCATTGGAGTAACAAAAATATCGACAAAAGACTACCTTTTATAATGACAAGGTTACCATCCATTGGAATAACAAAAATCTCGACAACAGACTACCTTCCATAATGACAGACTACCTTCCATAATGTCAAGGCTACTATCCATTGGAGTAACAAAATTCTGAACAACAGACTACCTTCCATAATGACAAGGCTACAATCCATTGGAGTAACAGAAATCTCAACGACAGACTACCTTCCATAATGACAAGGCTACCATCCATTGGAGTAACAAAAATCTCGACAACAGACTACCTTCCATAATTACAAGGCTACCATCCATTGGAGTCACAAAAATCTCGACAAAAGACTACCTTTTATAATGACAAGGTTACCATCCATTGGAATAACAAAAATCTCGACAACAGACTACCTTCCATAATGACAGACTACCTTCCATAATGTCAAGGCTACTATCCATTGGAGTAACAAAAATCTGAACAACAGACTACCTTCCATAATGACAAGGCTATAATCCATTGGAGTAACAGAAATCTCAACGACAAACAACCTTCAATAATGACAAGGCTACCATCCATTGGAGTAACAAAAATCTCGACATCAGACTACCTTCCATAATGACAAGGCTACCATCCATTGGAGTAACAAAAATCTCGACAAAAGACTACCTTTTATAATGACAAGGTTACCATCCATTGGAAAAACAAAAATCTCGACAACAAACTACCTTCCATAATGACAGACTACCTTCCATAATGTCAAGGGTACTATCCATTGGAGTAACAAAATTCTGAACAACAGACTACCTTCCATAATGACAAGGCTACAATCCATTGGATGAACAGAAATCTCAATGACAGACTACCTTCCATAATGACAAGGCTACCATCCATTGGAGTATCAAGAATCTCGACAACAGACTACCTTCCATAATTACAAGGCTACCATCCATTGGAGTAACAAAAATCTCGACAACAGACCACCTTCCATAATGACAAGGTTACCATCCATTGGAATAACAAAAATCTCGACAACAGACTACCTTCCATAATTACAGACTACCTTCCATAATGTCAAGGCTACTATCCATTGGAGTAACAAAAATCTGAACAACAGACTACCTTCCATAATGACAAGGCTATAATCCATTGGAGTAATAGAAATCTCAACGACAGACAACCTTCCATAATGACAAGGCTACCATCCATTGGAGTAACAAAAATCTCGACAACAGACTACCTTCCATAACTACAAGGCTACCATCCATTGGAGTAACAAAAATCTCGACAAAAGACTACCTTTTATAATAACAAGGTTACCATACATTAGAATAACAAAAATCTTGACAACATACTACCTTCCATAATGACAGACTACCTTCCATAATGTCAAGGCTACTATCCATTGGAGTAACAAAAATCTGAGCAACTGACTACCTTCCATAATGACAAGGCTATAATCCATTGGAGTAATAGAAATATCAACGATGGACAACCTTCCATAATGACAAGGCTACCATCCATTGGAGTAACAAATCTCGACAACAGACTACCTTCCATAATGACAATGCTACCATCCATTGGAGTAACAAAAATGTCGACAAAAGACTACCTTTTATAATGACAAGGTTACCATCCATTGGAATAATAAAAATCTCGAACACAGACTACCTTCCATAATGACAGACTACCTTCGATAATGTCAAGGCTACTATCCATTGGACTAAAAAAAATCTAAACAACAGACTACCTTCCATAATGACAAGGCTACAATCCATTGGAGTAACAGAAATCTCAACGATAGACTACCTTCCAAAATGACAAGGCTACCATCCATTGGAGAAACAAAAATCTCGACAACATACTACCTTCCATAATTAAAAGGCTACCATCCATTGGAGTAACAAAAATCTCGACAAAAGACTACCTTTTATAATTACAAGGTTACCATCCATAGGAATAACAAAAATCTCGACAACAGACTACCTTCCATAATGACAGACTACCTTCCATAATGTCAAGGCTACTATCCATTGTAGTAACAAAAATCTGAACAACAGACTACCTTCCATAATGACAAGGCTATAATCCATTGGAGTAATAGAAATCTCAATGACAGACAACCTTCCATAATGACAAGGCTACCATCCATTGGAGTAACAAAAATCTCGACAACAGACTACCTTCCCTAATGACAAGGCTACCATCCATTGGAATAACAAAAATCTCGACAAAAGACTACCTTTTATAATGACAAGGTTACCATCCATTGGAATAACAAAAATCTCGACAACAGACTACCTTCCATAATGACAGACTACCTTCCATAATGTCAAGGCTACTACCCATTGGAGTAACAAAAATATGAACAACAGACTACCTTCCATAATGACAAGGCTATAATCCATTGGAGTAATAGAAATCTTAACGACAGACAACCTTCCATAATGACAAGGCTACCATCCATTGTAGTAACAAAAATCTCGACAACAGACTACCTTCCATAATGACAAGGCTACCATCCATTGGAGTAACAAAAATCTCGACAAAAGACTACATTTTATAATGACAAGGTTACCATCCATTGGAATAAAAAAAATATTGGCAATAGTCTACCTTCCATAATGACAGACTACCTTCTATAATGTCAAGGCTACTATCTATTGGAGTAACAAAAATCTGAACAACAGACTACCTTCCATGATGACAAGGCTACAATCCATTGGAGTAACAGAAAACTCAACGACAGACTACCTTCCATAATGACAAGGCTACCATCCATTGGAGTAACAAATATCACGACAACAAACTACCTTCCATAATTACGAGGCTACCACCCATTGGAGTAACAAAAATCTCGAGAAAAGACTACCTTTTATAATGACAAGGTTACCATCCATTGGAATAACAAAAATCTCGACAACAGACTACCTTCCATAATGAAAGACTACCTTCCATAATGTCAAGGCTACTATCCATCGGAGTAACAAAAATCTGAACAACAAACTACCTTTCATAATGACAAGGCTATAATCCATTGGAGTAATAGAAATATCAACGACAGACAACCTTCCATAATGACAAGGCTACCATCCATTGGAGTAACAAAAATCTCGACAACAGACTACCTTCCATAATGACAAGGCTAGCATCGATTGGAGTAACAAAAATCTCGACAAAAGACTACCTTTTATAATGACAAGGTTACCATCCATTGGAATAACAAAAATCTCGACAACAGACTACCTTCCATAATGACAGACTACCTTCCATAATGTGAAGGCTACTATTCATTGGAGTAAAAAAAATCTAAACAACAGACAACCTTCCATAATGACAAGGCTACAATCCATTGGAGTAACAGAAATCTCAACGACAGACTACCTTCCATAATGACAAGTCTACCATCCATTGGAGTAACAAAAATCTCGACAACAGACTACCTTCCATAATGACAAGGCTACCATCCATTGGAGTAACAAAAATCTTGACAAAAGACTACCTTTTATAATGACAAGGTTAGCATCCATTGGAATAACAAAAATCTCGACAACAGACAACCTTCCATAATGAAAGACTACCTTCCATAATGTCAAGGTTACTATCCATTGGAGTAACAAAAATCTGAACAACAAACTACCTTTCATAATGACAAGGCTATAATCCATTGGAGTAATAGAAATATCAATGACAGACAACCTTCCATAATGACAAGGCTACCATCCATTGGAGTAACAAAAATCTCGACAACAGACAACCTTCCATAATGACAAGGCTACCATCGATTGGAGTAACAAAAATCTCGACAAAAGACTAACTTTTATAATGACAAGGTTACCATCCATTGGAATAACAAAAATCTCGACAACAGACTACCTTCCATAATGACAGACTACCTTCCATAATGTCAAGGCTACTATCCATTGGAGTAACAAAAATCTGAACAACATACTACCTTCCATAATGACAAGGCTATAATCCATTGGAGTAATAGAAATCTTAACGACAGACAACCTTCCATAATGACAAGGCTACCATCCATTGGAGTAACAAAAATCTCGACAACAGACTACTTTCCATAATGCCAAGGCTACCATCCATTGGAGTAACAAAAATGTCGACAAAAGACTACCTATTATAATGACAAGGTTACCATCCATTGGAATAACAAAAATCTCGACAACAGACTACCTTCCATAATGACAGACTACCTTCCATAATGTCAAGGCTACTATCCATTGGAGTAACAAAAATCTGAACAACAGACTACCTTCCATAATGACAAGGCTATAATCCATTGGAGTAATAGAAATCTCAACGACAAACAACCTTCCATAATGACAAGGCTGCCATCCATTGGATTAACAAAAATCTCGACAACAAACTACCTTCCATAATGACAAGGCTACCATCCATTGGAGTAACAAAAATCTCGACAAAAGACTACCTTTTATAATGACAAGGTTACCATCCATTGGAATAACAAAAATCTCGACAACAGACTACCTTCCATAATGACAGACAACCTTCTATAATGTCAAGGCTATTATCCATTGGAGTAACAAAAATATGAACAACAGACTACCTTCCATAATGACAAGGCTATAATCCATTGGAGTAATAGAAATCTGAACGATAGATAACCTTCCATAATGACAAGGATACCATCTAGTGGAGTAACAAAAATCTTGACAACAGACTACCTTCCATAATGATAATGCTACCATCCATTGGAGTAACAAAAATATCGACAAAAGACTACCTTTTATAATGACAAGGTTACCATCCATTGGAATAACAAAAATCTCGACAATAGACTACCTTCCATAATGACAGACTACCTTCCATAATGTCAAGGCTACTATCCATTGGAGTAACAAAATTCTGAACAACAGACTACCTTCCATAATGACAAGGCTACAATCCATTGGAGTAACAGAAATCTCAACGACAGACTACCTTCCATAATGACAAGGCTACCATCCATTGGAGTAACAAATATCACGACAACAAACTACCTTCCATAATTACGAGGCTACCACCCATTGGAGTAACAAAAATCTCGACAACAGACTACCTTTTATAATGACAAGGTTACCATCCATTGGAATAACAAAAATCTCGACAACAGACTACCTTCCATAATGACAGACTACCTTCCATAATGTCAAGGCTACTATCCATTGGAGTAACAAAAATCTGAACAACAGACTACCTTCCATAATGACATGGCTATAATCCATTGGAGTAATAGAAATCTCAACGACAAACAACCTTCAATAATGACAAGGCTACCATCCATTGGAGTAACAAAAATCTCGACAACAGACTACCTTCCATAATGACAAGGCTACCATCCATTGGAGTAACAAAAATCTCGACAAAAGACTACCTTTTATAATGACAAGGTTACCATCCATTGGAATAACAAAAATCTCGACAACAGACTACCTTCCATAATTACAGACTACCTTCTATAATGTCAAGGCTACTATCCATTGGAGTAAAAAAAATCTAAACAACAGACTACCTTCCATAATGACAAGGCTACAATCCATTGGAGTAACAGAAATCTCAAAGACAGAATACCTTCCATAATGACAAGGCTACCATCCATTGGAGTAACAAAAATCTCGACAATAGACTACCTTCCATAATTACAAGGCTACCATCCATTGGAGTCACAAAAATCTCGACAAAAGACCACCTTTTGTAATGACAAGGTTACCATCCATTGGAATAACAAAAATCTCGACAACAAACTACCTTCCATAATGACAGACTACCTTCCATAATGTCAAGGCTACTATCCATTGGAGTAACAAAAATCTGAACAACAGACTACCTTCCATAATGACAAGGCTATAACCCATTGGAGTAATAGAAATCTCAACGACAAATAACCTTCCATAATGACAAGGCTACCATCCATTAGAGTAACAAAAATTTCGACAACAGACTACCTTCCAAAATGACAAGGCTACCATCCATTGGAGTAACAAAAATCTCGACAAAAGACTACCTTTTATAATGACAAGGTTACCATCCATTGGAATAACAAAAATCTCGACAACAGACTACATTCCATAATGACAAACTACCTTCCATAATGTCAACGCTACTATCCATTGTAGTAACAAAAATCTGAACAACGGACTACCTTCCATAATGACAAGGCTATAATCCATTGGAGTAACAGAAATCTCAAAGACAGACTACCTTCCATAATGACAAGGCTACCATCCATTGGAGTAACAAAAATCTCGACAATAGACTACCTTCCATAATTACAAGGCTACCATCCATTGGAGTAACAAAAATATCGACAAAAGACTACCTTTTATAATGACAAGGTTACCATCCATTGGAATAACAAAAATCTCGACAACAGACTACCTTCCATAATGACAGACTACCTTCCATAATGTCAAGGGTACTATCCATTGGAGTAACAAAATTCTGAACAACAGACTACCTTCCATAATGACAAGGCTACAATCCATTGGATGAACAGAAATCTCAATGACAGACTACCTTCCATAATGACAAGGCTACCATCCATTGGAGTAACAAGAATCTCGACAACAGACTACCTTCCATAATTACAAGGCTACCATCCATTGGAGTAACAAAAATCTCGACAACAGACCACCTTCCATAATGACAAGGTTACCATCCATTGGAATAACAAAAATCTCGACAACAGACTACCTTCCATAATTACAGACTACCTTCCATAATGTCAAGGCTACTATCCATTGGAGTAACAAAAATCTGAACAACAGACTACCTTCCATAATGACAAGGCTATAATCCATTGGAGTAATAGAAATATCAACGACAAACAACCTTCCATAATGACAAGGCTACCATCCATTGGAGTAACAAATCTCGACAACAGACTACCTTCCATAATGACAATGCTACCATCCATTGGAGTAACAAAAATGTCGACAAAAGACTACCTTTTATAATGACAAGGTTACCATCCATTGGAATAACAAAAATCTCGAACACAGACTACCTTCCATAATGACAGACTACCTTCGATAATGTCAAGGCTACTATCCATTGGACTAAAAAAAATCTAAACAACAGACTACCTTCCATAATGACAAGGCTACAATCCATTGGAGTAACAGAAATCTCAACGATAGACTACCTTCCATAATGACAAGGCTACCATCCATTGGAGTAACAAAAATCTCGACAACATACTACCTTCCATAATTAAAAGGCTACCATCCATTGGAGTAACAAAAATCTCGACAAAAGACTACCTTTTATAATTACAAGGTTACCATCCATAGGAATAACAAAAATCTCGACAACAGACTACCTTCCATAATGACAGACTACCTTCCATAATGTCAAGGCTACTACCCATTGGAGTAACAAAAATCTGAACAACAGACTACCTTCCATAATGATAAGGCTATAATCCATTGGAGTAATAGAAATCTTAACGACAGACAACCTTCCATAATGACAAGGCTACCATCCATTGGAGTAACAAAAATCTCGACAACAGACTACCTTCCATAATGACAAGGCTACCATCCATTGGAGTAACAAAAATCTCGACAAAAGACTACATTTTATAATGACAAGGTTACCACCCATTGGAATAAAAAAAATATCGGCAATAGACTACCTTCCATAATGACAGACTACCTTCTATAATGTCAAGGCTACTATCTATTGGAGTAATAAAAATCTGAACAACAGACTACCTACCATAATGACAAGGCTACAATCCATTGGAGTAACAGAAATCTCAACGACAGATCACCTTCCATAATGACAAGGCTACCATCCATTGGAGTAACAAATATCACGACAACAAACTACCTTCCATAATTACGAGGCTACCACCCATTGGAGTAACAAAAATCTCGAGAAAAGACTACCTTTTATAATGACAAGGTTACCATCCATTGGAATAACAAAAATCTCGACAATAGACTACCTTCCATAATGAAAGACTACCTTCCATAATGTCAAGGCTACTATCCATCGGAGTAAAAAAAATCTGAACAACAAACTACCTTTCATAATGACAAGGCTATAATCCATTGGAGTAATAGAAATATCAACGACAGACAACCTTCCATAATGACAAGGCTACCATCCATTGGAGTAACAAAAATCTCGACAACAGACTACCTTCCATAATGACAAGGCTAGCATCGATTGGAGTAACAAAAATCTCGACAAAAGACTACCTTTTATAATGACAAGGTTACCATCCATTGGAATAACAAAAATCTCGACAACAGACTACCTTCCATAATGATAGACTACCTTCCATAATGTCAAGGCTACTATCCATTGGAGTAAAAAAAATCTAAACAACAGACTACCTTCCATAATGACAAGGCTACAATCCATTGGAGTAACAGAAATCTCAACGACAGACTACCTTCCATAATGACAAGTCTACCATCCATTGGAGTAACAAAAATCTCGACAACAGACTACCTTCCATAATGACAAGGCTACCATCCATTGGAGTAACAAAAATCTCGACAAAAGACTACATTTTATAATGACAAGGATACCATCCATTGGAATAAAAAAAATATCGACAATAGACTACCTTCCATAATGACAGACTACCTTCTATAATGTCAAGGCTACTATCCATTGGAGTAACAAAAATCTGAACAACAGACTACCTTCCATAATGACAAGGCTACAATCCATTGGAGTAACAGAAATCTCAACGACAGACTACCTTCCATAATGACAAGGCTACCATCCATTGGAGTAACAAATATCACGACAACAAACTACCTTCCATAATTACGAGGCTACCATCCATTGGAGTAACAAAAATCTCGACAAAAGACTACCTTTTATAATGACAAGGTTACCATCCATTGGAATAACAAAAATCTCGACAACAGACTACCTTCCATAATGAAAGACTACCTTCCATAATGTCAAGGCTACTATCCATTGGAGTAACAAAAATCTGAACAACAAACTACCTTTCATAATGACAAGGCTATAATCCATTGGAGTAATAGAAATATCAATGACAGACAACCTTCCATAATGACAAGGCTACCATCCATTGGAGTAACAAAAATCTCGACAACAGACTACCTTCCCTAATGACAAGGCTACCATCGATTGGAGTAACAAAAAACTCGACAAATACTAACTTTTATAATGACAAGGTTACCATCCATTGGAATAACAAAAATCTCGACAACAGACTACCTTCCATAATGACAGACTACCTTCCATAATGTCAAGGCTACTATCCATTGGAGTAACAAAAATCTGAACAACATACTACCTTCCATAATGACAAGGCTATAATCCATTGGAGTAATAGAAATCTTAATGACAGACAACCTTCCATAATGACAAGGCTACCATCCATTGGAGTAACAAAAATCTGAACAACAGACTACCTTCCATAATGACAAGGCTATAATCCATCGGAGTAATAGAAATATCAACGACAGACAAACTTCCATAATGACAAGGCTACCATCCATTGGAGTAACAAATCTCGACAACAGACTACCTTCCATAATGACAATGCTACCATCAATTGGAGTAACAAAAATGTCGACAAAAGACTAGCTTTTATAATGACAAGGTTACCATCCATTGGAATAACAAAAATCTCGAACACAGACTACCTTCCATAATGACAGACTACCTTCGATAATGTCAAGGCTACTATCCATTGGACTAAAAAAAATCTAAACAACAGACTACCTTCCATAATGACAAGGCTACAATCCATTGGAGTAACAGAAATCTCAACGATAGACTACCTTCCATAATGACAAGGCTACCATCCATTGGAGTAACAAAAATCTCGACAACATACTACCTTCCATAATTAAAAGGCTACCATCCATTGGAGTAAAAAAAATCTCGACAAAAGACTACCTTTTATAATTACAAGGTTACCATCCATAGGAATAACAAAAATCTCGACAACAGACTACCTTCCATAATGACAGACTACCTTCCATAATGTCAAGGCTACTATCCATTGTAGTAACAAAAATCTGATCAATAGACTACCTTCCATAATGACAAGGCTATAATCCATTGGAGTAATAGAAATCTCAACAACAGACAACCTTCCATAATTACAAGGCTACCATCCATTGGAGTAACAAAAATCTCGACAACAGACTACCTTCCATAATGACAAGGCTACCATCCATTGGAATAACAAAAATCACGACAAAAGACTACCTTTTATAATGACAAGGTTACCATCCATAGGAATAACAAAAATCTCGACAACAGACTACCTTCCATAATGACAGACTACCTTCCATAATGTCAAGGCTACTACCCATTGGAGTAACAAAAATCTGAACAACAGACTACCTTCCATAATGACAAGGCTATAATCCATTGGAGTAATAGAAATCTTAACGACAGACAACCTTCCATAATGACAAGGCTACCATCCATTGTAGTAACAAAAATCTCGACAACAGACTACCTTCCATAATGACAAGGCTACCATCCATTAGAGTAACAAAAATCTCGACAACAGACTACCTTCCATAATGACAAGGCTACCATCCATTAGAGTAACAAAAATCTCGACAAAAGACTACATTTTATAATGACAAGGTTACCATCCATTGGAATAAAAAAAATATCGGCAATAGACTACCTTCCATAATGACAGACTACCTTCTATAATGTCAAGGCTACTATCTATTGGAGTAACAAAAATATGAACAACAGACTACCTTCCATAATGACAAGGCTACAATCCATTGGAGTAACAGAAATCTCAACGACAGACTACCTTCCATAATGACAAGGCTACCATCCATTGGAGTAACAAATATCACGACAACAAACTACCTTCCATAATTACGAGGCTACCACCCATTGGAGTAACAAAAATCTCGACAACAGACTACCTTCCATAATGAAAGACTACCTTCCATAATGTCAAGGCTACTATCCATTGGAGTAACAAAAATCTGAACAACAAACTACCTTTCATAATGACAAGGCTATAATCCATTGGAGTAATAGAAATATCAATGAGAGACAACCTTCCATAATGACAAGGCTACCATCCATTGGAGTAACAAAAATCTCGACAACAGACTACCTTCCATAATGACAAGGCTACCATCGATTGGAGTAACAAAAATCTCGACAAAAGACTAACTTTTATAATGACAAGGTTACCATCCATTGGAATAACAAAAATCTCGACAACAGACTACCTTCCATAATGACAGACTACCTTCCATAATGTCAAGGCTACTATCCATTGGAGTAACAAAAATCTGAACAACATACTACCTTCCATAATGACAAGGCTTTAATCCATTGGAGTAATAGAAATCTTAACGACAGGCAACCTTCCATAATGACAAGGCTACCATCCATTGGAGTAACAAAAATCTCGACAACAGACTACTTTCCATAATGCCGAGGCTACCATCCATTGGAGTAACAAAAATGTCGACAAAAGACTACCTTTTATAATGACAAGGCTACCATCCATTGGAGTAACAAAAATCTCGACAACAGACTACCTTCCATAATGACAGACTACCTTCCATAATGTCAAGGCTACTATCCATCGGAGTAACAAAAATCTGAACAACAGACTACCTTCCATAATGACAAGGTTATAATCCATTGGAGTAATAGAAATATCAACGACAGACAACCTTCCATAATGACAAGGCTACCATCCATTGGAGTAACAAATCTCGACAACAGACTACCTTCCATAATGACAATACTACCATCCATTGGAGTAACAAAAATGTCGACAAAAGACTACCTTTTATAATGACAAGGTTACCATCCATTGGAATAACAAAAATCTCGAACACAGACTACCTTCCATAATGACAGACTACCTTCGATAATGTCAAGGCTACTATCCATTGGACTAAAAAAAATCTAAACAACAGACTACCTTCCATAATGACAAGGCTACAATCCATTGGAGTAACAGAAATCTCAACGATAGACTACCTTCCATAATGACAAGGCTACCATCCATTGGAGTAACAAAAATCTCGACAACATACTACCTTCCATAATTAAAAGGCTACCATCCATTGGAGTAACAAAAATCTCGACAAAAGACTACCTTTTATAATTTCAAGGTTACCATCCATAGGAATAACAAAAATCTCGACAACAGACTACCTTCCATAATGACAGACTACCTTCCATAATGTCAAGGCTACTATCCATTGTAGTAACAAAAATCTGAACAACAGACTACCTTCCATAATGACAAGGCTATAATCCATTGGAGTAATAGAAATCTCAACGACAGACAACCTCCCATAATTACAAGGCTACCATCCATTGGAGTAACAAAAATCTCGACAACAGACTACCTTCCATAATGACAAGGCTACCATCCATTGGAATAACAAAAATCTCGACAAAAGACTACCTTTTATAATGACAAGGTTACCATCCATAGGAATAACAAAAATCTCGACAACAGACTACCTTCCATAATGACAGACTACCTTCCATAATGTCAAGGCTACTACCCATTGGAGTAACAAAAATCTGAACAACAGACTACCTTCCATAATGACAAGGCTATAATCCATTGGAGTAATAGAAATCTTAACGACAGACAACCTTCCATAATGACAAGGCTACCATCCATTGGAGTAACAAAAATCTCGACAACAGACTACCTTCCATAATGAAAGACTACCTTCCATAATGTCAAGGCTACTATCCATTTGAGTAACAAAAATCTGAACAACAAACTACCTTTCATAATGACAAGGCTATAATCCATTGGAGTAATAGAAATATCAACGACAGACAACCTTCCATAATGACAAGGCTACCATCCATTGGAGTAACAAAAATCTCGACAACAGACTACCTTCCATAATGTCAAGGCTACCATCGATTGGAGTAACAAAAATCTCGACAAAAGACTAACTTTATAATGACAAGGTTACCATCCATTGGAATAACAAAAATCTCGACAACAGACTACCTTCCATAATGACAGACTACCTTCCATAATGTCAAGGCTACTATCCATTGGAGTAACAAAAATCTGAACAACATAATACCTTCCATAATGACAAGGCTATAATCCATTGGAGTAATAGAAATCTTAACGACAGACAACCTTCCATAATGACAAGGCTACCATCCATTGGAGTAACAAAAATCTCGACAACAGACTACTTTCCACAATGCCAAGGCTACCATCCATTGGAGTAACAAAAATGTCGACAAAAGACTACCTTTTATAATGACAAGGCTACCA
Source organism: Vicia faba (assembly GCA_948472305.1). Taxonomy (NCBI): domain Eukaryota; kingdom Viridiplantae; phylum Streptophyta; class Magnoliopsida; order Fabales; family Fabaceae; genus Vicia; species Vicia faba. The sequence continues at coordinate 557,207,739 of OX451739.1, read as the reverse complement.
TCCATTGGAGTAACAAAAATCTCGACAACAGACTACCTTCCATAATGACAGACTACCTTCCATAATGTCAAGGCTACTATCCATTGGAGTAACAAAAATCTGAACAACAGACTACCTTCCATAATGACAAGGCTATAATCCATTGGAGTAATAGAAATATAAAGGACAGACAACCTTCCATAATGACAAGGCTACCATCCATTGGAGTAACAAATCTCGACAACATACTACCTTCCATAATCACGAGGCTACCATCCATTGGAGTAACAAAAATCTCGACAAAAGACTACCTTTTATAATGACAAGGTTACCATCCATTGGAGTAACAAAAATCTCGACAACAGACTACCTTCCATAATGAAAGACTACCTTCCATAATGTCAAGGCTACTATCCATTGGAGTAACAAAAATCTGAACAACAAACTATCTTTCATAATGACAAGGCTATAATCCATTGGAGTAATAGAAATATCAATGACAGACAACCTTCCATAATGACAAGGCTACCATCCATTGGAGTAACAAAAATCTCGACAACAGACTACCTTCCATAATGACAAGGCTACCATCGATTGGAGTAACAAAAATCTCGACAAAAGACTAACTTTTATAATGACAAGGTTACCATCCATTGGAATAACAAAAATCTCGACAACAGACTACCTTCCATAATGACAGACTACCTTCCATAATGTCAAGGCTACTATCCATTGGAGTAACAAAAATCTGAACAACATACTACCTTCCATAATGACAAGGCTATAATCCATTGGAGTAATAGAAATCTTAACGACAGACAACCTTCCATAATGACAAGGCTACCATCCATTGGAGTAACAAAAATCTCGACAACAGACTACTTTCCATAATGCCAATGCTACCATCCATTGGAGTAACAAAAATGTCGACAAAAGACTACCTTTTATAATGACAAGGTTACCATCCATTGGAATAACAAAAATCTCGACAAAAGACTACCTTCCATATTGACAGACTACCTTCTATAATGTCAAGGCTACTATCCATTGGAGTAACAAAAATCTAAACAACAGAATACCTTCCATAATGACATGGCTACAATCCATCGGAGTAACAGAAATCTCAACGACAGACTACCTTCCATAATGACAAGGCTACCATCCATTGGAGTAACAAAAATCTCGACAACAAACTACCTTCCATAATTACAAGGCTACCATCCATTGGAGTAACAAAAATCTCGACAAAAGACTACCTTTTATAATGACAAGGTTACCATCCATTGGAATAACAAAAATCTCGACAACAGACTACCTTCCATAATGACAGACTACCTTCCATAATGTCAAGGCTACTATCCATTGGAGTAACAAAAATCTGTACAACAGACTACCTTCCATAATGAAAAGGCTATAATCTATTGGAGTAATAGAAATCTTAACGATAGACAACTTTCCATAATGACAAGGCTACCATCCATTGGAGTAACAAAAATCTCGACAACAGACTACCTTCCATAATGACAATGCTACCATACATTGGAGTAACAAAAATATCGACAAAAGACTACCTTTTATAATGACAAGGTTACCATCCATTGGAATAACAAAAATCTCGACAATAGACTACCTTCCATAATGACAGACTACCTTCTATAATTTCAAGGCTACTATCCATTGGAGTAACAAAAATCTAAACAACAGACTACCTTCCATAATGACAAGGCTACAATCCATTAGAGTAACAGAAATCTCAACGACAGACTACCTTCCATAATGACAAGTCTACCATCCATTGGAGTAACTAAAATCTCGACAACAGACTACCTTCCATAATTACAAGGCTACCATCCATTGGAGTAACAAAAATCTCGACAAAAGACTACCTTTTATAATGACAAGGTTACCATCCATTGGAATAAAAAAAATCTCGACAACAGACTACCTTCCATAATGTCAAGGCTACTATCCATTGGAGTAACAAAAATCTGAACAACCGACTACCTTCCATAATGACAAGGCTATAATCCATTAGAGTAATAGAAATATTAACGACAAACAACCTTCCATAATGACAAGGCTACCATCCATTGGAGTAACAAAAATCTCGACAACAGACTACCTTCCATAATGACAAGGCTACCATCCATTGGAGTAACAAAAATGTCGACAAAAGACTACCTTTTATAATGACAAGGTTACCATCCATTGGAATAACAAAAATATCGACAACATACTACCTTCCATATTGACAGACTACCTTCTATAATGTCAAGGCTACTATCCATTGGAGTAACAAAAATCTAAACAACAGACTACCTTCCATAATGACATGGCTACAATCCATTGGAGTAACAGAAATCTCAACGACAGACTACCTTCCATAATGACAAGGCTACCATCCATTGGAGTAACAAAAATCTCGACAACAAACTACCTTCCATAATTACAAGGCTACCATCCATTGGAGTAACAAAAATATCGACAAAAGACTACCTTTTATAATGACAAGGTTACCATCCATTGGAATAACAAAAATCTCGACAACAGACTACCTTCCATAATGACAGACTACCTTCCATATTGTCAAGGCTACTATCCATTGGAGTACCAAAAATATGTACAACAGACTACCTTCTATAATGACAAGGCTATAATCCATTGGAGTAATAGAAATCTCAACGATAGACAACCTTCCATAATGACAAGGCTACCATCCATTGGAGTAACAAAAATCTCGACAACAGACTACCTTCCATAATGACAATGCTACCATCCATTGGAGTAACAAAAATATCGACAAAAGACTACCTTTTATAATGACAAGGTTACCATCCATTGGAATAACAAAAATCTAGACAATAGACTACCTTCCATAATGACAGACTACCTTCTATAATGTCAAGGCTACTATCCATTGGAGTAACAAAAATCTAAACAACAGACTACCTTCCATAATGACAAGGCTACAATCCATTAGAGTAACAGAAATCTCAACGATAGACTACCTTCCATAATGACAAGTCTACCATCCATTGGAGTAACAAAAATCTCGACAACAGACTACCTTCCATAATTACAAGGCTACCATCCATTGGAGTAACAAAAATCTCGACAAAAGACTAACTTTTATAATGACAAGGTTACCATCCATTGGAATAACAAAAATCTCGACAACAGACTACCTTCCATAATGACAGACTACCTTCCATAATGTCAAGGCTACTATCCATTGGAGTAACAAAAATCTGAACAACATACTACCTTCCATAATGACAAGGCTATAATCCATTGGAGTAATAGAAATCTTAACGACAGACAACCTTCCATAATGACAAGGCTACCATCCATTGGAGTAACAAAAATCTCGACAACAGACTACTTTCCATAATGCCAAGGCTACCATCCATTGGAGTAACAAAAATGTCGACAAAAGACTACCTTTTATAATGACAAGGTTACCATCCATTGGAATAACAAAAATATCGACAACATACTACCTTCCATATTGACAGACTACCTTCTATAATGTCAAGGCTACTATCCATTGGAGTAACAAAAATCTAAACAACAGACTACCTTCCATAATGACATGGCACAATCCATTGGAGTAACAGAAATCTCAACGACAGACTACCTTCCATAATGACAAGGCTACCATCCATTGGAGTAACAAAAATCTCGACAACAAACTACCTTCCATAATTACAAGGCTACCATCCATTGGAGTAACAAAAATATCGACAAAAGACTACCTTTTATAATGACAAGGTTACCATCCATTGGAATAACAAAAATCTCGACAACAGACTACCTTCCATAATGACAGACTACCTTCCATATTGTCAAGGCTACTATCCATTGGAGTAACAAAAATCTGAACAACAAACTATCTTTCATAATGACAAGGCTATAATCCATTGGAGTAATAGAAATATCAATGACAGACAACCTTCCATAATGACAAGGCTACCATCCATTGGAGTAACAAAAATCTCGACAACAGACTACCTTCCATAATGACAAGGCTACCATCGATTGGAGTAACAAAAATCTCGACAAAAGACTAACTTTTATAATGACAAGGTTACCATCCATTGGAATAACAAAAATCTCGACAACAGACTACCTTCCATAATGACAGACTACCTTCCATAATGTCAAGGCTACTATCCATTGGAGTAACAAAAATCTGAACAACATACTACCTTCCATAATGACAAGGCTATAATCCATTGGAGTAATAGAAATCTTAACGACAGACAACCTTCCATAATGACAAGGCTACCATCCATTGGAGTAACAAAAATCTCGACAACAGACTACTTTCCATAATGCCAATGCTACCATCCATTGGAGTAACAAAAATGTCGACAAAAGACTACCTTTTATAATGACAAGGTTACCATCCATTGGAATAACAAAAATCTCGACAAAAGACTACCTTCCATATTGACAGACTACCTTCTATAATGTCAAGGCTACTATCCATTGGAGTAACAAAAATCTGAACAACATACTACCTTCCATAATGACAAGGCTATAATCCATTGGAGTAATAGAAATCTTAACGACAGACAACCTTCCATAATGACAAGGCTACCATCCATTGGAGTAACAAAAATCTCGACAACAGACTACTTTCCATAATGCCAAGGCTACCATCCATTGGAGTAACAAAAATGTCGACAAAAGACTACCTTTTATAATGACAAGGTTACCATCCATTGGAATAACAAAAATATCGACAACATACTACCTTCCATATTGACAGACTACCTTCTATAATATCAAGGCTACTATCCATTGGAGTAACGAAAATCTAAACAACAGAATACCTTCCATAATGACATGGCTACAATCCATCGGAGTAACAGAAATCTCAACGACAGACTACCTTCCATAATGACAAGGCTACCATCCATTGGAGTAACAAAAATCTCGACAACAAACTACCTTCCATAATTACAAGGCTACCATCCATTGGAGTAACAAAAATCTCGACAAAAGACTACCTTTTATAATGACAAGGTTACCATCCATTGGAATAACAAAAATCTCGACAACAGACTACCTTCCATAATGTCAAGGCTACTATCCATTGGAGTAACAAAAATCTGTACAACAGACTACCTTCCATAATGACTAGGCTATAATCTATTGGAGTAATAGAAATCTCAACGATAGACAACTTTCCATAATGACAAGGCTACCATCCATTGGAGTAACAAAAATCTCGACAACAGACTACCTTCCATAATGACAATGCTACCATCCATTGGAGTAACAAAAATATCGACAAAAGACTACCTTTTATAATGACAAGGTTACCATCCATTGGAATAACAAAAATCTCGACAACAGACTACCTTCCATAATGACAGACTACCTTCCATAATGTCAAGGCTACTATCCATTGTAGTAACAAAAATCTGAACAACAGACTACCTTCCATAATGACAAGGCTATAATCCATTGGAGTAATAGAAATCTCAACGACAGACAACCTCCCATAATTACAAGGCTACCATCCATTGGAGTAACAAAAATCTCGACAACAGACTACCTTCCATAATGACAAGGCTACCATCCATTGGAGTAACAAAAATCTCGACAAAAGACTACCTTTTATAATGACAAGGTTACCATCCATAGGAATAACAAAAATCTCGACAACAGACTACCTTCCATAATGACAGACTACCTTCCATAATGTCAAGGCTACTACCTATTGGAGTAACAAAAATCTGAACAACAGACTACCTTCCATAATGACAAGGCTATAATCCATTGGAGTAATAGAAATCTTAACGACAGACAACCTTCCATAATGACAAGGCTACCATCCATTGGAGTAACAAAAATCTCGACAACAGACTACCTTCCATAATGAAAGACTACCTTCCATAATGTCAAGGCTACTATCCATTGGAGTAACAAAAATCTGAACAACAAACTACCTTTCATAATGACAACGCTATAATCCATTGGAGTAATAGAAATATCAACGACAGACAACCTTCCATAATGACAAGGCTACCATCCATTGGAGTAACAAAAATCTCGACAACAGACTACCTTCCATAATGTCAAGGCTACCATCGATTGGAGTAACAAAAATCTCGACAAAAGACTAACTTTATAATGACAAGGTTACCATCCATTGGAATAACAAAAATCTCGACAACAGACTACCTTCCATAATGACAGACTACCTTCCATAATGTCAAGGCTACTATCCATTGGAGTAACAAAAATCTGAACAACATACTACCTTCCATAATGACAAGGCTATAATCCATTGGAGTAATAGAAATCTTAACGACAGACAACCTTCCATAATGACAAGGCTACCATCCATTGGAGTAACAAAAATCTCGACAACAGACTACTTTCCACAATGCCAAGGCTACCATCCATTGGAGTAACAAAAATGTCGACAAAATACTACCTTTTATAATGACAAGGCTACCATCCATTGGAGTAACAAAAATCTCGACAACAGACTACCTTCCATAATGACAGACTACCTTCCATAATGTCAAGGCTACTATCCATTGGAGTAACAAAAATCTGAACAACAGACTACCTTCCATAATGACAAGGCTATAATCCATTGGAGTAATAGAAATATCAACGACAGACAACCTTCCATAATGACAAGGCTACCATCCATTGGAGTAACAAATCTCGACAACAAACTACCTTCCATAATCACGAGGCTACCATCCATTGGAGTAACAAAAATCTCGACAAAAGACTACCTTTTATAATGACAAGGTTACCATCCATTGGAATAACAAAAATCTCGACAACAGACTACCTTCCATAATGAAAGACTACCTTCCATAATGTCAAGGCTACTATCCATTGGAGTAACAAAAATCTGAACAACAAACTATCTTTCATAATGACAAGGCTATAATCCATTGGAGTAATAGAAATATCAATGACAGACAACCTTCCATAATGACAAGGCTACCATCCATTGGAGTAACAAAAATCTCGACAACAGACTACCTTCCATAATGACAAGGCTACCATCAATTGGAGTAACAAAAATCTCGACAAAAGACTAACTTTTATAATGACAAGGTTACCATCCATTGGAATAACAAAAATCTCGACAACAGACTACCTTCCATAATGACAGACTACCTTCCATAATGTCCAGGCTACTATCCATTGGAGTAACAAAAATCTGAACAACATACTACCTTCCATAATGACAAGGCTATAATCCATTGGAGTAATAGAAATCTTAACGACATACAACCTTCCATAATGACAAGGCTACCATCCATTGGAGTAACAAAAATCTCGACAACAGACTACTTTCCATAATGCCAAGGCTACCATCCATTGGAGTAACAAAAATGTCGACAAAAGACTACCTTTTATAATGACAAGGTTACCATCCATTGGAATAACAAAAATATCGACAACATACTACCTTCCATATTGACAGACTACCTTCTATAATGTCAAGGCTACTATCCATTGGAGTAACAAAAATCTAAACAACAGAATACCTTCCATAATGACATGGCTACAATCCATCGGAGTAACAGAAATCTCAACGACAGACTACCTTCCATAATGACAAGGCTACCATCCATTGGAGTAACAAAAATCTCGACAACAGACTACTTTCCATAATGCCAAGGCTACCATCCATTGGAGTAACAAAAATGTCGACAAAAGACTACCTTTTATAATGACAAGGTTACCATCCATTGGAATAACAAAAATATCGACAACATACTACCTTCCATATTGACAGACTACCTTCTATAATGTCAAGGCTACTATCCATTGGAGTAACAAAAATCTAAACAACAGAATACCTTCCATAATGACAAGGCTATAATCTATTGGAGTAATAGAAATCTCAACGATAGACAACTTTCCATAATGACAAGGCTACCATCCATTGGAGTAACAAAAATCTCGACAACAGACTACCTTCCATAATGACAATGCTACCATCCATTGGAGTAACAAAAATATCGACAAAAGACTACCTTTTATAATGACAAGGTTACCATCCATTGGAATAACAAAAATCTCGACAATAGACTACCTTCCATAATGACAGACTACCTTCTATAATTTCAAGGCTACTATCCATTGGAGTAACAAAAATCTAAACAACAGACTACCTTCCATAATGACAAGGCTACAATCCATTAGAGTAACAGAAATCTCAACGACAGACTACCTTCCATAATGACAAGTCTACCATCCATTGGAGTAACTAAAATCTCGACAATAGACTACCTTCCATAATTACAAGGCTAACATCCATTGGAGTAACAAAAATCTCGACAAAAGACTACCTTTTATAATGACAAGGTTACCATCCATTGGAATAACAAAAATCTCGACAACAGACTACCTTCCATAATGAAAGACTACCTTCCATAATGTCAAGGCTACTATCCATTGGAGTAACAAAAATCTGAACAACAAACTATCTTTCATAATGACAAGGCTATAATCCATTGGAGTAATAGAAATATCAATGACAGACAACCTTCCATAATGACAAGGCTACCATCCATTGGAGTAACAAAAATCTCGACAACAGACTACCTTCCATAATGACAAGGCTACCATCAATTGGAGTAACAAAAATCTCGACAAAAGACTAACTTTTATAATGACAAGGTTACCATCCATTGGAATAACAAAAATCTCGACAACAGACTACCTTCCATAATGACAGACTACCTTCCATAATGTCAAGGCTACTATCCATTGGAGTAACAAAAATCTGAACAACATACTACCTTCCATAATGACAAGGCTATAATCCATTGGAGTAATAGAAATCTTAACGACAGACAACCTTCCATAATGACAAGGCTACCATCCATTGGAGTAACAAAAATCTCGACAACAGACTACTTTCCATAATGCCAAGGCTACCATCCATTGGAGTAACAAAAATGTCGACAAAAGACTACCTTTTATAATGACAAGGTTACCATCCATTGGAATAACAAAAATATCGACAACATACTACCTTCCATATTGACAGACTACCTTCTATAATGTCAAGGCTACTATCCATTGGAGTAACAAAAATCTAAACAACAGAATACCTTCCATAATGACATGGCTACAATCCATCGGAGTAACAGAAATCTCAACGACAGACTACCTTCCATAATGACAAGGCTACCATCCATTGGAGTAACAAAAATCTCGACAACAGACTACTTTCCATAATGCCAAGGCTACCATCCATTGGAGTAACAAAAATGTCGACAAAAGACTACCTTTTATAATGACAAGGTTACCATCCATTGGAATAACAAAAATATCGACAACATACTACCTTCCATATTGACAGACTACCTTCTATAATGTCAAGGCTACTATCCATTGGAGTAACAAAAATCTAAACAACAGAATACCTTCCATAATGACAAGGCTATAATCTATTGGAGTAATAGAAATCTCAACGATAGACAACTTTCCATAATGACAAGGCTACCATCCATTGGAGTAACAAAAATCTCGACAACAGACTACCTTCCATAATGACAATGCTACCATCCATTGGAGTAACAAAAATATCGACAAAAGACTACCTTTTATAATGACAAGGTTACCATCCATTGGAATAACAAAAATCTCGACAATAGACTACCTTCCATAATGACAGACTACCTTCTATAATTTCAAGGCTACTATCCATTGGAGTAACAAAAATCTAAACAACAGACTACCTTCCATAATGACAAGGCTACAATCCATTAGAGTAACAGAAATCTCAACGACAGACTACCTTCCATAATGACAAGTCTACCATCCATTGGAGTAACTAAAATCTCGACAATAGACTACCTTCCATAATTACAAGGCTACCATCCATTGGAGTAACAAAAATCTCGACAAAAGACTACCTTTTATAATGACAAGGTTACCATCCATTGGAATAAAAAAAATCTCGACAACAGACTACCTTCCATAATGTCAAGGCTACTATCCATTGGAGTAACAAAAATCTGAACAACCGACTACCTTCCATAATGACAAGGCTATAATCCATTAGAGTAATAGAAATATTAACGACAAACAACCTTCCATAATGACAAGGCTACCATCCATTGGAGTAACAAAAATCTCGACAACAGACTACCTTCCATAATGACAAGGCTACCATCCATTGGAGTAACAAAAATGTCGACAAAAGACTACCTTTTATAATGACAAGGTTACCATCCATTGGAATAACAAAAATATCGACAACATACTACCTTCCATATTGACAGACTACCTTCTATAATGTCAAGGATACTATCCATTGGAGTAACAAAAATCTAAACAACAGACTACCTTCCATAATGACATGGCTACAATCCATTGGAGTAACAGAAATCTCAACGACAGACTACCTTCCATAATGACAAGGCTACCATCCATTGGAGTAACAAAAATCTCGACAACAAACTACCTTCCATAATTACAAGGCTACCATCCATTGGAGTAACAAAAATATCGACAAAAGACTACCTTTTATAATGACAAGGTTACCATCCATTGGAATAACAAAAATCTCGACAACAGACTACCTTCCATAATGACAGACTACCTTCCATATTGTCAAGGCTACTATCCATTGGAGTACCAAAAATCTGTACAACAGACTACCTTCTATAATGACAAGGCTATAATCCATTGGAGTAATAGAAATCTTTACGATAGACAACCTTCCATAATGACAAGGCTACCATCCATTGGAGTAACAAAAATCTCGACAACAGACTACCTTCCATAATGACAATGCTACCATCCATTGGAGTAACAAAAATATCGACAAAAGACTACCTTTTATAATGACAAGGTTACCATCCATTGGAATAACAAAAATCTCGACAATAGACTACCTTCCATAATGACCGACTACCTTCTATAATGTCAAGGCTACTATCCATTGGAGTAACAAAAATCTAAACAACAGACTACCTTCCATAATGACAAGGCTACAATCCATTAGAGTAACAGAAATCTCAACGATAGACTACCTTCCATAATGACAAGTCTACCATCCATTGGAGTAACAAAAATCTCGACAACAGACTACCTTCCATAATTACAAGGCTACCATCCATTGGAGTAACAAAAATCTCGACAAAAGACTAACTTTTATAATGACAAGGTTACCATCCATTTGAATAACAAAAATCTCGACAACAGACTACCTTCCATAATGACAGACTACCTTCCATAATGTCAAGGCTACTATCCATTGGAGTAACAAAAATCTGAACAACATACTACCTTCCATAATGACAAGGCTATAATCCATTGGAGTAATAGAAATCTTAACGACAGACAACCTTCCATAATGACAAGGCTACCATCCATTGGAGTAACAAAAATCTCGACAACAGACTACTTTCCATAATGCCAAGGCTACCATCCATTGGAGTAACAAAAATGTCGACAAAAGACTACCTTTTATAATGACAAGGTTACCATCCATTGGAATAACAAAAATATCGACAACATACTACCTTCCATATTGACAGACTACCTTCTATAATGTCAAGGCTACTATCCATTGGAGTAACAAAAATCTAAACAACTGACTACCTTCCATAATGACATGGCACAATCCATTGGAGTAACAGAAATCTAAACGACAGACTACCTTCCATAATGACAAGGCTACCATCCATTGGAGTAACAAAAATCTCGACAATAAACTACCTTCCATAATTACAAGGCTACCATCCATTGGAGTAACAAAAATATCGACAAAAGACTACCTTTTATAATGACAAGGTTACCATCCATTGGAATAACAAAAATCTCGACAACAGACTACCTTCCATAATGACAGACTACCTTCCATATTGTCAAGGCTACTATCCATTGGAGTAACAAAAATCTGTACAACAGACTACCTTCTATAATGACAAGGCTATAATCCATTGGAGTAATAGAAATCTCAACGACAGACAACCTTCCATAATGACAAGGCTACCATCCATTGGAGTAACAAAAATCTCGACAACAGACTATTTTCCATAATGCCAAGGCTACCATCCATTGGAGTAACAAAAATGTCGACAAAAGACTACCTTTTATAATGACAAGGTTACCATCCATTGGAATAACAAAAATATCGACAACATACTACCTTCCATATTGACAGACTACCTTCTATAATGTCAAGGCTACTATCCATTGGAGTAACAAAAATCTAAACAACAGAATACCTTCCATAATGACATGGCTACAATCCATCGGAGTAACAGAAATCTCAACGACAGACTACCTTCCATAATGACAAGGCTACCATCCATTGGAGTAACAAAAATCTCGACAACAAACTACCTTCCATAATTACAAGGCTACCATCCATTGGAGTAACAAAAATCTCGACAAAAGACTACCTTTTATAATGACAAGGTTACCATCCATTGGAATAACAAAAATCTCGACAACAGACTACCTTCCATAATGACAGACTACCTTCCATAATGTCAAGGCTACTATCCATTGGAGTAACAAAAATCTGTACAACAGACTACCTTCCATAATGACAAGGCTATAATCTATTGGAGTAATAGAAATCTCAACGATAGACAACTTTCCATAATGACAAGGCTACCATCCATTGGAGTAACAAAAATCTCGACAACAGACTACCTTCCATAATGACAATGCTACCATCCATTGGAGTAACAAAAATATCGACAAAAGACTACCTTTTATAATGACAAGGTTACCATCCATTGGAATAACAAAAATCTCGACAATAGACTACCTTCCATAATGACAGACTACCTTCTATAATTTCAAGGCTACTATCCATTGGAGTAACAAAAATCTAAACAACAGACTACCTTCCATAATGACAAGGCTACAATCCATTAGAGTAACAGAAATCTCAACGACAGACTACCTTCCATAATGACAAGTCTACCATCCATTGGAGTAACTAAAATCTCGACAACAGACTACCTTCCATAATTACAACGCTACCATCCATTGGAGTAACAAAAATCTCGACAAAAGACTACCTTTTATAATGACAAGGTTACCATCCATTGGAATAAAAAAAATCTCGACAACAGACTACCTTCCATAATGACAGACTACCTTCCATAATGTCAAGGCTACTATCCATTGGAGTAACAAAAATCTGAACAACCGACTACCTTCCATAATGACAAGGCTATAATCCATTAGAGTAATAGAAATATTAACGACAAACAACCTTCCATAATGACAAGGCTACCATCCATTGGAGTAACAAAAATCTCGACAACAGACTACCTTCCATAATGACAAGGCTACCATCCATTGGAGTAACAAAAATGTCGACAAAAGACTACCTTTTATAATGACAAGGTTACCATCCATTGGAATAACAAAAATATCGACAACATACTACCTTCCATATTGACAGACTACCTTCTATAATGTCAAGGCTACTATCCATTGGAGTAACAAAAATCTAAACAACAGACTACCTTCCATAATGACATGGCTACAATCCATTGGAGTAACAGAAATCTCAACGACAGACTACCTTCCATAATGACAAGGCTACCATCCATTGGAGTAACAAAAATCTCGACAACAAACTACCTTCCATAATTACAAGGCTACCATCCATTGGAGTAACAAAAATCTCGACAAAAGACTACCTTTTATAATGACAAGGTTACCATCCATTGGAATAACAAAAATCTCGACAACAGACTACCTTCCATAATGACAGACTACCTTCCATAATGTCAAGGCTACTATCCATTGGAGTAACAAAAATCTGTACAACAGACTACCTTCCATAATGACAAGGCTATAATCTATTGGAGTAATAGAAATCTCAACGATAGACAACTTTCCATAATGACAAGGCTACCATCCATTGGAGTAACAAAAATCTCGACAACAGACTACCTTCCATAATGACAATGCTACCATCCATTGGAGTAACAAAAATATCGACAAAAGACTACCTTTTATAATGACAAGGTTACCATCCATTGGAATAACAAAAATCTCGACAATAGACTACCTTCCATAATGACAGACTACCTTCTATAATTTCAAGGCTACTATCCATTGGAGTAACAAAAATCTAAACAACAGACTACCTTCCATAATGACAAGGCTACAATCCATTAGAGTAACAGAAATCTCAACGACAGACTACCTTCCATAATGACAAGTCTACCATCCATTGGAGTAACTAAAATCTCGACAACAGACTACCTTCCATAATTACAACGCTACCATCCATTGGAGTAACAAAAATCTCGACAAAAGACTACCTTTTATAATGACAAGGTTACCATCCATTGGAATAAAAAAAATCTCGACAACAGACTACCTTCCATAATGACAGACTACCTTCTATAATGTCAAGGCTACTATCCATTGGAGTAACAAAAATCTAAACAACAGACTACCTTCCATAATGACAAGGCTACAATCCATTAGAGTAACAGAAATCTCAACGATAGACTACCTTCCATAATGACAAGTCTACCATCCATTGGAGTAACAAAAATCTCGACAACAGACTACCTTCCATAATTACAAGGCTACCATCCATTGGAGTAACAAAAATCTCGACAAAAGACTACCTTTTATAATGACAAGGTTACCATCCATTGGAATAAAAAAAATCTCGACAATAGACTACCTTCCATAATGACAGACTACCTTCCATAATGTCAAGGCTACAATGCATTAGAGTAACAAAAATCTGAACAACCGACTACCTTCCATAATGACAAGGCTATAATCCATTGGAGTAATAGAAATCTCAACGACAGACAACCTTCCATAATGACAAGGCTACCATCCATTGGAGTAACAAATCTCGACAACAGACTACCTTCCATAATGACAAGGCTACCATCCATTGGAGTAACAAAAATATCGATAAAAGACTACCTTTTATAATGACATGGTTACCATCCATTGGAATAACAAAAATCTCGACAACAGACTACCTTCCATAATGACAGACTACCTTCTATAATGTCAAGGCTATTATCCATTGGAGTAACAAAAATCTAAACAACAGACTACCTTCCATAATGACAAGGCTACAATCCATTGGAGTAACAGAAATCTCAACGACAGACTACCTTCCATAATTACAAGGCTACCATCCATTGGAGTAACAATAATCTCGACAACAGACTACCTTCCATAATGACAAGGCTACCATCCATTGGAGTAACAAAAATCTTGACAAAATACTACCTTTTATAATGACAAGGTTACCATACATTGGAATAACAAAAATCTAGACAACATACTACCTTCCCTAATAACAGACTACCTTCCATAATGTCAAGGCTACTATCCATTGGAGTAACAAAAATTTGAACAACAGACTACCTTCCATAATGACAAGGCTATAATCCATTGGAGTAATAGAAATCTCAATAATAGACAACCTTCCATAATGACAAGGCTATCATCCATTGGAGTAACAAATCTCGACAACAGACTACCTTTCATAATGACAAGGCTACCATCCATTGGAGTAACAAAAATATCGACAAAAGACTACCTTTTATAATGACAAGGTTACCATCCATTGGAATAACAAAAATCTCGACAACAGACTACCTTCCATATTGACAGACTACCTTCTATAATTTCAAGGCTACTATCCATTGGAGTAACAAAAATCTAAACAACAGACTACCTTCCATAATGACAAGGCTACAATCCATTAGAGTAACAGAAATCTCAACGACAGACTACCTTCCATAATGACAAGTCTACCATCCATTGGAGTAACTAAAATCTCGACAACAGACTACCTTCCATAATTACAACGCTACCATCCATTGGAGTAACAAAAATCTCGACAAAAGACTACCTTTTATAATGACAAGGTTACCATCCATTGGAATAAAAAAAATCTCGACAACAGACTACCTTCCATAATGACAGACTACCTTCCATAATGTCAAGGCTACTATCCATTGGAGTAACAAAAATCTGAACAACCGACTACCTTCCATAATGACAAGGCTATAATCCATTAGAGTAATAGAAATATTAACGACAAACAACCTTCCATAATGACAAGGCTACCATCCATTGGAGTAACAAAAATCTCGACAACAGACTACCTTCCATAATGACAAGGCTACCATCCATTGGAGTAACAAAAATGTCGACAAAAGACTACCTTTTATAATGACAAGGTTACCATCCATTGGAATAACAAAAATATCGACAACAGACTACCTTCCATATTGACAGACTACCTTCTATAATGTCAAGGCTACTATCCATTGGAGTAACAAAAATCTAAACAACAGACTACCTTCCATAATGACATGGCTACAATCCATTGGAGTAACAGAAATCTCAACGACAGACTACCTTCCATAATGACAAGGCTACCATCCATTGGAGTAACAAAAATTTCGACAACAAACTACCTTCCATAATTACAAGGCTACCATCCATTGGAGTAACAAAAATCTCGACAAAAGACTACCTTTTATAATGACAAGGTTACCATCCATTGGAATAACAAAAATCTCGACAACAGACTACCTTCCATAATGACAGACTACCTTCCATAATGTCAAGGATACTATCCATTGGAGTAACAAAAATCTGTACAACAGACTACCTTCCATAATGACAAGGCTATAATCTATTGGAGTAATAGAAATCTCAACGATAGACAACTTTCCATAATGACAAGGCTACCATCCATTGGAGTAACAAAAATCTCGACAACAGACTACCTTCCATAATGACAATGCTACCATCCATTGGAGTAACAAAAATATCGACAAAAGACTACCTTTTATAATGACAAGGTTACCATCCATTGGAATAACAAAAATCTCGACAATAGACTACCTTCCATAATGACAGACTACCTTCTATAATTTCAAGGCTAGTATCCATTGGAGTAACAAAAATCTAAACAACAGACTACCTTCCATAATGACAAGGCTACAATCCATTAGAGTAACAGAAATCTCAACGACAGACTACCTTCCATAATGACAAGTCTACCATCCATTGGAGTAACTAAAATCTCGACAACAGACTACCTTCCATAATTACAACGCTACCATCCATTGGAGTAACAAAAATCTCGACAAAAGACTACCTTTTATAATGACAAGGTTACCATCCATTGGAATAAAAAAAATCTCGACAACAGACTACCTTCCATAATGACAGACTACCTTCTATAATGTCAAGGCTACTATCCATTGGAGTAACAAAAATCTAAACAACAGACTACCTTCCATAATGACAAGGCTACAATCCATTAGAGTAACAGAAATCTCAACGATAGACTACCTTCCATAATGACAAGTCTACCATCCATTGGAGTAACAAAAATCTCGACAACAGACTACCTTCCATAATTACAAGGCTACCATCCATTGGAGTAACAAAAATCTCGACAAAAGACTACCTTTTATAATGACAAGGTTACCATCCATTGGAATAAAAAAAATCTCGACAATAGACTACCTTCCATAATGACAGACTACCTTCCATAATGTCAAGGCTACAATGCATTAGAGTAACAAAAATCTGAACAACCGACTACCTTCCATAATGACAAGGCTATAATCCATTGGAGTAATAGAAATCTCAACGACAGACAACCTTCCATAATGACAAGGCTACCATCCATTGGAGTAACAAATCTCGACAACAGACTACCTTCCATAATGACAAGGCTACCATCCATTGGAGTAACAAAAATATCGATAAAAGACTACCTTTTATAATGACATGGTTACCATCCATTGGAATAACAAAAATCTCGACAACAGACTACCTTCCATAATGACAGACTACCTTCTATAATGTCAAGGCTACTATCCATTGGAGTAACAAAAATCTAAACAACAGACTACCTTCCATAATGACAAGGCTACAATCCATTGGAGTAACATAAATCTCAACGACAGACTACCTTCCATAATTACAAGGCTACCATCCATTGGAGTAACAATAATCTCGACAACAGACTACCTTCCATAATGACAAGGCTACCATCCATTGGAGTAACAAAAATCTTGACAAAATACTACCTTTTATAATGACAAGGTTACCATACATTGGAATAACAAAAATCTCGACAACATACTACCTTCCCTAATAACAGACTACCTTCCATAATGTCAAGGCTACTATCCATTGGAGTAACAAAAATTTGAACAACAGACTACCTTCCATAATGACAAGGCTATAATCCATTGGAGTAATAGAAATCTCAACAATAGACAACCTTCCATAATGACAAGGCTATCATCCATTGGAGTAACAAATCTCGACAACAGACTACCTTTCATAATGACAAGGCTACCATCCATTGGAGTAACAAAAATATCGACAAAAGACTACCTTTTATAATGACAAGGTTACCATCCATTGGAATAACAAAAATCTCGACAACAGACTACCTTCCATATTGACAGACTACCTTCTATAATGTAAAGGCTACTATCCCTTGGAGTAACAAAAATCTAAACAACAGACTACCATCCATAATGACAAGGCTACAATCCATTGGAGTAACAGGAATCTCAATGACAAACTACCTTCCATAATGACAAGGCTACCATACATTGGAGTAACAAAAATCTCGACAACAGACTACCTTCCATAATTACAAGGCTACCATCCATTGGAGTAATTAAAATCTCGACAAAAGACTAACTTTTATAATGGCAAGGTTACCATCCATTGGAATAACAAAAATCTCGACAACAAACTACCTTCCATAATGACAGACTACCTTCCATAATGTCAGGGCTACTACCCATTGGAGTAACAAAAATCTGAACAACAAACTACCTTCCATAATGACAAGGCTATAATCCATTGGAGTAATAGAAATATTAACGACAGACAACCTTCCATAATGACAAGGCTAGCATCCATTGGAGTAACAAAAATCTCGACAACAGACTACCTTCCATAATGACAAGGCTACCATCCATTGGAGTAACAAAAATCTCGACAAAACACTACATTTTATAACGACAAGGTTACCATCCATTGGAATAACAAAAATATCGACAACAGACTACCTTCCATAATGAAAGACTACCTTCTATAATGTCAAGGCTACTATCCATTGGAGTAACAAAAATCTGAACAACAGACTACCTTCCATAATGACAAGGCTACAATCCATTGGAGTAACGAAAATCTCAACGACAGACTATCTTCCATAATGACAAGGCTACCATCCATTGGAGTAACAAAAATCACGATAACAGACTACCTTCCATAATTACAAGGCTACCATCCATTGGAGTAACAATAATCTCGACAACAGACTACCTTCCATAATGACAAGGCTACCATCCATTGGAGTAACAAAAATCTCGACAAAATACTACCTTTTATAATGACAAGGTTACCATACATTGGAATAACAAAAATATGACAACAGACTACCTTCCATAATAACAGACTACCTTCCATAATGTCAAGGCTACTATCCATTGGAGTAACAAAAATCTGAACAACAGACTACCTTCCATAATGACAAGGCTACAATCCATTGGAGTAACGAAAATCTCAACGACAGACTATCTTCCATAATGACAAGGCTACCATCCATTGGAGTAACAAAAATCACGACAACAGACTACCTTCCATAATTACAAGGCTACCATCCATTGGAGTAACAATAATCTCGACAACAGACTACCTTCCATAATGACAAGGCTACCATCCATTGGAGTAACAAAAATCTCGACAAAATACTACCTTTTATAATGACAAGGTTACCATACATTGGAATAACAAAAATCTCGACAACATACTACCTTCCCTAATAACAGACTACCTTCCATAATGTCAAGGCTACTATCCATTGGAGTAACAAAAATTTGAACAACAGACTACCTTCCATAATGACAAGGCTATAATCCATTGGAGTAATAGAAATCTCAACAATAGACAACCTTCCATAATGACAAGGCTATCATCCATTGGAGTAACAAATCTCGACAACAGACTACCTTTCATAATGACAAGGCTACCATCCATTGGAGTAACAAAAATATCGACAAAAGACTACCTTTTATAATGACAAGGTTACCATCCATTGGAATAACAAAAATCTCGACAACAGACTACCTTCCATATTGACAGACTACCTTCTATAATGTAAAGGCTACTATCCCTTGGAGTAACAAAAATCTAAACAACAGACTACCATCCATAATGACAAGGCTACAATCCATTGGAGTAACAGGAATCTCAATGACAAACTACCTTCCATAATGACAAGGCTACCATACATTGGAGTAACAAAAATCTCGACAACAGACTACCTTCCATAATTACAAGGCTACCATCCATTGGAGTAATTAAAATCTCGACAAAAGACTAACTTTTATAATGGCAAGGTTACCATCCATTGGAATAACAAAAATCTCGACAACAAACTACCTTCCATAATGACAGACTACCTTCCATAATGTCAAGGCTACTACCCATTGGAGTAACAAAAATCTGAACAACAAACTACCTTCCATAATGACAAGGCTATAATCCATTGGAGTAATAGAAATATTAACGACAGACAACCTTCCATAATGACAAGGCTAGCATCCATTGGAGTAACAAAAATCTCGACAACAGACTACCTTCCATAATGACAAGGCTACCATCCATTGGAGTAACAAAAATCTCGACAAAACACTACATTTTATAACGACAAGGTTACCATCCATTGGAATAACAAAAATATCGACAACAGACTACCTTCCATAATGAAAGACTACCTTCTATAATGTCAAGGCTACTATCCATTGGAGTAACAAAAATCTGAACAACAGACTACCTTCCATAATGACAAGGCTACAATCCATTGGAGTAACGAAAATCTCAACGACAGACTATCTTCCATAATGACAAGGCTACCATCCATTGGAGTAACAAAAATCACGACAACAGACTACCTTCCATAATTACAAGGCTACCATCCATTGGAGTAACAATAATCTCGACAACAGACTACCTTCCATAATGACAAGGCTACCATCCATTGGAGTAACAAAAATCTCGACAAAATACTACCTTTTATAATGACAAGGTTACCATACATTGGAATAACAAAAATCTGACAACAGACTACCTTCCATAATAACAGACTACCTTCCATAATGTCAAGGCTACTATCCATTGGAGTAACAAAAATCTGAACAACAGACTACCTTCCATAATGACAATGCTACCATCCATTAGAGTAACAGAAATCTCAACGATAGACAACCTTCCATAATGACAAGGCTACCATCCATTGGAGTAACAAAAATCTCAACAACAGGCTACCTTCCATAATTACAAGGCTACCATCCATTGGAGTAACAAAAATCTCGAAAATAGACTACCTTCCATAATGACAAGGTTACCATCCATTGGAATAAAAAAAATCTCGACAACAGACTACCTTCCATAATGACAGACTACCTTCCATAATGTCAAGGCTACTATCCATTGGAGTAACAAAAATCTGAACAACCGACTACCTTCCATAATGACAAGGCTATAATCCATTGGAGTAATAGAAATCTCAATGACAGACAACCTTCCATAATGACAAGGCTACCATCCATTGGAGTAAAAAATCTCGACAACAGACTACCTTCCATAATGACAAGGCTACCATCCATTGGAGTAACAAAAATATCGACAAAAGACTACCTTTTATAATGACATGGTTACCATCCATTGGAATAACAAAAATCTCGACAACAGACTACCTTCCATAATGACAGACTATCTTCTATAATGTCAAGGCTACTATCCATTGGAGTAACAAAAATCTAAACAACACACTACCTTCCATAATGACAAGGCTACAATCCATTGGAGTAACAGAAATCTCAACGACATACTACCTTCCATAATTACAAGGCTACCATCCATTGGTGTAACAATAATCTTGACAACAGACTACCTTCCATAATGACAAGGCTACCATCCATTGGAGTAACAAAAATCTCGACAAAATACTACCTTTTATAATGACAAGGTTACCATACATTGGAATAAAAAAAATCTCGACAACAGACTACCTTCCATAATAACAGACTACCTTCCATAATGTCAAGGCTACTATCCATTGGAGTAACAAAAATCTGAACAACAGACTACCTTCGATAATGACAAGGCTACAATCCATTGGAGTAACAGAAATCTCAACGACAGACTACCTTCCAAAATGACAAGGCTACCATCCATTGGAGTAACAAAAATCACGACAACAGACTACCTTCCATAATTACAAGGCTACCATCCATTGGAGTAACAATAATCTCGACAACAGACTACCTTCCATAATGACAAGGCTACCATCCATTGGAGTAACAAAAATCTCGACAAAATACTACCTTTTATAATGACAAGGTTACCATACATTGGAATAACAAAAATCTCGACAATAGACTACCTTCCATAATAACAGACTACCTTCCATAATGTCAAGGCTACTATCCATTGGAGTAACAAAAATCTGAACAACAGACTACCTTCCATAATGACAAGGCTACAATCCATTGGAGTAACAGAAATCTCAACGACAGACTACCTTCCATAATGACAAGGCTACCATGCATTGGAGTAACAAAAATCTCGACAACAGACTACCTTCCATAATTACAAGGCTACCATCCATTGGAGTAATTAAAATCTCGACAAAAGACTAACTTTTATAATGGCAAGGTTACCATCCATTGGAATAACAAAAATCTCGACAACAAACTACCTTCCATAATGACAGACTACCTTCCATAATGTCAAGGCTACTACCCATTGGAGTAACAAAAATCTGAATAACAAACTACCTTCCATAATTACAAGGCTATAATCCATTGGAGTAATAGAAATCTTAACGACAGACAACCTTCCATAATGACAAGACTACCATCCATTGTAGTAACAAAAATCTCGACAACAGACTACCTTCCATAATGAAAAGGCTACCATCCATTGGAGTAAAAAAAATCTCGACAAAACACTAAATTTTATAATGACAAGGTTACCATCCATTGGAATAACAAAAATATCGACAACAGACTACCTTCCATAATGAAAGACTACCTTCTATAATGTCAAGGCTACTATCTATTGGAGTAACAAAAATCTGAACAACAGACTACCTTCCATAATGACAAGGCTACAATCCATTGGAGTAACGAAAATCTCAACGACAGACTATCTTCCATAATGACAAGGCTATAATCCATTGGAGTAACATAAATCTCAACGAAAGACTACCTTCCATAATGACAAGGCTACCATCCATTGGAGTAACAAAAATCTCGACAACAGACTACCTTCCATAATTACAAGGCTACCATCCATTGGAGTAATTAAAATCTCGACAAAAGACTAACTTTTATAATGGCAAGGTTACCATCCATTGGAATAACAAAAATCTCGACAACAAACTACCTTCCATAATGACAGACTACCTTCCATAATGTCAAGGCTACTACCCATTGGAGTAACAAAAATCTGAACAACAAACTACCTTCCATAATGACAAGGCTATAATCCATTAGAGTAATAGAAATCTTAACGACAGACAATCTTCCATAATGACAAGGCTACCATCCATTGGAGTAACAAAAATCTCTACAACAGACTACCTTCCATAATGACAAGGCTACCATCCATTGGAGTAACAAAAATCTCGACAAAACACTACATTTTATAATGACAAGGTTACCATCCATTGGAATAACAAAAGCATCGACAACAGACTACCTTCCATAATGACAAACTACCTTCTAAAATGTCAAGGCTACTATCCATTGGAGTAACAAAAATCTGAACAACAGACTACCTTCCATAATGACAAGGCTACAATCCATTGGAGTAACAAAAATCTCAACGACAGACTATCTTCCATAATGACAAGGCTACCATCCATTGGAGTAACAAAAATCACGACAACAGACTACCTTCCATAATTACAAGGTTACCATCCATTGCAGTAACAAAAATCTCGACTAAAGACTACCTTTTATAATGACAAGGTTACCATACATTGGAATAACAAAAATCTCGACAACAGACTACCTTCCATAATAACAGACTACCTTCCATAATGTCAAGGCTACTATCCATTGGAGTAACAAAAATATGAACAACAGACTACCTTCCATAATGACAAGGCTATAATCCATTGGAGTAATAGAAATCTCAACAATAGACAACCTTCCATAATGACAAGGCTATCATCCATTGGAGTAACAAATCTCGACAACAGACTACCTTTTATAATGACAAGGCTACCATCCATTGGAGTAACAAAAATATCGACAAAAGACTACCTTTTATAATGACAAGGTTACCATCCATTGGAATAACAAAAATCTCGACAACAGACTACCTTCCATAATGACAGACTACCTTCTATAATGTCAAGGCTACTATCCATTGGAGTAACAAAAATCTAAACAACAGACTACCTTCCATAATGACAAGGCTACAATCCATTGGAGTAACAGAAATCTCAACGACAGACTACCTTCCATAATGACAAGGCTACCATCCATTGGAGTAACAAAAATCTCGTCAACAGACTACCTTCCATAATTACAAGGCTACCATCCATTGGAGTAATTAAAATCTCCACAAAAGACTAACTTTTATAATGGCAAGGTTACCATCCATTGGAATAACAAAAATCTCGACAACAAACTACCTTCCATAATGACAGACTACCTTCCATAATGTCAAGGCTACTACCCATTGGAGTAACAAAAATCTGAACAACAAACTATCTTCCATAATGACAAGGCTATAATCCATTTGAGTAATAGAAATCTTAACGACAGACAACCTTCCATAATGACAAGCCTACCATCCATTGGAGTAACAAAAATCTCGACAATAGACTACCTTCCATAATGACAAGGCTAACATCCATTGGAGTAACAAAAATCTCGACAAAACACTACATTTTATAATGACAAGGTTACCATCCATTGGAATAACAAAAATATCGACAACAGACTACCTTCCATAATGACAGACTACCTTCTATAATGTCAAGGCAACTATCCATTGGAGTAACAAAAATCTGAACAACAAACTACCTTCCATAATGACAAGGCTACAATCCATTGGAGTAACAAAAATCTCAACGACAGACTATCTTCCATAAAGACAAGGCTACCATCCATTGGAGTAACAAAAATCACGACAACAGACTACCTTCCATAATTACAAGGCTACCATCCATTGGAGTAACAATAATCTCGACAACAGACTACCTTCCATAATGACAAGGCTACCATCCATTGGACTAACAAAAATCTCGACAAAATACTACCTTTTATAATGACAAGGTTACCATACATTGGAATAACAAAAATCTCGACAACAGACTACCTTCCATAATTACAGACTACCTTCCATAATGTCAAGGCAACTATCCATTGGAGTAACAAAAATCTGAACAACAGACTACCTTCCATAATGACAAGGCTACAATCCATTGGAGTAACAGAAATCTCAACGACAGACTACCTTCCATAATGACAAGGCTACCATCCATTGGAGTAACAAAAATCTCGACAACAGACTACCTTCCATAATTACAAGGCTACCATCCATTGGAGTAATTAAAATCTCGACAAAAGACTAACTTTTATAATGGCAAGGTTACCATCCATTGGAATAACAAAAATATCGACAACAGACTACCTTCCATAATGACAGACTACCTTCTATAATGTCAAGGCTACTATCCATTGGAGTAACAAAAATCTGAACAACAGACTACCTTCCATAATGACAAGGCTACAATCCTGTGGAGTAACAAAAATCTCAACGACAGAATATCTTCCATAATGACAAGGCTACCATCCATTGGGGTAACAAAAATCACGACAACAGACTACCTTCCATAATTACAAGGCTACCATCCATTGGAGTAACAAAAATCTCGACAAAAGAATACCTTTTATAATGACAAGGTTACCATACATTGGAATAACAAAAATCTCGACAACAGACAACCTTCCATAATAACAGACTACCTTCCATAATGTCAAGGCTACTATCCATTGGAGTAACAAAAATCTGAACAACAGACTACCTTCCATAATGACAAGGCTATAATCCATTGGAGTAATAGAAATCTCAACAATAGACAACCTTCCATAATGACAAGGCTATCATCCATTTGAGTAACAAATCTCGACAACAGACTACCTTTCATAATGATAAGGCTACCATCCATTGGAGTAACAAAAATATCGACAAAAGACTACCTTTTATAATGACAAGGTTACCATCCATTGGAATAACAAAAATCTCGACAACAGACTACCTTCCATAATGACAGACTACCTTCTATAATGTCAAGGCTACTATCCATTGGAGTAACAAAAATCTAAACAACAGACTACCTTCCATAATGACAAGGCTACAATCCATTGGAGTAACAGAAATCTCAATGACAGACTACCTTCCATAATGACAAGGCTACCATCCATTGGAGTAACAAAAATCTCGACAACAGACTACCTTCCATAATTACAAGGCTACCATCCATTGGAGTAATTAAAATCTCGACAAAAGACTAACTTTTATAATGGCAAGGTTACCATCCATTGGAATAACAAAAATATCGACAACAGACTACCTTCCATAATGACAGACTACCTTCTATAATGTCAAGGCTACTATCCATTGGAGTAACAAAAATCTGAACAACAGACTACCTTCCATAATGACAAGGCTACAATCCTGTGGAGTAACAAAAATCTCAACGACAGACTATCTTCCATAATGACAAGGCTACCATCCATTGGGGTAACAAAAATCACGACAACAGACTACCTTCCATAATTACAAGGCTACCATCCATTGGAGTAACAAAAATCTCGACAAAAGAATACCTTTTATAATGACAAGGTTACCATACATTGGAATAACAAAAATCTCGACAACAGACAACCTTCCATAATAACAGACTACCTTCCATAATGTCAAGGCTACTATCCATTGGAGTAACAAAAATCTGAACAACAGACTACCTTCCATAATGACAAGGCTATAATCCATTGGAGTAATAGAAATCTCAACAATAGACAACCTTCCATAATGACAAGGCTATCATCCATTTGAGTAACAAATCTCGACAACAGACTACCTTTCATAATGATAAGGCTACCATCCATTGGAGTAACAAAAATATCGACAAAAGACTACCTTTTATAATGACAAGGTTACCATCCATTGGAATAACAAAAATCTCGACAACAGACTACCTTCCATAATGACAGACTACCTTCTATAATGTCAAGGCTACTATCCATTGGAGTAACAAAAATCTAAACAACAGACTACCTTCCATAATGACAAGGCTACAATCCATTGGAGTAACAGAAATCTCAATGACAGACTACCTTGCATAATGACAAGGCTACCATCCATTGGAGTAACAAAAATCTCGACAACAGACTACCTTCCATAATTACAAGGCTACCATCCATTGGAGTAATTAAAATCTCGACAAAAGACTAACTTTTATAATGGCAAGGTTACCATCCATTGGAATAACAAAAATCTCGACAACAAACTACCTTCCATAATGACAGACTACCTTCCATAATTTCAAGGCTACTACCCATTAGAGTAACAAAAATCTGAACAACAAACTACCTTCCATAATGACAAGGCTATAATCCATTGGAGTAATAGAAATCTTAACGACAAACAAGCTTCCATAATTACAAGGCTACCATCCATTGGAGTAACAAAAATATCGACAATAGACTACCTTCCATAATGACAAGGCTACCATCCATTGGAGTAACAAAAATCTCGACAAAACACTACATTTTATAATGACAAGGTTACCATCATTTGGAATAACAAAAATATCGACAACAGACTACCTTCCATAATGACAGACTACCTTCTATAATGTCAAGGCTACTATCCATTGGAGTAACAAAAATCTGAACAACAGACTACCTTCCATAATGACAAGGCTACAATCCATTGGAGTAACAAAAATCTCAACGACAGACTATCTTCCATAATGATAAGGCTACCATCCATTGGAGTAACAAAAATCACGACAACAGACTACCTTCTGATAATTACAAGGCTACCATCCATTGGAGTAACAAAAATCTCGACAAAAGACTACCTTTTATAATGATAAGGTTACCATCCATTGGAATAACAAAAATCTCGACAACAGACTACCTTCCATAATGATAGACTACCTTCCATAATGTCAAGGCTACTATCCATTGGAGTAACAAAAATCTAAACAACAAACTACCTTTCATAATGACAAGGCTATAATCCATTGGAGTAATAGAAATATCAACGACAGACAACCTTCCATAATGACAAGGCTACCATTCCATTGGAGTAACAAAAATCTCGACAACAAACTACCTTCCATAATGACAAGGCTACCATCGATTGGAGTAACAAAAATCTCGACAAAAGACTACCTTTTATAATGACAAGGTTACCATCCATTGGAATAACAAAAATCTCGACAACAGACTACCTTCCATAATGACAGACTACCTTCCATAATGTCAAGGCTACTATCCATTGGAGTAACAAAAATCTGAACAACAGACTACCTTCCATAATGACAAGGCTATAATCCATTGGAGTAATAGAAATCTTAACGACAGACAACCTTCCATAATAACAAGGCGACCATCCATTGGAGTAACAAAAATCTCGACAACAAACTACCTTCCATAATGACAAGGCTACCATCCATTGGAGTAACAAAAATCTAGACAAAAGACTACCTTTCATAATGACAAGGTTACCATCCATTGGAATAACAAAAATATCGACAACATACTACCTTCCATAATGACAGACTACCTTCTATAATGTCAAGGCTACTATCCATTGGAGTAACAAAAATCTGAACAACAGACTACCTTCCATAATGACGAGGCTACAATCCATTGGAGTAACAGAAATCTCAACGACAGACTACCTTCCATAATGACAAGGCTACCATCCATTGGAGTAACAAAAATCTCGACAACAAACTACCTTCCATAATTACAAGGCTACCATCCATTGGAGTAACAAAAATCTCGACAAAAGACTACCTTTTATAATGATAAGGTTACCATCCATTAGAATAACAAAAATCTCGACAACAGACTACCTTCCATAATGACAGACTACATTCCATAATGTCAAGGCTACTATCCATTGGAGTAAAAAAAATCTGAACAACAGACTACCTTCCATAATGACAAGGCTATAATCCATTGGAGTAATAGAAATCTCAACGATAGACAACCTTCCATAATGACAAGGCTACCATCCACTTGAGTAACAAAAATCTTGACAACAGATTACCTTCCATAATGACAATGCTACCATCCATTGGAGTAACAAAAATATCGACAAAAGACTACCTTTTATAATGACAAGGTTACCATCCATTGGAATAACAAAAATCTCGACAACAGACTACCTTCCATAATGACACACTACCTTCTATAATGTCAAGGCTACTATCCATTGGAGTAACAAAAATCTAAACAACAGACTACCTTCCATAATGACAAGGCTAAAATCCATTGGAGTAACAGAAATCTCAACGACAGACTACCTTCCATAATGACAAGGCTACCATCCATTGGAGTAACGAAAATCTCGACAACAGACTACCTTCCATAATTACAAGGCTACCATCCATTGGAGTAACAAAAATCTCGACAAAAGACTAACTTTTATAATGACAAGGTTACCATCCATTGGAATAACAAAAATCTCGACAACAGACTACCTTCCATAATGACAGACTACCTTCCATAATGTCAAGGCTACTACCCATTGGAGTAACAAAAATCTGAACAACAGACTACCTTCCATAATGACAAGGCTATAATCCATTGGAGTAATAGAAATCTTAACGACAGACAACCTTCCATAATGACAAGGCTACCATCCATTGGAGTAACAAAAATCTCGACAACAGACTACCTTCCATAATGACAAGGCTACCATCCATTAGAGTAACAAAAATCTCGACAAAAGACTACATTTTATAATGACAAGGTTACCATCCATTGGAATAACAAAAATATCGACAACAGACTACCTTCCATAATGACACACTACCTTCTATAATGTCAAGGCTACTATCCATTGGAGTAACAAAAATCTGAACAACAGACTACCTTCCATAATGACAAGGCTATAATCCATTGGAGTAATAGAAATCTTAACGACAGACAACCTTCCATAATGACAAGGCTACCATCCATTGGAGTAACAAAAATCTCGACAACAGACTACCTTCCATAATGACAAGGCTACCATCCATTGGAGTAACAAAAATCTCGACAAAAGACTACCTTTTATAATGACAAGGTTACCATCCATTGGAATAACAAAAATATCGACAACATACTACCTTCCATAATGACAGACTACCTTCTATAATGTCCAGGCTACTATCCATTGGAGTAACAAAAATCTGAACAACAGACTACCTTCCATAATGACGAAGCTACAATCCATTGGAGTAACAGAAATCTCAACGACAGACTACCTTCCATAATGACAAGGCTACCATCCATTGGAGTAACAAAAATCTCGAAAACAGACTACCTTCCATAATTACAAGGCTACCATCAATTGGAGTAACAAAAATCTCGACAAAAGACTAACTTTTATAATGACAAGGTTACCATCCATTGGAATAACAAAAATCTCGACAACAGACTACCTTCCATAATGACAGACTACCTTCCATAATGTCAAGGCTACTACCCATTGGAGTAACAAAAATCTGAAGAACAGACTACCTTCCATAATGACAAGGCTATAATCCATTGCAGTAATAGAAATCTTAACGACAGACAACCTTCCATAATGACAAGGCTACCATCCATTGGAGTAACAAAAATCTCGACAACAGACTACCTTCCATAATGACAAGGCTACCATCCATTAGAGTAACAAAAATCTCGACAAAAGACTACATTTTATAATGACAAGGTTACCATCCATTGGAATAACAAAAATATCGACAACAGACTACCTTCCATAATGACACACTACCTTCTATAATGTCAAGGCTACTATCCATTGGAGTAACAAAAATCTGAACAACAGACTACCTTCCATAATGACAAGGCTATAATCCATTGGAGTAATAGAAATCTTAACGACAGACAACCTTCCATAATGACAAGGCTACCATCCATTGGAGTAACAAAAATCTCGACAACAGACTACCTTCCATAATGACAAGGCTACCATCCATTGGAGTAACAAAAATCTCGACAAAAGACTACCTTTTATAATGACAAGGTTACCATCCATTGGAATAACAAAAATATCGACAACATACTACCTTCCATAATGAAAGACTACCTTCTATAATGTCAAGGCTACTATCCATTGGAGTAACAAAAATCTGAACAACAGACTACCTTCCATAATGACGAAGCTACAATCCATTGGAGTAACAGAAATCTCAACGACAGACTACCTTCCATAATGACAAGGCTACCATCCATTGGAGTAACAAAAATCTCGACAACAAACTACCTTCCATAATTACAAGGCTACCATCCATTGGAGTAACAAAAATCTTGACAAAAGACTACCTTTTATAATGACAAGGTTACCATCCATTGGAATAACAAAAATCTCGACAACAGACTACCTTCCATAATGACAGACTACCTTCCATAATGTCAAGGCTACTATCCATTGGAGTAACAAAAATCTGAACAACAGACTACCTTCCATAATGACAAGGCTATAATCCATTGGAGTAATAAAAATCTCAACGACAGACAACCTTCCATAATGACAAGGCTACCATCCATTGGAGTAACAAAAATCTCGACAACAGACTACCTTCCATAATGACAAGGCTACCATCCATTAGAGTAACAAAAATCTCGACAAAAGACTACATTTTATAATGACAAGGTTACCATCCATTGGAATAACAAAAATATCGACAACAGACTACCTTCCATAATGACACACTACCTTCTATAATGTCAAGGCTACTATCCATTGGAGTAACAAAAATCTGAACAACAGACTACCTTCCATAATGACAAGGCTATAATCCATTGGAGTAATAGAAATCTCAACGACAGACAACCTTCCATAATGACAAGGCTACCATCCATTGGAGTAACAAAAATCTCGACAACAGACTACCTTCCATAATGACAAGGCTACCATCCATTGGAGTAACAAAAATCTCGACAAAAGACTACCTTTTATAATGACAAGGTTACCATCCATTGGAATAACAAAAATATCGACAACATACTACCTTCCATAATGAAAGACTACCTTCTATAATGTCAAGGCTACTATCCATTGGAGTAACAAAAATCTGAACAACAGACTACCTTCCATAATGACAAGGCCATAATACATTGGAGTAATAGAAATATCAACGACAGACAACCTTCCATAATGACAAGGCTACCATCCATTGGAGTAACAAAAATCTCGACAACAGACTACCTTCCATAATGACAATGCTACCATCGATTGGAGTAATAAAAATATCGACAAAAGACTACCTTTTATAATGACAAGGTTACCATCCGTTGGAATACCAAAAATATCGACAACATACTACCTTCCATAATGACAGACTACCTTCTATAATGTCCAGGCTACTATCCATTGGAGTAACAAAAATCTGAACAACAGACTACCTTCCATAATGACGAAGCTACAATCCATTGGAGTAACAGAAATCTCAATGACAGACTACCTTCCATAATGACAAGGCTACCATCCATTGGAGTAACAAAAATCTCGAAAACAGACTACCTTCCATAATTACAAGGCTACCATCCATTGGAGTAACAAAAATCTCGACAAAAGACTAACTTTTATAATGACAAGGTTACCATCCATTGGAATAACAAAAATCTCGACAACAGACTACCTTCCATAATGACAGACTACCTTCCATAATGTCAAGGCTACTACCCATTGGAGTAACAAAAATCTGAACAACAGACTACCTTCCATAATGACAAGGCTACAATCCATTGGAGTAATAGAAATCTTAACGACAGACAACCTTCCATAATGACAAGGCTACCATCCATTGGAGTAACAAAAATCTCGACAACAGACTACCTTCCATAATTACAAGGCTACCATCCATTGGAGTAACAAAAATCTCGACAAAAGACTACCTTTTATAATGACAAGGTTACCATCCATTGGAATAACAAAAATATCGACAACATACTACCTTCCATAATGACAGACTACCTTCTATAATGTCAAGGCTACTATCCATTGGAGTAACAAAAATCTGAACAACAGACTACCTTCCATAATGACGAAGCTATAATCCATTGGAGTAATAGAAATCTCAACGATAGACAACCTTCCATAATGACAAGCCTACCATCCATTGGAGTAACAAAAATCTCGACAACATACTACCTTCCATAATGACAATGCTACCATCCATTGGAGTAACAAAAATCTCCACAAAAGACTACCTTTTATAATGACAAGGTTACCATCCATTGGAATAACAAAAATCTCGACAACAGACTACCTTCTATAATGACAGACTACCTTCCATAATGTCAAGGCTACTATCCATTGGAGTAACAAAAATCTAAACAACAGACTACCTTCCATAATGACAAGGCCATAATACATTGGAGTAATAGAAATATCAACGACAGACAACCTTCCATAATGACAAGGCTACCATCCATTGGAGTAACAAAAATCTCGACAACAGACTACCTTCCATAATGACAATGCTACCATCGATTGGAGTAACAAAAATATCGACAAAAGACTACCTTTTATAATGACAAGGTTACCATCCGTTGGAATAACAAAAATATCGACAACATACTACCTTCCATAATGACAGACTACCTTCTATAATGTCCAGGCTACTATCCATTGGAGTAACAAAAATCTGAACAACAGACTACCTTCCATAATGACGAAGCTACAATCCATTGGAGTAACAGAAATCTCAATGACAGACTACCTTCCATAATGACAAGGCTACCATCCATTGGAGTAACAAAAATCTCGAAAACAGACTACCTTCCATAATTACAAGGCTACCATCCATTGGAGTAACAAAAATCTCGACAAAAGACTAACTTTTATAATGACAAGGTTACCATCCATTGGAATAACAAAAATCTCGACAACAGACTACCTTCCATAATGACAGACTACCTTCCATAATGTCAAGGCTACTACCCATTGGAGTAACAAAAATCTGAACAACAGACTACCTTCCATAATGACAAGGCTACAATCCATTGGAGTAATAGAAATCTTAACGACAGACAACCTTCCATAATGACAAGGCTACCATCCATTGGAGTAACAAAAATCTCGACAACAGACTACCTTCCATAATTACAAGGCTACCATCCATTAGAGTAACAAAAATCTCGACAAAAGACTACCTTTTATAATGACAAGGTTACCATCCATTGGAATAACAAAAATATCGACAACATACTACCTTCCATAATGACAGACTACCTTCTATAATGTCAAGGCTACTATCCATTGGAGTAACAAAAATCTGAACAACAGACTACCTTCCATAATGACGAAGCTATAATCCATTGGAGTAATAGAAATCTCAACGATAGACAACCTTCCATAATGACAAGCCTACCATCCATTGGAGTAACAAAAATCTCGACAACATACTACCTTCCATAATGACAATGCTACCATCCATTGGAGTAACAAAAATCTCCACAAAAGACTACCTTTTATAATGACAAGGTTACCATCCATTGGAATAACAAAAATCTCGACAACAGACTACCTTCTATAATGACAGACTACCTTCCATAATGTCAAGGCTACTATCCATTGGAGTAACAAAAATCTAAACAACAGACTACCTTCCATAATGACAAGGCCATAATACATTGGAGTAATAGAAATATCAACGACAGACAACCTTCCATAATGACAAGGCTACCATCCATTGGAGTAACAAAAATCTCGACAACAGACTACCTTCCATAATGACAATGCTACCATCGATTGGAGTAACAAAAATATCGACAAAAGACTACCTTTTATAATGACAAGGTTACCATCCGTTGGAATAACAAAAATATCGACAACATACTACCTTCCATAATGACAGACTACCTTCTATAATGTCCAGGCTACTATCCATTGGAGTAACAAAAATCTGAACAACAGACTACCTTCCATAATGACGAAGCTACAATCCATTGGAGTAACAGAAATCTCAATGATAGACTACCTTCCATAATGACAAGGCTACCATCAATTGGAGTAACAAAAATCTCGAAAACAGACTACCTTCCATAATTACAAGGCTACCATCCATTGGAGTAACAAAAATCTCGACAAAAGACTAACTTTTATAATGACAAGGTTACCATCCATTGGAATAACAAAAATCTCGACAACAGACTACCTTCCATAATGACAGACTACCTTCCATAATGTCAAGGCTACTACCCATTGGAGTAACAAAAATCTGAACAACAGACTACCTTCCATAATGACAAGGCTACAATCCATTGGAGTAATAGAAATCTTAACGACAGACAACCTTCCATAATGACAAGGCTACCATCCATTGGAGTAACAAAAATCTCGACAACAGACTACCTTCCATAATGACAAGGCTACCATCCATTAGAGTAACAAAAATCTCGACAAAAGACTACATTTTATAATGACAAGGTTACCATCCATTGGAATAACAAAATTATCGACAACAGACTAACTTCCATAATGACACACTACTTTCTATAATGTCAAGGCTACTATCCATTGGAGTAACAAAAATCTGAACAACAGACTACCTT
Source organism: Vicia faba (assembly GCA_948472305.1). Classification (NCBI taxonomy): domain Eukaryota; kingdom Viridiplantae; phylum Streptophyta; class Magnoliopsida; order Fabales; family Fabaceae; genus Vicia; species Vicia faba. The sequence goes on along the minus strand of OX451739.1, from coordinate 557,171,875 downwards.
CCATAATGACAAGGCTATAATCCATTGGAGTAATAGAAATCTTAACGACAGACAACCTTCCATAATGACAAGGCTACCATCCATTGGAGTAAGAAAAATCTCGACAACAGACTACCTTCCATAATGACAAGGCTACCATCCATTGGAGTAACAAAAATCTCGACAAAAGACTACCTTTTATAATGACAAGGTTACCATCCATTGGAATAACAAAAATATCGACAACATACTACCTTCCATAATGAAAGACTACCTTCTATAATGTCAAGGCTACTATCCATTGGAGTAACAAAAATCTGAACAACAGACTACCTTCCATAATGACGAAGCTACAATCCATTGGAGTAACAAAAATCTCAACGACAGACTATCTTCCATAATGACAAGGCTACCATCCATTGGAGTAACAAAATTCTCAACAACAAACTACCTTCCATAATTACAAGGCTACCATCCATTGGAGTAACTAAAATCTCGACAAAAGACTACCTTTTATAATGACAAGGTTACCATCCATTGGAATAACAAAAATATCGACAACAGACTACCTTCCATAATGACACACTACCTTCTATAATGTCAAGGCTACTATCCATTGGAGTAACAAAAATCTGAACAACAGACTACCTTCCATAATGACAAGGCTATAATCCATTGGAGTAATAGAAATCTTAACGACAGACAACCTTCCATAATGACAAGGCTACCATCCATTGGAGTAACAAAAATCTCGACAATAGACTACCTTCCATAATGACAAGGCTACCATCCATTGGAGTAACAAAAATCTCGACAAAAGACTGCATTTTATAATGACAAGGTTACCATCCATTGGAATAACAAAAATATCGACAACATACTACCTTCCATAATGACAGACTACCTTCTATAATGTCAAGGCTACTATCCATTAGAGTAACAAAAATCTGAACAACAGACTACCTTCCATAATGACGAAGCTACAATCCATTGGAGTAACAGAAATCTCAACGACAGACTACCTTCCATAATGACAAGGCTACCATCCATTGGAGTATCAAAAATCTCGACAAGAGACTACCTTCCATAATGACAAGGCTACCATCCATTAGAGTAACAAAAATCTCGACAAAAGACTACATTTTATAATGACAAGGTTACCATCCATTGGAATAACAAAAATCTCGACAACAGACTACCTTCAATAATGACAGACTACCTTCCATAATGTCAAGGCTACTATCCATTGGTGTAACAAAAATATGAACAACAGACTACCTTCCATAATGACAAGGCTATAATCCATTGGAGTAATAGAAATCTCAACGATAGACAACCTTCCATAATGACAAGGCTACCATCCATTGGAGTAACAAAAATCTCGACAACAGACTACCTTCCATAATGACAATGCTACCATCGATTGGAGTAACAAAAATATTGACAAAAGACTACCTTTTATAATGACAAGGTTACCATCCATTGGAATAACAAAAATATCGACAACATACTACCTTCCATAATGACAGACTACCTTCTATAATGTCAAGGCTACTATCCATTGGAGTAACAAAAATCTGAACAACAGACTAACTTCCATAATGACAAGGCTACAATCCATTGGAGTAATAGAAATCTCAACGACAGACTACCTTCCATAATGACAAGGCTACCATCCATTGGAGTATCAAAAATCTCGACAATAGACTACCTTCCATAATTACAAGGCTACCATCCATTGGAGTAACAAAAATCTCCACAAAAGACTACCTTTTATAATGACAAGGTTACCATCCATTGGAATAACAAAAATCTCGACAACAGACTACCTTCTATAATGACATACTACCTTCCATAATGTCAAGGCTACTATCCATTGGAGTAACAAAAATCTAAACAACAGACTACCTTCCATAATGACAAGGCCATAATACATTGGAGTAATAGAAATATCAACGACAGACAACCTTCCATAATGACAAGGCTACCATCCATTGGAGTAACAAAAATCTCGACAACAGACTACCTTCCATAATGACAATGCTACCATCGATTGGAGTAACAAAAATATCGACAAAAGACTACCTTTTATAATGACAAGGTTACCATCCGTTGGAATAACAAAAATCTCGACAAAAGACTACCTTCCATAATGATAGACTACCTTCTATAATGTCAAGGCTACTATTCATTGGAGTAACAAAAATCTGAACAACAGACTACCTTCGATAATGACAAGGCTATAATCCATTGGAGTAATAGAAATCTCAATGACAGACAACCTTCCATAATGACAAGGCTACCATCCATTGGAGTAACAAAAATCTCGACAACAGACTACCTTCCATAATGACAAGGCTACCCTCCATTGGAGTAATAAAAATCTCGACAAAAGACTACCTTTTATAATGACAAGGTTACCATCCATTGGAATAACAAAAATATCGACAACACACTACCTTCCATAATGACAGACTACCTTCTATAATGTCAAGGCTACTACCCATTGGAGTAACAAAAATCTGAACAACAGACTACCTTCCATAATGACAAGGCTACAATCCATTGGAGTAATAGAAATCTCAACGACAGACAACCTTCCATAATGACAAGGCTACCATCCATTGGAGTAACAAAAATCTCGACAATAGACTACCTTCCATAATGACAAGGCTACCATCCATTGGAGTTACAAAAATATCAACAAAAGAGTACCTTTAATAATGACAAGGTTACCATACATTGGAATAACAAAAATCTCGACAACAGACTACCTTCCATAATGACAGACTACCTTCAATAATGTCAAGGCTACTATCCATTGGAGTAACAAAAATCTGAACAACAGACTACCTTCCATAATGACAAGGCTACCATCCATTGGAGTAACAAAAATCTCGACAACAGACTACCTTCCATAATGACAATGCTACCATCCATTGGAGTAACAAAAACATCGACAAAAGACTACCTTTTATAATGACAAGGTTACCATCCATTGGAATAACAAAAATCTCGACAATAGACTACCTTCCATAATGATAGACTACCTTCTAGAATGTCAAGGCTACTATCCATTGGAGTAACAAAAATCTAAACAACAGACTACCTTCCATAATGACAAGGCTACAATCCAATGGAGTAACAGAAATCTCAACGACAGACTACCTTCCATAATGACAAGGCTACCATCCATTGGAGTAACAAAAATCTCGACAACAAACTACCTTCCATAATTACAAGGCTACCATCCATTGGAGTAACAAAAATCTCGACAAAAGACTACCTTTTATAATGACAAGGTTACCATCCATTGGAATAACAAAAATCTCGACAACAGACTACCTTCCATAATGACAAACTACCTTTCATAATGTCAAGGCTACTATCCATTGGAGTAACAAAAATCTGAACAACAGACTACCTTCCATAATGACAAGGCTATAAACCATTGGAGTAATAGAAATCTCAACGACAGACTACCTTCCATAATGACAAGGCTACCATCCATTGGAGTATCAAAAATCTCGACAACAGACTACCTTCCATAATTACAAGGCTACCATCCATTGGAGTAACAAAAATCTCGACAAAAGACTACCTTTTATAATGACAAGGTTACCATCCATTGGAATAACAAAAATATCGACAACATACTACCTTCCATAATGACAGACTACCTTCTATAATGTCAAGGCTATTATCCATTGGAGTAAAAAAAATCTGAACAACAGACTACCTTCCATAATGACGAAGCTATAATCCATTGGAGTAATAGAAATCTCAACGATAGACAACCTTCCATAATGACAAGCCTACCATCCATTGGAGTAACAAAAATCTCGACAACATAATACCTTCCATAATGACAATGCTACCATCCATTGGAGTAACAAAAATCTCCACAAAAGACTACCTTTTATAATGACAAGGTTACCATCCATTGGAATAACAAAAATCTCGACAACAGACTACCTTCTATAATGACAGACTACCTTCCATAATGTCAAGGCTACTATCCATTGGAGTAACAAAAATCTAAACAACAGACTACCTTCCATAATGACAAGGCCATAATACATTGGAGTAATAGAAATATCAACGACAGACAACCTTCCATAATGACAAGGCTACCATCCATTGGAGTAACAAAAATCTCGACAACAGACTACCTTCCATAATGACAATGCTACCATCGATTGGAGTAACAAAAATATCGACAAAAGACTACCTTTTATAATGACAAGGTTACCATCCGTTGGAATAACAAAAATATCGACAACATACTACCTTCCATAATGACAGACTACCTTCTATAATGTCCAGGCTACTATCCATTGGAGTAACAAAAATCTGAACAACAGACTACCTTCCATAATGACGAAGCTACAATCCATTGGAGTAACAGAAATCTCAATGACAGACTACCTTCCATAATGACAAGGCTACCATCCATTGGAGTAACAAAAATCTCGAAAACAGACTACCTTCCATAATTACAAGGCTACCATCCATTGGAGTAACAAAAATCTCGACAAAAGACTACATTTTATAATGACAAGGTTACCATCCATTGGAATAACAAAAATATCGACAACAGACTACCTTCCATAATGACACACTACCTTCTATAATGTCAAGGCTACTATCCATTGGAGTAACAAAAATCTGAACAACAGACTACCTTCCATAATGACAAGGCTATAATCCATTGGAGTAATATAAATCTTAACGACAGACAACCTTCCATAATGACAAGGCTACCATCCATTGGAGTAACAAAAATCACGACAACAGACTACCTTCCATAATGACAAGGCTACCATCCATTGGAGTAACAAAAATCTCGACAAAAGACTACCTTTTATAATGACAAGGTTACCATCCATTAGAATAACAAAAATCTCGACAACAGACTACCTTCAATAATGACAGACTACCTTCCATAATGTCAAGGCTACTATCCATTGGTGTAACAAAAACATGAACAACAGACTACCTTCCATAATGACAAGGCTATAATCCATTGGAGTAATAGAAATCTCAACGATAGACAACCTTCCATAATGACAAGGCTACCATCCATTGGAGTAACAAAAATCTCGACAACAGACTACCTTCCATAATGACAATGCTACCATCCATTGGAGTAACAAAAATATTGACAAAAGACTACCTTTTATAATGACAAGGTTACCATCCATTGGAATAACAAAAATATCGACAACATACTACCTTCCATAATGACAGACTACCTTCTATAATGTCAAGGCTACTATCCATTGGAGTAACAAAAATCTGAACAACAGACTAACTTCCATAATGACAAGGCTACAATCCATTGGAGTAACAGAAATCTCAACGACAGACTACCTTCCATAATGACAAGGCTACCATCCATTGGAGTATCAAAAATCTCGACAACAGACTACCTTCCATAATTACAAGGCTACCATCCATTGGAGTAACAAAAATCTCCACAAAAGACTACCTTTTATAATGACAAGGTTACCATCCATTGGAATAACAAAAATCTCGACAACAGACTACCTTCTATAATGACATACTACCTTCCATAATGTCAAGGCTACTATCCATTGGAGTAACAAAAATCTAAACAACAGACTACCTTCCATAATGACAAGGCCATAATACATTGGAGTAATAGAAATATCAACGACAGACAACCTTCCATAATGACAAGGCTACCATCCATTGGAGTAACAAAAATCTCGACAACAGACTACCTTCCATAATGACAATGCTACCATCGATTGGAGTAACAAAAATATCGACAAAAGACTACCTTTTATAATGACAAGGTTACCATCCGTTGGAATAACAAAAATCTCGACAACAGACTACCTTCCATAATGATAGACTACCTTCTATAATGTCAAGGCTACTATCCATTGGAGTAACAAAAATCTGAACAACAGACTACCTTCGATAATGACAAGGCTATAATCCATTGGAGTAATAGAAATCTCAACGACAGACAACCTTCCATAATGACAAGGCTACCATCCATTGGAGTAACAAAAATGTCGACAACAGACTACCTTCCATAATGACAAGGCTACCCTCCATTGGAGTAATAAAAATCTCGACAAAAGACTACCTTTTATAATGACAAGGTTACCATCCATTGGAATAACAAAAATATCGACAACATACTACCTTCCATAATGACAGACTACCTTCTATAATGTCAAGGCTACTACCCATTGGAGTAACAAAAATCTGAACAACAAACTACCTTCCATAATGACAAGGCTACAATCCATTGGAGTAATAGAAATCTCAACGACAGACAACCTTCCATAATGATAAGGCTACCATCCATTGGAGTAACAAAAATCTCGACAATAGACTACCTTCCATAATGACAAGGCTACCATCCATTGGAGTAACAAAAATATCAACAAAAGAGTACCTTTTATAATGACAAGGTTACCATACATTGGAATAACAAAAATCTCGACAACAGACTACCTTCCATAATGACAGACTACCTTCAATAATGTCAAGGCTACTATCCATTGGAGTAACAAAAATCTGAACAACAGACTACCTTCCATAATGACAAGGCTATAATCCATTGGAGTAATAGAAATCTCAACGATAGACAACCTTCCATAATGACAAGGCTACCATCCATTGGAGTAACAAAAATCTCGACAATAGACTACCTTCCATAATGACAATGCTACCATCCATTGGAGTAACAAAAACATCGACAAAAGACTACCTTTTATAATGACAAGGTTACCATCCATTGGAATAACAAAAATCTCGACAATAGACTACCTTCCATAATGATAGACTACCTTCTAGAATGTCAAGGCTACTATCCATTGGAGTAACAAAAATCTAAACAACAGACTACCTTCCATAATGACAAGGCTACAATCCAATGGAGTAACAGAAATCTCAACGACAGACTACCTTCCATAATGACAAGGCTACCATCCATTAGAGTATCAAAAATCTCGACAACAGACTACCTTCCATAATTACAAGGCTACCATCCATTGGAGTAACAAAAATCTCGACAAAAGAGTACCTTTTATAATGACAAGGTTACCATACATTGGAATAACAAAAATCTCGACAATAGACTACCTTCCATAATGACAGACTACCTTCAATAATGTCAAGGCCACTATCTATTGGAGTAAATAAAATCTGAACAACAGACTACCTTCCATAATGACAAGGCTATAATCCATTGGAGTAATAGAAATCTCAACGATAGACAACCTTCCATAATGACAAGGCTATCATCCATTGGAGTAACAAATCTCGACAACAGACTACCTTCCATAATGACAATGCTACCATCCATTGGAGTATCAAAAATCTCGACAATAGACTACCTTCCATAATTACAAGGCTACCATCCATTGGAGTAACAAAAATCTCGACAAAAGACTACCTTTTATAATGACAAGGTTACCATCCAATGGAATAACAAAAATCTCGACAACAAACTACCTTCCATAATGACAATGCTACCATCCATTGGAGTAACAAAAATATCGACAAAAGACTACCTTTTATAATGACAAGGTTACCATCCATTGGAATAACAAAAATCTCGACAATAGACTACCTTCCATAATGATAGACTACCTTCCATAATGACAAGGCTACCATCCATTGGAGTAACAAAAATCTCGACAACAGACTACCTTCCATAATGACAAGGCTACCATCCATTGGAGTAACAAAAATCTAGACAAAAGAGTACCTTTTATAATGACAAGGTTACCATACATTGGAATAACAAAAATCTCGACAACAGACTACCTTCCATAATGACAGACTACCTTCCATAATGTCAAGGCTACTATCCAGTGGAGTAACAAAAATCTGAATAACAGACTACCTTCCATAATGACAAGGCTATAATCCATTGGAGTAATAGAAATCTCAATGATAGACAACCTTCCATAATGACAAGGCTACCATCCATTGGAGTAACATATCTCGACAATAGACTACCTTCCATAATGACAATGCTACCATCCATTGGAGTAACAAAAATATCGACAAAAGACTACCTTTTATAATGACAAGGTTACCATCCATTGGAATAACAAAAATCTCGACAACAGACTACCTTCCATAATGACAGACTACCTTCTATAATGTCAAGGCTACTATCCATTGGAGTAACAAAAATATAAACAACAGACTACCTTCCATAATTACCAAGCTACAATCCATTGGAGTAACAGAAATCTCAACGACAGACTACCTTCCATAATGACAAGGCTACCATCCATTGGAGTAACAAAAATCTCGACAACAGACTACCTTCCATAATTACAAGGCTACCATCCATTGGAGTAACAAAAATCTCGACAAAAGACTACCTTTTATAATGACAAGGTTACCATCCATTGGAATAACAAAAATCTCGACAACAGACTACCTTCCATAATGACAGACTACCTTCCATAATGTCAAGGCTACTATCCATTGGAGTAACAAAAATCTGAACAACAGACTACCTTCCATAATGACAAGGATATAATCCATTGGAGTAATAGAAATCTCAACGATAGACAACCTTCCATAATGACAAGGCTACCATCCATTGGAGTAACAAAAATATCGACAACAGACTACCTTCCATAATGACAATGCTACCATCCATTGGAGTAAAAAAAATATCGACAAAAGACTACCTTTTATAATGACAAGGTTACCATCCATTGGAATTAACAAAAATCTAGATAACAGACTACCTTCCATAATGACAGACTACCTTCTATAATGTCAATGCTACTATCCTTTGGAGTAACAAAAATCTAAACAACAGACTACCTTCCATAATGACAAGGCTACAATCCATTGGAGTAACAGAAATCTCAACGACAAACTACCTTCCATAATGACAAGGCTACCATCCATTGGAGTATCAAAAATCTCGACAACAGACTACCTTCCATAATTACAAGGCTACCATCCATTGGAGTAACAAAAATCTCGACAAAAGACTACCTTTTATAATGACAAGGTTACCATCCATTGGAATAACAAAAATCTCGACAACAGACTACCTTCCATAATGACAGACTACCTTCTATAATATCAAGGCTACTACCCATTGGAGTAACAAAAATATGAACAACAGACTACCTTCCATAATGATAAGGCTATAATCCATTGGAGTAATAGAAATCTCAACGACAGACAACCTTCCATAATGACAAGGCTACCATCCATTAGAGTAACAAAAATCTCGACAACAGACTACCTTCCATAATGACAAGGCTACCATCCATTGGAGTAACAAAAATATAGACAAAAGAGTACCTTTTATAATGACAAGGTTACCATACATTGGAATAACAAAAATATCGACAATAGACTACCTTCCATAATGACAGACTACCTTCAATAATGTCAAGGCTACTATCTATTGGAGTAAATAAAATCTGAACAACAGACTACCTTCCATAATGACAAAGCTATAATCCATTGGAGTAATAGAAATCTCAATGATAGACAAACTTCCATGATGACAAGGCTACCATCCATTGGAGTAACAAATCTCGACAACAGACTACCTTCCATAATGACAATGCTACCATCCATTGGAGTATCAAAAATCTCGACAATAGACTACCTTCCATAATTACAAGGCTACCATCCATTGGAGTAACAAAAATCTCGACAAAAGACTACCTTTTATAATGACAAGGTTTCCATCCATTGGAATAACATAAATCTCGACAACAGACTACCTTCCATAATGATAGACTACCTTCTATAATGTCAAGGCTACTACCCATTGGAGTAACAAAAATCTGAACAACAGACTACCTTCCATAATGACAAGGCTATAATCCATTGGAGTAATAGAAATCTCAACGACAGACAACCTTCCATAATGACAAGGCTACCATCCATTGGAGTAACAAAAATCTCGACAACAGACTACCTTCCATAATGACAAGGCTACCATCCATTGGAGTATCAAAAATCTCGACAACAGACTACCTTCCATAATTACAAGGCTACCATCCATTGGAGTAACAAAAATCTCGACAAAAGACTACCTTTTATAATGACAAGGTTACCATCCATTGGAATAACAAAAATCTCGACAACAGACTACCTTCCATAATGACAGACTACCTTCTATAATATCAAGGCTACTACCCATTGGAGTAACAAAAATATGAACAACAGACTACCTTCCATAATGATAAGGCTATAATCCATTGGAGTAATAGAAATCTCAACGACAGACAACCTTCCATAATGACAAGGCTACCATCCATTAGAGTAACAAAAATCTCGACAACAGACTACCTTCCATAATGACAAGGCTACCATCCATTGGAGTAACAAAAATATAGACAAAAGAGTACCTTTTATAATGACAAGGTTACCATACATTGGAATAACAAAAATATCGACAATAGACTACCTTCCATAATGACAGACTACCTTCAATAATGTCAAGGCTACTATCTATTGGAGTAAATAAAATCTGAACAACAGACTACCTTCCATAATGACAAAGCTATAATCCATTGGAGTAATAGAAATCTCAATGATAGACAAACTTCCATGATGACAAGGCTACCATCCATTGGAGTAACAAATCTCGACAACAGACTACCTTCCATAATGACAATGCTACCATCCATTGGAGTATCAAAAATCTCGACAATAGACTACCTTCCATAATTACAAGGCTACCATCCATTGGAGTAACAAAAATCTCGACAAAAGACTACCTTTTATAATGACAAGGTTTCCATCCATTGGAATAACATAAATCTCGACAACAGACTACCTTCCATAATGATAGACTACCTTCTATAATGTCAAGGCTACTACCCATTGGAGTAACAAAAATCTGAACAACAGACTACCTTCCATAATGACAAGGCTATAATCCATTGGAGTAATAGAAATCTCAACGACAGACAACCTTCCATAATGACAAGGCTACCATCCATTGGAGTAACAAAAATCTCGACAACAGACTACCTTCCATAATGACAAGGCTACCATCCATTGGAGTATCAAAAATCTCGACAACAGACTACCTTCCATAATTACAAGGCTACCATCCATTGGAGTAACAAAAATCTCGACAAAAGACTACCTTTTATAATGACAAGGTTACCATCCATTGGAATAACAAAAATCTCGACAACAGACTACCTTCCATAATGACAGACTACTTTCTATAAGATCAAGGCTACTACCCATTGGAGTAACAAAAATATGAACAACAGACTACCTTCCATAATGATAAGGCTATAATCCATTGGAGTAATAGAAATCTCAACGACAGACAACCTTCCATAATGACAAGGCTACCATCCATTAGAGTAACAAAAATCTCGACAACAGACTACCTTCCATAATGACAAGGCTACCATCCATTGGAGTAACAAAAATATAGACAAAAGAGTACCTTTTATAATGACAAGGTTACCATACATTGGAATAACAAAAATATCGACAATAGACTACCTTCCATAATGACAGACTACCTTCAATAATGTCAAGGCTACTATCTATTGGAGTAAATAAAATCTGAACAACAGACTACCTTCCATAATGACAAAGCTATAATCCATTGGAGTAATAGAAATCTCAATGATAGACAAACTTCCATGATGACAAGGCTACCATCCATTGGAGTAACAAATCTCGACAACAGACTACCTTCCGTAATGACAATGCTACCATCCATTGGAGTATCAAAAATCTCGACAATAGACTACCTTCCATAATTACAAGGCTACCATCCATTGGAGTAACAAAAATCTCGACAAAAGACTACCTTTTATAATGACAAGGTTTCCATCCATTGGAATAACAAAAATCTCGACAACAGACTACCTTCCATAATGATAGACTACCTTCTATAATGTCAAGGCTACTACCCATTGGAGTAACAAAAATCTGAACAATAGACTACCTTCCATAATGACAAGGCTATAATCCATTGGAGTAATAGAAATCTCAACGACAGACAACCTTCCATAATGACAAGGCTACCATCCATTGGAGTAACAAAAATCTCGACAACAGACTACCTTCCATAATGACAAGGCTACCATCCATTGGAGTAACAAAAATCTAGACAAAAGAGTACCTTTTATAATGACAAGGTTACCATACATTGGAATAACAAAAATCTCGACAACAGACTACCTTCCATAATGACAGACTACTTTCCATAATGTCAAGGCTACTATCCATTGGAGTAACAAAAATCTGAATAACAGACTACCTTCCATAATGACAAGGCTATAATCCATTGGAGTAATAGAAATCTCAACGATAGACAACCTTCCATAATGACAAGGCTACCATCCATTGGAGTAACAAATCTCGACAATAGACTACCTTCCATAATGACAATGCTACCATCCATTGGAGTAACAAAATCTCGACAAAAGACTACCTTTTATAATGACAAGGTTACCAGCCATTGGAATAACAAAAATCTCTACAACAGACTACCTTCCATAATGACAGACTACCTTCCATAATATCAAGGCTACTATCCATTGGAGTAACAAAAATATGAACAACAGACTACCTTCCATAATGACAAGGATATAATCCATTGGAGTAATAGAAATCTCAACGATAGACAACCTTCCATAATGACAAGGCTACCATCCATTGGAGTAACAAAAATATCGACAACAGACTACCTTCCATAATGACAATGCTACCATCCATTGGAGTAACAAAAATATCGGCAAAAGACTACCTTTTATAATCACAAGGTTACCATCCAATGGAATAACAAAAATCTAGATAACAGACTACCTTCCATAATGACAGACTACCTTGTATAATGTCAAGGCTACTATCCATTGGAGTAACAAAAATCTAATCAACAGACTACCTTCCATAATGACAAGGCTACAATCCATTGGAGTAACAGAAATCTCAACGACAGGCTACCTTCCATAATGACAAGGCTACCATCCATTGGAGTAACAAAAATCTCGACAACAGACTACCTTCCATAATTACAAGGCTACCATCCATTGGAGTAACAAAATCTCGACAAAAGACTACCTTTTATAATGACAAGGTTACCATCCATTGGAATAACAAAAATCTCTACAACAGACTACCTTCCATAATGACAGACTACCTTCCATAATGTCAAGGTTACTATCCATTGGAGTAACAAAAATCTGAACAACAGACTACCTTCCATAATGACAAGGATATAATCCATTGGAGTAATAGAAATCTCAACGATAGACAACCTTCCATAATGACAAGGCTACCATCCATTAGAGTAACAAAAATATCGACAACAGACTACCTTCCATAATGACAATTCTACCATCCATTGGAGTAACAAAAATATCGACAAAAGACTACCTTTTATAATGACAAGGTTACCATCCATTGGAATAACAAAAATCTAGACAGCAGACTACCTTCCATAATGACAGACTACCTTCTATAATGTCAAGGCTACTACTCATTGGAGTAACAAAAATCTGAACAACAGACTACCTTCCATAATGACAAGGCTATAATCCATTGGAGTAATAGAAATCTCAACGACAGACAACCTTCCATAATGACAAGGCTACCATCCATTGGAGTAACAAAAATCTCGACAATAGACTACCTTCCATAATGACAAGGCAACCATCCAATGGAGTAACAAAAATCTAGACAAAAGAGTACCTTTTATAATGACAAGGTTACCATACATTGGAATAACAAAAATCTCGACAATAGACTACCTTCCATAATGACAGACTACCTTCAATAATGTCAAGGCCACTATCTATTGGAGTAAATAAAATCTGAACAACAGACTACCTTCCATAATGACAAGGCTATAATCCATTGGAGTAATAGAAATCTCAACGATAGACAACCTTCCATAATGACAAGGCTATCATCCATTGGAGTAACAAATCTCGACAACAGACTACCTTCCATAATGACAATGCTACCATCCATTGGAGTATCAAAAATCTCGACAATAGACTACCTTCCATAATTACAAGGCTACCATCCATTGGAGTAACAAAAATCTCGACAAAAGACTACCTTTTATAATGACAAGGTTACCATCCAATGGAATAACAAAAATCTCGACAACAGACTACCTTCCATAATGACAATGCTACCATCCATTGGAGTAACAAAAATATCGACAAAAGACTACCTTTTATAATGACAAGGTTACCATCCATTGGAATAACAAAAATCTCGACAATAGACTACCTTCCATAATGATAGACTACCTTCCATAATGACAAGGCTACCATCCATTGGAGTAACAAAAATCTCGACAACAGACTACCTTCCATAATGACAAGGCTACCATCCATTGGAGTAACAAAAATCTAGACAAAAGAGTACCTTTTATAATGACAAGGTTACCATACATTGGAATAACAAAAATCTCGACAACAGACTACCTTCCATAATGACAGACTACCTTCCATAATGTCAAGGCTACTATCCAGTGGAGTAACAAAAATCTGAATAACAGACTACCTTCCATAATGACAAGGCTATAATCCATTGGAGTAATAGAAATCTCAATGATAGACAACCTTCCATAATGACAAGGCTACCATCCATTGGAGTAACATATCTCGACAATAGACTACCTTCCATAATGACAATGCTACCATCCATTGGAGTAACAAAAATATCGACAAAAGACTACCTTTTATAATGACAAGGTTACCATCCATTGGAATAACAAAAATCTCGACAACAGACTACCTTCCATAATGACAGACTACCTTCTATAATGTCAAGGCTATTATCCATTGGAGTAACAAAAATATAAACAACAGACTACCTTCCATAATTACCAAGCTACAATCCATTGGAGTAACAGAAATCTCAACGACAGACTACCTTCCATAATGACAAGGCTACCATCCATTGGAGTAACAAAAATATCGACAACAGACTACCTTCCATAATTACAAGGCTACCATCCATTGGAGTAACAAAAATCTCGACAAAAGACTACCTTTTATAATGACAAGGTTACCATCCATTGGAATAACAAAAATCTCGACAACAGACTACCTTCCATAATGACAGACTACCTTCCATAATGTCAAGGCTACTATCCATTGGAGTAACAAAAATCTGAACAACAGACTACCTTCCATAATGACAAGGATATAATCCATTGGAGTAATAGAAATCTCAACGATAGACAACCTTCCATAATGACAAGGCTACCATCCATTGGAGTAACAAAAATATCGACAACAGACTACCTTCCATAATGACAATGCTACCATCCATTGGAGTAAAAAAAATATCGACAAAAGACTACCTTTTATAATGACAAGGTTACCATCCATTGGAATAACAAAAATCTAGATAACAGACTACCTTCCATAATGACAGACTACCTTCTATAATGTCAATGCTACTATCCTTTGGAGTAACAAAAATCTAAACAACAGACTACCTTCCATAATGACAAGGCTACAATCCATTGGAGTAACAGAAATCTCAACGACAAACTACCTTCCATAATGACAAGGCTACCATCCATTGTAGTATCAAAAATCTCGACAACAGACTACCTTCCATAATTACAAGGCTACCATCCATTGGAGTAACAAAAATCTCGACAAAAGACTACCTTTTATAATGACAAGGTTACCATCCATTGGAATAACAAAAATCTCGACAACAGACTACCTTCCATAATGACAGACTACCTTCTATAATATCAAGGCTACTACCCATTGGAGTAACAAAAATATGAACAACATACTACCTTCCATAATGATAAGGCTATAATCCATTGGAGTAATAGAAATCTCAACGACAGACAACCTTCCATAATGACAAGGCTACCATCCATTAGAGTAACAAAAATCTCGACAACAGACTACCTTCCATAATGACAAGGCTACCATCCATTGGAGTAACAAAAATATAGACAAAAGAGTACCTTTTATAATGACAAGGTTACCATACATTGGAATAACAAAAATATCGACAATAGACTACCTTCCATAATGACAGACTACCTTCAATAATGTCAAGGCTACTATCTATTGGAGTAAATAAAATCTGAACAACAGACTACCTTCCATAATGACAAAGCTATAATCCATTGGAGTAATAGAAATCTCAATGATAGACAAACTTCCATGATGACAAGGCTACCATCTATTGGAGTAACAAATCTCGACAACAGACTACCTTCCATAATGACAATGCTACCATCCATTGGAGTATCAAAAATCTCGACAATAGACTACCTTCCATAATTACAAGGCTACCATCCATTGGAGTAACAAAAATCTCGACAAAAGACTACCTTTTATAATGACAAGGTTTCCATCCATTGGAATAACATAAATCTCGACAACAGACTACCTTCCATAATGATAGACTACCTTCTATAATGTCAAGGCTACTACCCATTGGAGTAACAAAAATCTGAACAACAGACTACCTTCCATAATGACAAGGCTATAATCCATTGGAGTAATAGAAATCTCAACGACAGACAACCTTCCATAATGACAAGGCTACCATCCATTGGAGTAACAAAAATCTCGACAACAGACTACCTTCCATAATGACAAGGCTACCATCCATTGGAGTATCAAAAATCTCGACAACAGACTACCTTCCATAATTACAAGGCTACCATCCATTGGAGTAACAAAAATCTCGACAAAAGACTACCTTTTATAATGACAAGGTTACCATCCATTGGAATAACAAAAATCTCGACAACAGACTACCTTCCATAATGACAGACTACCTTCTATAATATCAAGGCTACTACCCATTGGAGTAACAAAAATATGAACAACAGACTACCTTCCATAATGATAAGGCTATAATCCATTGGAGTAATAGAAATCTCAACGACAGACAACCTTCCATAATGACAAGGCTACCATCCATTAGAGTAACAAAAATCTCGACAACAGACTACCTTCCATAATGACAAGGCTACCATCCATTGGAGTAACAAAAATATAGACAAAAGAGTACCTTTTATAATGACAAGGTTACCATACATTGGAATAACAAAAATATCGACAATAGACTACCTTCCATAATGACAGACTACCTTCAATAATGTCAAGGCTACTATCTATTGGAGTAAACAAAATCTGAACAACAGACTACCTTCCATAATGACAAAGCTATAATCCATTGGAGTAATAGAAATCTCAATGATAGACAAACTTCCATGATGACAAGGCTACCATCCATTGGAGTAACAAATCTCGACAACAGACTACCTTCCATAATGACAATGCTACCATCCATTGGAGTATCAAAAATCTCGACAATAGACTACCTTCCATAATTACAAGGCTACCATCCATTGGAGTAACAAAAATCTCGACAAAAGACTACCTTTTATAATGACAAGGTTTCCATCCATTGGAATAACATAAATCTCGACAACAGACTACCTTCCATAATGATAGACTACCTTCTATAATGTCAAGGCTACTACCCATTGGAGTAACAAAAATCTGAACAACAGACTACCTTCCATAATGACAAGGCTATAATCCATTGGAGTAATAGAAATCTCAACGACAGACAACCTTCCATAATGACAAGGCTACCATCCATTGGAGTAACAAAAATCTCGACAACAGACTACCTTCCATAATGACAAGGCTACCATCCATTGGAGTATCAAAAATCTCGACAACAGACTACCTTCCATAATTACAAGGCTACCATCCATTGGAGTAACAAAAATCTCGACAAAAGACTACCTTTTATAATGACAAGGTTACCATCCATTGGAATAACAAAAATCTCGACAACAGACTACCTTCCATAATGACAGACTACCTTCTATAATATCAAGGCTACTACCCATTGGAGTAACAAAAATATGAACAACAGACTACCTTCCATAATGATAAGGCTATAATCCATTGGAGTAATAGAAATCTCAACGACAGACAACCTTCCATAATGACAAGGCTACCATCCATTAGAGTAACAAAAATCTCGACAACAGACTACCTTCCATAATGATAGACTACCTTCTATAATGTCAAGGCTACTACCCATTGGAGTAACAAAAATCTGAACAACAGACTACCTTCCATAATGACAAGGCTATAATCCATTGGAGTAATAGAAATCTCAACGACAGACAACCTTCCATAATGACAAGGCTACCATCCATTGGAGTAACAAAAATCTCGACAACAGACTACCTTCCATAATGACAAGGCTACCATCCATTGGAGTAACAAAAATCTAGACAAAAGAGTACCTTTTATAATGACAAGGTTACCATACATTGGAATAACAAAAATCTCGACAACAGACTACCTTCCATAATGACAGACTACTTTCCATAATGTCAAGGCTACTATCCATTGGAGTAACAAAAATCTGAATAACAGACAACCTTCCATAATGACAAGGCTATAATCCATTGGAGTAATAGAAATCTCAACGATAGACAACCTTCCATAATGACAAGGCTACCATCCATTGGAGTAACAAATCTCGACAATAGACTACCTTCCATAATGACAATGCTACCATCCATTGGAGTAACAAAATCTCGACAAAAGACTACCTTTTATAATGACAAGGTTACCAGCCATTGGAATAACAAAAATCTCTACAACAGACTACCTTCCATAATGACAGACTACCTTCCATAATATCAAGGCTACTATCCATTGGAGTAACAAAAATATGAACAACAGACTACCTTCCATAATGACAAGGATATAATCCATTGGAGTAATAGAAATCTCAACGATAGACAACCTTCCATAATGACAAGGCTACCATCCATTGGAGTAACAAAAATATCGACAACAGACTACCTTCCATAATGACAATGCTACCATCCATTGGAGTAACAAAAATATCGACAAAAGACTACCTTTTATAATCACAAGGTTACCATCCAATGGAATAACAAAAATCTAGATAACAGACTACCTTCCATAATGACAGACTACCTTCTATAATGTCAAGGCTACTATCCATTGGAGTAACAAAAATCTAATCAACAGACTACCTTCCATAATGACAAGGCTACAATCCATTGGAGTAACAGAAATCTCAACGACAGGCTACCTTCCATAATGACAAGGCTACCATCCATTGGAGTAACAAAAATCTCGACAACAGACTACCTTCCATAATTACAAGGCTACCATCCATTAGAGTAACAAAAATCTCGACAAAAGACTACCTTTTATAATGACAAGGTTACCATCCATTGGAATAACAAAAATCTCGACAACAGACTACCTTCCATAATGACAGACTACCTTCTATAATGTCAAGGATACTACCCATTGGAGTAACAAAAATATGAACAACAGACTACCTTCCATAATGACATGGCTATAATCCATTGGAGTAATAGAAATCTCAACGACATACAACCTTCCATAATGACAAGGCTACCATCCATTGGAGTAACAAAAATATCGACAACAGACTACCTTCCATAATGACAAGGCTACCATCCATTGGAGTAACAAAAATATAGACAAAAGAGTACCTTTTATAATGACAAGGTTACCATACATTGGAATATCAAAAATCTCGACAATAGACTACCTTCCATAATGACAGACTACCTTCAATAATGTCAAGGCTACTATCTATTAGAGTAAATAAAATCTGAACAACAGACTACCTTCCATAATGACAAGGCTATAATCCATTGGAGTAATAGAAATCTCAATGATAGACAACCTTCCATAATGACAAGGCTACCATCCATTGGAGTAACAAATCTCGACAACAGACTACCTTCCATAATGACAATGCTACCATCCATTGGAGTATCAAAAATCTCGACAACAGACTACCTTCCATAATTACAAGGCTACCATCCATTGGAGTAACAAAAATCTCGACAAAAGACTACCTTTTATAATGACAAGGTTTCCATCCATTGGAATAACAAAAATCTCGACAACAGACTACCTTCCATAATGACAGACTACCTTCTATAATGTCAAGGCTACTACCCATTGGAGTAACAAAAATCTGAACAACAAACTACCTTCCATAATGACAAGGCTATAATCCATTGGAGTAATAGAAATCTCAACGACACACAACCTTCCATAATGACAAGACTACCATCCATTGGAGTAACAAAAATCTCGACAACTGACTACTTTCCATAATGACAAGGCTACCATCCATTGGAGTAACAAAAATCTAGACAAAAGAGTACCTTTTATAATGACAAGGTTACCATACATTGGAATAACAAAAATCTCGACAACAGACTACCTTCCATAATGTCAAGGCTACTATTCATTGGAGTAACAAAAATATGAACAACAGACTACCTTCCATAATGACAAGGCTATAATCCATTTGAGTAATAGAAATCTCAACGACAGACAACCTTCCATAATGACAAGGCTACCATCCATTGGAGTAACAAAAATCTCGACAACAGACTACCTTCCATAATGACAAGGCTATCATCCATTGGAGTAACAAAAATCTAGACAAAAGAGTACCTTTTATAATGACAAGGTTACCATACATTGGAATAACAAAAATCTCGACAACAGACTACCTTCCATAATGACAGACTACCTTCTATAATGTCAAGGCTACTATCCATTGGAGTAACAGAAATCTAATCAACAGACTACCTTCCATAATGACAAGGCTACAATCCATTGGAGTAACAGAAATCTCAACGACAGACTACCTTCTATAATGACAAGGCTACCATCCATTGGAGTAACAAAAATCTCGACAACAGACTACCTTCCATAATTACAAGGCTACCATCCATTGGAGTAACAAAAATCTCGACAAAAACTACCTTTTATAATGACAAGGTTACCATCCATTGGAATAACAAAAATCTCGACAACAGACTACCTTCCATAATGACAGACTACCTTCTATAATGTCAAGGATACTACCCATTGGAGTAACAAAAATATGAACAACAGACTACCTTCCATAATGACAAGGCTATAATCCATTGGAGTAATAGAAATCTCAACGACAGACAACCTTCCATAATGACAAGGCTACCATCCATTGGAGTAACAAAAATATCGACAACAGACTACCTTCCATATTGACAAGGCTACCATCCATTGGAGTAACGAAAATATAGACAAAAGAGTACCTTTTATAATGACAAGGTTACCATACATTGGAATATCAAAAATCTCGACAATAGACTACCTTCCATAATGACAGACTACCTTCAATAATGTCAAGGCTACTATCTATTAGAGTAAATAAAATCTGAACAACAGACTACCTTCCATAATGACAAGGCTATAATCCATTGGAGTAATAGAAATCTCAATGATAGACAACCTTCCATAATGACAAGGCTACCATCCATTGGAGTAACAAATCTCGACAACAGACTACCTTCCATAATGACAATGCTACCATCCATTGGAGTATCAAAAATCTCGACAACAGACTACCTTCCATAATTACAAGGCTACCATCCATTGGAGTAACAAAAATCTCGACAAAAGACTACCTTTTATAATGACAAGGTTTCCATCCATTGGAATAACAAAAATCTCAACAACAGACTACCTTCCATAATGACAGACTACCTTCTATAATGTCAAGGATACTACCCATTGGAGTAACAAAAATATGAACAACAGACTACCTTCCATAATGACAAGGCTATAATCCATTGGAGTAATAGAAATCTCAACGACAGACAACCTTCCATAATGACAAGGCTACCATCCATTGGAGTAACAAAAATATCGACAACAGACTACCTTCCATAATGACAATGCTACCATCCATTGGAGTAACAAAAATATAGACAAAAGAGTACCTTTTATAATGACAAGGTTACCATACATTGGAATATCAAAAATCTCGACAATAGACTACCTTCCATAATGACAGACTACCTTCAATAATGTCAAGGCTACTATCTATTAGAGTAAATAAAATCTGAACAACAGACTACCTTCCATAATGACAAGGCTATAATTCATTAGAGTAATAGAAATCTCAATGATAGACAACCTTCCATAATGACAAGGCTACCATCCATTGGAGTAACAAATCTCGACAACAGACTACCTTCCATAATGACAATGCTACCATCCATTGGAGTATCAAAAATCTCGACAACAAACTACCTTCCATAATTACAAGGCTACCATCCATTGGAGTAACAAAAATCTCGACAAAAGACTACCTTTTATAATGACAAGGTTTCCATCCATTGGAATAACAAAAATCTCGACAACAGACTACCTTCCATAATGACAGACTACCTTCTATAATGTCAAGGCTACTACCCATTGGAGTAATAAAAATCTGAACAACAAACTACCTTCCATAATGACAAGGCTATAATCCATTGGAGTAATAGAAATCTCAACGACAGACAACCTTCCATAATGACAAGACTACCATCCATTGGAGTAACAAAAATCTCGACAACTGACTACTTTCAATAATGACAAGGCTACCATCCATTGGAGTAACAAAAATCTAGACAAAAGAGTACCTTTTATAATGACAAGGTTACCATACATTGGAATAACAAAAATCTCGACAACAGACTACCTTCCATAATGTCAAGGCTACTATTCATTGGAGTAACAATATGAACAACAGACTACCTTCCATAATGACAAGGCTATAATCCATTGGAGTAATAGAAATCTCAACGACAGACAACCTTCCATAATGACAAGGCTACCATCCATTGGAGTAACAAAAATCTCGACAACAGACTACCTTCCATAATGACAAGGCTACCATCCATTCGAGTAACAAAAATCTAGACAAAAGAGTACCTTTTATAATGACAAGGTTACCATACATTGGAATAACAAAAATCTCGACAACAGACTACCTTCCATAATGACAGACTACCTTCCATAATGTCAAGGCTACTATCCATTGGAGTAACAAAATTCTGAATAACAGACTACCTTCCATAATGACAAGGCTATAATCCATTGGAGTAATAGAAATCTCAACGATAGACAACCTTCCATAATGACAAGGCTACCATCCATTGGAGTAACAAATCTCGACAATAGTCTACCTTCCATAATGAGAATGCTACCATCCATTGGAGTAACAAAAATATCGACAAAAGACTACCTTTTATAATGACAAGGTTACCATCCATTGGAATAACAAAAATCTCGACAACAGACTACCTTCCATAATGACAGACTACCTTCTATAATGTCAAGGCTACTATCCATTGGAGTAACAAAAATCTAAACAACAGACTACCTTCCATAATTACCAGGCTACAATCCATCGGAGTAACAGATATCTCAACGACAGACTACCTTCCATAATGACAAGGCTACCATCTAGTGGAGTAACAAAAATCTCGACAACAGACTACCTTCCATAATTACAAGGCTACCATCCATTGGAGTAACAAAAATATCGATAAAAGACTACCTTTTATAATGACAAGGTTTCCATCCATTGGAATAACAAAAATCTCGACAACAGACTACCTTCCATAATGACAGACTACCTTCTATAATGTCAAGGCTACTACCCATTGGAGTAACAAAAATCTGAACAACAGACTACCCTCCATAATGACAAGGCTATAATCCATTGGAGTAATAGAAATCTCAACGACAGACAACCTTCCATAATGACAAGGCTACCATCCATTGGAGTAACAAAAATCTCGACGACTGACTACTTTCCATAATGACAAGGCTACCATCCATTGGAGTAACAAAAATCTAGACAAAAGAGTACCTTTTATAATGACAAGGTTACCATACATTGGAATAACAAAAATCTCGACAACAGACTACCTTCCATAATTTCCAGGCTACTATTCATTGGAGTAACAAAAATATGAACAACAGACTACCTTCCATAATGACAAGGCTATAATCCATTGGAGTAATAGAAATCTCAACGACAGACAACCTTCCATAATGACAAGGCTACCATCCATTGGAGTAACAAAAATCTCGACAACAGATTACCTTCCATAATGACAAGGCTACCATCCATTGGAGTAACAAAAATCTAGACAAAAGAGTACCTTTTATAATGACAAGGTTACCATACATTGGAATAACAAAAATCTCGACAACAGACTACCTTCCGTAAAGACAGACTACCTTCCATAATGTCTTGGCTACTATCCATTGGAGTAACAAAAATCTGAATAACAGACTACCTTCCATAATGACAAGGCTATAATCCATTGGAGTAATAGAAATCTCAACAATAGACAACCTTCCATAATGACAAGGCTACCATCCATTGGAGTAACAAATCTCGACAATAGACTACCTTCCATAATGAGAATGCTACCATCCATTGGAGTAACAAAAATATCGACAAAAGACTACCTTTTATAATGACAAGGTTACCATCCATTGGAATAACAAAAATCTCGACAACAGACTACCTTCCATAATGACAGACTACCTTCTATAATGTCAAGGCTACTATCCATTGGAGTAACAAAAATCTAAACAACAGACTACCTTCCATAATTACCAGGCTACAATCCATTGGAGTAACAGAAATCTCAACGACAGACTACCTTCCATAATGACAAGGCTACCATCCATTGGAGTAACAAAAATCTCGACAACAGACTACCTTCCATAATTACAAGGCTACCATCCATTGGAGTAACAAAAATATCGACAAAAGACTACCTTTTATAATGACAAGGTTACAATCCATTGGAATAACAAAAATCTCGACAACAGACTGCCTTCCATAATGACAGACTACCTTCTATAATGTCAAGGCTACTACCCATTGGAGTAACAAAAATCTAAACAACAGACTACCCTCCATAATGACAAGGCTATAATCCATTGGAGTAATAGAAATCTCAACGACAGACAACCTTCCATAATGACAAGGCTACCATCCATTGGAGTAACAAAAATCTCGACAACTGACTACTTTCCATAATGACAAGGCTACCATCCATTGGAGTAACAAAAATCTAGACAAAAGAGTACCTTTTATAATGACAAGGTTACCATACATTGGAATAACAAAAATCTCGACAACAGACTACCTTCCATAATGTCCAGGCTACTATTCATTGGAGTAACAAAAATATGAACAACAGACTACCTTCCATAATGACAAGGCTATAATCCATTGGAGTAATAGAAATCTCAACGACAGACAACCTTCCATAATGACAAGGCTACCATCCATTGGAGTAACAAAAATCTCGACAACAGATTACCTTCCATAATGACAAGGCTACCATCCATTGGAGTAACAAAAATCTAGACAAAAGAGTACCTTTTATAATGACAAGGTTACCATACATTGGAATAACAAAAATCTCGACAACAAACTACCTTCCATAATGACAGACTACCTTCCATAATGTCTTGGCTACTATCCATTGGAGTAACAAAAATCTGAATAACAGACTACCTTCCATAATGACAAGGCTATAATCCATTGGAGTAATAGAAATCTCAACGATAGACAACCTTCCATAATGACAAGGCTACCATCCATTGGAGTAACAAATCTCGACAATAGACTACCTTCCATAATGAGAATGCTACCATCCATTGGAGTAACAAAAATATCGACAACAGACTACCTTCCATAATGACAATGCTACCATCAATTGGAGTAACAAAAATATCGACAAAAGACTACCTTTTATAATGACAAGGTTACCATCCATTGGAATAACAAAAATATAGACAACAGACTACCTTCCATAATGACAGACTACCTTCTATAATGTCAAGGCAACTATCCATTGGAGTAACAAAAATCCAAACAACAGACTACCTTCCATAAAGACAAGGCTACAATCCATTGGAGTAACAGAAATCTCAACGACAGACTACCTTCCATAATGACAAGGCTACCATCCATTTGAGTATCAAAAATCTCGACAATAGACTACCTTCCATAATTACAAGGCTACCATCCATTGGAGTAACAAAAATCTCGACAAAAGACTACCTTTTATAATGACAAGGTTACCATCCATTGGAATAACAAAAATCTCGACAACAGACTACCTTCCATAATGACAGACTACCTTCTATAATGTCAAGGCTACTAACCATTGGAGTAACAAAAATTAGAACAACAGACTACCTTCCATAATGACAAGGCTATAATCCATTGGAGTAATAGAAATCTCAACGACAGACAACCTTCCATAATGACAAGGCTACCATCCATTAGAGTAACAAAAATCTCGACAACAGACTACCTTCCATAATGACAAGGCTACCATCCATTGGAGTAACAAAAATCTAGACAAAAGAATACCTTTTATAATGACAAGGTTACCATACATTGGAATAACAAAAATATAGACAATAGACTACCTTCCATAATGACAGACTACCTTCAATAATGTCAAGGCTACTATCTATTGGAGTAAATAAAATCTGAACAACAGACTACCTTCCATAATGACAAGGCTATAATCCATTGGAGTAATAGAAATCTCAACGATAGACAACCTTCCATAATGACAAGGATACCATCCATTGGAGTAACAAATCTCGACAACAGACTACCTTCCATAATGACAATGCTACCATCCATTGGAGTAACAAAAATATCGACAAAAGACTACCTTTTATAATGACAAGGTTACCATCCATTGGAATAACAAAAATCTCGACAACAGACTACCTTCCATAATGACAGACTACCTTCTATAATGTCAAGGCTACTATCCATTGGAGTAACAAAAATCTAAACAACAAACTACCTTCCATAATTACCAGGCTACAATCCATTGGAGTAACAAAAATCTCAACGACAGACTACCTTCCATAATGACAAGGCTACCATCCATTGGAGTAAGAAAAATCTCGACAACAGACTACCTTCCATAATTACAAGGCTACCATCCATTGGAGTAAAAAAAATCTCCACAAAAGACTACCTTTTATAATGACAAGGTTACCATCCATTGGAATAACAAATATCTCGACAACAGACTACCTTCCATAATGACAGACTACCTTCCATAATGTCAAGGCTACTATCCATTGGAGTAACAAAAATCTGAACAACAGACTATCTTCCATAATGACAAGGATATAATCCATTGGAGTAATAGAAATCTCAACGATAGACAACCTTCCATAATGACAAGGCTACCATCCATTGGAGTAACAAAAATATCGACAACAGACTACCTTCCATAATGACAATGCTACCATCCATTGGAGTAACAAAAATATCGACAAAAGACTACCTTTTATAATGACAAGGTTACCATCCATTGGAATAACAAAAATATAGACAACAGACTACCTTCCATAATGACAGACTACCTTCTATAATGTCAAGGCTACTATCCATTGGAGTAACAAAAATCTAAACAACAGACTACCTTCCATAAAGACAAGGCTACAATCCATTGGAGTAACAGAAATCTCAACGACAGACTACCTTCCATAATGACAAGGCTACCATCCATTTGAGTATCAAAAATCTCGACAATAGACTACCTTCCATAATTACAAGGCTACCATCCATTGGAGTAACAAAAATCTCGACAAAAGACTACCTTTTATAATGACAAGGTTACCATCCATTGGAATAACAAAAATCTCGACAACAGACTACCTTCCATAATGACAGACTACCTTCTATAATGTCAAGGCTACTAACCATTGGAGTAACAAAAACTATAACAACAGACTACCTTCCATAATGACAAGGCTATAATCCATTGGAGTAATAGAAATCTCAACGATAGACAACCTTCCATAATGACAAGGCTACCATCCATTGGAGTAACAAAAATCTCGACAACAGACTACCTTCCATAATGACAAGGCTACCATCCATTGGAGTAACAAAAATCTAGACAAAAGAGTACCTTTTATAATGACAAGGTTACCATACATTGGAATAACAAAAATATAGACAATAGACTACCTTCCATAATGACAGACTACCTTCAATAATGTCAAGGCTACTATCTATTGGAGTAAATAAAATCTTAACAACAGACTACCTTCCATAATGACAAGGCTATAATCCATTGGAGTAATAGAAATCTCAACGATAGACAACCTTCCATAATGACAAGGCTACCATCGATTGGAGTAACAAATCTCGACAACAGACTACCTTCCATAATGACAATGCTACCATCCATTGGAGTAACAAAAATATCGACAAAAGACTACCTTTTATAATGACAAGGTTACCATCCATTGGAATAACAAAAATCTCGACAACAGACTACCTTCCATAATGACAGACTACCTTCTATAATGTCAAGGCTACTATCCATTGGAGTAACAAAAATCTAAACAACAAACTACCTTCCATAATTACCAGGCTACAATCCATTGGAGTAACAAAAATCTCAACGACAGACTACCTTCCATAATGACAAGGCTACCATCCATTGGAGTAAGAAAAATCTCGACAACAGACTACCTTCCATAATTACAAGGCTACCATCCATTGGAGTAAAAAAAATCTCCACAAAAGACTACCTTTTATAATGACAAGGTTACCATCCATTGGAATAACAAATATCTCGACAACAGACTACCTTCCATAATGACAGACTACCTTCCATAATGTCAAGGCTACTATCCATTGGAGTAACAAAAATCTGAACAACAGACTATCTTCCATAATGACAAGGATATAATCCATTGGAGTTATAGAAATCTCAACGATAGACAACCTTCCATAATGACAAGGCTACCATCCATTGGAGTAACAAAAATATCGACAACAGACTACCTTCCATAATGACAATGCTACCATCCATTGGAGTAACAAAAATATCGACAAAAGACTACCTTTTATAATGACAAGGTTACCATCCATTGGAATAACAAAAATATAGACAACAGACTACCTTCCATAATGACAGACTACCTTCTATAATGTCAAGGCTACTATCCATTGGAGTAACAAAAATCTAAACAACAGACTACCTTCCATAAAGACATGGCTACAATCCATTGGAGTAACAGAAATCTCAACGACAGACTACCTTCCATAATGACATGGCTACCATCCATTTGAGTATCAAAAATCTCGACAATAGACTACCTTCCATAATTACAAGGCTACCATCCATTGGAGTAACAAAAATCTCGACAAAAGACTACCTTTTATAATGACAAGGTTACCATCCATTGGAATAACAAAAATCTCGACAACAGACTACCTTCCATAATGACAGACTACCTTCTATAATGTCAAGGCTACTAACCATTGGAGTAACAAAAATTAGAACAACAGACTACCTTCCATAATGACAAGGCTATAATCCATTGGAGTAATAGAAATCTCAATGACAGACAACCTTCCATAATGACAAGGCTACCATCCATTGGAGTAACAAAAATCTCGACAACAGACTACCTTCCATAATGACAAGGCTACCATCCATTGGAGTAACAAAAATCTAGACAAAAGAGTACCTTTTATAATGACAAGGTTACCATACATTGGAATAACAAAAATAAAGAAAATAGACTACCTTCCATAATGACAGACTACCTTCAATAATGTCAAGGCTACTATCTATTGGAGTAAATAAAATCTTAACAACAGACTACCTTCCATAATGACAAGGCTATAATCCATTGGAGTAATAGAAATCTCAACGATAGACAACCTTCCATAATGACAAGGCTACCATCCATTGGAGTAACAAATCTCGACAACAGACTACCTTCCATAATGACAATGCTACCATCAATTGGAGTAACAAAAATATCGACAAAAGACTACCTTTTATAATGACAAGGTTACCATCCATTGGAATAACAAAAATCTCGACAATAGACTACCTTCCATAATGACAGACTACCTTCTATAATGTCAAGGCTACTATCCATTGGAGTAACAAAAATCTAAACAACAGACTACCTTCCATAATGACAAGGCTACAATCCATTGGAGTAACATAAATCTCAACGACAGACTACCTTCCATAATGACAAGGCTACCATCCATTGGAGTTAAAAAAATCTCGACAACAAACTACCTTCCATAATTACAAGGCTACCATCCATTGGAGTAACAAAAATCTCGACAAAAGACTACCTTTTATAATGACAAGGTTACCATCCATTGGAATAACAAAAATATCGACAACAGACTACCTTCCATAATGACAGACTACCTTCCATAATGTCAAGGCTACTATCCATTGGAGTAACAAAAATCTGAACAACAGACTATCTTCCATAATGACAAGGATATAATCCATTGGAGTTATAGAAATCTCAACGATAGACAACCTTCCATAATGACAAGGCTACCATCCATTGGAGTAACAAAAATATCGACAACAGACTACCTTCCATAATGACAATGCTACCATCCATTGGAGTAACAAAAATATCGACAAAAGACTACCTTTTATAATGACAAGGTTACCATCCATTGGAATAACAAAAATATAGACAACAGACTACCTTCCATAATGACAGACTACCTTCTATAATGTCAAGGCTACTATCCATTGGAGTAACAAAAATCTAAACAACAGACTACCTTCCATAAAGACAAGGCTACAATCCATTGGAGTAACAGAAATCTCAACGACAGACTACCTTCCATAATGACATGGCTACCATCCATTTGAGTATCAAAAATCTCGACAATAGACTACCTTCCATAATTACAAGGCTACCATCCATTGGAGTAACAAAAATCTCGACAAAAGACTACCTTTTATAATGACAAGGTTACCATCCATTGGAATAACAAAAATCTCGACAACAGACTACCTTCCATAATGACAGACTACCTTCTATAATGTCAAGGCTACTAACCATTGGAGTAACAAAAATTAGAACAACAGACTACCTTCCATAATGACAAGGCTACAATCCATTGGAGTAACAGAAATCTCAAAGACAGACATCCTTCTATAATGACAAGGCTACAATCCATTGGAGTAACAAAAATCTCGACAACAGACTACCTTCCATAATGACAAGGCTACCATCCATTGGAGTAACAAAAATATAGAAAAAAGAGTACCTTTTATAATGACAAGGTTACCATACATTGGAATAACAAAAATCTCGACAACAGACTACCTTCCATAATGACAGACTACCTTCCACAATGTCAAGGCTACTATCCATTGGAGTAACAAAAATCCGAATAACAGACTACCTTCCATAATGACAAGGCTATAATCCATTGGAGTAATAGAAATCTCAACGATAGACAACCTTCCATAATGACAAGGCTACCATCCATTGGAGTAACAAATCTCGACAAGAGACTACCTTCCATAATGACAATGCTACCATCCATTGGAGTAACAAAAATATCGACAAAAGACTACCTTTTATAATGACAAGGTTACCATCCATTTGAATAACAAAAATCTCGACAACAGACTACCTTCCATAATGACAGACTACCTTCTATAATGTCAAGGCTACTATCCATTGGAGTAACAAAAATCTAAACAACAGACTACCTTCCATAAAGACAAGGCTACAATCCATTGGAGTAACAGAAATCTCAACGACAGACTACCTTCCATAATGACATGGCTACCATCCATTTGAGTATCAAAAATCTCGACAATAGACTACCTTCCATAATTACAAGGCTACCATCCATTGGAGTAACAAAAATCTCGACAAAAGACTACCTTTTATAATGACAAGGTTACCATCCATTGGAATAACAAAAATCTCGACAACAGACTACCTTCCATAATGACAGACTACCTTCTATAATGTCAAGGCTACTAACCATTGGAGTAACAAAAATTAGAACAACAGACTACCTTCCATAATGACAAGGCTATAATCCATTGGAGTAATAGAAATCTCAATGACAGACAACCTTCCATAATGACAAGGCTACCATCCATTGGAGTAACAAAAATCTCGACAACAGACTACCTTCCATAATGACAAGGCTACCATCCATTGGAGTAACAAAAATCTAGACAAAAGAGTACCTTTTATAATGACAAGGTTACCATACATTGGAATAACAAAAATAAAGAAAATAGACTACCTTCCATAATGACAGACTACCTTCAATAATGTCAAGGCTACTATCTATTGGAGTAAATAAAATCTGAACAACAGACTACCTTCCATAATGACAAGGCTATAATCCATTGGAGTAATAGAAATCTCAACGATAGACAACCTTCCATAATGACAAGGCTACCATCCATTGGAGTAACAAATCTCGACAACAGACTACCTTCCATAATGACAATGCTACCATCAATTGGAGTAACAAAAATATCGACAAAAGACTACCTTTTATAATGACAAGGTTACCATCCATTGGAATAACAAAAATCTCGACAATAGACTACCTTCCATAATGACAGACTACCTTCTATAATGTCAAGGCTACTATCCATTGGAGTAACAAAAATCTAAACAACAGACTACCTTCCATAATGACAAGGCTACAATCCATTGGAGTAACATAAATCTCAACGACAGACTACCTTCCATAATGACAAGGCTACCATCCATTGGAGTTAAAAAAATCTCGACAACAGACTACCTTCCATAATGACAAGGCTACCATCCATTGGAGTAACAAAAATCTCGACAAAAGACTACCTTTTATAATGACAAGGTTACCATCCATTGGAATAACAAAAATATCGACAACAGACTACCTTCCATAATGACAGACTACGTTCTATAATGTCAAGGCTACTATCTATTGGAGTAACAAAAATCTGAACAACAGACTACCTTCCATAATGACAAGGCTACAATCCATTGGAGTAACAGAAATCTCAACGACATACTACCTTCCATTATGACAAGTCTACCATCCATTGGAGTATCAAAAATCTCGACAACAGACTACCTTCCATAATTACAAGGCTACCATCCATTGGAGTAAGAAAAATCTCGACAAAAGAGTACCTTTTATAATGACAAGGTTACCATACATTGGAATAACAAAAATCTCGACAACAGACTACCTTCCATAATGATAGACTACCTTCAATAATGTCAAGGCTACTATCCATTGGAGTAAAAAAAATCTGAACAACAGACTACCTTCCATAATGACAAGGCTATAATCCATTGGAGTAATAGAAATCTCAACGATAGACAACCTTCCATAATGACAAGGCTACCATCCATTGGAGTAACAAATCTCGACAACAGACTACTTTCCATAATGACAATGCTACAATCCATTGGAGTAACAAAAATATCGACAAAAGACTACCTTTTATAATGTCAAGGTTACCATCCATTGGAATAACAAAAATCTCGACAACAGACTACCTTCCATAATGACAGACTACCTTCTATAATGTCAAGGCTACTATCCATTGGAGTAACAAAAATCTAAACAACAGACTACCTTCCATAATGACAAGGCTACAATCCATTGGAGTAACAGAAATCTCAAAGACAGACATCCTTCTATAATGACAAGGCTACAATCCATTGGAGTAACAAAAATCTCGACAACAGACTACCTTCCATAATGACAAGGCTACCATCCATTGGAGTAACAAAAATATAGAAAAAAGAGTACCTTTTATAATGACAAGGTTACCATACATTGGAATAACAAAAATCTCGACAACAGACTACCTTCCATAATGACAGACTACCTTCCACAATGTCAAGGCTACTATCCATTGGAGTAACAAAAATCCGAATAACAGACTACCTTCCATAATGACAAGGCTATAATCCATTGGAGTAATAGAAATCTCAACGATAGACAACCTTCCATAATGACAAGGCTACCATCCATTGGAGTAACAAATCTCGACAACAGACTACTTTCCATAATGACAATGCTACAATCCATTGGAGTAACAAAAATATCGACAAAAGACTACCTTTTATAATGTCAAGGTTACAATCCATTGGAGTAACAAAAATCTCGACAACAGACTACCTTCCATAATGACAAGGCTACCATCCATTGGAGTAACAAAAATATAGAAAAAAGAGTACCTTTTATAATGACAAGGTTACCATACATTGGAATAACAAAAATATCGACAACAGACTACCTTCCATAATGACAGACTACGTTCTATAATGTCAAGGCTACTATCTATTGGAGTAACAAAAATCTGAACAACAGACTACCTTCCATAATGACAAGGCTACAATCCATTGGAGTAACAGAAATCTCAACGACAGACTACCTTCCATAATGACATGGCTACCATCCATTTGAGTATCAAAAATCTCGACAATAGACTACCTTCCATAATTACAAGGCTACCATCCATTGGAGTAACAAAAATCTCGACAAAAGACTACCTTTTATAATGACAAGGTTACCATCCATTGGAATAACAAAAATCTCGACAACAGACTACCTTCCATAATGACAGACTACCTTCTATAATGTCAAGGCTACTAACCATTGGAGTAACAAAAATTAGAACAACAGACTACCTTCCATAATGACAAGGCTACAATCCATTGGAGTAACAGAAATCTCAAAGACAGACATCCTTCTATAATGACAAGGCTACAATCCATTGGAGTAACAAAAATCTCGACAACAGACTACCTTCCATAATGACAAGGCTACCATCCATTGGAGTAACAAAAATATAGAAAAAAGAGTACCTTTTATAATGACAAGGTTACCATACATTGGAATAACAAAAATCTCGACAACAGACTACCTTCCATAATGACAGACTACCTTCCACAATGTCAAGGCTACTATCCATTGGAGTAACAAAAATCCGAATAACAGACTACCTTCCATAATGACAAGGCTATAATCCATTGGAGTAATAGAAATCTCAACGATAGACAACCTTCCATAATGACAAGGCTACCATCCATTGGAGTAACAAATCTCGACAAGAGACTACCTTCCATAATGACAATGCTACCATCCATTGGAGTAACAAAAATATCGACAAAAGACTACCTTTTATAATGACAAGGTTACCATCCATTTGAATAACAAAAATCTCGACAACAGACTACCTTCCATAATGACAGACTACCTTCTATAATGTCAAGGCTACTATCCATTGGAGTAACAAAAATCTAAACAACAGACTACCTTCCATAAAGACAAGGCTACAATCCATTGGAGTAACAGAAATCTCAACGACAGACTACCTTCCATAATGACATGGCTACCATCCATTTGAGTATCAAAAATCTCGACAATAGACTACCTTCCATAATTACAAGGCTACCATCCATTGGAGTAACAAAAATCTCGACAAAAGACTACCTTTTATAATGACAAGGTTACCATCCATTGGAATAACAAAAATCTCGACAACAGACTACCTTCCATAATGACAGACTACCTTCTATAATGTCAAGGCTACTAACCATTGGAGTAACAAAAATTAGAACAACAGACTACCTTCCATAATGACAAGGCTATAATCCATTGGAGTAATAGAAATCTCAATGACAGACAACCTTCCATAATGACAAGGCTACCATCCATTGGAGTAACAAAAATCTCGACAACAGACTACCTTCCATAATGACAAGGCTACCATCCATTGGAGTAACAAAAATCTAGACAAAAGAGTACCTTTTATAATGACAAGGTTACCATACATTGGAATAACAAAAATAAAGAAAATAGACTACCTTCCATAATGACAGACTACCTTCAATAATGTCAAGGCTACTATCTATTGGAGTAAATAAAATCTGAACAACAGACTACCTTCCATAATGACAAGGCTATAATCCATTGGAGTAATAGAAATCTCAACGATAGACAACCTTCCATAATGACAAGGCTACCATCCATTGGAGTAACAAATCTCGACAACAGACTACCTTCCATAATGACAATGCTACCATCAATTGGAGTAACAAAAATATCGACAAAAGACTACCTTTTATAATGACAAGGTTACCATCCATTGGAATAACAAAAATCTCGACAATAGACTACCTTCCATAATGACAGACTACCTTCTATAATGTCAAGGCTACTATCCATTGGAGTAACAAAAATCTAAACAACAGACTACCTTCCATAATGACAAGGCTACAATCCATTGGAGTAACATAAATCTCAACGACAGACTACCTTCCATAATGACAAGGCTACCATCCATTGGAGTTAAAAAAATCTCGACAACAGACTACCTTCCATAATGACAAGGCTACCATCCATTGGAGTAACAAAAATCTCGACAAAAGACTACCTTTTATAATGACAAGGTTACCATCCATTGGAATAACAAAAATATCGACAACAGACTACCTTCCATAATGACAGACTACGTTCTATAATGTCAAGGCTACTATCTATTGGAGTAACAAAAATCTGAACAACAGACTACCTTCCATAATGACAAGGCTACAATCCATTGGAGTAACAGAAATCTCAACGACATACTACCTTCCATTATGACAAGTCTACCATCCATTGGAGTATCAAAAATCTCGACAACAGACTACCTTCCATAATTACAAGGCTACCATCCATTGGAGTAAGAAAAATCTCGACAAAAGAGTACCTTTTATAATGACAAGGTTACCATACATTGGAATAACAAAAATCTCGACAACAGACTACCTTCCATAATGATAGACTACCTTCAATAATGTCAAGGCTACTATCCATTGGAGTAAAAAAAATCTGAACAACAGACTACCTTCCATAATGACAAGGCTATAATCCATTGGAGTAATAGAAATCTCAACGATAGACAACCTTCCATAATGACAAGGCTACCATCCATTGGAGTAACAAATCTCGACAACAGACTACTTTCCATAATGACAATGCTACAATCCATTGGAGTAACAAAAATATCGACAAAAGACTACCTTTTATAATGTCAAGGTTACCATCCATTGGAATAACAAAAATCTCGACAACAGACTACCTTCCATAATGACAGACTACCTTCTATAATGTCAAGGCTACTATCCATTGGAGTAACAAAAATCTAAACAACAGACTACCTTCCATAATGACAAGGCTACAATCCATTGGAGTAACAGAAATCTCAAAGACAGACATCCTTCTATAATGACAAGGCTACAATCCATTGGAGTAACAAAAATCTCGACAACAGACTACCTTCCATAATGACAAGGCTACCATCCATTGGAGTAACAAAAATATAGAAAAAAGAGTACCTTTTATAATGACAAGGTTACCATACATTGGAATAACAAAAATCTCGACAACAGACTACCTTCCATAATGACAGACTACCTTCCACAATGTCAAGGCTACTATCCATTGGAGTAACAAAAATCCGAATAACAGACTACCTTCCATAATGACAAGGCTATAATCCATTGGAGTAATAGAAATCTCAACGATAGACAACCTTCCATAATGACAAGGCTACCATCCATTGGAGTAACAAATCTCGACAACAGACTACTTTCCATAATGACAATGCTACAATCCATTGGAGTAACAAAAATATCGACAAAAGACTACCTTTTATAATGTCAAGGTTACAATCCATTGGAGTAACAAAAATCTCGACAACAGACTACCTTCCATAATGACAAGGCTACCATCCATTGGAGTAACAAAAATATAGAAAAAAGAGTACCTTTTATAATGACAAGGTTACCATACATTGGAATAACAAAAATATCGACAACAGACTACCTTCCATAATGACAGACTACGTTCTATAATGTCAAGGCTACTATCTATTGGAGTAACAAAAATCTGAACAACAGACTACCTTCCATAATGACAAGGCTACAATCCATTGGAGTAACAGAAATCTCAACGACATACTACCTTCCATTATGACAAGTCTACCATCCATTGGAGTATCAAAAATCTCGACAACAGACTACCTTCCATAATTACAAGGCTACCATCCATTGGAGTAAGAAAAATCTCGACAAAAGAGTACCTTTTATAATGACAAGGTTACCATACATTGGAATAACAAAAATCTCGACAACAGACTACCTTCCATAATGATAGACTACCTTCAATAATGTCAAGGCTACTATCCATTGGAGTAAAAAAAATCTGAACAACAGACTACCTTCCATAATGACAAGGCTATAATCCATTGGAGTAATAGAAATCTCAACGATAGACAACCTTCCATAATGACAAGGCTACCATCCATTGGAGTAACAAATCTCGACAACAGACTACTTTCCATAATGACAATGCTACAATCCATTGGAGTAACAAAAATATCGACAAAAGACTACCTTTTATAATGTCAAGGTTACCATCCATTGGAATAACAAAAATCTCGACAACAGACTACCTTCCATAATGACAGACTACCTTCTATAATGTCAAGGCTACTATCCATTGGAGTAACAAAAATCTAAACAACAGACTACCTTCCATAATGACAAGGCTACAATCCATTGGAGTAACAGAAATCTCAAAGACAGACATCCTTCTATAATGACAAGGCTACAATCCATTGGAGTAACAAAAATCTCGACAACAGACTACCTTCCATAATGACAAGGCTACCATCCATTGGAGTAACAAAAATATAGAAAAAAGAGTACCTTTTATAATGACAAGGTTACCATACATTGGAATAACAAAAATCTCGACAACAGACTACCTTCCATAATGACAGACTACCTTCCACAATGTCAAGGCTACTATCCATTGGAGTAACAAAAATCCGAATAACAGACTACCTTCCATAATGACAAGGCTATAATCCATTGGAGTAATAGAAATCTCAACGATAGACAACCTTCCATAATGACAAGGCTACCATCCATTGGAGTAACAAATCTCGACAACAGACTACTTTCCATAATGACAATGCTACAATCCATTGGAGTAACAAAAATATCGACAAAAGACTACCTTTTATAATGTCAAGGTTACCATCCATTGGAGTAACAAAAATCTAAACAACAGACTACCTTCCATAATGACAAGGCTACAATCCATTGGAGTAACAGAAATCTCAAAGACAGACATCCTTCTATAATGACAAGGCTACAATCCATTGGAGTAACAAAAATCTCGACAACAGACTACCTTCCATAATGACAAGGCTACCATCCATTGGAGTAACAAAAATATAGAAAAAAGAGTACCTTTTATAATGACAAGGTTACCATACATTGGAATAACAAAAATCTCGACAACAGACTACCTTCCATAATGACAGACTACCTTCCACAATGTCAAGGCTACTATCCATTGGAGTAACAAAAATCCGAATAACAGACTACCTTCCATAATGACAAGGCTATAATCCATTGGAGTAATAGAAATCTCAACGATAGACAACCTTCCATAATGACAAGGCTACCATCCATTGGAGTAACAAATCTCGACAAGAGACTACCTTCCATAATGACAATGCTACCATCCATTGGAGTAACAAAAATATCGACAAAAGACTACCTTTTATAATGACAAGGTTACCATCCATTTGAATAACAAAAATCTCGACAACAGACTACCTTCCATAATGACAGACTACCTTCTATAATGTCAAGGCTACTATCCATTGGAGTAACAAAAATCTAAACAACAGACTACCTTCCATAATGACAAGGCTACAATCCATTGGAGTAACAGAAATCTCAACGACAGACTACCTTCCATAATGACAAGGCTACCATCCATTAGAGTAACAAAAATCTCGACAACAGACTACCTTCCATAATTACAAGGCTACCATCCATTGGAGTAACAAAAATCTCGACAAAAGAGTACCTTTTATAATGACAAGGTTACCATACATTGGAATAACAAAAATCTCGACAACAGACTACCTTCCATAATGATAGACTACCTTCAATAATGTCAAGGCTACTATCCATTGGAGTAAAAAAAATCTGAACAACAGACTACCTTCCATAATGACAAGGCTATAATCCATTGGAGTAATAGAAATCTCAACGATAGACAACCTTCCATAATGACAAGGCTACCATCCATTGGAGTAACAAATCTCGACAACAGACTACTTTCCATAATGACAATGCTACCATCCATTGGAGTAACAAAAATATCGACAAAAGACTACCTTTTATAATGACAAGGTTACCATCCATTGGAATAACAAAAATATAGACAACAGACTACCTTCCATAATGACACACTACCTTCTATAATGTCAAGGCTACTATCCATTGGAGTAACAAAAATCTAAACAACAGACTACCTTCCATAAAGACAAGGCTACAATCCATTGGAGTAACAGAAATCTCAACGACAGACTACCTTCCATAATGACAAGGCTACCATCCATTTGAGTATCAAAAATCTCGAAAATAGACTACCTTCCATAATTACAAGGCTACCATCCATTGGAGTAACAAAAATCTCGACAAAAGACTACCTTTTATAATGACAAGGTTACCATCCATTGGAATAACAAAAATTTCGACAACAGACTACCTTCCATAATGACAGACTACCTTCTATAATGTCAAGGCTACTAACCATTGGAGTAACAAAAATTAGAACAACAGACTACCTTCCATAATGACAAGGCTATAATCCATTGGAGTAATAGAAATCTCAACGACAGACAACCTTCCATAATGACAAGGCTACCATCCATTGGAGTAACAAAAATCTCGACAACAGACTACCTTCCATAATGACAAGGCTACCATCCATTGGAGTAACAAAAATCTAGACAAAAGAGTACCTTTTATAATGACAAGGTTACCATACATTGGAATAACAAAAATATAGACAATAGACTACCTTCCATAATGACAGACTACCTTCAATAATGTCAAGGCTACTATCTATTGGAGTAAATAAAATCTGAACAACAGACTACCTTCCATAATGACAAGGCTATAATCCATTGGAGTAATAGAAATCTCAACGATAGACAACCTTCCATAATGACAAGGCTACCATCCATTGGAGTAACAAATCTCGACAACAGACTACCTTCCATAATGACAATGCTACCATCCATTGGAGTAAGAAAAATATCGACAAAAGACTACCTTTTATAATGACAAGGTTACCATCCATTGGAATAACAAAAATCTCGACAACAGACTACCTTCCATAATGACAGACTACCTTCTATAATGTCAAGGCTACTATCCATTGGAGTAACAAAAATCTAAACAACAGACTACCTTCCATAATGACAAGGCTACAATCCATTGGAGTAACATAAATCTCAACGACAGACTACCTTCCATAATGACAAGGCTACCATCCATTGGAGTTAAAAAAATCTCGACAACAGACTACCTTCCATAATTACAAGGCTACCATCCATTGGAGTAACAAAAATCTCGACAAAAGACTACCTTTTATAATGACAAGGTTACCATCCATTGGAATAACAAAAATATCGACAACAGACTACCTTCCATAATGACAGACTACCTTCTATAATGTCAAGGCTACTATCTATTGGAGTAACAAAAATCTGAACAACAGACTACCTTCCATAATGACAAGGCTACAATCCATTGGAGTAACAGAAATCTCAACGACATACTACCTTCCATTATGACAAGTCTACCATCCATTGGAGTATCAAAAATCTCGACAACAGACTACCTTCCATAATTACAAGGCTACCATCCATAGGAGTAACAAAAATCTCGACAAAAGAGTACCTTTTATAATGACAAGGTTACCATACATTGGAATAACAAAAATCTCGACAACAGACTACCTTCCATAATGACAGACTACCTTCCACAATGTCAAGGCTACTATCCATTGGAGTAACAAAAATCCGAATAACAGACTACCTTCCATAATGACAAGGCTATAATCCATTGGAGTAATAGAAATCTCAACGATAGACAACCTTCCATAATGACAAGGCTACCATCCATTGGAGTAACAAATCTCGACAAGAGACTACCTTCCATAATGACAATGCTACCATCCATTGGAGTAACAAAAATATCGACAAAAGACTACCTTTTATAATGACAAGGTTACCATCCATTTGAATAACAAAAATCTCGACAACAGACTACCTTCCATAATGACAGACTGCCTTCTATAATGTCAAGGCTACTATCCATTGGAGTAACAAAAATCCGAATAACAGACTACCTTCCATAATGACAAGGCTATAATCCATTGGAGTAATAGAAATCTCAACGATAGACAACCTTCCATAATGACAAGGCTACCATCCATTGGAGTAACAAATCTCGACAAGAGACTACCTTCCATAATGACAATGCTACCATCCATTGGAGTAACAAAAATATCGACAAAAGACTACCTTTTATAATGACAAGGTTACCATCCATTTGAATAACAAAAATCTCGACAACAGACTACCTTCCATAATGACAGACTACCTTCTATAA
The DNA here is from genome assembly GCA_948472305.1 of Vicia faba. NCBI lineage: Eukaryota > Viridiplantae > Streptophyta > Magnoliopsida > Fabales > Fabaceae > Vicia > Vicia faba. Next base: position 557,129,639 of record OX451739.1, on the reverse strand, counting down.
TGTCAAGGCTACTATCCATTGGAGTAACAAAAATATCGACAAAAGACTACCTTTTATAATGACAAGGTTACCATCCATTGGAATAACAAAAATATAGACAACAGACTACCTTCCATAATGACACACTACCTTCTATAATGTCAAGGCTACTATCCATTGGAGTAACAAAAATCTAAACAACAGACTACCTTCCATAAAGACAAGGCTACAATCCATTGGAGTAACAGAAATCTCAACGACAGACTACCTTCCATAATGACAAGGCTACCATCCATTTGAGTATCAAAAATCTCGAAAATAGACTACCTTCCATAATTACAAGGCTACCATCCATTGGAGTAACAAAAATCTCGACAAAAGACTACCTTTTATAATGACAAGGTTACCATCCATTGGAATAACAAAAATTTCGACAACAGACTACCTTCCATAATGACAGACTACCTTCTATAATGTCAAGGCTACTAACCATTGGAGTAACAAAAATTAGAACAACAGACTACCTTCCATAATGACAAGGCTATAATCCATTGGAGTAATAGAAATCTCAACGACAGACAACCTTCCATAATGACAAGGCTACCATCCATTGGAGTAACAAAAATCTCGACAACAGACTACCTTCCATAATGACAAGGCTACCATCCATTGGAGTAACAAAAATCTAGACAAAAGAGTACCTTTTATAATGACAAGGTTACCATACATTGGAATAACAAAAATATAGACAATAGACTACCTTCCATAATGACAGACTACCTTCAATAATGTCAAGGCTACTATCTATTGGAGTAAATAAAATCTGAACAACAGACTACCTTCCATAATGACAAGGCTATAATCCATTGGAGTAATAGAAATCTCAACGATAGACAACCTTCCATAATGACAAGGCTACCATCCATTGGAGTAACAAATCTCGACAACAGACTACCTTCCATAATGACAATGCTACCATCCATTGGAGTAAGAAAAATATCGACAAAAGACTACCTTTTATAATGACAAGGTTACCATCCATTGGAATAACAAAAATCTCGACAACAGACTACCTTCCATAATGACAGACTACCTTCTATAATGTCAAGGCTACTATCCATTGGAGTAACAAAAATCTAAACAACAGACTACCTTCCATAATGACAAGGCTACAATCCATTGGAGTAACATAAATCTCAACGACAGACTACCTTCCATAATGACAAGGCTACCATCCATTGGAGTTAAAAAAATCTCGACAACAGACTACCTTCCATAATTACAAGGCTACCATCCATTGGAGTAACAAAAATCTCGACAAAAGACTACCTTTTATAATGACAAGGTTACCATCCATTGGAATAACAAAAATATCGACAACAGACTACCTTCCATAATGACAGACTACCTTCTATAATGTCAAGGCTACTATCTATTGGAGTAACAAAAATCTGAACAACAGACTACCTTCCATAATGACAAGGCTACAATCCATTGGAGTAACAGAAATCTCAACGACATACTACCTTCCATTATGACAAGTCTACCATCCATTGGAGTATCAAAAATCTCGACAACAGACTACCTTCCATAATTACAAGGCTACCATCCATTGGAGTAACAAAAATCTCGACAAAAGAGTACCTTTTATAATGACAAGGTTACCATACATTGGAATAACAAAAATCTCGACAACAGACTACCTTCCATAATGACAGACTACCTTCCACAATGTCAAGGCTACTATCCATTGGAGTAACAAAAATCCGAATAACAGACTACCTTCCATAATGACAAGGCTATAATCCATTGGAGTAATAGAAATCTCAACGATAGACAACCTTCCATAATGACAAGGCTACCATCCATTGGAGTAACAAATCTCGACAAGAGACTACCTTCCATAATGACAATGCTACCATCTATTGGAGTAACAAAAATATCGACAAAAGACTACCTTTTATAATGACAAGGTTACCATCCATTTGAATAACAAAAATCTCGACAACAGACTACCTTCCATAATGACAGACTGCCTTCTATAATGTCAAGGCTACTATCCATTGGAGTAACAAAAATCCGAATAACAGACTACCTTCCATAATGACAAGGCTATAATCCATTGGAGTAATAGAAATCTCAACGATAGACAACCTTCCATAATGACAAGGCTACCATCCATTGGAGTAACAAATCTCGACAAGAGACTACCTTCCATAATGACAATGCTACCATCCATTGGAGTAACAAAAATATCGACAAAAGACTACCTTTTATAATGACAAGGTTACCATCCATTTGAATAACAAAAATCTCGACAACAGACTACCTTCCATAATGACAGACTACCTTCTATAATGTCAAGGCTACTATCCATTGGAGTAACAAAAATCTAAACAACAGACTACCTTCCATAATGACAAGGCTACAATCCATTGGAGTAACATAAATCTCAACGACATACTACCTTCCATAATGACAAGGCTACCATCCATTGGAGTTAAAAAAATCTCGACAACAGACTACCTTCCATAATTACAAGGCTACCATCCATTGGAGTAACAAAAATCTCGACAAAAGACTACCTTTTATAATGACAAGGTTACCATCCATTGGAATAACAAAAATATCGACAACAGACTACCTTCCATAATGACAGACTACCTTCTATAATGTCAAGGCTACTATCCATTGGAGTAACAAAAATCTAAACAACAGACTACCTTCCATAATGACAAGGCTACAATCCATTGGAGTAACAGAAATCTCAACGACAGACTACCTTCCATAATGACAAGGCTACCATCCATTAGAGTAACAAAAATCTCGACAACAGACTACCTTCCATAATTACAAGGCTACCATCCATTGGAGTAACAAAAATCTCAACAAAAGACTACCTTTTATAATGACAAGATTACCATCCATTGGAATAACAAAAATCTCGACAACAGACTAACTTCCATAATGACAGACTACCTTCCATAATGTCAAGCCTACTATCCATTTGAGTAACAAAAATCTGAACAACAGACTACCTTCCATAATGACAAGGCTATAATCCATTTGAGTAATAGAAATCTCAACGATAGACAACCTTCAATAATGACAAGGCTACCATCCATTGGAGTAACAAAAATATCGACAACAGACTACCTTCCATAATGACAATGCTACCATCCATTGGAGTAACAAAATTATCGACAAAAGACTACCTTTTATAATGACAAGGTTACCATCCATTGGAATAACAAAAATCTCGACAACAGACTACCTTCCATAATGACAGACTACCTTCCATAATGTCAAGGCTACTACCCATTGGAGTAACAAAAAGCTGAACAACAGACTACCTTCCATAATGACAAGGCTATAATCCATTGGAGTAATAGAAATCTTAACGACAGACAACCTTCCATAATGACAAGGCTACCATCCATTGGAGTAACAAAAATCTCGACAACAGACTACCTTCCATAATGACAAGACTACCATCCATTGGAGTAACAAAAATCTCGACAAAAGACTACCTTTTATAATGACAAGGTTACCATCCATTGGAATAACAAAAATCTCGACACTAGACTACCGTCCATAATGACAGACTACCTTCCGTAATGTCAAGGATACTATCCATTGGAGTAACAAAAATCTGAACAACAGACTACCTTCCATAATGACAAGGCTATAATCCATTGGAGTAATAGAAATCTCAACGACAGACAACCTTCCATTATGACAAGGCTACCATCCATTGGAGTAACAAAAATCTCGACAACAGACTACCTTCCATAATGACAAGGCTACCATCCATTGGAGTAACAAAAATCTCGACAAAAGACTACCTTTTATAATGACAAGGTTAGCATCCATTGGAATAACAAAAATATCGACAATAGACTACCTTCCATAATGACAGACTACCTTCTATAATGTCAAGTCTACTATCCATTGGAGTAACAAAAATCTAAACAACAGACTACCTTCCATAATGACAAGGCTACAATCCATTGGAGTAACAGAAATCTCAACGACAGACTACCTTCCATAATGACAAGGCTACCATCCATTGGAGTAACAAACATCTCGACAACAGACTATCTTCCATAATTACAAGGCTACCATCCATTGGAGTAACAAAAATCTCGACAAAAGACTACCTTTTATAATGACAGGGTTACCATCCATTGGAATAACAAAAATCTCGACAACAAACTACCTTCCATAATGACAGACTACCTTCCATAATGTCAAGGATACTATCCATTGGAGTAACAAAAATCTGAACAACAGACTACCTTCCCTAATGACAAGGCTATAATCCATTGGAGTAATAGAAATCTCAACGACAGACAACCTTCCATAATGACAAGGCTACCATCCATATGAGTAACAAAAATATCGACAACAGACTACCTTCCATAATGACAAGGCTACCATCCATTGGAGTAACAAAAATCTCGACAAAAGACTACCTTTTATAATGACAAGGTTAGCATCCATTGGAATAACAAAAATATCGACAATAGACTACGTTCCATAATGACAGACTACCTTCTATAATGTCAAGGCTATTATCCATTGGAGTAACAAAAATTTGAACAACAGACTACCTTCTATAATGACAAGGCTACAATCCATTGGAGTAACAGAAATCTCAACGATAGACTACCTTCCATAATGACAAGGCTACCATCCATTGGAGTTAAAAAAATCTCGACAACAGACTACCTTCCATAATTACAAGGCTACCATCCATTGGAGTAACAAAAATCTCGACAAAAGACTACCTTTTATAATGACAAGGTTACCATCCATTGGAATAACAAAAATATCGACAACAGACTACCTTCCATAATGACAGACTACCTTCTATAATGTCAAGGCTACTATCCATTGGAGTAACAAAAATCTAAACAACAGACTACCTTCCATAATGACAAGGCTACAATCCATTGGAGTAACAGAAATCTCAACGACAGACTACCTTCCATAATGACAAGGCTACCATCCATTAGAGTAACAAAAATCTCGACAACAGACTACCTTCCATAATTACAAGGCTACCATCCATTGGAGTAACAAAAATCTCGACAAAAGACTACCTTTTATAATGACAAGGTTACCATCCATTGGAATAACAAAAATATCGACAACAGACTACCTTCCATAATGACAGACTACCTTCTATAATGTCAAGGCTACTATCCATTGGAGTAACAAAAATCTAAACAACAGACTACCTTCCATAATGACAAGGCTACAATCCATTGGAGTAACAGAAATCTCAACGACAGACTACCTTCCATAATGACAAGGCTACCATCCATTAGAGTAACAAAAATCTCGACAACAGACTACCTTCCATAATTACAAGGCTACCATCCATTGGAGTAACAAAAATCTCAACAAAAGACTACCTTTTATAATGACAAGATTACCATCCATTGGAATAACAAAAATCTCGACAACAGACTAACTTCCATAATGACAGACTACCTTCCATAATGTCAAGCCTACTATCCATTTGAGTAACAAAAATCTGAACAACAGACTACCTTCCATAATGACAAGGCTATAATCCATTTGAGTAATAGAAATCTCAACGATAGACAACCTTCAATAATGACAAGGCTACCATCCATTGGAGTAACAAAAATATCGACAACAGACTACCTTCCATAATGACAATGCTACCATCCATTGGAGTAACAAAATTATCGACAAAAGACTACCTTTTATAATGACAAGGTTACCATCCATTGGAATAACAAAAATCTCGACAACAGACTACCTTCCATAATGACAGACTACCTTCCATAATGTCAAGGCTACTACCCATTGGAGTAACAAAAAGCTGAACAACAGACTACCTTCCATAATGACAAGGCTATAATCCATTGGAGTAATAGAAATCTTAACGACAGACAACCTTCCATAATGACAAGGCTACCATCCATTGGAGTAACAAAAATCTCGACAACAGACTACCTTCCATAATGACAAGACTACCATCCATTGGAGTAACAAAAATCTCGACAAAAGACTACCTTTTATAATGACAAGGTTACCATCCATTGGAATAACAAAAATCTCGACACTAGACTACCGTCCATAATGACAGACTACCTTCCGTAATGTCAAGGATACTATCCATTGGAGTAACAAAAATCTGAACAACAGACTACCTTCCATAATGACAAGGCTATAATCCATTGGAGTAATAGAAATCTCAACGACAGACAACCTTCCATTATGACAAGGCTACCATCCATTGGAGTAACAAAAATCTCGACAACAGACTACCTTCCATAATGACAAGGCTACCATCCATTGGAGTAACAAAAATCTCGACAAAAGACTACCTTTTATAATGACAAGGTTAGCATCCATTGGAATAACAAAAATATCGACAATAGACTACCTTCCATAATGACAGACTACCTTCTATAATGTCAAGTCTACTATCCATTGGAGTAACAAAAATCTAAACAACAGACTACCTTCCATAATGACAAGGCTACAATCCATTGGAGTAACAGAAATCTCAACGACAGACTACCTTCCATAATGACAAGGCTACCATCCATTGGAGTAACAAACATCTCGACAACAGACTATCTTCCATAATTACAAGGCTACCATCCATTGGAGTAACAAAAATCTCGACAAAAGACTACCTTTTATAATGACAGGGTTACCATCCATTGGAATAACAAAAATCTCGACAACAAACTACCTTCCATAATGACAGACTACCTTCCATAATGTCAAGGATACTATCCATTGGAGTAACAAAAATCTGAACAACAGACTACCTTCCCTAATGACAAGGCTATAATCCATTGGAGTAATAGAAATCTCAACGACAGACAACCTTCCATAATGACAAGGCTACCATCCATATGAGTAACAAAAATATCGACAACAGACTACCTTCCATAATGACAAGGCTACCATCCATTGGAGTAACAAAAATCTCGACAAAAGACTACCTTTTATAATGACAAGGTTAGCATCCATTGGAATAACAAAAATATCGACAATAGACTACGTTCCATAATGACAGACTACCTTCTATAATGTCAAGGCTATTATCCATTGGAGTAACAAAAATTTGAACAACAGACTACCTTCTATAATGACAAGGCTACAATCCATTGGAGTAACAGAAATCTCAACGATAGACTACCTTCCATAATGACAAGGCTACCATCCATTGGAGTTAAAAAAATCTCGACAACAGACTACCTTCCATAATTACAAGGCTACCATCCATTGGAGTAACAAAAATCTCGACAAAAGACTACCTTTTATAATGACAAGGTTACCATCCATTGGAATAACAAAAATATCGACAACAGACTACCTTCCATAATGACAGACTACCTTCTATAATGTCAAGGCTACTATCCATTGGAGTAACAAAAATCTAAACAACAGACTACCTTCCATAATGACAAGGCTACAATCCATTGGAGTAACAGAAATCTCAACGACAGACTACCTTCCATAATGACAAGGCTACCATCCATTAGAGTAACAAAAATCTCGACAACAGACTACCTTCCATAATTACAAGGCTACCATCCATTGGAGTAACAAAAATCTCAACAAAAGACTACCTTTTATAATGACAAGATTACCATCCATTGGAATAACAAAAATCTCGACAACAGACTAACTTCTATAATGACAGACTACCTTCCATAATGTCAAGCCTACTATCCATTGGAGTAACAAAAATCTGAACAACAGACTACCTTCCATAATGACAAGGCTATAATCCATTTGAGTAATAGAAATCTCAACGATAGACAACCTTCAATAATGACAAGGCTACCATCCATTGGAGTAACAAAAATATCGACAACATACTACCTTCCATAATGACAATGCTACCATCCATTGGAGTAACAAAATTATCGACAAAAGACTACCTTTTATAATGACAAAGTTACCATCCATTGGAATAACAAAAATCTCGACAACAGACTACCTTCCATAATGACAGACTACCTTCTATAATGTCAAGGCTACTACCCATTGGAGTAACAAAAAGCTGAACAACAAACTACCTTCCATAATGACAAGGCTATAATCCATTGGAGTAATAGAAATCTTAACGACAGACAACCTTCCAGAATGACAAGGCTACCATCCATTGGAGTAACAAAAATCTCGACAACAGACTACCTTCCATAATGACAAGACTACCATCCATTGGAGTAACAAAAATCTCGACAAAAGACTACCTTTTATAATGACAAGGTTACCATCCATTGGAATAACAAAAATCTCGACAACAGACTACCGTCCATATTGACAGACTACCTTCCGTAATGTCAAGGATACTATCCATTGGAGTAACAAAAATCTGAACAACAGAATACCTTCCATAATGACAAGGCTATAATCCATTGGAGTAATAGAAATCTCAACGACAGACAACCTTCCATTATGACAAGGCTACCATCCATTGGAGTAACAAAAATCTCGACAACAGACTACCTTCCATAATGACAAGGCTACCATCCATTGGAGTAACAAAAATCTCGACAAAAGACTACCTTTTATAATGACAAGGTTAGCATCCATTGGAATAACAACAATATCGACAATAAACTACCTTCCATAATGACAGACTACCTTCTATAATGTCAAGTCTACTATCCATTGGAGTAACAAAAATCTAAACAACAGACTACCTTCCATAATGACAAGGCTACAATCCATTGGAGTAACAGAAATCTCAACGACAGACTACCTTCCATAATGACAAGGCTACCATCCATTGGAGTAACAAACATCTCGACAACAGACTATCTTCCATAATTACAAGGCTACCATCCATTGGAGTAACAAAAATCTCGACAAAAGACTACCTTTTATAATGACAAGATTACCATCCATTGGAATAACAAAAATCTCGACAACAGACTAACTTCCATAATGACAGACTACCTTCCATAATGTCAAGCCTACTATCCATTGGAGTAACAAAAATCTGAACAACAGACTACCTTCCATAATGACAAGGCTATAATCCATTTGAGTAATAGAAATCTCAACGATAGACAACCTTCAATAATGACAAGGCTACCATCCATTGGAGTAACAAAAATATCGACAACAGACTACCTTCCATAATGACAATGCTACCATCCATTGGAGTAACAAAATTATCGACAAAAGACTACCTTTTATAATGAAAAAGTTACCATCCATTGGAATAACAAAAATCTCGACAACAGACTACCTTCCATAATGACAGACTACCTTCCATAATGTCAAGGCTACTACCCATTGGAGTAACAAAAAGCTGAACAACAGACTACCTTCCATAATGACAAGGCTATAATCCATTGGAGTAATAGAAATCTTAACGACAGACAACCTTCCATAATGACAAGGCTACCATCCATTGGAGTAACAAAAATCTCGACAACAGACTACCTTCCATAATGACAAGACTACCATCCATTGGAGTAACAAAAATCTCGACAAAAGACTACCTTTTATAATGACAAGGTTACCATCCATTGGAATAACAAAAATCTCGACAACAGACTACCGTCCATAATGACAGACTACCTTCCGTAATGTCAAGGATACTATCCATTGGAGTAACAAAAATCTGAACAACAGACTACCTTCCATAATGACAAGGCTATAATCCATTGGAGTAATAGAAATCTCAACGACAGACAACCTTCCATTATGACAAGGCTACCATCCATTGGAGTAACAAAAATCTCGACAACAGACTACCTTCCATAATGACAAGGCTACCATCCATTGGAGTAACAAAAATCTCGACAAAAGACTACCTTTTATAATGACAAGGTTAGCATCCATTGGAATAACAAAAATATCGACAATAGACTACCTTCCATAATGACAGACTACCTTCTATAATGTCAAGTCTACTATCCATTGGAGTAACAAAAATCTGAACAACAGACTACCTTCCATAATGACAAGGCTACAATCCATTGGAGTAACAGAAATCTCAACGACAGACTACCTTCCATAATGACAAGGCTACCATCCATTGGAGTAACAAACATCTCGACAACAGACTATCTTCCATAATTACAAGGCTACCATCCATTGGAGTAACAAAAATCTCGACAAAAGACTACCTTTTATAATGACAAGGTTACCATCCATTGGAATAACAAAAATCTCGACAACAAACTACCTTCCATAATGACAGACTACCTTCCATAATGTCAAGGATACTATCCATTGGAGTAACAAAAATCTGAACAACAGACTACCTTCCCTAATGACAAGGCTATAATCCATTGGAGTAATAGAAATCTCAACGACAGACAACCTTCTATAATGACAAGGCTACCATCCATTGGAGTAACAAAAATATCGACAACAGACTACCTTCCATAATGACAAGGCTACCATCCATTGGAGTAACAAAAATCTCGACAAAAGACTACCTTTTATAATGACAAGGTTAGCATCCATTGGAATAACAAAAATATCGACAATAGACTACCTTCCATAATGACAGACTACCTTCTATAATGTCAAGGCTATTATCCATTGGAGTAACAAAAATTTGAACAACAGACTACCTTCTATAATGACAAGGCTACAATCCATTGGAGTAACAGAAATCTCAACGATAGACTACCTTCCATAATGACAAGGCTACCATCCATTGGAGTAACAAAAATCTCGATAACAGACTACCTTCCATAATTACAAGGCTACCATCCATTGGAGTAACAAAAATCTTGACAAAAGACTACCTTTTATAATGACAAGGTTACCATCCATTGGAATAACAAAAATCTCAACAACAGACTACCTTCCATAATGACAGACTACCTTCGATAATGTCAAGGCTACTATCTATTGGAGTAACAAAAATCTGAACAACATACTACCTTCCATAATGACAAGGCTACAATCCATTGGAGTAACAAAAATCTCGACAACAGACTACCTTCCATAATTACAAGGCTACCATCTATTGGAGTAATAAAAATCTCGACAAAAGACTACCTTTTATAATGACAAGGTTAGCATCCATTGGAATAACAAAAATATCGACAATAGACTACCTTCCATAATGACAGACTACCTTCCATAATGTCAAGGCTACTATCCATTGGAGTAACAAAAATTAGAACAACAGACTACCTTCCATAATGACAAGGCTACAATCCATTGGAGTAACAGAAATCTCAACGACAGACAACCTTCCATAATGACAAGGCTACCATCCATTGGAGTAACAAAAATCTCGACAACAGACTACCTTCCATAATTACAAGGCTACCATCCATTGGAGTAACAAAAATCTCGACAAAAGACTACCTTTTATAATGACAAGGTTACCATCCATTGGAATAACAAAAATCTCGACAACAGACTACCTTCCATAATGACAGACTACCTTCGATAATATCAAGGCTACTATCTATTGGAGTAACAAAAATCTGAACAACATACTACCTTCCATAATGACAAGGCTACAATCCATTGGAGTAACAAAAATCTCGACAACAGACTACCTTCCATAATTACAAGGCTACCATCTATTGGAGTAATAAAAATCTCGACAAAAGACTACCTTTTATAATGACAAGGTTACCATGCATTGGAATAACAAAAATCTCGACAACAGACTACCTTCCATAATGACAGACTACCTTCCATAATGTCAAGGCTACTATCCATTGGAGTAACAAAAATCTGAACAACAGACTACCTTCCATAATGACAAGGCTATAATCCATTGTAGTAATAGAAATCTCAACGACAGACAACCTTCCATAATGACAAGGCTACCATCCATTGGAGTAACAAAAATCTCGACAACAGACTACCTTCCATAATGACAAGGCTACCATCCATTGGAGTAACAAAAATCTCGACAAAAGACTACCTTTTATAATGACAAGGTTACCATCCATTTGAATAACAAAAATCTCGACAACTGACTACCTTCCATAATGACAGATTACCTTCCATAATGTCAAGGCTACTATCCATTGGAGTAACAAAAATCTAAACAAAATACTACCTTCCATAATGACAAGGCTACAATCCATTGGAGTAACAGAAATCTCAACAACAGATTACCTTCCATAATGACAAGGCTACAATCCATTGGAGTAACAAAAATCTCGACAACAGACTACCTTCCATAATTACAAGGCTACTATCCATTGGAGTAACAAAAATCTCGACAAAAGACTACCTTTTATAATGACAAGGTTACCATCCATTGGAATAACAAAAATATCGACAACAGACTACCTTCCATAATGACAGACTACCTTCTATAATGTCAAGGCTACTATCCATTGGAGTAACAAAAATCTAAACAACAGACTACCTTCCATAATGACAAGGCTACAATCCATTGGAGTAATAGAAATCTCAACGACATACTACCTTCCATAATGACAAGGCTACCATCCATTAGAGTAACAAAAATCTCGACAACAGACTACCTTCCATAATTACAAGGCTACCATCCATTGGAGTAACAAAAATCTCAACAAAAGACTACCTTTTATAATGACAAGGTTAGCATCCATTGGAATAACAAAAATATCGACAATAGACTACCTTCCATAATGACAAACTACCTTCTATAATGTCAAGGCTATTATCCATTGGAGTAACAAAAATTTGAACAACAGACTACCTTCTATAATGACAAGGCTACAATCCATTGGAGTAACAGAAATCTCAACGATAGACTACCTTCCATAATGACAAGGCTACCATCCATTGGAGTAACAAAAATCTCGATAACAGACTACCTTCCATAATTACAAGGCTACCATCCATTGGAGTAACAAAAATCTTGACAAAAGACTACCTTTTATAATGACAAGGTTACCATCCATTGGAATAACAAAAATCTCAACAACAGACTACCTTCCATAATAACAGACTACCTTCTATAATGTCAAGGCTACTATCTATTGGAGTAACAAAAATCTGAACAACAGACTACCTTCCATAATGACAAGGCTACAATCCATTGGAGTAACAAAAATCTCGACAACAGACTACCTTCCATAATTACAAGGCTACCATCTATTGGAGTAATAAAAATCTCGACAAAAGACTACCTTTTATAATGACAAGGTTACCATGCATTGGAATAACAAAAATCTCGACAACAGACTACCTTCCATAATGACAGACTACCTTCCATAATGTCAAGGCTACTATCCATTGGAGTAACAAAAATCTGAACAACAGACTACCTTCCATAATGACAAGGCTATAATCCATTGTAGTAATAGAAATCTCAACGACAGACAACCTTCCATAATGACAAGGCTACCATCCATTGGAGTAACAAAAATCTCGACAACAGACTACCTTCCATAATGACAAGGCTACCATCCATTGGAGTAACAAAAATCTCGACAAAAGACTACCTTTTATAATGACAAGGTTACCATCCATTTGAATAACAAAAATCTCGACAACTGACTACCTTCCATAATGACAGATTACCTTCCATAATGTCAAGGCTACTATCCATTGGAGTAACAAAAATCTAAACAACATACTACCTTCCATAATGACAAGGCTACAATCCATTGGAGTAACAGAAATCTCAACAACAGATTACCTTCCATAATGACAAGGCTACAATCCATTGGAGTAACAAAAATCTCGACAACAGACTACCTTCCATAATTACAAGGCTACTATCCATTGGAGTAACAAAAATCTCGACAAAAGACTACCTTTTATAATGACAAGGTTACCATCCATTGGAATAACAAAAATCTCGCCAACAGGCTACCTTTCATAATGACAGACTACCTTCCATAATGTCAAGGCTACTACCCATTGGAGTAACAAAAATCTGAACAACAGACTACCTTCCATAATCACAAGGCTATAATCCATTGGAGTAATAGAAATCTCAACGATAGACAACCTTCCATAATGACAAGGCTACCATCCATTGGAGTAACAAAAATATCGACAACAGACTACCTTCCATAATGACAAGGCTACCATCCATTGGAGTAACAAAAATCTCGACAAAAGACTACCTTTTATAATGACAAGGTTAGCATCCATTGGAATAACAAAAATATCGACAACAGACTACCTTCCATAATGACAAACTACCTTTTATAATGTCAAGGCTACTATCCATTGGAGTAACAAAAATCTGAACAACAGACTACCTTCCATAATGACAAGGCTACAATCCATTGGAGTAACAGAAATCTCAACGACAGACTACCTTCCATAATGACAAGGCTACCATCCATTGGAGTAACAAACATCTCGACAACAAACTATCTTCCATAATTACAAGGCTACCATCCATTGGAGTAACAAAAATCTCGACAAAAGACTACCTTTTATAATGACTAGGTTACCATCCATTGGAATAACAAAAATCTCGACAACAGACTACCGTCCATAATGACAGACTACCTTCCGTAATGTCAAGGATACTATCCATTGGAGTAACAAAAATATGAACAACAGACTACCTTCCATAATGACAAGGCTATAATACATTGGAGTAATAGAAATCTCAACGACAGACAACCTTCCATAATGACAAGGCTACCATCCATTGGAGTAACAAAAATCTCGACAACAGACTACCTTCCATAATGACAAGGCTACCATCCATTGGAGTAACAAAAATCTCGACAAAAGACTACCTTTTATAATGACAAGGTTAGCATCCATTGGAATAACAAAAATATCGACAATAGACTACCTTCCATAATGACAGACTACCTTCTATAATGTCAAGTCTACTATCCATTGGAGTAACAAAAATCTAAATAACAGACTACCTTCCATAATGACAAGGCTACAATCCATTGGAGTAACAGAAATCTCAACGACAGACTACCTTCCATAATGACAAGGCTACCATCCATTGGAGAAACAAACATCTCGACAACAGACTACCTTCCATAATTACAAGGCTACCATCCATTGGAGTAACAAAAATCTCGACAAAAGACTACCTTTTATAATGACAAGGTTACCATCCATTGGAATAACAAAAATCTCGACAACAAACTACCTTCCATAATGACAGACTACCTTCCATAATGTCAAGGATACTATCCATTGGAGTAACAAAAATCTGAACAACAGACTACCTTCCCTAATGACAAGGCCATAATCCATTGGAGTAATAGAAATCTCAACGACAGACAACCTTCCATAATGACAAGGCTACCATCCATTGGAGTAACAAAAATATCGACAACAGACTACCTTCCATAATGACAAGGCTACCATCCATTGAAGTAACAAAAATCTCGACAAAAGACTACCTTTTATAATGACTAGGTTACCATCCATTGGAATAACAAAAATCTCGACAACAGACTACCGTCCATAATGACAGACTACCTTCCGTAATGTCAAGGATACTATCCATTGGAGTAACAAAAATATGAACAACAGACTACCTTCCATAATGACAAGGCTATAATACATTGGAGTAATAGAAATCTCAACGACAGACAACCTTCCATAATGACAAGGCTACCATCCATTGGAGTAACAAAAATCTCGACAACAGACTACCTTCCATAATGACAAGGCTACCATCCATTAGAGTAACAAAAATCTCGACAAAAGACTACCTTTTATAATGACAAGGTTAGCATCCATTGGAATAACAAAAATATCGACAATAGACTACCTTCCATAATGACAGACTACCTTCTATAATGTCAAGTCTACTATCCATTGGAGTAACAAAAATCTAAATAACAGACTACCTTCCATAATGACAAGGCTACAATCCATTGGAGTAACAGAAATCTCAACGACAGACTACCTTCCATAATGATAAGGCTACCATCCAATGGAGAAACAAACATCTCGACAACAGACTACCTTCCATAATTACAAGGCTACCATCCATTGGAGTAACAAAAATCTCGACAAAAGACTACCTTTTATAATGACAAGGTTACCATCCATTGGAATAACAAAAATCTCGACAACAAACTACCTTCCATAATGACAGACTACCTTCCATAATGTCAAGGATACTATCCATTGGAGTAACAAAAATCTGAACAACAGACTACCTTCCCTAATGACAAGGCTATAATCCATTGGAGTAATAGAAATCTCAACGACAGACAACCTTCCATAATGACAAGGCTACCATCCATTGGAGTAACAAAAATATCGACAACAGACTACCTTCCATAATGACAAGGCTACCATCCATTGAAGTAACAAAAATCTCGACAAAAGACTACCTTTTATAATGACAAGGTTAGCATCCATTGGAATAACAAAAATATCGACAATAGACTACCTTCCATAATGACAGACTACCTTCTATAATGTCAAGGCTACTATCCATTGGAGTAACAAAAATTTGAACAACAGACTACCTTCTATAATTACAAGGCTACAATCCATTGTTGTAACAGAAATCTCAACGATAGACAACCTTCCATAATGACAAGGCTACCATCCATTGGAGTAACAAAAATATCGACAACAGACTACCTTCCATAATGACAAGGCTACCATCCATCGGAGTAACAAAAATCTCGACAAAAGACTACCTTTTATAATGACAAGGTTACCATCCATTGGAATAACAAAAATCTCGCCAACAGGCTACCTTTCATAATGACAGACTACCTTCCATAATGTCAAGGCTACTACCCATTGGAGTAACAAAAATCTGAACAACAGACTACCTTCCATAATCACAAGGCTATAATCCATTGGAGTAATAGAAATCTCAACGACAGACAACCTTCCATAATGACAAGGCTACCATCCATTGGAGTAACAAAAATATCGACAACATACTACCTTCCATAATGACAAGGCTACCATCCATTGGAGTAACAAAAATCTCGACAAAAGACTACCTTTTATAATGACAAGGTTAGCATCCATTGGAATAACAAAAATATCGACAACAGACTACCTTCCATAATGACAAACTACCTTCTATAATGTCAAGTCTACTATCCATTGGAGTAACAAAAATCTAAATAACAGACTACCTTCCATAATGACAAGGCTACCATCCATTGGAGAAACAAACATCTCGACAACAGACTACCTTCCATAATTACAAGGCTACCATCCATTGGAGTAACAAAAATCTCGACAAAAGACTACCTTTTATAATGACAAGGTTACCATCCATTGGAATAACAAAAATCTTGACAACAAACTACCTTCCATAATGACAGACTACCTTCCATAATGTCAAGGATACTATCCATTGGAGTAACAAAAATCTGAACAACAGACTACCTTCCCTAATGACAAGGCTATAATCCATTGGAGTAATAGAAATCTCAACGACAGACAACCTTCCATAATGACAAGGCTACCATCCATTGGAGTAACAAAAATATCGACAACAGACTACCTTCCATAATGACAAGGCTACCATTCATTGAAGTAACAAAAATCTCGACAAAAGACTACCTTTTATAATGACAAGGTTAGCATCCATTGGAATAACAAAAATATCGACAATAGACTACCTTCCATAATGACAGACTACCTTTTATAATGTCAAGGCTACTATCCATTGGAGTAACAAAAATTTGAACAACAGACTACCTTCTATAATTACAAGGCTACAATCCATTGGAGTAACAGAAATCTCAACGATAGACTACCTTCCATAATGACAAGGCTACCATCCATTGGAGTAACAAAAATCTCGATAACAGACTACCTTCCATAATTACAAGGCTACCATCCATTGGAGTAACAAAAATCTTGACAAAAGACTACCTTTTATAATGACAAGGTTACCATCCATTGGAATAACAAAAATCTCGACAACAGACTACCTTCCATAATGACAGACTACCTTCTATAATGTCAAGGCTACTATCTATTGGAGTAACAAAAAACTGAACAACAGACTACCTTCCATAATGACAAGGCTACAATCCATTGGAGTAACAAAAATCTCGACAACAGACTACCTTCCATAATTACAAGGCTACCATCTATTGGAGTAATAAAAATCTCGACAAAAGACTACCTTTTATAATGACAAGGATACCATCCATTGGAATAACAAAAATATCGACAACAGACTACCTTCCATAATGACAGACTACCTTCCATAATGTCAAGGCTACTATCCATTGGAGTAACAAAAAACTGAACAACATACTACCTTCCATAATGACAAGGCTATAATCCATTGGAGTAATAGAAATCTCAACAACAGACAACCTGCCATAATGACAAGGCTACCATCCATTGGAGTAACAAAAATATCGACAACAGACTACCTTCCATAATGACAAGGCTACCATCCATTGGAGTAACAAAAATCTCGACAAAAGACTACCTTTTATAATGACAACGTTAGCATCCATTGGAATAACAAAAATATCGACAATAGACTACCTTCCATAATGACAGACTACCTTCTATAATGTCAAGGCTACTATCCATTAAAGTAACAAAAATTTGAACAACAGACTACCTTCTATAATGACAAGGCTACAATCCATTGGAGTAACAGAAATCTCAACGATAGACTACCTTCCATAATGACAAGGCTACCATCCATTGGAGTAACAAAAATCTCGATAACAGACTACCTTCCATAATTACAAGGCTACCATCCATTGGAGTAACAAAAATCTCGACAAAAGACTACCTTTTATAATGACAAGGTTACCATACATTGGAATAACAAAAATCTCGACAACAGACTACCTTCCATAATGACAGACTACCTTCCATAATGTCAAGGCTACTATCCATTGGAGTAACAAAAATCTGAACAACAGACTACCTTCCATAATGACAAGGCTATAATCCATTGGAGTAATAGAAATCTAAACGATAGACAACCTTCCATAATGACAAGGCTAACATCCATTGGAGTAACAAAAATCTCGACAACAGAATACCTTCCATAATGACAATGCTACCATCCATTGGAGTAACACAAATATCGACAAAAGACTACCTTTTATAATGACAAGGTTACCATCCATTGGAATAACAAAAATCTCGACAACAGACTACCTTCCATAATGACAAACTACCTTCTATAATGTCAAGGCTACTATCCATTGGAGTAACAAAAATCTAAACAACAGACTACCTTCCATAATGACAAGGCTACGATCCATTGGAGTAACAGAAATCTCAACGACAGACTACCTTCCATAATGTCAAGGCTACCATCCATTGGAATAAGAAAAATCTCGACAAAAGACTACCTTTTATAATGACAAGGTTACCATCAAGTGGAATAAGAAAAATCTCGACAATAGACTACCTTCCATAATGACAGACTACCTTCCATAATGTCAAGGCTACTAACCATTGGAGTAACAAAAATCTGAACAACAGACTACCTTCCATAATGACAAGGCTATAATCCATTGGAGTAATAGAAATCTCAACGATAGACAACCTTCCATAATGACAAGGCTACCATCCATTGGAGTAACAAAAATATCGACAACAGACTACCTTCCATAATGACAAGGCTACCATCCATTGGAGTAACAAAAATCTCGACAAAAGACTACCTTTTATAATGACAAGGTTACCATCCATTGGAATAACAAAAATATCGACAACAAACTACCTTCCATAATGACAGACTACATTCTATAATGTCAAGGCTACTATCCATTGGAGTAACAAAAATCTGAACAACAGACTACCTTCAATAATATCAAGGCTATAATCCATTGGAGTAACAGAAATCTCGACAACAGACTACCTTCCATAATGACAAGGCTACCATGCATTGGAGTAACAAAAATCTCGACAACAGACTACCTTCCATAATTACAAGGCTACAATCCATTAGAGTAACAAAAATCATGACAAAAGACTACCTTTTATAATGAAAAGGTTACCATCCATTGGAATAACAAAAATCTCGACAATAGACTACCTTCCATAATGACAGACTACCTTCCATAATGTCAAGGCTACTATCCATTGGAGTAACAAAAATCTGAACAACAGACTACCTTTCACAATGACAAGGCTATAATCCATTGGAGTAACAGAAATCTCAATGACAGACTACCTTCCATAATGTCAAGGCTACCATCCATTGGAATAACAAAAATCTTAACAACAGACTACCTTCCATAATGACAAGGCTACTATCCATTAGAGTAACAGAAATCTCAATGACCGACTACCTTCCATAATGACAAGGCTACCATCTATTAGAATAACAAAAATATTGACAATAGACTACCTTCCATAATGACAAGGCTACCATCCATTGGAGTAACAAAAATTTAAACAACATACTACCTTCCATAATGACAAGGCTACAATCCATTGGAGTAACATAAATCTCAACGACATACTACCTTCCTTAATGAAAAGGCTATCATCCATTGGAGTAACAAAAATATCTACAACATACTACCTTCCATAATTACAAGGCTACTATCCATTTGGGTAACAAAAATCTTGACAATAGACTACCTTCCATAATGACAAGGCTACCATCCATTGGAGTAACAAAAATCTCGATAAAAAACTACCTTCCATAGTGACAAGGCTACCATCCATTGGAATAACAAAAATTTCGACAATAGACTACCTTCCATAATCACAAGGCTACCATCCATTGGAGTTACAAAAATCTGAACAACAGACTACCTTCCATAATTACAAGGCTATCATCCATTGGAATAACAAAGATATCGAAAATAGGATACCTTCAATAATGACAAGGCTTGCATCCATTGGAGTAACAAAAATCTCGACAAAAGACTACCTTCCATAATGACAAGGCTACAATCCATTGGAATAACTTAAATCTCGATAATAGACTACCTTCCATAATGACATGGCTACCATCCATTGGAGAAACAAAAATCTCAATGACATACTACCTTCCATAATGACAAGGCTACTATCCATTGGAGTAACAAAAATCTCAACGACAGACTACCTTCCATAAAGACAAGGATACCTTCCATTTGAGTAACAAAAATCTCGACAAAATACTACCGTCCATAACGACAAGGCTACCATACATTGGAGTAACACAAATCTCGAAAAAATACTACTTTCCATAATGACAAGGTTACCATCCAATGGAATAAAAAATTCTCGACAACTGACTACCTTCCATAATGACAAGGCTACCATCCTTTGGAGTAACAAAAATCTGAACAATAGACTACCTTCCATAATGACAAGGCTACAATCCATTGGAGTAACAAAAATCTCAACGACAGACTACCTTCCATAATGACAAGGCTATCATCCATTGGAGTAACAAAAATCTCGACAACAGACTACCTTCCATAATTACAAGGCTACCATCCATTGGAGTAACAAAAATCTCGACAAAATACTACCTTTTATAATGACAAGGTTACCATCCATTGGAATAACAAAAATCTCGACAACAGACTACCTTCCATAATGACAAACTACTTTCCATAATGTCAAGGCTACTATCCGTTGGAGTAACAAAAATCTGAACAACAGACTACCTTCCATAATGACAAGGCTACAATCCATTGGAGTAATCGAAATCTCAATGACAGACTACCTTCCATAATGACAAGGCTACAATCCATTGGAGTAACAGAAATATCAATGATAGACTACCTTCCATAATGACAAGGCTACCATCCATTGGAGTAACAAAAATCTCGACAACAGACTACCTTCCATAATGACAAGGCTAGCATCCATTGGAGTAACAAAAATCTGAACAACAGACTACCTTCCATAATGACAAGGCTACAATCCATTGGAGTAACATAAATCTCAACGACATACTACCTTCCTTAATGAAAAGGCTACCATCCATTGGAGTAACAAAAATATCTACAACATACTGCCTTCCATAATTACAAGGCTACTATCCATTTGGGTAACAAAAATCTTGACAATAGATTACCTTCCAAAATGACAAGGCTAGCATCCATTGGAGTAACAAAAATCTCGACAAAAAACTACCTTCCATAATGACACGGCTACCATCCATTGGAATAACAATAATTTCGACAATAGACTGCCTTGCATAATTACAAGGCTACCATCCATTGGAGTAACAAAAATCTGAACAACGGACTTTCTTGCATAATTACAAGGCTATCATCCATTGGAATAACAAAGATATCGAAAACAAGCTACCTTTAATAATGACAAGGCTTCCATCCATTGGAGTAACAAAAATCTCTACAAAAGACTACCTTCCATAATGACAAGGCTACAATCCATTGGAATAACAAAAATCTCGACAATAGACTACCTTCCATAATGACAAGGCTACCATCCATTGGAGTAACAAAAATCTCAATGACATACTACCTTCGATAATGACAAGGCTACCATCCATTGGAGTAACAAAAATCTCAATGTTAGACTACCTTCCATAAAGACAAGGCTACCTTCCATTTGAGTAACAAAAATCTCGACAAAAGACTACCGTCCATAACGACAAGGCTACCATACATTGGAGTAACACAAATCTCGATAAAATACTACCTTCCACAATGACAAGGTTACCATCCTTTGGAGTAACAAATATCTGAACAATAGACTACCTTCCATAATGACAAGGCTACAATCCATTGGAGTAACAAAAATCTCAACGACAAACTACCTTCCATAATTACAAGGCTACCATCCATTGGAGTAACCAAAATCTCGACAAAAGACTACCTTTTATAATGACAAGGTTACCATCCATTGGAATAACAAAAATCTCGACAACAAACTACCTTCCATAATGACAGACTACCTTCCATAATGTCAAGGCTACTATCCATTGGAGTAACAAAAATCTGAACAATAGACTACCTTTCATAATGACAAGGCTATAATCCATTGGAGTAACAGAAATCTTAATGACAGATAACCTTCCATAATGACAAGGCTACCATCCATTGGAGTAACAAAAATATCGACAACAGACTATCTTCCATAATGACAAGGCTACCATCCATTGGAGTAAAAAAAATCTCGACAAAAGACTACCTTTTATAATGACAAGGTTACCATCCATTGGAATAACAAAAATCTCGACAACAGACTACCTTCCATAATGACAGACTGCCTTCCATAATGCCAAGGCTACTATCCATTGGAGTAACAAAAATCTGAACAACAGAATACCTTCCATAATTACAAGGCTACAATCCATTGGAGTAATCGAAATCTCAACGACAGACTACCTTCCATAATGACAAGGCTACAATCCATTGGAGTAACAGAAATCTCAATGATAGACTACCTTCCATAATGACATGGCTACCATACATTGGAGTAACAAAAATCTCGACAACAGACTACCTTCAATAGTTACAAGGCTACCAATCATTGGAGTAACAAAAATCTCGATAAAACTATACCTTTTATAATGATAAGGTTACCATCCATTGGAATAACAAAAATCTCGACAACAGACTACCTTCCATAATGACAGACTACCTTCCATAATGTCAAGGCTACTATCCATTGGAGTAACAAAAATATGAACAACAGATTACCTTCCATAATAACAAGGCTATAATCCATTGGATTATCAAAAATCTAAATGACAGACAACCTTTCATAATGACAAGGCTACCATCCATTGGAGTAACAAAAATCTCGACAACAAACTACCTTCTATAATGATAAGGCTATTATCTATTGGAGTAACAAAAATCTCGACAAAAGACTACCTTTTATAATGACAAGGTTACCATCCATTGGAATAACAAAAATCTCGACAACAGACTACCTTCCATAATGACAGACTACCTTCTATAATGTCAAGGCTACTATCCATTGGAGTAACAAAAATCGGAACAACAAACTACCTTCCGTAATAACTAGGCTACAATCCATTGGAGTAACAGAAATCTCAACGACAGACTACCTTCCATAATGACAAGGCTACCATCCATTGGAGTATCAAAAATCTCGAGAATAGACTACCTTCCATAATTACAAGGCTACCATCTATTGGAGTAACAAAAATCTCGACAAAAGACTACCTTTTATAATGACAAGCTTACCATCCATTGGAATAACAAAAATCTCGACAACAGACTACCTTCCATAATGACAGACTACCTTCCATGATGTCAAGGCTACTATCCATTGGAGTAACAAAAATCTGAACAACAGACTACCTTCCATAATGACAAGGCTATAATCCATTTGAGTAACAAAAATCTCAAAGACAGACAACCTTCCATAATGACAAGGCTACCATCCATTGGAGTAACAAAAATCTCGACAACAGACTACCTTCCATAATGACAAGGCTACCATCCATTGGAGTAACAAAAATCTCAACAAAAGACTACCTTTTATAATGACAAGGTTACCATCCATTGGAATAACAAAAATCTCGACAACAGACTACCTTCCATAATGACAGACTACCTTCTATAATGTCAAGGTTACCATCCATTGGAATAACAAAAATCTCGACAACAGACTACCTTCCATAATGACAGACTACCTTCTATAATGTCAAGGCTACTATCCATTGGAGTAACAAAAATATGAACAACAAACTACCTTCCATAATGACAAGGCTAAAATACATTGGAGTAACAAAAATCTCTACAAAAGACTACTTTTCATAATGACAAGGCTACCATCCATTGGAGTAACAAAAATCTCGACAACAGACTACCTTCCATAATTACAAGGCTACCATCCATTGGAGTAACAAAAATCTCGACAAAAGACTACCTTTTATAATGACAAGCTTACCATCCATTAGAATAACAAAAATCTCGACAACAGACTACCTTCCATAATGACAGACTACCTTCCATGATGTCAAGGCTACTATCCATTGGAGTAACAAAAATCTGAACAACAGACTACCTTCCATAATGACGAGGCTACAATCCATTGGAGTAATCGAAATCTTAATGACAGACTACCTTCCATAATGACAAGGCTACAATCCATTGGAGTAACAGAAATCTCAATGATAGACTACCTTCCAAAATGACAAGGCTACCATACATTGGAGTAACAAAAATCTCAACAACAAACTACCTTCAATAGTTACAAGGCTAGTATCCATTGGAGTAACAAAAATCTCGATAAAACACTACCTTTTATAATGATAAGGTTACCATCCATTGGAATAACAAAAATCTCGACACCATACTACCTTCCATAATGAAAGACTACCTTCCATAATGTCAAGGCTAATATCCATTGGAGTAACAAAAATCTGAACAACAGATTACCTTCCATAATGACAAGGCTATAATCCATTGGAGTAACAGAAATCTAAACGACAGACAACCTTCCATAATGACAAGGCTACCATCCATTGGAGTAACAAAAATCTCGACAACAGACTACCTTCCATAATGACAAGGCTACCATCCATTGGAGTAACAAAAATCTCGACAAAACACTACCTTTTATAATGACAAGGTTACCATCCATTGGAATAACAAAATTCTCGACAACAGACTACCTTCCATAATGACATACTACCTTCTATAATGTCAAAGCTACTATCCATTGGACTAACAAAAATCTGAACAACAGACTACCTTCCGTAATTACAAGGCTACAATCCATTGGAGTAACAGAAATCTCAACGACAGACTACCTTCCATAATGACAAGGCTACCATCCATTGGAGTAACAAAAATCTCGAGAATAGACTACCTTCCATAATTACAAGGCTACCATCCATTGGAGTAACAAAAATCTCGACAAAAGACTACCTTTTATAATGACAAGGTTACCATCCATTAGAATAACAAAAATCTCGACAACAGACTAACTTCCATAATGACAGACTACCTTCTATAATGTCAAGGATATTATCCATTGGAGTAACAAAAATCTGAATAACAGACTACCTTCCGTAATTACAAGGCTACAATCCATTGGAGTAACAGAAATCTCAACGACAGAATACCTTCCATAATGACAAGGCTACCATCCATTGGAGTAACAAAAATCTCTTGAACAGACTACCTTCCATAATTACAAGGCTACCATCCATTGGAGTAACAAAAATATCGACAAAAGACTACCTTTTATAATGAAAAGCTTACCATCCATTGGAATAACAAAAATCTCGACAACAGACTACCTTCCATAATGATAGACTACCTTCCACAATGTCAAGGCTACTATTCATTGGAGTAACAAAAATCTGAACAACAGACTACCTTCCATAATGACAAGGCTATAATCCATTTGAGTAATAGAAATCTCAACGACTGACTACCTTCCATAATGACATGGCTATCATCCATTGGAGTAACAAAAATCTCGACAACAGACTACCTTCCATAATTACAAGGCTACCATCCATTGGAGTAACAAAAATCTCGACAAAATACTACCTTTTATAATGACAAGGTTACCATCCATTGGAATAACAAAAATCTCGACAACAGACTACCTTCCATAATGACAAACTACCTTCCATAATGTCAAGGCTACTATCCGTTGGAGTAACAAAAATCTGAACAACAGACTACCTTCCATAATGACAAGGCTACAATCCATTGGAGTAATCGAAATCTCAATGACAGACTACCTTCCATAATGACAAGGCTACAATCCATTGGAGTAACAGAAATATCAAGGATAGACTACCTTCCATAATGACAAGGCTACCATCCATTGGAGTAACAAAAATCTCGACAACAGACTACCTTCCATAATGACAAGGTTACCATCCATTGGAATAACAAAAATCTCGACAATGGACTAACTTCCATAATGACAAGGCTAGCATCCATTGGAGTAACAAAAATCTGAACAACAGACTACCTTCCATAATGACAAGGCTACAATCCATTGGAGTAACATAAATCTCAACGACATACTACCTTCCTTAATGAAAAGGCTACCATCCATTGGAGTAACAAAAATATCTACAACATACTGCCTTCCATAATTACAAGGCTACTATTCATTTGGGTAACAAAAATCTTGACAATAGATTACCTTCCAAAATGACAAGGCTACCATCCATTGGAGTAACAAAAATCTCGACAAAAAACTACCTTCCATAATGACACGGCTACCATCCATTGGAATAACAATAATTTCGACAATAGACTACCTTCCATAATTACAAGGCTACCATCCATTGGAGTAACAAAAATCTGAACAACATACTTTCTTGCATAATTACAAGGCTATCATCCATTGGAATAACAAAGATATCGAAAACAAGCTACCTTTAATAATGACAAGGCTTCCATCCATTGGATTAACAAAAATCTCTACAAAAGACTACCTTCCATAATGACAAGGCTACAATCCATTGAAATAACAAAAATCTCGACAATAGACTACCTTCCATAATGACAAGTCTACCATCCATTGGAGTAACAAAAATCTCAATGACATACTACCTTCCATAATGACAAGGCTACCATCCATTGGAGTAACAAAAATCTCAACGTTAGACTACCTTCCATAAAGACAAGGCTACCTTCCGTTTGAGTAACAAAAATCTCAACAAAAGACTACCGTCCATAACGACAAGGCTACCATACATTGGAGTAACACAAATCTCGATAAAATACTACCTTCCATAATGACAAGGTTACCATCCTTTGGAGTAACAAATATCTGAACAATAGACTACCTTCCATAATGACAAGGCTACAATCCATTAGAGTAACAAAAATCTCAACGACAGACTACCTTCCATAATTACAAGGCTACCATCCATTGGAGTAACCAAAATCTCGACAAAAGACTACCTTTTATAATGACAAGGTTACCATCCATTGGAATAACAAAAATCTCGACAACAAACTACCTTCCATAATGACAGACTACCTTCCATAATGTCAAGGCTACTATCCATTGGAGTAACAAAAATCTGAACAATAGACTACCTTTCATAATGACAAGGCTACCATCCATTGGAGTAACAAAAATATCGACAACAGACTATCTTCCATAATGACAAGGCTACCATCCATTGGAGTAAAAAAAATCTCGACAAAAGACTACCTTTTATAATGACAAGGTTACCATCCATTGGAATAACAAAAATCTCGACAACAGACTACCTTCCATAATGACAGACTGCCTTCCATAATGCCAAGGCTACTATCCATTGGAGTAACAAAAATCTGAACAACAGAATACCTTCCATAATGACAAGGCTACAATCCATTGGAGTAATCGAAATCTCAATAACAGACTACCTTCCATAATGACAAGGCTACAATCCATTGGAGTAACATAAATCTCAACGATACACTACCTTCCATAATGACATGGCTACCATACATTGGAGTAACAAAAATCTCGACAACAGACTACCTTCAATAGTTACAAGGCTACCAATCATTGGAGTAACAAAAATCTCGATAAAACCATACCTTTTATAATGATAAGGTTACCATCCATTGGAATAACAAAAATCTCGACAACAGACTACCTTCCATAATGACAGACTACCTTCCATAATGTCAAGGCTACTATCCATTGGAGTAACAAAAATCTGAACAACAGATTACCTTCCATAATGACAAGGCTACCATCCATTGGAGTAACAAAAATCTCGACAACAAACTACCTTCCATAATGACAAGGCTATTATCCATTGGAGTAACAAAAATCTCGACAAAAGACTACCTTTTATAATGACAAGGTTACCATCCATTGGAATAACAAAAATCTCGACAAAAGACTACCTTCCATAATGACAGACTACCTTCTATAATGTCAAGGCTACTATCCATTGGAGTAACAAAAATCGGAACAACAGACTACCTTCCGTAATTACTAGGCTACAATCCATTGGAGTAACAGAAATCTCAATGACAGACTACCTTCAATAATGACAAGGCTACCATCCGTCGGAGTATCAAAAATCTCGAGAACAGACTACCTTCCATAATTACAAGGCTACCATCCATTGGAGTAACAAAAATCTCGACAAAAGACTACCTTTTATAATGACAAGCTTACCATCCATTGGAATAACAAAAATCTCGACAACAGACTACCTTCCATAATGACAGACTACCTTCCATGATGTCAAGGCTACTATCCATTGGAGTAACAAAAATCTGAACAACAGACTACCTTCCATAATGACAAGGCTATAATCCGTTTGAGTAACAGAAATCTCAAAGACAGACAACCTTCCATAATGACAAGGCTACCATCCATTGGAGTAACAAAAATCTCGACAACAGACTATCTTCCATAATGACAAGGCTACCATCCATTGAAGTAAAAAAATCTTGACAAAATATTACCTTTTATAATGACAAGGTTACCATCCATTGGAATAACAAAAATCTCGACAACAGACTACCTTCCATAATGACAGACTACCTTCCATAATGTCAAGGCTACTATCCATTGGAGTAACAAAAATCTGAACAACAGACTACCTTCCATAATGACGAGGCTACAATCCATTGGAGTAATCGAAATCTTAATGACAGACTACCTTCCATAATGACAAGGCTACAATCCATTGGAGTAACAGAAATCTCAATGATAGACTACCTTCCAAAATGACAAGGCTACCATACATTGGAGTAACAAAAATCTCAACAACAGACTACCTTCAATAGTTACAAGGCTACCATCCATTGGAGTAACAAAAATCTCGATAAAACACTACCTTTTATAATGATAAGGTTACCATCCATTGGAATAACAAAAATCTCGACACCATACTACCTTCCATAATGAAAGACTACCTTCCATAATGCCAAGGCTACTATCCATTGGAGTAACAAAAATCTGAACAACAGATTACCTTCCATAATGACAAGGCTATAATCCATTGGAGTAACAGAAATCTAAACGACAGACAACCTTCCATAATGACAAGGCTACCATCCATTGGAGTAACAAAAATCTCGACAACAGACTACCTTCCATAATGACAAGGCTACCATCCATTGGAGTAACAAAAATCTCGACAAAACACTACCTTTTATAATGACAAGGTTACCATCCATTGGAATAACAAAATTCTCGACAACAGACTACCTTCCATAATGACATACTACCTTCTATAATGTCAAGGCTACTATCCATTGGAGTAACAAAAATCTGAACAACAAACTACCTTCCGTAATGACAAGGCTACAATCCATTGGAGTAACAGAAATCTCAACGACAGACTACCTTCCATAATTACAAGGCTACCATCCATTGGAGTAACAAAAATCTCTTGAACAGAGTACCTTCCATAATTACAAGGCTACCATCCATTGGAGTAACAAAAATCTCGACAAAAGACTACCTTTTATAATGAAAAGCTTACCATCCATTGGAATAACAAAAATCTCGACAACAGACTACCTTCTATAATGACAGACTACCTTCCATAATGTCGAGGCTACTATTCATTGGAGTAACAAAAATCTGAACAACAGACTACCTTCCATAATGACAAGGCTATAATCCATTTGAGTAACAGAAATCTCAACGACAGACAACCTTCCATAATGACAAGGCTACCATCCATTGGAGTAACAAAAATCTCGACAACAGACTACCTTCCATAATGACAAGGCTACCATCCATTGGAGTAACAAAAATCTCGACAAAGGACTACCTTTTATAATGACAAGGTTACCATCCATTGGAATAACAAAAATCTCGAAAACAGACTAACTTCCATAATGACAGACTACCTTCCATGATGTCAAGGCTACTATCCATTGGAGTAACAAAAATCTGAACAACAGACTACCTTCCATAATGACAAGGCTATAATCCATTTGAGTAACAGAAATATCAAAGACAGACAACCTTCCATAATGACAAGGCTACCATCCATTGGAGTGACAAAAATCTCGACAACAGACTACCTTCCATAATGACAAGGCTACCATCCATTGGAGTCACAAAAATCTCGACAAAAGACTACCTTTTATAATGACAAGTTTAGCATCCATTGAAATAACAAAAATCTCGACAACAGACTACCTTCCATAATGACAGACTACCTTCTATAATGTCAAGGCTACTATCCATTGGAGTAACAAAAATATGAACAACAAACTACCTTCCATAATGACAAGGCTACAATCCATTGGAGTAACAAAAATCTCAACGAAAGACTACCTTTCATAATGACAAGGCTACCATCCATTGGAGTAACAAAAATCTCGACAACAGACTACCTTCCATAATTACAAGGCTACCATCAAGTGGAGTAACAAAAATCTTGACAAAAGACTAACTTCCATAATGACAGACTACCTTCCATGATGTCAAGGCTACTATCCATTGGAGTAACAAAAATCTGAACAACAGACTACCTTCAATAATGACAAGGCTATAATCCATTTGAGTAACAGAAATATCAAAGACAGACAACCTTCCATAATTACAAGGCTACCGTCCATTGGAGTAACAAAAATCTCGACAACAGACTACCTTCCATAATGACAAGGCTACCATCCATTGGAGTCACAAAAATCTCGACAAAAGACTACCTTTTATAATGACAAGTTTACCATCCATTGAAATAATAAAAATCTCGAAAACAGACTACCTTCCATAATGACAGACTGCCTTCTATAATGTCAAGGCTACTATCCATTGGAGTAACAAAAATATGAACAACAGACTACCTTCCATAATGACAAGTCTACAATCCATTGGAGTAACAAAAATCTCAACGAAAGACTACCTTTCATAATGACAAGGCTACCATCCATTGGAGTAACAAAAATCTCGTTAACAGACTACCTTCCATAATTACAAGGCTACCATCAAGTGGAGTAACAAAAATCTCGACAAAAGACTACCTTTTATAATGACAAGGTTACCATCCATTGGAATAACAAAAATCTCGACAACAAACTACCTTCCATATTGACAGACTACCTTCCATAATGTCAAGGCTACTATCCATTGGAGTAACAAAAATCAGAACAACAGACTACCTTCCATAATGACAAGGCTATAATCCATTGGAGTAACAGAAATCTTAACGACAGACAACCTTTCATAATGACAAGGCTACCATCCATTGGAGTAACTAAAATCTTGACAACAAACTATCTTCCATAATGACAAGCCTACCATCCATTGGAGTAAAAAAATCTCGACAAAAGACTACCTTTTATAATGACAAGGTTACCATCCATTGGAATAACAAAAATCTCGACAACAGACTACCTTCCATAATGTCAAGGCTACTATGCATTGGAGTAACAAAAATCTGAACAATAGACTACCTTCCATAATGACGAGGCTACAATCCATTGGAGTAATCGAAATCTCAACGACAGACTACCTTCCATAATGACAAGGCTACAATCCATTGGAGTAACAGAAATCTCAATGATAGACTACCTTCCATAATGACAAGGCGACCATACATTGGAGTAAAAAAAATCTCGACAACAGACTACCTTCAATAGTTACAAGGCTACCATCCATTGGAGTAACAAAAATCTCGATAAAACACTACCTTTTATAATGATAAGGTTACCATCCATTGGAATAACAAAAATATCGACAACAGACTACCTTCCATAATGACAGACTACCTTCCATAATGTCAAGGCTACTATCCATTGGAGTAACAAAAATCTGAACAACAGATTACCTTCCATAATGACAAGGCTATAATCCATTGGAGTAACAGAAATCTAAACGACAGACAACCTTCCATAATGACAAGGCTACCATCCATTGGAGTAACAAAAATCTCGACAACAGACTACCTTCCATAATGACAAGGCTACCATCCATTGGAGTAACAAAAATCTCGACAAAAGACTACCTTTTATAATTACAAGGTTACCATCCATTGGAATAACAAAAATCCCGACAACAGACTAACTTCCATAATGACAGACTACCTTCCATAATGTCAAGGCTACTATCCATTGGAGTAACAAAAATATGAACAACAAACTACCTTCCATAATGACAAGGCTACCATCCATTGGAGTAACACAAATCTCGACAACAGACTACCTTCCATAATGACAAGGCTACCATCCATTGGAGTAACAAAAATCTCGACAAAAGACTACCTTTTATAATGACAAGGCTACCATCCATTGGAATAACAGAAATCTCAACAACAGACAACCTTCCATAATGACAAGGCTACCATGCATTGGAGTAACAAAAATCTCGAAACCAGACTATCTTCCATAATGACAAGGCTACCATCCATTGGAGTAAAAAAAATCTCGACAAAAGACTACCTTTTATAATGACAAGGTTACCATCCATTGGAATAACAAAAATCTCGACAACACACTACCTTCCATAATGTCAAGGCTACTATCCATTGGAGTAACAAAAATCTGAACAACAGACTACCTTCCATAATGACGAGGCTACAATCCATTGGAGTAATCGAAATCTCAACGACAGACTACCTTCCATAATGACAAGGCTACAATCCATTGGAGTAACAGAAATCTCAATGATAGACTACCTTCCATAATGACAAGGCTACCATACATTGGAGTAACAAAAATCTCGACAACAGACTACCTTCAATAGTTACAAAGCTACCATCCATTGGAGTAACAAAAATGTCGATAAAACACACCTTTTATAATGATAAGGTTACCATCCATTGGAATAACAAAAATCTCGACAACAGACTACCTTCCATAATGACAGACTACATTCCATAATGTCAAGGCTACTATCCATTGGAGTAACAAAAATCTGAACAACAGATTACCTTCCATAATGACAAGACTATAATCCATTGGAGTAACAGAAATCTAAACGACAGACAACCTTCCATAATGACAAGGCTACCATCCATTGGAGTAACAAAAATCTCGACAACAGACTACCTTCCATAATGACAAGGCTGTCATCCATTGGAGTAACAAAAATCTCGATAAAAGACTACCTTTTATAATGACAAGGTTACCATCCATTGGAATAACAAAAATCTCGACAACATACTACCATCCATAATGACAGACTACCTTCTATAATGTCAAGGCTACTATCCATTGGAGTAACAAAAATCTGAACAACAGACTACCTTCCGTAATTACAAGGTTACAATCCATTGGAGTAACAAAAATCTCAACGACAGACTACCTTCCATAATGACAAGGCTACCATCCATTGGAGTAACAAAAATCTCGAGAACAGACTAACTTCCATAATTACAAGGCTACCATCCATTGGAGTAACAAAAATCTCGACAAAAGACTAACTTTTATAATGACAAGCTTACCATCCATTGGAATAACAAAAATCTCGACAACATACTACCTTCCATAATGACAGACTACCTTCCATAATGTCAAGGCTACTATCCATTGGAGTAACAAAAATCTGAACAACAGACTACCTTCCATAATGACAAGGCTATAATCCATTTGAGTAACAGAAATCTAAACGACAGATAACCTTCCATAATGACAAGGCTACCATCCATTGGAGTAACAAAAATCTCGACAACAGACTACCTTCAATAATGACAAGGCTACCATCCATTGGAGTAACAAAAATCTCGTCAAAAGACTACCTTTTATAATAACAAGGTTACCATCCATTGGAATAACAAAAATCTCGAGCACAGAATACCTTTCATAATGACAGACTACCTTCTATAATGTCAAGGCTACTATCCATTAGATTAACAAAAATCTGAACAACATACTACCTTCCGTAATTACAAGGCTATAATCCATTGGAGTAACAGAAATCTCAGCGACAGACTACCTTCCATAATGACAAGGCTACCATCCATTAGAGTAACAAAAATCTAGAGAACAGACTACCTTCCATAATTACAAGGCTACCATCCATTAGAGTAACAAAAATCTCGACAAAAGACTACCTTTTATAATGACAAGGTTAACATCCATTGGAATAACAAAAATCTCGACAAAAGACTACCTTCCATAATGACAGACTACCTTCCATAATGTCAAGGCTACTATCCATTGGAGTAAAAAAGTCTGAACAACAGACTACCTTCCATAATGACAAGGCTATAATCCATTTGAGTAACAGAAATCTCAACGACAGATAACCTTCCATAATGACAAGGCTACCATCCATTGGAGTAACAAAAATCTCGACAACAGACTACCTTCCATAATGACAAGGGTACCATCCATTGGAGTAACAAAAATCTCGACAAAAGACTAACTTTTATAATGACAAGGTTACCATCCATTGGAATAACAAAAATCTCGAGCACAGAATACCTTTCATAATGACAGACTATCTTCTATAATGTCAAGGCTACTATCCATTGGAGTAACAAAAATCTGAACAACATACTACCTTCCGTAATTTCAAGGCTACAATCCATTGGAGTAACAGAAATCTCAACGACAGACTACCTTCCATAATGACAAGGCTACCATCCATTGGAGTAACAAAAATCTAGAGAACAGACTACCTTCCATAATTACAAGGCTACCATCCATTGGAGTAACAAAACTCTCGACAAAAGACTACCTTTTATAATGACAAGGTTACCATCCATTGGAATAACAAAAATCTCGACAAAAGACTACCTTCCATAATAACAGACTACCTTCCATAATGTCAAGGCTATTATCCAGTGGAGTAACAAAAATCTGGACAACAGACTACCTTCCATAATGACAAGGCTATAATCCATTTGAGTAACAGAAATCTCAACGACAGACAACCTTCCATAATGACAAGGCTACCATCCATTGGAGTAACAAAAATCTCGACAACAGAGTACCTTCCATAATGACTAGGCTACCATCCATTGGTGTAACAAAAATCTCGATAAAAGACTACCTCTTATAATGACAAGGTTACCATCCATTGGAATAACAAAAATCTCGACAACAGACTATCTTACGTAATGACAGACTACCTTCCATAATGTCAAGGCTACTATCCGTTAGAGTAACAAAAATCTGAACAACAGACTACCTTCCATAATGACGAGGCTACAATCCATTGGAGTAATCGAAATCTCAACGACAAACTACCTTCCATAATGACAAGGCTACAATCCATTGGAGTAACAGAAATATCAACGATAGACTACCTTCCATAATGACAAGGCTACCATACATTGGAGTATCAAAAATCTCGACAACAGACTACCTTCAATAGTTACAAGGCTGCCATCCATTGGAGTAACAAAAATCTTGATAAAACACTACCTTTTATAATGATAAGATTACCACCCATTGGAATAACAAAAATCTCGACAACAGACTACCTTCCATAATGACAGACTACCTTCCATAATGTCAAGACTACTATCCATTGGAGTAACAAAAATATGAACAATAGATTACCTTCCATAATAACATGGCTATAATCCATTGGAGTAACAGAAATCGGAACGATAGACAACCTCCCATAATGACAAGTCTACCATCCATTGGAGTAACAAAAATCTCGACAACATACTACCTTCCATAATGACATGGCTACCATCCATTGGAGTAACAAAAATGTCGACAAAAGACTACCTTTTATAATGACAAGGTTACCATCCATTGGAATAACAAAAATCTCGACAACAGACTACCTTCCATAATGACATACTACCTTCTATAATGTCAAGGCTACTATCCATTGGAGTAACAAAAATCTGAACAACAGACTACCTTCCGTAATTACAAGGCTACAATCCATTGGAGTAACAGAAATCTCAACTACAGACTACCTTCCATAATGACAAGGCTACCATCCATTGGAGTAACAGAAATCTCGAGAACAGACAACCTTCCATAATGACAAGGCTACCATCCATTGGAGTAACAAAAATATCGACAACAGACTATCTTCCATAGTGATAAGGCTACCATCCATTGGAGTAACAAAAATCTCGACCAAAGACTACCTTTTATAATGACAAGGTTACCATCCATTGGAATAACAAAAATCTCGACAACAGACTACCTTCCATAATGTCAAGGCTAATATCCATTAGAGTAACAAAAATCTGAACAACAGACTACCTTCCATAATGACGAGGCTACAATCCATTGGAGTAATCGAAATCTCAACGACAGACAACCTTCCATAATGACAAGGCTACCAACCATTGGAGTAACAAAAATCTCGACAACAGACTACCTTCCATAATGACAAGGCTACCATCCATTGGAGTAACAAAAATCTCGACAAAAGACTACCTTTTATAATGACAAGGTTACCATCCATTGGAATAACAAAAATCTCGACAACAGACTACCTTCCATAATGACAAACTACCTTCTATAATGTCAAGGCTATTATCCATTGGAGTAACAAAAATCTGAACAACAGACTACCTTCCATAATGACAAGGCTACAATCCATTGGAGTAACAAAAATCTCAACGACAGACTACCTTACATAATGACAAGGCTACCATCCATTGGAGTAACAAAAATCTCGACAACAGACTACCTTCCATAATTACAAGGCTACCATCCATTGGAGTAATAAAAATCTCGACAAAAGACTACCTTTTATAATGACAAAGTTACCATCCATTGGAATAACAAAAATCTCGACAACAGACTACCTTCCATAATGACAGACTACCTTCCATAATGTCAAGGCTACTATCCATTGGAGTATCAAAAATCTGAACAACAGACTACCTTCCATAATGACAAGGCTATAATCCATTGGAGTAACAGAAATCTCGAGAACAGACTACCTTACATAATGACAAGGCTACCATCCATTGGAGTAAAAAAAATCTCGACCAAAGATTACCTTTTATAATGACAAGGTTACCATCCATTGGAATAACAAAAATCTCGACAACAGACTACCTTCCATAATGACAGACTACCTTCCATAATGTCAAGGCTAATATCCATTGGAGTAACAAAAATCTGAACAATAGACTACCTTCCATAATGACGAGGCTACAATCCATTGGAGTAATCAAAATCTCAACGATAGACTACCTTCCATAATGACAATGCTACCATACATTGGAGTAACCAAAATCTCGACAACAGACTACCTTCAATAGTTACAAGGCTACCATCCATTGGAGTAACAAAAATCTAGATAAAACACTACCTTTTATAATGATAAGGTTACCATCCAATGGAAAAACAAAAATCTCGACAACAGACTACCTTCCATAATGACAGACTACCTTCCATAATGTCAAGGCTACTATCCATTGGAGTAACAAAAATCTGAACAACAGATTACCATCCATAATGAAAAGGCTATAATCCATTAGAGTAACAGAAATCTAAACGACAGACAACCTTCCATAATGACAAGGCTACCATCCATTGGAGTAACAAAAATCTCGACAATAGACTACCTTCCATAATGACAAGGCTACCATCCATTGGAGTAACAAAAATCTCGACAAAAGACTACCTTTTATAATGACAAGGTTACCATCCATTGGAATAACAAAAATCTCGACAACATACTACCTTCCATAATGACAGACTACCTTCTATAATGTCAAGGCTACTATCCATTAGAGTAACAAAAATCTGAACAACAGACTACCTTCCGTAATTACAAGGCTACAATCCATTGGAGTAACAGAAATCTCAACGACAGACTACCTTCCATAATGATAAGGCTACCATCCATTGGAGTAACAAAAATCTCGAGAACAGACTACCTTCCATAATTACAAGGCTACCATCCATTGGAGTAACAAAAATCTCGACAAAAGACTACCTTTTATAATGACAAGGTTACCATCCATTGGAATAACAAAAATCTCGACAACAGACTACCTTCCATAATGACAGACTACCTTCCATAATGTCAAGGCTACTATCCATTGGAGTACCAAAAATCTGAACAACAGACTACCTTCCATAATGACGAGGCTACAATCCATTGGAGTAATCAAAATCTCAACGACAGACTACCTTCCATAATGACAAGGCTACAATCCATTGGAGTAAAAGAAATCTCAACGATAAACTACCTTCAATAATGACAAGGCTACCATACATTGGAGTAACAAAAATCTCGACAACAGACTACCTTCAATATTTACAAGGCTATCATCCATTGAAGTAACAAAAATCTCGATAAAACACTACCTTTTATAATGATAAGGTTACCATCCATTGGAATAACAAAAATCTCGACAACAGACTACCTTCCATAATGACAGACAACCTTCTATAATGTCAAGGTTACTATCCATTGGAGTAACAAAAATCTGAACAACAGATTACCTTCCATAATGACAAGGCTATAATCCATTGGAGTAACAGAAATCTAAACGACAGACAACCTTCCATAATGACAAGGCTACCATCCATTGGAGTAACAAAAATCTCGACAACAGACTACCTTCTATAATGACAAGGCTACCATCCATTGGAGTAACAAAAATCTCGACAAAAGACTACCTTTTATAATGACAAGGTTACCATCCATTGGAATAACAAAAATCTCGACAACAGACTACCTTCCATAATGACAGACTACCTTCCATAATGTCAAGGCTACTATCCATTGGAGTACCAAAAATATGAACAACAGACTACCTTCCATAATGACGAGGCTACAATCCATTGGAGTAATCAAAATCTCAACGACAGACTACCTTCCATAATGACAAGGCTACAATCCATTGGAGTAACAAAAATCTCAATGATAGACTACCTTCCATAATGACAATGCTACCATACATTGGAGTAACAAAAATCTCGACAAGAGACTACCTTCAATAGTTACAAGGCTACCATCCATTGGAGTAACAAAAATCTAGATAAAACACTACCTTTTATAATGATAAGGTTACCATCCATTGGAATAACAAAAATCTCGACAACAGACTACCTTCCATGATGACAGACTACCTTCCATAATGTCAAGGCTACTATCCATTGGAGTAACAAAAATCTGAACAACAGATTACCATCTATAATGAAAAGGCTATAATCCATTAGAGTAACAGAAATCTAAACGACAGACAACCTTCCATAATGACAAGGCTACCATCCATTGGAGTAACAAAAATCTCGACAACAGACTACCTTCCATAATGACAAGACTACCATCCATTGGAGTAACAAAAATCTCGACAAAAGACTACCTTTTATAATGACAAGGTTACCATCCATTGGAATAACAAAAATCTCGACAACAGACTACCTTCCATAATGACAGTCTACCTTCTATAATGTCAAGGCTACTATCCATTGGAGTAACAAGAATCTGAACAACAGACTACCTTCCGTAATTACAAGGCTACAATCCATTGGAGTAACAGAAATATGAACGACATACTACCTTCCATAATGATAAGGCTACCATCCATTGGAGTAACAAAAATCTCGAGAACAGACTACCTTCCATAATTACAAGGCTACCATCCATTGGAGTAACAAAAATCTTGACAAAAGACTACCTTTTATAATGACAAGGTTACCATCCATTGGAATAACAAAAATCTCGACAACAGACTACCTTCCATAATGACAGACTACCTTCCATAATGTCAAGGCTACTATCCATTGGAGTACCAAAAATCTGAACAACAGACTACCTTCCGTAATTACAAGGCTACAATCCATTGCAGTAACAAAAATCTCAACGACAGACTACCTTCCATAATGACAAGGCTACCATCCATTGGAGTAAAAGAAATCTCAATGATAAACTACCTTCCATAATGACAAGGCTACCATACATTGGAGTAACAAAAATCTCGACAACAGACTACCTTCAATATTTACAAGGCTACCATCCATTGAAGTAACACAAATCTCGATAAAACACTATCTTTTATAATGATAAGGTTACCATCCATTGGAATAACAAAAATCTCGACAACAGACTACCTTCCATAATGACAGACTACCTTCCATAATGTCAAGGTTACTATCCATTGGAGTAACAAAAATCTGAACAACAGATTACCTTCCATAATGACAAGGCTATAATCCATTGGAGTAACAGAAATCTAAACGACAGAAAACCTTCCATAATGACAAGGCTACCATCCATTGGAGTAACAAAAATCTCGACAACAGACTACCTTCCATAATGACAAGACTAACATCCATTGGAGTAACAAAAATCTCGACAAAAGACTACCTTTTATAATGACAAGGTTACCATCCATTGGAATAACAAAAATCTCGACAACAGACTACCTTCCATAATGACAGACTACCTTCTATAATGTCAAGGCTACTATCCATTGGAGTAACAAAAATCTGAACAACAGACTACCTTCCGTAATTACAAGGCTACAATCCATTGGAGTAACAGAAATCTGAACGATAGACTACCTTCCATAATGATAAGGCTACCATCCATTGGAGTAACAAAAATCTCGAAAACAGACTACCTTCCATAATTACAAGGCTACCATCCATTGGAGTATCAAAAATCTCGACAAAAGACTACCTTTTATAATGACAAGGTTACCATCCATTGGAATAACAAAAATCTCGACAACAGACTACCTTCCATGATGACAGACTACCTTCCATAATGTCAAGGCTACTATCCATTGGAGTAACAAAAATCTGAACAACAGATTACCATCT
This sequence comes from Vicia faba, assembly GCA_948472305.1. Classification (NCBI taxonomy): domain Eukaryota; kingdom Viridiplantae; phylum Streptophyta; class Magnoliopsida; order Fabales; family Fabaceae; genus Vicia; species Vicia faba. The sequence goes on along the minus strand of OX451739.1, from coordinate 557,088,216 downwards.
ATAATGAAAAGGCTATAATCCATTAGAGTAACAGAAATCTAAACGACAGACAACCTTCCATAATGACAAGGCTACCATCCATTGGAGTAACAAAAATCTCGACAACAGACTACCTTCCATAATGACAAGACTACCATCCATTGGAGTAACAAAAATCTCGACAAAAGACTACCTTTTATAATGACAAGGTTACCATCCATTGGAATAACAAAAATCTCGACAACAGACTACCTTCCATAATGACAGACTACCTTCTATAATGTCAAGGCTACTATCCATTGGAGTAACAAAAATCTGAACAACAGACTACCTTCCGTAATTACAAGGCTACAATCCATTGGAGTAACAGAAATCTGAACGACAGACTACCTTCCATAATGATAAGGCTACCATCCATTGGAGTAACAAAAATCTCGAAAACAGACTACCTTCCATAATTAAAAGGCTACCATCCATTGGAGTAACAAAAATCTCGACAAAAGACTACCTTTTATAATGACAAGGTTACCATCCATTGGAATAACAAAAATCTCGACAACAGACTACCTTCCATAATGACAGACTACCTTGCATAATGTCAAGGCTACTATCCATTGGAGTACCAAAAATCTGAACAACAGACTACCTTTCGTAATTACAAGGCTACAATCCATTGCAGTAACAAAAATCTCAACGATAGACTACCTTCCATAATGACAAGGCTACCATCCATTGGAGTAAAAGAAATCTCAACGATAAACTACCTTCCATAATGACAAGGCTACCATACATTGGAGTAACAAAAATCTCGACAACAGACTACCTTCAATATTTACAAGGCTACCATCCATTGAAGTAACAAAAATCTCGATAAAACACTACCTTTTATAATGATAAGGTTACCATCCATTGGAATAACAAAAATCTCGACAACAGACTACCTTCCATAATGACAGACTACCTTCCATAATGTCAAGGTTACTATCCATTGGAGTAACAAAAATCTGAACAGAAGATTACCTTCCATAATGACAAGGCTATAATCCATTGGAGTAACAGAAATCTAAACGACAGACAACCTTCCATAATGACAAGGCTACCATCCATTGGAGTAACCAAAATCTCGACAACAGACTACCTTCCATAATGACAAGACTACCATCCATTGGAGTAACAAAAATCTCGACAAAAGACTACCTTTTATAATGACAAGGTTACCATCCATTGGAATAACAAAAATCTCGACAACAGACTACCTTCCATAATGACAGACTACCTTCTATAATGTCAAGGCTACTATCCATTGGAGTAACAAAAATCTGAACAATAGACTACCTTCCGTAATTACAAGGCTACAATCCATTGGAGTAACAGAAATCTGAACGATAGACTACCTTTCATAATGATAAGGCTACCATCCATTGGAGTAACAAAAATCTCGAAAACAGACTACCTTCCATAATTACAAGGCTACCATCCATTGGAGTAACAAAAATCTCGACAAAAGACTACCTTTTATAATGACAAGGTTACCATCCATTGGAATAACAAAAATCTCGACAACAGACTACCTTCCATAATGACAGACTACCTTCTATAATGTCAAGGCTACTATCCATTGGAGTAACAAAAATCTGAACAACAGACTACCTTCCGTAATTACAAGGCTACAATCCATTGGAGTAACAGAAATATGAACGACAGACTACCTTCCATAATGATAAGGCTACCATCCATTGGAGTAACAAAAATCTCGAGAACAGACTACCTTCCATAATTACAAGGCTACCATCCATTGGAGTAACAAAAATCTCGACAAAAGACTACCTTTTATAATGAAAAGGTTACCATCCATTGGAATAACAAAAATTTCGACAACAGACTACCTTCCATAATGACAGACTACCTTCCATAATGTCAAGGCTACTATCCATTGGAGTACCAAAAATCTGAACAGCAGACTACCTTCCGTAATTACAAGGCTACAATCCATTGGAGTAACATAAATCTCAACGACAGACTACCTTCCATAATGACAAGGCTACCATCCATTGGAGTAACAAAAATCTCGAGAACAGACTACCTTACATAATTACAAGGCTACCATCCATTAGAGTAACAAAAATCTCGACAAAAGACTACCTTTTATAATGACAAGGTTACCATCCATTGGAATAACAAATATCTCGACAACAAACTACCTTCCATAATGACAGACTACCTTCCATAATGTCAAGGCTACTATCCATTGGAGTAACAAAAATCTGAACAACAGACTACCTTCCATAATGACAAGGCTATAATCCATTTGAGTAACAGAAATCTCAACGACATACAACCTTCCATAATGACAAGGCTACCATCCATTGGAGTAACAAAAATCTCGACAACATACTACCTTCCATAATGACAAGGCTACCATCCGTTGGAGTAACAAAAATCTCGACAAAAGACTACCTTTTATAATGACAAGGTTACCATCCATTGGAATAACAAAAATCTCGACAACAGACTACCTTCCATAATGACAGACTACCTTCTATAATGTCAAGGCTACTATCCATTCGAGTAACAAAAATCTGAACAACAGACTACCTTCCATAATGACAAGGCTACAATCCATTGGAGTAACAGAAATCTCAACGACAGACTACCTTCCATAATGACAAGGCTACCATCCATTGGAGTAACAAAAATCTCGACGACAGACTACCTTCAATAATTACAAGGCTACCATCCATTGGAGTAACAAAAATCTCGACTAAAGACTACCTTTTATAAAGACAAGGTTACCATCCATTGGAATAACAAAAATCTCGACAACAGACTACCTTCCATAATGACAGACTACCTTCTATAATGTCAAGGCTACTATCCATTGGAGTAACAAAAATCTGAACAACAGACTACCTTCCGTAATTACAAGGCTACAATCCATTGGAGTAACAGAAATCTGAACGATAGACTACCTTCCATAATGATAAGGCTACCATCCATTGGAGTAACAAAAATCTCGAAAACAGACTACCTTCCATAATTACAAGGCTACCATCCATTGGAGTAACAAAAATCTCGACAAAAGACTACCTTTTATAATGACAAGGTTACCATCCATTGGAATAACAAAAATCTCGACAACAGACTACCTTCCATGATGACAGACTACCTTCCATAATGTCAAGGCTACTATCCATTGGAGTAACAAAAATCTGAACAACAGATTACCATCTATAATGAAAAGGCTATAATCCATTAGAGTAACAGAAATCTAAACGACAGACAACCTTCCATAATGACAAGGCTACCATCCATTGGAGTAACAAAAATCTCGACAACAGACTACCTTCCATAATGACAAGACTACCATCCATTGGAGTAACAAAAATCTCGACAAAAGACTACCTTTTATAATGACAAGGTTACCATCCATTGGAATAACAAAAATCTCGACAACAGACTACCTTCCATAATGACAGACTACCTTGTATAATGTCAAGGCTACTATCCATTGGAGTAACAAAAATCTGAACAACAGACTACCTTCCGTAATTACAAGGCTACAATCCATTGGAGTAACAGAAATCTGAACGACAGACTACCTTCCATAATGATAAGGCTACCATCCATTGGAGTAACAAAAATCTCGAAAACAGACTACCTTCCATAATTAAAAGGCTACCATCCATTGGAGTAACAAAAATCTCGACAAAAGACTACCTTTTATAATGACAAGGTTACCATCCATTGGAATAACAAAAATCTCGACAACAGACTACCTTCCATAATGACAGACTACCTTCCATAATGTCAAGGCTACTATCCATTGGAGTACCAAAAATCTGAACAACAGACTACCTTTCGTAATTACAAGGCTACAATCCATTGCAGTAACAAAAATCTCAACGATAGACTACCTTCCATAATGACAAGGCTACCATCCATTGGAGTAAAAGAAATCTCAACGATAAACTACCTTCCATAATGACAAGGCTACCATACATTGGAGTAACAAAAATCTCGACAACAGACTACCTTCAATATTTACAAGGCTACCATCCATTGAAGTAACAAAAATCTCGATAAAACACTACCTTTTATAATGATAAGGTTACCATCCATTGGAATAACAAAAATCTCGACAACAGACTACCTTCCATAATGACAGACTACCTTCCATAATGTCAAGGTTACTATCCATTGGAGTAACAAAAATCTGAACAACAGATTACCTTCCATAATGACAAGGCTATAATCCATTGGAGTAACAGAAATCTAAACGACAGACAACCTTCCATAATTACAAGGCTACCATCCATTGGAGTAACAAAAATCTCGACAAAAGACTACCTTTTATAATGACAAGGTTACCATCCATTGGAATAACAAAAATCTCGACAACAGACTACCTTCCATAATGACAGACTACCTTCTATAATGTCAAGGCTACTATCCATTGGAGTAACAAAAATCTGAACAACAGACTACCTTCCGTAATTACAAGGCTACAATCCATTGGAGTAACAGAAATATGAACGACAGACTACCTTCCATAATGATAAGGCTACCATCCATTGGAGTAACAAAAATCTCGAGAACAGACTACCTTCCATAATTACAAGGCTACCATCCATTGGAGTAACAAAAATCTCGACAAAAGACTACCTTTTATAATGAAAAGGTTACCATCCATTGGAATAACAAAAATTTCGACAACAGACTACCTTCCATAATGACAGACTACCTTCCATAATGTCAAGGCTACTATCCATTGGAGTACCAAAAATCTGAACAGCAGACTACCTTCCGTAATTACAAGGCTACAATCCATTGGAGTAACATAAATCTCAACGACAGACTACCTTCCATAATGACAAGGCTACCATCCATTGGAGTAACAAAAATCTCGAGAACAGACTACCTTACATAATTACAAGGCTACCATCCATTAGAGTAACAAAAATCTCGACAAAAGACTACCTTTTATAATGACAAGGTTACCATCCATTGGAATAACAAATATCTCGACAACAAACTACCTTCCATAATGACAGACTACCTTCCATAATGTCAAGGCTACTATCCATTGGAGTAACAAAAATCTGAACAACAGACTACCTTCCATAATGACAAGGCTATAATCCATTTGAGTAACAGAAATCTCAACGACATACAACCTTCCATAATGACAAGGCTACCATCCATTGGAGTAACAAAAATCTCGACAACATACTACCTTCCATAATGACAAGGCTACCATCCGTTGGAGTAACAAAAATCTCGACAAAAGACTACCTTTTATAATGACAAGGTTACCATCCATTGGAATAACAAAAATCTCGACAACAGACTACCTTCCATAATGACAGACTACCTTCTATAATGTCAAGGCTACTATCCATTCGAGTAACAAAAATCTGAACAACAGACTACCTTCCATAATGACAAGGCTACAATCCATTGGAGTAACAGAAATCTCAACGACAGACTACCTTCCATAATGACAAGGCTACCATCCATTGGAGTAACAAAAATCTCGACGACAGACTACCTTCAATAATTACAAGGCTACCATCCATTGGAGTAACAAAAATCTCGACTAAAGACTACCTTTTATAAAGACAAGGTTACCATCCATTGGAATAACAAAAATCTCGACAACAGACTACCTTCCATAATGACAGACTACCTTCTATAATGTCAAGGCTACTATCCATTGGAGTAACAAAAATCTGAACAACAGACTACCTTCCGTAATTACAAGGCTACAATCCATTGGAGTAACAGAAATCTGAACGATAGACTACCTTCCATAATGATAAGGCTACCATCCATTGGAGTAACAAAAATCTCGAAAACAGACTACCTTCCATAATTACAAGGCTACCATCCATTGGAGTAACAAAAATCTCGACAAAAGACTACCTTTTATAATGACAAGGTTACCATCCATTGGAATAACAAAAATCTCGACAACAGACTACCTTCCATGATGACAGACTACCTTCCATAATGTCAAGGCTACTATCCATTGGAGTAACAAAAATCTGAACAACAGATTACCATCTATAATGAAAAGGCTATAATCCATTAGAGTAACAGAAATCTAAACGACAGACAACCTTCCATAATGACAAGGCTACCATCCATTGGAGTAACAAAAATCTCGACAACAGACTACCTTCCATAATGACAAGACTACCATCCATTGGAGTAACAAAAATCTCGACAAAAGACTACCTTTTATAATGACAAGGTTACCATCCATTGGAATAACAAAAATCTCGACAACAGACTACCTTCCATAATGACAGACTACCTTCTATAATGTCAAGGCTACTATCCATTGGAGTAACAAAAATCTGAACAACAGACTACCTTCCGTAATTACAAGGCTACAATCCATTGGAGTAACAGAAATCTGAACGACAGACTACCTTCCATAATGATAAGGCTACCATCCATTGGAGTAACAAAAATCTCGAAAACAGACTACCTTCCATAATTAAAAGGCTACCATCCATTGGAGTAACAAAAATCTCGACAAAAGACTACCTTTTATAATGACAAGGTTACCATCCATTGGAATAACAAAAATCTCGACAACAGACTACCTTCCATAATGACAGACTACCTTCCATAATGTCAAGGCTACTATCCATTGGAGTACCAAAAATCTGAACAACAGACTACCTTTCGTAATTACAAGGCTACAATCCATTGCAGTAACAAAAATCTCAACGATAGACTACCTTCCATAATGACAAGGCTACCATCCATTGGAGTAAAAGAAATCTCAACGATAAACTACCTTCCATAATGACAAGGCTACCATACATTGGAGTAACAAAAATCTCGACAACAGACTACCTTCAATATTTACAAGGCTACCATCCATTGAAGTAACAAAAATCTCGATAAAACACTACCTTTTATAATGATAAGGTTACCATCCATTGGAATAACAAAAATCTCGACAACAGACTACCTTCCATAATGACAGACTACCTTCCATAATGTCAAGGTTACTATCCATTGGAGTAACAAAAATCTGAACAACAGATTACCTTCCATAATGACAAGGCTATAATCCATTGGAGTAACAGAAATCTAAACGACAGACAACCTTCCATAATGACAAGGCTACCATCCATTGGAGTAACAAAAATCTCGACAAAAGACTACCTTTTATAATGACAAGGTTACCATCCATTGGAATAACAAAAATCTCGACAACAGACTACCTTCCATAATGACAGACTACCTTCTATAATGTCAAGGCTACTATCCATTGGAGTAACAAAAATCTGAACAACAGACTACCTTCCGTAATTACAAGGCTACAATCCATTGGAGTAACAGAAATATGAACGACAGACTACCTTCCATAATGATAAGGCTACCATCCATTGGAGTAATAAAAATCTCGAGAACAGACTACCTTCCATAATTACAAGGCTACCATCCATTGGAGTAACAAAAATCTCGACAAAAGACTACCTTTTATAATGAAAAGGTTACCATCCATTGGAATAACAAAAATTTCGACAACAGACTACCTTCCATAATGACAGACTACCTTCCATAATGTCAAGGCTACTATCCATTGGAGTACCAAAAATCTGAACAGCAGACTACCTTCCGTAATTACAAGGCTACAATCCATTGGAGTAACATAAATCTCAACGACAGACTACCTTCCATAATGACAAGGCTACCATCCATTGGAGTAACAAAAATCTCGAGAACAGACTACCTTACATAATTACAAGGCTACCATCCATTAGAGTAACAAAAATCTCGACAAAAGACTACCTTTTATAATGACATGGTTAACATCCATTGGAATAACAAATATCTCGACAACAAACTACCTTCCATAATGACAGACTACCTTCCATAATGTCAAGGCTACTATCCATTGGAGTAACAAAAATCTGAACAACAGACTACCTTCCATAATGACAAGGCTATAATCCATTTGAGTAACAGAAATCTCAACGACATACAACCTTCCATAATGACAAGGCTACCATCCATTGGAGTAACAAAAATCTCGACAACATACTACCTTCCATAATGACAAGGCTACCATCCGTTGGAGTAACAAAAATCTCGACAAAAGACTACCTTTTATAATGACAAGGTTACCATCCATTGGAATAACAAAAATCTCGACAACAGACTACCTTCCATAATGACAGACTACCTTCTATAATGTCAAGGCTACTATCCATTCGAGTAACAAAAATCTGAACAACAGACTACCTTCCATAATGACAAGGCTACAATCCATTGGAGTAACAGAAATCTCAACGACAGACTACCTTCCATAATGACAAGGCTACCATCCATTGGAGTAACAAAAATCTCGACGACAGACTACCTTCAATAATTACAAGGCTACCATCCATTGGAGTAACAAAAATCTCGACTAAAGACTACGTTTTATAAAGACAAGGTTACCATCCATTGGAATAACAAAAATCTCGACAACAGACTACCTTCCATAATGACAGACTACCTTCTATAATGTCAAGGCTACTATCCATTGGAGTAACAAAAATCTGAACAACAGACTACCTTCCGTAATTACAAGGCTACAATCCATTGGAGTAACAGAAATTTGAACGATAGACTACCTTCCATAATGATAAGGCTACCATCCATTGGAGTAACAAAAATCTCGAAAACAGACTACCTTCCATAATTACAAGGCTACCATCCATTGGAGTAACAAAAATCTCGACAAAAGACTACCTTTTATAATGACAAGGTTACCATCTATTGGAATAACAAAAATCTCGACAACAGACTACCTTCCATGATGACAGACTACCTTCCATAATGTCAAGGCTACTATCCATTGGAGTAACAAAAATCTGAACAACAGATTACCATCTATAATGAAAAGGCTATAATCCATTAGAGTAACAGAAATCTAAACGACAGACAACCTTCCATAATGACAAGGCTACCATCCATTGGAGTAACAAAAATCTCGACAACAGACTACCTTCCATAATGACAAGACTACCATCCATTGGAGTAACAAAAATCTCGACAAAAGACTACCTTTTATAATGACAAGGTTACCATCCATTGGAATAACAAAAATCTCGACAACAGACTACCTTCCATAATGACAGACTACCTTCTATAATGTCAAGGCTACTATCCATTGGAGTAACAAAAATCTGAACAACAGACTACCTTCCGTAATTACAAGGCTACAATCCATTGGAGTAACAGAAATCTGAACGACAGACTACCTTCCATAATGATAAGGCTACCATCCATTGGAGTAACAAAAATCTCGAAAACAGACTACCTTCCATAATTAAAAGGCTACCATCCATTGGAGTAACAAAAATCTCGACAAAAGACTACCTTTTATAATGACAAGGTTACCATCCATTGGAATAACAAAAATCTCGACAACAGACTACCTTCCATAATGACAGACTACCTTCCATAATGTCAAGGCTACTATCCATTGGAGTACCAAAAATCTGAACAACAGACTACCTTTCGTAATTACAAGGCTACAATCCATTGCAGTAACAAAAATCTCAACGATAGACTACCTTCCATAATGACAAGGCTACCATCCATTGGAGTAAAAGAAATCTCAACGATAAACTACCTTCCATAATGACAAGGCTACCATACATTGGAGTAACAAAAATCTCGACAACAGACTACCTTCAATATTTACAAGGCTACCATCCATTGAAGTAACAAAAATCTCGATAAAACACTACCTTTTATAATGATAAGGTTACCATCCATTGGAATAACAAAAATCTCGACAACAGACTACCTTCCATAATGACAGACTACCTTCCATAATGTCAAGGTTACTATCCATTGGAGTAACAAAAATCTGAACAACAGATTACCTTCCATAATGACAAGGCTATAATCCATTGGAGTAACAGAAATCTAAACGACAGACAACCTTCCATAATGACAAGGCTACCATCCATTGGAGTAACAAAAATCTCGACAACAGACTACCTTCCATAATGACAAGACTACCATCCATTGGAGTAACAAAAATCTCGACAAAAGACTACCTTTTATAATGACAAGGTTACCATCCATTGGAATAACAAAAATCTCGACAACAGACTACCTTCCATAATGACAGACTACCTTCTATAATGTCAAGGCTACTATCCATTGGAGTAACAAAAATCTGAACAACAGACTACCTTCCGTAATTACAAGGCTACAATCCATTGGAGTAACAGAAATCTGAACGATAGACTACCTTCCATAATGATAAGGCTACCATCCATTGGAGTAACAAAAATCTCGAAAACAGACTACCTTCCATAATTACAAGGCTACCATCCATTGGAGTAACAAAAATCTCGACAAAAGACTACCTTTTATAATGACAAGGTTACCATCCATTGGAATAACAAAAATCTCGACAACAGACTACCTTCCATAATGACAGACTACCTTCTATAATGTCAAGGCTACTATCCATTGGAGTAACAAAAATCTGAACAACAGACTACCTTCCGTAATTACAAGGCTACAATCCATTGGAGTAACAGAAATATGAACGACAGACTACCTTCCATAATGATAAGGCTACCATCCATTGGAGTAACAAAAATCTCGAGAACAGACTACCTTCCATAATTACAAGGCTACCATCCATTGGAGTAACAAAAATCTCGACAAAAGACTACCTTTTATAATGAAAAGGTTACCATCCATTGGAATAACAAAAATTTCGACAACAGACTACCTTCCATAATGACAGACTACCTTCCATAATGTCAAGGCTACTATCCATTGGAGTACCAAAAATCTGAACAGCAGACTACCTTCCGTAATTACAAGGCTACAATCCATTGGAGTAACATAAATCTCAACGACAGACTACCTTCCATAATGACAAGGCTACCATCCATTGGAGTAACAAAAATCTCGAGAACAGACTACCTTACATAATTACAAGGCTACCATCCATTAGAGTAACAAAAATCTCGACAAAAGACTACCTTTTATAATGACAAGGTTACCATCCATTGGAATAACAAATATCTCGACAACAAACTACCTTCCATAATGACAGACTACCTTCCATAATGTCAAGGCTACTATCCATTGGAGTAACAAAAATCTGAACAACAGACTACCTTCCATAATGACAAGGCTATAATCCATTTGAGTAACAGAAATCTCAACGACATACAACCTTCCATAATGACAAGGCTACCATCCATTGGAGTAACAAAAATATCGACAACATAGTACCTTCCATAATGACAAGGCTACCATCCGTTGGAGTAACAAAAATCTCGACAAAAGACTACCTTTTATAATGACAAGGTTACCATCCATTGGAATAACAAAAATTTCGACAACAGACTACCTTCCATAATGACAGACTACCTTCTATAATGTCAAGGCTACTATCCATTCGAGTAACAAAAATCTGAACAACAGACTACCTTCCATAATGACAAGGCTACAATCCATTGGAGTAACAGAAATCTCAACGACAGACTACCTTCCATAATGACAAGGCTACCATCCATTGGAGTAACAAAAATCTCGACGACAGACTACCTTCAATAATTACAAGGCTACCATCCATTGGAGTAACAAAAATCTCGACTAAAGACTACCTTTTATAATGACAAGGTTACCATCCATTGGAATAACAAAAATCTCGACAACAGACTACCTTCCATAATGACATACTACCTTCCATAATGTCAAGGCTACTATCCATTGGAGTAACAAAAATCTGAACAACAGAATACCTTCCGTAATTAGAAGGCTACAATCCATTGGAGTAACAGAAATCTCAACGATAGACTACCTTCCATAATGACAAGGCTACCATCCATTGGAGTATCAAAAATCTCGAGAACAAACTACCTTACATAATTACAATGCTACCATCCATTGGAGTAACAAAAATCTCGACAAAAGACTACCTTTTATAATGACAAGGTTACCATCCATTGGAATAACAAATATCTCGACAAAAAACTACCTTCCATAATGTCAAGGCTACTATCCATTGGAGTAACAAAAATATGAACAACAGACTACCTTCCATAATGACAAGGCTATAATCCATTTGAGTAACAGAAATCTCAATGACATACAACCTTCCATAATGACAAGGCTACCATCCATTGGAGTAACAAAAATCTCGACAACATACTACCTTCCATAATGACAAGGCTACCATCCGTTGGAGTAACAAAAATCTCGACAAAAGACTACCTTTTATAATGACAAGGTTACCATCCATTGGAATAACAAAAATCTTGACAACAGACTACCTTCCATAATGACAGACTACATTCTATAATGTCAAGGCTACTATCCATTCGAGTAACAAAAATCTGAACAACAGACTACCTTCCATAATGACAAGGCTACAATCCATTGGAGTAACAAAAATCTCAACGAAAGACTACCTTCCATAATGACAAGGCTACCATCCATTGGAGTAACAAAAATCTGAACGATAGACTACCTTCCATAATGATAAGGCTACCATCCATTGGAGTAACAAAAATCTCGAAAACAGACTACCTTCCATAATTACAAGGCTACCATCCATTGGAGTAACAAAAATCTCGACAAAAGACTACCTTTTATAATGACAAGGTTACCATCCATTGGAATAACAAAAATCTCGACAACAGACTACCTTCCATGATGACAGACTACCTTCCATAATGTCAAGGCTACTATCCATTGGAGTAACAAAAATCTGAACAACAGATTACCATCTATAATGAAAAGGCTATAATCCATTAGAGTAACAGAAATCTAAACGACAGACAACCTTCCATAATGACAAGGCTACCATCCATTGGAGTAACAAAAATCTCGACAACAGACTACCTTCCATAATGACAAGACTACCATCCATTGGAGTAACAAAAATCTCGACAAAAGACTACCTTTTATAATGACAAGGTTACCATCCATTGGAATAACAAAAATCTCGACAACAGACTACCTTCCATAATGACAGACTACCTTCTATAATGTCAAGGCTACTATCCATTGGAGTAACAAAAATCTGAACAACAGACTACCTTCCGTAATTACAAGGCTACAATCCATTGGAGTAACAGAAATCTGAACGACAGACTACCTTCCATAATGATAAGGCTACCATCCATTGGAGTAACAAAAATCTCGAAAACAGACTACCTTCCATAATTAAAAGGCTACCATCCATTGGAGTAACAAAAATCTCGACAAAAGACTACCTTTTATAATGACAAGGTTACCATCCATTGGAATAACAAAAATCTCGACAACAGACTACCTTCCATAATGACAGACTACCTTCCATAATGTCAAGGCTACTATCCATTGGAGTACCAAAAATCTGAACAACAGACTACCTTTCGTAATTACAAGGCTACAATCCATTGCAGTAACAAAAATCTCAACGATAGACTACCTTCCATAATGACAAGGCTACCATCCATTGGAGTAAAAGAAATCTCAACGATAAACTACCTTCCATAATGACAAGGCTACCATACATTGGAGTAACAAAAATCTCGACAACAGACTACCTTCAATATTTACAAGGCTACCATCCATTGAAGTAACAAAAATCTCGATAAAACACTACCTTTTATAATGATAAGGTTACCATCCATTGGAATAACAAAAATCTCGACAACAGACTACCTTCCATAATGACAGACTACCTTCCATAATGTCAAGGTTACTATCCATTGGAGTAACAAAAATCTGAACAACAGATTACCTTCCATAATGACAAGGCTATAATCCATTGGAGTAACAGAAATCTAAACGACAGACAACCTTCCATAATGACAAGGCTACCATCCATTGGAGTAACAAAAATCTCGACAACAGACTACCTTCCATAATGACAAGACTACCATCCATTGGAGTAACAAAAATCTCGACAAAAGACTACCTTTTATAATGACAAGGTTACCATCCATTGGAATAACAAAAATCTCGACAACAGACTACCTTCCATAATGACAGACTACCTTCTATAATGTCAAGGCTACTATCCATTGGAGTAACAAAAATCTGAACAACAGACTACCTTCCGTAATTACAAGGCTACAATCCATTGGAGTAACAGAAATCTGAACGATAGACTACCTTCCATAATGATAAGGCTACCATCCATTGGAGTAACAAAAATCTCGAAAACAGACTACCTTCCATAATTACAAGGCTACCATCCATTGGAGTAACAAAAATCTCGACAAAAGACTACCTTTTATAATGACAAGGTTACCATCCATTGGAATAACAAAAATCTCGACAACAGACTACCTTCCATAATGACAGACTACCTTCTATAATGTCAAGGCTACTATCCATTGGAGTAACAAAAATCTGAACAACAGACTACCTTCCGTAATTACAAGGCTACAATCCATTGGAGTAACAGAAATATGAACGACAGACTACCTTCCATAATGATAAGGCTACCATCCATTGGAGTAACAAAAATCTCGAGAACAGACTACCTTCCATAATTACAAGGCTACCATCCATTGGAGTAACAAAAATCTCGACAAAAGACTACCTTTTATAATGAAAAGGTTACCATCCATTGGAATAACAAAAATTTCGACAACAGACTACCTTCCATAATGACAGACTACCTTCCATAATGTCAAGGCTACTATCCATTGGAGTACCAAAAATCTGAACAGCAGACTACCTTCCGTAATTACAAGGCTACAATCCATTGGAGTAACATAAATCTCAACGACAGACTACCTTCCATAATGACAAGGCTACCATCCATTGGAGTAACAAAAATCTCGAGAACAGACTACCTTACATAAATACAAGGCTACCATCCATTAGAGTAACAAAAATCTCGACAAAAGACTACCTTTTATAATGACAAGGTTACCATCCATTGGAATAACAAATATCTCGACAACAAACTACCTTCCATAATGACAGACTACCTTCCATAATGTCAAGGCTACTATCCATTGGAGTAACAAAAATCTGAACAACAGACTACCTTCCATAATGACAAGGCTATAATCCATTTGAGTAACAGAAATCTCAACGACATACAACCTTCCATAATGACAAGGCTACCATCCATTGGAGTAACAAAAATATCGACAACATAGTACCTTCCATAATGACAAGGCTACCATCCGTTGGAGTAACAAAAATCTCGACAAAAGACTACCTTTTATAATGACAAGGTTACCATCCATTGGAATAACAAAAATTTCGACAACAGACTACCTTCCATAATGACAGACTACCTTCTATAATGTCAAGGCTACTATCCATTCGAGTAACAAAAATCTGAACAACAGACTACCTTCCATAATGACAAGGCTACAATCCATTGGAGTAACAGAAATCTCAACGACAGACTACCTTCCATAATGACAAGGCTACCATCCATTGGAGTAACAAAAATCTCGACGACAGACTACCTTCAATAATTACAAGGCTACCATCCATTGGAGTAACAAAAATCTCGACTAAAGACTACCTTTTATAATGACAAGGTTACCATCCATTGGAATAACAAAAATCTCGACAACAGACTACCTTCCATAATGACATACTACCTTCCATAATGTCAAGGCTACTATCCATTGGAGTAACAAAAATCTGAACAACAGAATACCTTCCGTAATTAGAAGGCTACAATCCATTGGAGTAACAGAAATCTCAACGATAGACTACCTTCCATAATGACAAGGCTACCATCCATTGGAGTATCAAAAATCTCGAGAACAAACTACCTTACATAATTACAATGCTACCATCCATTGGAGTAACAAAAATCTCGACAAAAGACTACCTTTTATAATGACAAGGTTACCATCCATTGGAATAACAAATATCTCGACAAAAAACTACCTTCCATAATGTCAAGGCTACTATCCATTGGAGTAACAAAAATATGAACAACAGACTACCTTCCATAATGACAAGGCTATAATCCATTTGAGTAACAGAAATCTCAATGACATACAACCTTCCATAATGACAAGGCTACCATCCATTGGAGTAACAAAAATCTCGACAACATACTACCTTCCATAATGACAAGGCTACCATCCGTTGGAGTAACAAAAATCTCGACAAAAGACTACCTTTTATAATGACAAGGTTACCATCCATTGGAATAACAAAAATCTTGACAACAGACTACCTTCCATAATGACAGACTACCTTCTATAATGTCAAGGCTACTATCCATTCGAGTAACAAAAATCTGAACAACAGACTACCTTCCATAATGACAAGGCTACAATCCATTGGAGTAACAAAAATCTCAACGACAGACTACCTTCCATAATGACAAGGCTACCATCCATTGGAGTAACAAAAATCTCGACGACAGACTACCTTCAATAATTACAAGGCTACCATCCATTGGAGTAACAAAAATCTCGACAAAAGACTACCTTTTATAATGACAAGGTTACCATCCATTGGAATAACAAATATCTCGACAACAAACTACCTTCCATAATGACAGACTACCTTCCATAATGTCAAGGCTACTATCCATTGGAGTAACAAAAATCTGAACAACAGACTACCTTCCATAATGACAAGGCTATAATCCATTTGAGTAACAGAAATCTCAACGACATACAACCTTCCATAATGACAAGGCTACCATCCATTGGAGTAACAAAAATCTCGACAACAAACTACCTTCCATAATGACAAGGCTACCATCCGTTGGAGTAACAAAAATCTCGACAAAAGACTACCTTTTATAATGACAAGGTTACCATCCATTGGAATAACAAAAATCTCGACAACAGACTACCTTCCATAATGACAGACTACCTTCTATAATGTCAAGGCTACTATCCATTCGAGTAACAAAAATCTGAAAAACAGACTACCTTCCATAATGACAAGGCTACAATCCATTGGAGTAACAGAAATCTCAACGACAGACTACCTTCCATAATGACAAGGCTACCATCCATTGGAGTAACAAAAATCTCGATGACAGACTACCTTCAATAATTACAAGGCTACCATCCATTGGAGTAACAAAAATCTCGACAAAAGACTACCTTTTATAATGACAAGGTTACCATCCATTGGAATAACAAAAATCTCAACAACAGACTACCTTCCATAATGACATACTACCTTCCATAATGTCAAGGCTACTATCCATTGGAGTAACAAAAATTTGAACAACAGAATACCTTCTGTAATTAGAAGGCTACGATCCATTGGAGTAACAGAAATCTCAACGATAGACTACCTTCCATAATGACAAGGCTACCATCCATTGGAGTAACAAAAATCTCGAGAATAAACTACCTTCCATAATTACAAGGATACCATCCATTGGAGTAACAAAAATCTCGACAAAAGACTACCTTTCATAATGACAAGGTTACCATCCATTGGAATAACAAAAATCCCGACAACAGACTACCTTCCATAATGACAAACTACCTTCCATAATGTCAAGGCTACTATCCATTGGAGTAACAAAAATGTGAACAACAGACTACCTTCCATAATGACAAGGCTATAATCAATTTGAGTAACAGAAATCTCAACGACAGACAACCTTCCATAATGACAAGGCTACCATCCATTGGAGTAACAAAATTCTTGACAACAGACTACCTTCCATAATGACAAGGCTACCATCCATTGGAGTAACAAAAATCTCGACAAAAGACTACATTTTATAATGACAAGGTTACCATCCATTGGAATAACAAAAATCTCGACAACAAACTACCTTCCATAATGACAGACTACCTTCTATAATATCAAGGCTACTATCCATTGGAGTAACAAAAATCTGAACAAAAAAATACCTTCCATAATGACAAGGCTACAATCAATTGGAGTAACAGAAATCTCAACGACAGACTACCTTCCATAATGACAAGGCTACCATCCATTGGAGTAACAAAAATCTCGACAATAGACTACCTTCCATAATTACAAGGCTACCATCCATTGGAGTAACAAAAATCTCGACAAAAGACTACCTTTTATAATGACAAGGTTACCATCCATTGGAATAACAAAAATCTCAACAACAGACTACCTTCCATAATGACAGACTACCTTCCATAATGTCAAGGCTACTATCCATTGGAGTAACAAAAATCTGAACAACAGATTACCTTCCATAATGACAAGGCTATAATCCATTGGAGTAACAGAAATCTAAATGACAGACAACCTTCCATAATGACAAGGCTACCATCCATTGGAGTAACAAAAATCTGGACAACAGACTACCTTCCATAATGACAAGGCTACCATCCATTGGAGTAACAAAAATCTCGACAAAAGACTACCTTTTATAATGACAAGGTTACCATCCATTGGAATAACAAAAATCTCGACAACAGACTACCTTCCATAATGACAGACTACCTTCTTTAATGTCAAGGCTACTATCCATTGGAGTAACATAAATCCGAACAACAGACTACCTTCCGTAATTACAAGGGTACAATCCATTAGAGTAACAGAAATCTCAACGACAGAATACCTTCCATAATGACAAGGCTACCATCCATTGGAGTAACAAAAATCTCGAGAACAGACTACCTTACATAATTACAAGGCTACCATCCATTGGAGTAACAAAAATCTCGACAAAAGACTACCTTTTATAATGACAAGGTTACCATCCATTGGAATAACAAAAATCTCGACAACAGACTACCTTCCATAATGACAGACTACCTTCCATAATGTCAAGGCTACTATCCATTGGAGTAACAAAAACCTGAACAACATACTACCTTCCATAATGACAAGGCTATAATCCATTTGAGTAACAAAAATCTCAACGACTTACGACCTTCCATAATGACAAGGCTACCATCCATTGGAGTAACAAAAATCTCGACAACAGACTACCTTCCATAATGACAATGCTACCATCCATTGGAGTAACAAAAATCTTGACAAAAGACTACCTTTTATAATGACAAGGTTACCATCCATTGGAATAACAAAAATCTCGACAACAGACTACCTTCCATAATGACAGACTACCTTCTATAATGTCAAGGCTACTATCCATTCGAGTAACAAAAATCTGAACAACAGACTACCTTCCATAATGACAAGGCTACAATCCATTGGAGTAACAGAAATCTCAACGACAGACTACCTTCCATAATGACAAGGCTACCATCCATTGGAGTAACAAAAATCTCGACGACAGACTACCTTCAATAATTACAAGGCTACCATCCATTGGAGTAACAAAAATCTCGACAAAAGACTACCTTTTATAATGACAAGGTTACCATCCATTGGAATAACAAAAATCTCGACAACAAACTACCTTCCATAATGACAGACTACCTTCCATAAAGTCAAGGCTACTATCCATTGGAGTAACAAAAATCTGAACAACAGAATACCTTCCGTAATTACAAGGCTACCATCCATTGGAGTAACAGAAATCTCAACGATAGACTACCTTCCATAATGACAAGGCTACCATCCATTGGAGTAACAAAAATCTCGAGAACAGACTACCTTCTATAATTACAAGGATACCATCCATTGGAGTAATAAAAATCTCGACAAAAGACTACCTTTTATAATGACAAGGTTACCATCCATTGGAATAACAAAAATCTCGACAACATACTACCTTCCATAATGACAGACTACCTTCCATAATGTCAAGTGTACAATCCATTGGAGTAACAAAAATGTGAACAACAAACTACCTTCCATAATGACAAGGCTATAATCCATTTGAGTAACAGAAATCTCAACGACAGACAACCTTCCATAATGGCAAGGCTACCATCCATTGGAGTAACAAAATTCTAGACAACAGACTACCTTCCATAATGACAAGGCTACCATCCATTGGAGTAACAAAAATCTCGACAAAAGACTACCTTTTATAATGACAAGGTTACCATCCATTGGAATAACAAAAATCTCGACAACAGACTACCTTCCATAATGACAGACTACCTTCTATAATGTCAAGGCTACTATCCATTGGAGTAACAAAAATCTAAACAACAAACTACCTTCCATAATGATAAGGCTACAATCCATTGGAGTAACAGAAATCTCAACGACAGACTACCTTCCATAATGACAAGGCTACCATCCATTGGAGTAACAAAAATCTCGACAACAGACTACCTTCCATAATTACAAGGCTACCATCCATTGGAGTAACAAAAATCTCGACAAAAGACTACCTTTTATAATGACAAGGTTACCATCCATTGGAATAACAAAAATCTCAACAACAAACTACCTTCCATAATGACAGACTACCTTCCATAATGTCAAGGCTACTATCCATTGGAGTAACAAAAATGTGAACAACAGACTACCTTCCATAATGACAAGGCTATAATCCATTTGAGTAGCAGAAATCTAAACGACAGACAACCTTCCATAATGACAAGGCTACCATCCATTGGAGTAACAAAATTCTCGACAACAGACTACCTTCCATAATGACAAAGCTATCATCCATTGGAGTAACAAAAATCTCGACAACAGACTACCTTCCATAATTACAAGGCTACCATCCATTGGAGTAACAAAAATCTTGACAAAAGACTACCTTTTATAATGACAAGGTTACCATCCATTGGAATAACAAGAATCTCAACAACAGACTACCTTCCATAATGACAGACTACCTTCCATAATGTCAAGGCTACTATCCATTGGAGTAACAAAAATGTGAACAACAGACTACCTTCCATAATGACAAGGCTATAATCCGTTTGAGTAACAGAAATCTCAACGACAGACAACCTTCCATAATGACAAGGCTACCATCCATTGGAGTAACAAAATTCTCGACAACAGACTACCTTCCATAATGACAAGGCTACCATCCATTGGAGTAACAAAAATCTCGACAAAAGACTACCTTTTATAATGACAAGGTTACCATCCATTGGAATAACAAAAATCTCGACAACAGACTACCTTCCATAATGACAGACTACCTTCTATAATGTCAAGGCTACTATCCATTGGAGTAACAAAAATTTGAACAACAAACTACCTTCCATAATGACAAGGCTATAACCCATTGGAGTAACAAAAATCTCAACGATAGACTACCTTCCATAATGACAAGGCTACCATCCATTGGAGTAACAAAAATCTCGACAACAGACTACCTTCCATAATTACAAGGCTACCATCCATTGGAGTAACAAAAATCTCGACAAAAGACTACCTTTTATAATGACAAGGTTACCATCCATTGGAATAACAAAAATCTCAACAACAGACTACCTTCCATAATGACAGACTACCTTCCATAATGTCAAGGCTACTATCCATTGGAGTAACAAAAATCTGAACAACAGACTACCTTCCTTAATGACAAGGCTATAATCCATTGGAGTAACATAAATCTCAACGACAGACTACCTTCAATAATGACAAGGCTACCATCTATTGGAATAACAAAAATCTTAACAACAGACTACCTTCCATAACGACAAGGCTACTATCCATTGGAGTAACAAAAATCTAAATGACTGACTACCTTCCATAATGACAAGGCTACCATCCATTAGAATAACAAAAATCTCGACAATAGACTACCTTTCATAATGACAAGACTACCATCCATTGGAGTAACAAAAATTAAAACAATAGACTACCTTCCATAATGACAAGGCTATCATCCAATGGAGTAACAAAGATATCGACAACAGACTACCTTCAATAATGACAAGGCTACCATCCATTGAAGTTACATCAATCTAGACAAAAGACTACCTTCCATAATGACAAGGTTACCATCCATTGGAATAACAAAAATCTCGATAATAGACTACCTTCCATAATGACAAGGCTACTATCCATTGGAGTAACATAAATCTCAACGACAAACTACCTTCCTTAATGAAAAGGCTACCATCCATTGGAGTAACAAAAATATCTACAAAAGACTACCTTCGATAATTACAAGGCTACTATCCATTTGGGTAACAAAAATCTTGACAATAGACTAACTTCCGTAATGACAAGGCTACCATCCATTGGAGTAACCAAAATATCGACAAAAAACTACCTTCCATAATGACAAGGCTACCATCCATTGGAATAACAAAAATTTCGACAATAGACTACCTTCCATAATCACAAGGCTACCATCCATTGGAGTAACAAAAATATGAACAACAGACTACCTTGCATAATTACAAGACTATCATCCATTGGAATAACAAAGATATCGAAAACAGATTACCTTCAATAATGACAAGGCTTCCATCCATTGGAGTAATAAAAATCTCGACAAAAGACTACCTTCCATAATGACAAGGCTACAATCCATTGGAATAACAAAAATCAAGACAATAGAATACCTTCCATAATGACAAGGCTACCATACATTTAGGTAACAAAAATCTCAATGACATACTACCTTACATAATGACAAGGCTACCATCCATTGGAGTAACAAAAATCTCGACAAAAGACTACCGTCCATAACGAAAAGGCTACCATACATTGGAGTAACACAAATCTTGAAAAAATACTACCTTCCATAATGACAGGGTTACCATCCAATGGAATAAAAAATTCTCGATAACTGACTACCTTCTATAATGACAAGGCTACCATTCTTTGGAGTAACAAAAATATGAACACCAGACTACCTTCCATAATGACAAGGCTACAATCCATTGGAGTAACAGAAATCTCGACAACAGACTACCTTCCATAATGACAAGGATACCATCCATTGGAGTAACAAAAATCTCGACAAAAGACTACCTTTTATAATGAAAAGGTTACCATCCATTGGAATAACAAAAATCTCGACAACAAACAACCTTCCATAATGACAGACTACCTTCTATAATGTCAAGGCTACTATCCATTGGAGTAACAAAAATCTGAACAACAGACTACCTTCCAAAATGACAAGGCTAAAATCCATTGGAGTAACAGAAATCTCAACGACAGACTACCTTCCATAATGACACGGCTACCATCCATTGGAGTAACAAAAATCTCGACAACAGACTACCTTCTATAATTACAAGGCTACCATCCATTGGAGTAACAAAACTCTCGACAAAAGACTACCTTTTATATTGACAAGGTTACCATCCATTGAAATAACAGAAATCTCGACAACAGACTACCTTCCATAATGACAGACTACCTTCCATAATGTAAAGGCTACTATCCATTGGAGTAACAAAAATCTGAACAACATACTACCTTCCATAATGACAAGGCTATAATCCATTGGAGTAACAGAAATATTAACGACAAACAACCTTCCATAATGACAAGGCTACCATCCATTGAAGTAACAAAAATCTCGACAATAGACTATCTTCCATAATGACAAGGCTACCATCCATTGGAGTAAAAAAATCTCGACAAAAGACTACCTTTTATAATGACAAGGTTACCATCCATTGGAATAACAAAAATCTCGACAACAGACTACCTTCCATAATGACAGACTACCTTCCATAATGTCAAGGCTACTATCCATTGGAGTAACAAAAATCTG
The DNA here is from genome assembly GCA_948472305.1 of Vicia faba. NCBI lineage: Eukaryota > Viridiplantae > Streptophyta > Magnoliopsida > Fabales > Fabaceae > Vicia > Vicia faba. Next base: position 557,064,692 of record OX451739.1, on the reverse strand, counting down.
AACAACAGACTACCTTCCTTAATGACAAGGCTATAATCCATTGGAGTAACAGAAATCTCAACGACAGACTACCTTCAATAATGACAAGGCTACCATCTATTGGAATAAAAAAAATCTTAACAACAGACTACCTTCCATAACGACAAGGCTACTATCCATTGGAGTAACAAAAATCTCAATGACTGACTACCTTCCATAATGACAAGGCTACCATCCATTAGAATAACAAAAATCTCGACAATAGACTACCTTTCATAATGATAAGGCTACCATCCATTGGAGTAACAAAAATTAAAACAACAGACTACCTTCCATAATGACAAGGCTATCATCCAATGGAGTAACAAAGATATCGACACCAGACTACCTTCGATAATGACAAGGCTACCATCCATTGAAGTTACAACAATCTAGACAAAAGACTACCTTCCATAATGACAAGGTTACCATCCATTGGAATAACAAAAATCTCGATAATAGACTACCTTCCATAATGACAAGGCTAGCATCCATTGGAGTAAAAAAATCTGAACAACAGACTACCTTCAATAATGACAAGGCTATTATCCATTGGAGTAACATAAATCTCAACGACAGACTACCTTCCTTAATGAAAAGGCTACCATCCATTGAAGTAACAAAAATATCTACAACAGACTACCTTCCATAATTACAAGGCTACTATCCATTTGGGTAACAAAAATCTTGACAATAGACTAACTTCCGTATTGACAAGGCTACCATCCATTGGAGTAACAAAAATATCGACAAAAAACTACCTTCCATAATGACAAGGCTACCATCCATTGGAATAACAAAAATTTCGACAATAGACTACCTTCCATAATGACAAGGCTACCATCCATTGGAGTAACAAAAATATGAACAACAGACTACCTTGCATAATTACAAGACTATCATCCATTGGAATAACAAAGATATCGAAAATAGACTACCTTCAATAATGACAAGGCTTCCATCCATTGGAGTAATAAAAATCTCAACAAAAGACTACCTTCCATAATGACAAGGCTACAATCCATTGGAATAACAAAAATCAAGACAATAGAATACCTTCCATAATGACAAGGCTACCATACATTGGAGTAACAAAAATCTCAATGACATACTACCTTACATAATGACAAGGCTACCATCCATTGGAGTAACAAAAATCTCAATGATAGACTACCTTCCATAATTACAAGGCTACTATCCATTTGGGTAACAAAAATCTTGACAATAGACTAACTTCCGTAATGACAAGGCTACCATCCATTGGAGTAACAAAAATATCGACAAAAAACTACCTTCCATAATGACAAGGCTACCATCCATTGGAATAACAAAAATTTCGACAATAGACTACCTTCCATAATCACAAGGCTACCATCCATTGGAGTAACAAAAATATGAACAACAGACTACCTTGCATAACTACAAGACTATCATCCATTGGAATAACAAAGATATCGAAAATAGACTACCTTCAATAATGACAAGGCTTCCATCCATTAGAGTAATAAAAATCTCGACAAAAGACTACCTTCCATAATGACAAGGCTACAATCCATTGGAATAACAAAAATCAAGACAATAGAATACCTTCCATAATGACAAGGCTACCATACATTGGAGTAACAAAAATCTCAATGACATACTACCTTACATAAAGACAAGGCTACCATCCATTTGAGTAACAAAAATCTCGACAAAAGACTACCGTCCATAACGACAAGGCTACCGTACATTGGAGTAACACAAATCTCGAAAAAATACTACCTTCCATAATGACTGGGTTACCATCCAATGGAATAAAAAATTCTCGATAACTGACTACCTTCTATAATGACAAGGCTACCATCCTTTGGAGTAACAAAAATCTGAACACCAGACTACCTTCCATAATGACAAGGCTACAATCCATTGGAGTAACAGAAATCTCGACAACAGACTACCTTCCATAATGACAAGGCTACCATCCATTGGAGTAACAAAAATCTCGACAAAAGACTACCTTTTATAATGAAAACGTTACCATACATTGGAATAACAAAAATCTCGACAACAGACTACCTTCCATAATGACAGACTACCTTCTATAATGTCAAGGCTACTATCCATTGGAGTAACAAAAATCTGAACAACAGACTACCTTCCAAAATGACAAGGCTACAATCCATTGGAGTAACAGAAATCTCAACAACAGACTACCTTCCATAATGACACAGCTACCATCCATTGGAGTAACAAAAATCTCGACAACAAACTACCTTCCATAATTACAAGGCTACCATCCATTGGAGTAACAAAACTCTCGAGAAAAGACTACCTTTTATAATGACAAGGTTACCATCCGTTGGAATAACAGAAATCTCGACAACAGACTACCTTCCATAATGACAGACTACCTTCCATAATGTCAAGGCTACTATCCATTGGAGTAACAAAAATCTGAACAATAGACTACCTTCCATAATGACAAGGCTATAATCCATTGGAGTAACAGAAATCTTAACGATAGACAACCTTCCATAATGACAAGGCTACCATCCATTGGATTAACAAAAATCTCGACAACAGACTATCTTCCATAATGACAAGGCTACCAACCATTGGAGTAAAAAAATCTCGACAAAAGACTACCTTTTATAATGACAAGGTTACCATCCATTGGAATAAGAAAAATCTCGACAACAGACTACCTTCCATAATGTCAAGGCTACTATCCATTGGAGTAACAAAAATCTGAACAACAGACTACCTTCCATAATGACAAGGCTACAATCCATTGGAGTAATCGAAATCTCAACGACAGACTACTTTCCATAATGACAAGGCTACAATCCATTGGAGTAACAGAAATCTCAACGATAGACTACCTTCCATAATGACAAGGCTACCATACATTGGAGTAACAAAAATCTCGAGAACAGACTACCTTCAATAGTTACAAGGCTACCATCCATTGGAGTAACAAAAATCTCGATAAAACACTACCTTTTGTAATGATAAGGTTACCATCCATTGGAATAACAAAAATCTCGACTACCAACTACCTTCCATAATGTCAAGGCTACCATCCATTGGAGTAACAAAAATATCGACAACAGACTACCTTCCACAATGACAAGGCTACCATCCATTGGAGTAACAAAAATCTCGACAAAAGACTACCTTTTATAATGACAAGGTTACCATCCATTGGAATAACAAAAATATCGACAACAGACTACCTTCCATAATGACAGACTACCTTCTATAATGTCAAGGCTACTATCCATTGGAGTAACAAAAATCTGAACAACAGACTACCATCCATAATGACAAGGCTACAATCCATTGGAGTAACAGAAATCTCAACGACAGACTACCTTCCATAATGACAAGGCTACCATCCATTGGAGTAACAAAAATCTCGACAATAGACTACCTTCCATAATTACAAGGCTACCATCCATTGGAGTAACAAAAATCTCGACAAAAGACTACCTTTTATAATGACAAGGTTACCATCCATTGGAATAACAAAAATCTCGACAACAGACTACCTTCCATAATGACAGACTACCTTCCATAATGTCAAGGCTACTATCCATTGGAGTAACAAAAATCTGAACAATAGACTACCTTCCTTATTGACAAGGCTATAATCCATTGGAGTAACAGAAATCTCAACTACAGACTACCTTCAATAATGACAAGGCTACCATCTATTGGAATAACAAAAAACTTAACAACAGACTACCTTCCATAATGACAAGGCTACTATCCATTGGAGTAGCAGAAATCTCAATGACTGACTACCTACCATAATGACAAGGCTACCATCCATTGGAGTAACAAAAATCTCGACAACAGACTACCTTCCATAATTACAAGGCTACCATCCATTGGAGTAATAAAAATCTCGACAAAAGACTACCTTTTATAATGACAAGGTTACCATCCATAGGAATAACAAAAATCTCGACAACAGACTACCTTCCATAATGACAGACTACCTTCCATAATGTCAAGGCTACTATCCATTGGAGTAACAAAAATCTGAACAACAGACTACCTTCCTTAATGACAAGGCTATAATCCATTGGACTAACAGAAATCTCAACGACAGACTACCTTCAATAATGACAAGGCTACCATCTATTGGAATAACAAAAATCTTAACAACAGACTACCTTCCATAATGACAAGGCTACTATCCATTGGAGTAGCATAAATCTCAATGACTGACTACCTTTCATAATGACAAGGCTACCATCCATTAGAATAACAAAAATCTCGACAATAGACTACCTTTCATAATGACAAGGCTACCATCCATTGGAGTAACAAAAATTTAAACAACAGACTACCTTCCATAATGACAAGGCTATCATCCAATGGAGTTTCAAAGATATCGACAACAGACTACCTTCAATAATGACAAGGCTACCATCCATTGGAGTAACAACAATCTAGACAAAAGACTACCTTCCATAATGACAAGTTTACCATCCATTGGAATAACAAAAATCTCGACAATAGACTACCTTCCATAATGACAAGGCTAGCATCCATTGGAGTAACAAAAATCTGAACAACTGACTACCTTCCATAATGACAAGGCTACAATCCATTGGAGTTACATAAATCTCAACGACAGACTACCTTCCTTAATGAAAAGGATACCATCCATTGGAGTAACAAAAATATCTACAACAGACTACCTTCCATAATTACAAGGCTACTATCCATTTGGGTAAAAAAAATCTTGACAATAGACTAACTTCCATAATGACAAGGCTACCATCCATTGGAGTAACAAAAATCTCGACAAAAAACTACCTTCCATAATGACAAGGCTACCATCCATTGGAATAACAAAAATTTCGACAATAGACTACCTTTCATAATCACAAGGCTACCATCCATTGGAGTAATAAAAATCTGAACAACAGACTACTTTCCATAATGACAAGGCTACAATCCATTGGAGTTACATAAATCTCAACGACAGACTACCTTCCTTAATGAAAAGGCTACCATCCATTGGAGTAACAAAAATATCTACAACAGACTACCTTCCATAATTACAAGGCTACTATCCATTTGGGTAACAAAAATCTTGACAATAGACTAACTTCCATAATGACAAGGCTACCATCCATTGGAGTAACAAAAATCTTGACAAAAAACTACCTTCCATAATGACAAGGCTACCATCCATTGGAATAACAAAAATTTCGACAATAGACTACCTTCCATAATCACAAGGCTACCATCCATTAGAGTAACAAAAATCTGAACAACAGACTACCTTGCATAATTACAAGGCTATCATCCATTGGAATAACAAAGATATCGAAAACAGGCTACCTTCAATAATGACAAGGCTTCCATCCATTGGAGTAATAAAAATCTCGACAAAAGACTACCTTCCATAATGACAAGGCTACAATCCATTGGAATAACAAAAATCTCGACAACAATATACTTTCCATAATCACAAGGCTACCATTCATTAGAGTTACAAAAGTCTGACGAACAAACTACCTTCCATAATGACAAGGCTACAATCCATTGGAGTAACAAAAATCTCCACGACCGACTACCTTCCGTAATGACAAGGCGACCATCCATTGGAATAACAAAAACATCGATAATAGACTACCTTCCATAATCACAAGGCTACCATCCATTGAAGTAACAAAAATCTGAACTACAGACTACCTTGCATAATGACAAGGCTATAATCCATTGGAATAACAAAGATATCGACAACAGGCTAACTTCAATAAAGACAAGGCTTCCATCCATTGTAGTACCAAAAATCTCTCCAAAAGACTACCTTACATAATGAAAAGGCTACAATCCATTGGTATAACAAAAATCTTGACAATAGACTACCTTACGTAATGACAAGGCTACCATCCATTGGAGTAACAAAAATCTCAATGACATACTACATTCCATAATGACAAGGCTACCATCCATTGGAGTAAAAAAAATCTCAATGTTAGACTACCTTTCATAAAGACAAGGCTACCATCCATTTGAGTAACAAAAATCTCGACAAAAGACTACCTTCCATAACGACAAGGCTACCATACATTGGAGTAACACAAATCTTGACAACAGACTACCTTCCATAATGACAAGGTTACCATCCAATGGAATAAAAAATTCTCGACAACTGACTACCTTCCATAATGACAAGGCTACCATCCATTGGAGTAACAAAAATCTGAACAACAGACTACCTTCCATAATGACAAGGCTACAATCCATTGGAGTAACAGAAATCTCAATTACAGACTACCTTCCATAACGACAAGGCTACCATCCATTGGAGTAACAAAAATCTCGACAACAGACTACCATCCATAACTACAAGGTTACCGTACATTGGAGTAACACAAATCTCGACAACAGACTACCTTCCATAATGACAAGGCTACAATCTATTGGAATAATAAAAATGTCGACAATAGACTACCTTCCATAATGACAAGGCTACTATCCATTGGAGCAACAAAAATCTCAATGACATATTACCTTACATAATGACAAGGCTACCATCCATTGGAGCAACAAAAATCTCAACGACATATTACCTTCCATAATTACAAGGTTACCATCCATTGAAATAACAAGAATCTCGACAACAGACTACCTTCCATAATGACAAGGCTACCATCCAACGGAATAACAAAAATCTCGACAACAATCTACTTTCCAAAATCACAAGGCTACCATTCATTAGAGTAACAAAACTCTGAAGAACAAACTACCTTCCATAATGACAAGGCTACAATCCGTTGGAGTAACAGAAATCTCAACGACAGACTAACATCAATAATCACAAGGCTACCATCCATTGGAGTAACAAAAATCTCAATGAAAGACTACCTTCCATAATGAAAAGGCTACAATCCATTGGAATAACAAATATCTCGATAATAGACTACCTTCCATAATGACAAGGCTATCATCCATTGGAGTAACAAAAATCTCAATATCATACTGCCTTCAATAATGATAAGGCTATCATCCATTGGAGTAACAAAAATCTCAATGACAAACTACCTTCCATAAAGACAAGGCTACCATCCATTTTAGTAACAAAAATCTTGACAACGGACTACCTTTCATAACGACAAGTCTACCATACATTGGAGTAACAAAAATCGCGACAACAGACTACCTTCAATAATGACAAGGCTACCATCCATTGGAATAACAAAAATCTCGACAATTGACTACCTTCCATAATGACAAGGCTACCATCCATTGGAGTAACAAAAGTCCGAACAACTGACTACCTTGCATAATGACAAGGCTACAATCCATCGGAGTAACAGAAATCTCAATGACAAACTACCTTTCATAATGACAAGTCTACCATCCATCGGAGTAACAAAAATCTCGACAATAGACTACCATCCATAACTACAAGGCTACCATACATTGGAGTAACACAAATCTCAACAACAGACTACCTTCCATAATGTCAAGGTTACTGATCTGACCTGATCAGAAATGGACCGTCACGGCTGGCTCCGAGCAGAAAGCTTTTTTGAACGAGGTGGGGGGGGTACCTGTAAGGCACTCTGATGCTGAAGTAAGTGGGAGTACGAGCAGATAATAGCAAGTTTAAGGTTAGAATGATGAATACCTGACCCTCTAGAAACAGAGGGTATTTATAGCCCCCAGCGCTGGGCCAAGGTTCCTTCATTGGGTCGGGCAGGTTTGGCCCAATGGAGGAACTGCCAGGTTCTACGTGCGTAGTGGGGACCCGCACGTGGTCCCCTCCCTGGATGTTCTGCGTGAAGTGCGGGCGGACGGAGACACGGTCTTTTCGGAGTATCATTGGGGGGACAGTGGACTGAGTCTGCCCTAGCTGCGGTGCTCGAGGTAACGTCGAGCTGGGCCTCAGACTGTGGTGCTGGACCACCTAATGTCGAGCTGGAGGCGTATCGTCGAGCCAGTGCTTGCGCGTCGGGCACGGCCTCACTCTTTGGTCAGTGAGGCCCCTGTAAGTCCATTTGGACTGGGCCTTTGCAATGCTTTTGGTCCTGTCGGGCCCAGTCCAAAACAGGAGCCCCCCAAGTCGTGGTTCCTTTGTGAGGAGCCATGACTTGAACTCAGGTCGCTTCCTCATCGAGGTCTCGTGCCCGGGACAACGGTGCGGGCCCTCTAGGCCTCCTCGTGTAGTGCTCGGAGACACCTTCTGCGGTGGATGCCTGGAGGATCCTTACCGGGCGCGTCTGTCGAGCATACAAGGTATCTTTCGGGAACTGTGCCGCCACCCTATGGGGATAGGGTCATCATTGCGTTGGGAGCAGCGCGTCGAGGAGAGGGAGTCCGTGTTTCCAGATTTTTTCCAGTTGCGACTTTCTGTCATTGACTCTTCTAATCCGTAGCCAACTCCTACTCTTTGATTCAAGTAAGTGGTCTATCCTCTTCATTTCCCTGTTAGAATGCATGTTTTCTGGCGTTTTGTAGATGTTTTAGGGCCGTGCGCGTGGGATTAGCCCAGTAGACTTATACTTAGCCCGACATATTCATGCCTAGGACCGGCAAACGCATGTTTATGGCCGGTGTATTCATAGTTTTAGGTGATAAACTCCAGCGCTGCCCGGGGTCTTCATGATCCAGGGCGCCTGATGCATGATCGCGCGCGGCATGTTCATGGCCTTGGCCGTGGGCCTCATGGTGTGGCCCGCCATGTTCATACCTTGGGTCGACATGTTGGAGAGTGACCGCGTAGTTGGTCTTGAGGAAGAACACATCGAGTTTCAGTATGTCGGGGAGGCCACCATTCATGGAAACGGACTACGTGGTCGTGATGGAACAACGTGATTTGTCGAGCGTATGGCTTCGTGCTCATTTGACTGGTTTTCCATGCTCTGCAGGTAACCATGGCGGACGAGCCGAGCTCCTCCAGACGTCACGATCGCGAAGAACAAAGCGCCGACGAGTCGGTCAATCTGATTGATACTGTGACCGACCCTTTGCTGGATTGGGTGGGCGTCGAGCCCCGAGGGATTGCGTCGGTCTACAGTCGGGGCGACCGGGATCCGTATGCTGTCATTGAAGCAGGCCAGGGTCAACCCGACTTCCAAAAGAACTTCGTAGTCATGCGCCCGTCATCTCGTGCAAGGATCTGCTCGGTTTATCCGGAATATAGCTTCGCGATGTATGAGATCTTGTTCAAAGATCTAGGGCTGCGGCTGCCCTTCACTGACTTCCAGGCCGGGGTCTTCACTCACCTGGAGCTGGCCCCGTCCCAGCTACATCCAAACTCGCTCGCCTTCATCCGGGCGTTTGAGTTGACGTGTCGCTACCTGAGGATCGGGGCGACTATACCGCTCTTCTTCCGGATTTTTCACCTGCAGCGCCAATCCCGAGGAGGGAAACATAGTTGGGTCACCCTGAAGCAGTCGAGGAGACTCTTTAAAATGTACATGGACTCCATGAGGGGTTTTAAAGACAAGTGGTACGTGGTGCGGCCAGTTACCACCTCTGCTTTAAATTCTCTTTTCGAGGAGGAGGAGCTGCTGAGCGACGAGGACGGGGAGGCGGTTCTGGGCGACAATGGGAACCCTGTGTTGGGCCGTACGGCTAAAGTCCCCGTGCACTGGATGTCCCGGCATTACGAGCATGGGTCTGGTTATTACCATACCGCCGCCGGGGACATGTGCACGGAAGATGAGGAGGCGTACGCCGCACTTTGCCGATTTGTCGATAGCTTTAATCCTGCCTGGTGGGTTACGCGGGAAGGGGATGATATCTTGGACAAAGATGGTTACCCAACGTTCGAGTCCCGTCCGATTGATACCAAGACGCTCGTGGAGTGCCCGACGTACCGGCAGGCTGCCCGCCTGTTAGGTTGTTTATTGCTTGAATTTCTTTGCTCATCATTTGTCTATGAGTTTGCTCGATACTGACCTAACTTTATTTTGTGCAAGTTCGATGGCTGGTCGACATGAAAGGCTCTTGAAATTATCCTTCGACCAGAGGCGAGGCAGGAGGGTCGTGAAGGCCCCACAAGCGACGAGGATGGGCCCACCACACAGTCCAAATGCTCCTCAGTCGGTGAGGGTGGACTCGCCGTCAAGCTCGGGGGCCGCGTCGGATGGGACCCCAGAAGTTGAAGAGATCGACCCTAGTGCCGTCTTGATACAAAGGAAGAGGACCCGTGTGGAGAGTGGTCTGACTGCTGGCAAGGACACCGGTGCCGTTAAATCTTTCGCCTTCCCCCCTTGCTTCGAAGAGGCGGGCTTTTTCGAGAGATTCCCTCCGACAGTGGTTGCCCACGAAGCTGCAGCCATAAAAAAGATGAGTAAAGAGGACCGGAAGGCGTATCTGGCCGCCAGCATAGACGGGCTGGTAAAAATGGCTGAGATGGCTTTGGTGCTATCCGAGGACGGAGGGGATCCTGCCCGTGTTGAAGAACTCGAGCAGGAGAAGGCGGCCCTGACCTCGAGCTCGCGGAAGTTGAAGATCGCTCTGGAACGCTCCGAGGAGATGTTCCGCGAGCAGACGGCGATGCTCGATGCTGAGAGGGAGATGTTGACCCTGGAGAAGGAGAAGTCGGGGAAGTTGGCCGAGGAGGGGGAGCTTCTTCGGGCAGACAGGGATCGTCTGGGGGCCGAAGTCGAACGCTTGGCCCAGCAGATCGAGGAAATGAACGCTTCCATGCAGCCTGCCGAGGACGAGCCCGAGGACATAATGGCTTTGAAGAGTCGGTTGGAGCTGGTCGCCCATATCCGGCTCCTCGAGGCAGATTGCGTCGGGGCCTTGGAGGATGGGTTCAACTCTGCGGTCGGTCAACTCTCCTTGCTAAACCCTGGCCTGGTCACTGAGGGTATCGGCCACACACATCAGATCGTGGATGGCGTGATCGTTCCTCCGCCCGACTCTCCAAGCGCCGACAATGATGGTTCTAGGGAGACTTGACTAGGATAGCGGGCCTGCGTGCCCTTGACATTTGTATTCTTTGGGCCTGCGTGCCCGTTTGTTGTACTTTATGAACATCGCCGGCCTTCTTGGTCGGTTTATAATTGTTTTATCGCCTTCGGGCATTTATATCAATGTTGTTTTACATTTTGGATGTTTTGCCCTTGTTTGAAATCATATATTTGCATGAATTTTTAGCCTAAGTCATGGGCCCGAGGAGTGCCCGTAAGTGGCTTTGATTTGGCGAGCGAGTCTGCCCGCCTTCCGTTTGCATGCGTGTCCGGCCCTCTTTCGCTGGCCAGAGTCACCTAAGTGTTGTCCTCGAGGGGAGAGACTTCCCTTTGACCCTTTAAGATGGCCCGTCATTCTTGATGGCATGTCGGGCATTTTGGAGCGAAGTTGCTCGGTCGGGCGTGGGGCCCGTTAGGGACTATTTTCCCTTGGTGTGAACTGCCCATCGCGAGCTGGGTGTTCTGCCTTATGGGTACAATGACGGTGGGGCTCGGTATAGCTGTCCACGTCGGGCATTATCAATCGTCATCGTTTACCGCGCGATTCTGTGCCATTTTGGTTGTACGTCGGGCTTGTACCTTAGCCTTATACGAAGTCGGACGTTTTTCCTCGTTGGCCGAGCGTGGGTGCTGCTGGCCGAGGGTCCCAGGTGTTGGTAGTTTCTAACTGTAGTACTGCTTCAGCTTAGCAGCGTTCCAGTGTCGTGGTAATGGCTCTCCGTCTAATTGCTCGAGGTAGTATGTGAAGGAAAATTGCGATCAAAAACGCAGCGGAATATAAAATTTTCCTTTAGAGATCCTTACGAATGAGCATGGTCAGTGATAGAAAGTTTTACCTCTTGTGGCGATTCAGAACTTTGTTGTCGTGATCACGAGCGTTGATGAAGAACAACGCCTCTACTCAGTCCACACGAACAGATTGCTTCCGGTCACAGTGCTAGCTGATCACGAACGGAAACCTTGAGTGAGAGAGAGAGTCAAAAACGAAAATGCATCAAGTGAAAAAACTTCATCACAAGGGATCTATTTATAGAATCACTCGTGTGGGCTACAAGCTAAAAGCCCAATTAAGGCTATAAGCTAAAAGCCCAATTAAGCTTATGGACATCATACCTTATGATGTACCATATATCACTTATCCACGTGGTACCTTACCACTTTCCGTATTACACTTAAGTGCACCGTACCTTACGGTGTTCCTTATTTATTCTATCTCTCATCAACCTGTCCTTATGTGTGTGACCCTGTAGGTTTTCGCGACGTTGGCAATTATATTAAATTACATATTTAATATAATAAACAGTGAGCGGTATCTAGCAACACATCACTGTTACCCAAGTCACGAAAATGTCATGTGATCTGACCAAACCTTTTCCGTGATAATATTTGTGTTGTACAATTACCCTTTTGCCCTCATGTCTATATTGAACACAAGGCATACATTGTGTCACCCTTGTCCAGTTCAATATTGGGCCCTTAGACATTTATCCTGTTATGCAGGATGAGCAAATTCCATCTAGGTCACTCATGTCCCTTAGCATGCTTTGTGAAGTACCCATCAACCATCTTTATAGTCATCCAGTTACGGATGACGTTTGATCAGCAATAAAGTACTTGACTCTACATCTAGGGTCCATAGTGGTTTCAGGTCGAAGGGTGGTATACACCATTATCATCATGAGAATAACTTATGACACTTTGCATAACATTCTATGTAGTATTCTCATAACGGGTCAATCCAATATAAATATTACTCCTAATATTCATACCTATGTCAAGACTTGATAACTCCTTATCTATGATCCATGAGATGTGATCATCAATCTATCTTCATAATAATCTTAATGCTTTAATGTTATCCCACTTCACATTTAAGCTTGACTACGGATACTTTAAGAATAGTTTCTTATGTTTAATGGGATCTCATGATTAAGTCACACTTAACATTTCATTAAACCAATAAACAATTCTAGGGACTTTATTATTTTGGAAAACATAATAAAGAAATGCCTTTTATTATTAATAAATAATTCGATATAAGTACCAAAAGTATTGGCCTCTAGGGCTTATACCAACAGTATGCCCCGGTACCTGTGGTGCCGTGGACGCGGTAAGGTCCTTCCCAGTTCGCGGCCAACTTCCCTTCGCGGGAATCTTTCTGGTTCCTGCGTAATACCAGACTGCCGATTTCGAACTCGCGCTTGATGACCTTGTCGTTGTGGCGCAGAGCTACTCGTTGTTTTAAGGTGGCTTCGCGCAGGGCTGCACCCGATTGGATTTCCTCGACAAGGTCGAGTTCATCCCTTAGTGCTTCGTCGTTCTTTTCTTCGTCGAGGGGTTCCTCCGTTCGTCGGGATGGTTCCATGATTTCGACCGGGATGACAGCCTCGGTGCCATACGTCAGTCGGAATGGTGTCTCACCCGTCGTTGAGTGGGGTGTGGTGCGGTATTCCCACAAGATGCTGTGGAGCTCCTCGATCCATCCTCTTTTGGCTTCGCCGAGTCGACGTTTGAGCCCTCGGAGGATAACCCTGTTCGCGGCTTCGGCCTGCCCGTTGGTCTGAGGGTGCTCGACCGACGTGAAATGTTGGTTTGTCCCAAGTTTGGTGACGAAGTCCCGGAACCCGTGGTCGGTGAACTGGGTGCCGTTGTCGGTCACCAGGGCCTGCGGAATCCCGAACTTGGCGAGGACGTTTCTTTTGTAGAAACGGAGGATATTGTGCGAGGTGATTTTTGCGAGTGCCTCAGCCTCGATCCACTTCGTGAAGTAATCCATGGTGACGATTAGAAATTTGTTCTGGTAGGTTCCTTGCACGAATGGCCCGAGGATGTCCATGCCCCACCAGGCGAACGGCCATGGGGATGACAATGTGTTCAGCTCGTGCGGGGGGGCGAGGTGCATATCCCCGTGCTTCTGGCACTTGTCACATTTTTTCACGTGTTCCTTGGCGTCCTGTTGCATCGTCGGCCAGTAGTACCCTGCTCGAAGGGCTTTCCTTGCCAAGGATTTACCGCCCATGTGCTGGGCGTTAATTCCTTCGTGTATCTCCCGCAGCACGTCGGGGATGGCGGACTCGTCGATTAATTTTAGGAGGGGAATGGAGAATCCTCTTCGGTACAGTTTCTGCTCGAGAACTACATAGGAACATGCTCGTCGCTTGATTATGGCAGCTTCGGACTGGTTCGACGGGAGTTCTCCTTTAGTCAGGAAATTATAAACCGGGGTCATCCAGGATGTGGCATCGCCGATGGCATGGATCTCGACCGTAGTCGGGGGTGGTTTGATACTCGGACGTGCCAGAGATTCCTGGATGACAGATTTATTCCCGCCCTTCTTTCGTGTGCTCGCGAGTTTGGACAATATGTCCGCCCTCGTGTTTTGCTCGCGGGGAACATGAGAAATTTCTGCAAGTACGAACTTTGTCATGTGTTTTTTGACTAAGTTCAAATACTCGACGAGGTTGTCATTTTTGGCCTAGTAGCTTCCCTGTACTTGAGAGGCGACGAGCTGGGAGTCGGTGTAAATTTGAACCTCGCGGGCTCCCAGGTCCTCGGCTAGTCTCAGTCCTGCGAGCAGGGCTTCGTATTCTGCCTGGTTATTTGACGTCGGGAAGGAGAGAACCAAGGAGTGCTCGATCACTACGCCTTCTTCGTTTTCCAGGAGGATCCCTGCACCGCTACCGGACGAGCTGGAGGCTCCGTCGACGAAGATGGTCCACTTGTGTTCCTTCCCTGGGGGAAGGTCGTGAGTGGTCATCTCCGCGACGAAGTCGGCCAAGGCTTATGCTTTCAGGGCCTTCCTGCTCTCGTACTGAATGTCGAATTCGGAGAGTTCCAAGGACCACTTCAGCATCCTGCCCGCCATGTCTGGCCGACCCAGGAGCTGCCTCACCGGCTGATCGGTTCGCACGATGATGGTGTGGGCTAGAAAGTAGTGTCTGAGCCTCCTCGCAACGTTGACGAGGGCCAGAGCAACCTTTTCTATCTGCCGATATCTGCTTTCGGGCCCTTGTAAGGCTTTGCTCGTGAAGTAGACAGGTTTCTTCTCGTCAGGGGTCTCGCGGACAAGGGCTGCGCTGATGGCTTCGTTCGAAACGGCTAAGTATAAGTACAGCGATTCCCCGTCGTCTGGTCGAGACAACACGGGCGATTGAGACAGGCTCTGCTTCAGATGGCGAAGTGCGTGCTCGCATTCCTCATTCAATTCAAAGGATGCTTCCTTTCGAAGGAGTTTGAAGAAGGTGAGGGCGTGTTGAGCGGACTTCGCGACGAAGCGGGATAGTGACGTCAGCATGCCGTTCATGATTTGTATCGAATTCTTCGACGTCGGTGTCGGGAGGTCGGAGAATGCCCGACATTTGTCGTGGTTGGCTTCAATCCCTCGTTCTGTTAGATAGAATCCAAGGAATTTTCCTGCCTTAACCCCGAACGTGCACTTCTCGGGGTTGAACCTCATTTTCCACTGTCTCGCTTGGGCGAAGACTGTCTTGAGATGAGCTGCGTGATCGGTGTCTGCTCGGGATTTGACGATCATGTCGTCCATATATACCTCGAGCATGTCGCCAATCTGTTTGTTGAACACTTTGTTCATCATACGTTGGTAAGTTGCTCCGGCGTTCTTCAGTCCGAAGGGCATTACGTTGTAGTAATAGTTGCCCGAGCTGGTCATGAACGCCGTGCAGTGTGTGTCGCCCAGAGCCATTGGGATTTGGTTATATCCCGAGTAGGCGTCCATGAAAGACAAAGTCTTATAGCCGGCCGAGTTGTCGACCAGCATGTCTATGTTAGGTAAAGGAAAAGCATCCTTCGGGCAAGCCCGGTTGAGGTCGGTATAGTCAACACACATTCTCCATTTTCCATTATTCTTTTTAACAAGTACAACATTTGACAGCCAGGTGGAGTACCGGGCTTCAGAAATAAAATTTGCCTCTAGGAGGTCTTTTACAGCTTTTTCAGCAGCCTCCGTTTTTTTTGGAGACTGCCTACGCCTACGTTTTACTACGGCCTTGGCGGCTGGATCAATGGCGAGGTGGTGACAGGTGACCTCAGGGTCGAGTCCGGGCATCTCTGCAGCGCTCCAGGCGAAGAGATCAGCGTTCTCGCGCAGACATGCCTTGATTTGGTTCCTGGCCAAGTCGGGGAGGTCTTTTCCAATCTTCACTCCCTTGGTCGGGTCTGTGCCGAGGGGAACGAGTTCAAAATCACCGTCCGGAATAGGTCGGAGTGGGATTTGCTCGCTGCTGGATGGCTCGCCCTGATCAAAGCGAGCGTCGAGGGCTATGGAATCGACCTTAGGTGGGGCCTTCTGGACTTCTTTCTCGGGGGATGCCTTTCTGTCGGGCTCCTGCTTCGTTCTCTTGGTGGGTCTGGTCCCTACGTCGACGGTATCCCGTCCCTTTGAAGCAGCGATGAAGCACCTGCGGGCGGCGGCGAGGTCTCCTTGGATGGTGGCTACCCTTTCCCTTTTGGTATAGAACTTCATCTTCAGATGGACAGTCGAGGGCACCGCTGTCAACTCCGCCAGAGTCGGTCTCCCCAAGATGCAATTGTATAGAGACGGGCAGTCAATGACGAGGAAGCGGACCTTAACCTGTCTTGTAGCTGTTCCATCTCCGAACGTAACCAGGAGCTCGACATAACCCCAAAGTTTGGAAGTCGAGACGTTGAAGCCTTGAAGATCCGAACCCACATACGGAGAGAGATGTGAGTCGTCCAGTTGCAAGGTCCGGAACTGCTGGCTGTACATCACGTCGACGGAACTCTCTTCGTCGACCAGGATACGATGCACGTCAAAATTGGCCATTTTTTCCCTTATCAGCAAGGGGATGACCGCGTTTGGGGCTCCGCCAGGTAGTTCTTCCAGGTAGAAGGTGATGGGCTCTGACCTGCCCTTCACCCTTTCAAACGTCACAGTTTGTGGAGGAGCTATGTCGACCAGCTCGTCCAACTTCCTCTTAGCTGAATTGATGGTGAGGTCGTTGAACCCGCCCCCGTTGATGACCATGGCGGAGGGGAAGTATTCCCACCTGCTGTGTGTTATCAGGGGCTCCTGCAGGAGCTCGGGAACATCGAAATCCTAGGGCCTGGTTACCGAGAAGGCGGTCTGGATAGGCACCGACTCGTCTGATGGTCGGGCATCTTCTTCGGGCTCCTTGGTTTCATGGGCGTTACGACGGGGAGCGTCGTTTCGCCTGTACTGTGCGAGCCTCCCTCCCTTGATGAGGGTTTCAATGGCGTCCTTGAGGTGGACGCAGTCTTCTGTCAAATGACCATGACTCCTATGGTATTGACAATATTTATTTTTATCTGCCCCTGGCTTGGCGGGAGCAGGTCGGGGACGCTTGACGCCACCGTCTCTGAAATCTGTACTGGCACACTCTGACAAAATACGCTGGCGGGAAGCCGTGAGCGGAGTGTACTCGGTGAAACGGCCGGAGGGGCCCTTTGTAACCGGACTTCCCGGGGTCGATCTTCCTTCATTTTCTCCCCGATTCGTCGGGGAGGAGGCTCTTGTCGCGAGCTGCTGCTGTTGTTGGGAGCGGGAGCCCTGGAGTCTCGGGCCATGTTGGCAGCTTCCCTCTCCTCGTAGTCCATGTATGCTCGGGCCTTGTCGAGGAGGGCATCAAAAGTTGGAGGTGGCTCAATACCCACAGCTTTTCTGAATTCTGTGCCGGGGAGGAGACCCCTCTCCAGCAAGTATCTTTTCATATGGTCCGTGCAGGGGACCTGTATTGCTTCCCGGTTATAGCGGTTGATGAATTCCCTCAAGGTTTCATCCTGTCTTTGGATGATGGCCTCGAGGGCCGCCTCGGTCTTCGGATGGCGTCGAGAAGCTGTGAAGGAACTGATGAACTGGTTCTTCAGGTTCCGCCACGACGTAATTGAGCCCGGGGCGAGCCCTTTATACCAGTCCATGGCCGCCTTCCTGAGAGTCGTAGGGAAAAGACGACACTTGATGGGCCCCCCGACATTATGATAGTGGAGCATGGCTTCGAACCCATCAATGTGGTCGACCGGGTCCACTACTCCGTCATACTCCTTCAGGTGCGGGGGCTTCTCCATTTCCGGGGGGATAGGTGCATCCATGATGGCCTGCCACAGGGGACCGCGGGGGTCGTCCTCGTCGCTCCTCTCCGGAGAAAGAGAAGGGGTCCTGTAATTATGCCTGGCACGATGATCGTGCTGAGTTTTCCTCGAGCGTGATGCTCGGTGGTTGAAGGATACACGCCCGTCCCCGGCGTGCCTCTTGTCGTGCCTTGATGGGTCGCGACTGGGTTCTTCAGCAGGGATGACGGGCTGTCTCTCATGGTAGGGCCGCCTCTGCTTTGGCCGGGGAGAAGGGCTCCTGGAGTTCTCCCTATAGTGTCTTCGCGGGGGAGAAGGGTGTTGAGCTTCCGTGATCCGAGGAGGTGGAGAATGTGGCCTCCGATGCCTCCTCGGGGGTCGTCGATCATCTTCAAGTGCCCTTAATCTTTCTCCTTGGGCGAAGATGAGATAATTAGTCTGATTAATGGCCGCGAACAGTGCTTGAGTCGTGGCATCTGCCCCGGCGGGAACTAGGACTTCATAGAACCGGGCAGCTCTGTGATGAGCGAGAGCTACCGGGTCGTCCTCGAGTGCTGGAGGGGTCGTAGAGGATGATGCAGTAGCCCCGTCCCTGTAGGGGGAAGGTCCAGGGGCTATTGTCACAGGGATGGCACCGTGGCCGGGATCACCGGGGTTGTCGAGGTGTCCATTCTTGTCCGCGGTACCGTTATTAGTGTCGGCGACACGGACGGGCTGCTCGGCGCGAGCTGGATCAGCCATGACAGGTAGTTGAATTGAGCTTTGGTCTTTAGAATTGTTCGTTAGACGGCGCCACTGATCTGACCTGATCAGAAATGGACCGTCACGGCTGGCTCCGAGCAGAAAGCTTTTTTGAACGAGGTGGGGGGGGTACCTGCAAGGCACTCCGATGCTGAAGTAAGTGGGAGTACGAGCAGATAATAGCAAGTTTAAGGTTAGAATGATGAATACCTGACGCTCTGGAAACAGAGGGTATTTATAGCCCCCAGCATTGGGCCAAGGTTCCTTCATTGGGCCGGGCAGGTTTGGCCCAATGGAGGAACTGCCAGGTTCTACGTGCGTAGTGGGGACCCGCACGTGGTCCCCTCCCTGGATGTTCTGCGTGAAGTGCGGGTGGACGGAGACGCAGTCTTTTCGGAGTATCGTTGGGGGGACAGTGGACTGAGTCTGCCCTAGCTGGGGTGCTCGAGGTAACGTCGAGCTGGGCCTCAGACTGTGGTGCTGGACCACCTCATGTCGAGCTGGAGGCGTATCGTCGAGCCAGTGCTTGCGCGTCGGGCGCGGCCTCACTCTTTGGTCGGTGAGGCCCCTGTAAGTCCATTTGGACTGGGCCTTTGCAATGATTTTGGGCCTGTCGGGCCCAGTCCAGAACAGTTACCATCCAATTGAATAAAAAATTCTCGACAACTAACTACCTTCCATAATGACAAGGCTACAATCCATTGGAATAACAAAAATCTGGACAATAGACTACCTTCCATAATGACAAGGCTACCATCCATTGGAGCAACAAAAATCTCAACAAAATATTACCTTACATAATGACATGGATACCATCCATTGGAGTAACAAAAATCTCAACGACAGACTACCTTCCATAATTACAAGGTTACCATCCATTGAAATAACAAAAATCTCGACAACAGACTACCTTCCATAATGACAAGGCTACCATCCAACGGAATAACAAAAATCTCGACAACAGTCTACTTTCCATAATCACAAGGCTACCATTCATTAGAGTAACAAAAGTCTGACGAACAAACTACCTTCCATAATGACAAGGCTACGATCCATTGGAGTAACAGAAATCTCCACGGCCGACTACCTTTTGTAATGACAAGGCTACCATCCATTGGAATAACAAAAACATCGATAATAGACTACATTCCATAATCACAAGGATACCATCCATTGAAGTAACAAAAATCTGAACTACAGACTACCTTGCAAAATGATAAGGCTATCATCCATTGGAATAACAAAGATATCGACAACAGGCTAACTTCAATAAAGACAAGGCTTCCATCCATTGGAGTAACAAAAATCTCGACAAAAGACTACCTTACATAATGAAAAGGCTATAATCCATTGGTATAACAAAAATCTTGACAATAGACTACCTTACGTAATTCCAAGGCTACCATCCATTGGAGTAACAAAAATCTCAATGACATACTACCTTCCATAATGACAAGGCTACCATCCATTGGAGTAACAAATATCTCAATGTTAGACTACCTTTCATAAAGACAAGGCTACCATCCATTTGAGTAACAAAAATCTCGACAAAAGACTACCTTCCATAACGACAAGGCTACCATACATTAGAGTAACACAAATCTTGACAACAGACTACGTTCCATAATGACAAGGTTACCATCCAATGGAATAAAAAATTCTCGACAACTGACTACCTTCCATAATGACAAGGCTACCATCCATTGGAGTAACAAAAATCTGAACAACAGACTACCTTCCATAATGACAAGGCTACAATCCATTGGAGTAACAGAAATCTCAATGACAGACTACCTTCCATAACGACAAGGCTACCATCCATTGGAGTAACAAAAATCTCGACAACAGACTACCATCCATAACTACAAGGCTACCATACATTGGAGTAACACAAATCTCAACAACATACTACCTTCCATAATGACAAGGTTACCATCCAATGGAATAAAAAATTCTCGACAACTAACTACCTTCCATAATGACAAGGCTACAATCCATTGGAATAACAAAAATGTCGACAATAGACTACCTTCCATAATGACAAGGCTACCATCCATTGGAGCAACAAAAATCTCAACGACAGACTACCTTCCATAATTACAAGGTTAACATCCATTGAAATAACAAGAATCTCGACAACAGACTACCTTCCATAATGACAAGGCTACCATCCAACGGAATAAAAAAAATCTCGACAACAGTCTACTTTCCAAAATCACAAGGCTACCGTTCATTAGGGTAACAAAAGTCTGACGAACAAACTACCTTCCATAATGACAAGGCTATAATTCGTTGGAGTAACAAAAATCTCAATGACAAACTAACATCAATAATCACAAGGCTACCATTTATTGGAATAACAAAAATCTTGACAAAATACTACCTTCCATAATGTAAAGGCTACAATCCATTGGAATAACAAATATCTCGACAATAGACTACCTTCCATAATGACAAGGCTATCATCCATTGGAGTAACAAAAATCTCAACGACATACTACCTTCAATAATGATAAGGCTATCATCCATTGGAGTAACAAAAATCTCAATGACAGACTACCTTCCATAAAGACAAGGCTACCATCCATTTGAGTAACAAAAATCTTGACAACGGACTACCTTTCATAACGACAAGTCTACCATACATTGGAGTAACAAAAATCACGATAACATACTACCTTCAATAATGACAAGGCTACCATCCATTGGAATAACAAAAATCTCGACAATAGACTACCTTCTTTAATGACAAGGCTACAATCCATTGGAGTAACAGAAATTCGAACAACTGACTACCTTGCATAATGACAAGGCTATCATCCATTGGAGTAACAAAGATATCGACAACATACCACCTTCAATAATGACAAGGCTACCATACATTGAAGTAACTCAAATCTCGACAACAGACTACCGTCCATAATGACAAGGTTACCATCCAATGGAATAACAAAAATATCTACAACAAACTACCTTCCATAATTACAAAGCTACCATCCATTTGGGTTACAAAAATATCGATAATAGACTACCTTCCATAATGACAAGGCTACCATCCATTGGAGTAACAAAAATCTCAAAAACAAACTACCTTCCATTATGACCTGGCTACCATCCAATGGAATAAAATATTCTCGACAACAGACTACCTTCCATAATGACAAGTCTACCATCCATTGGAGTAAAAAAAATCTAAACAACAGACTACCTTCCATAATGACAAGGCTACAATCCGTTGGAGTAACAGAAATCTCAACGACAGACTAACATCAATAATCACAAGGCTACCATCCATTGGAGTAACAAAAATCTCAATGACAGACTACCTTCCATAATGAAAAGGCTACAATCCATTGGAATAACAAATATCTCGACAATAGACTACCTTCCATAATGACAAGGCTATCATCCATTGGAGTAACAAAAATCTCAACAACATACTGCCTTCAATAATGATAAGGCTATCATCCATTGGAGTAACAAAAATCTCAATGACAGACTACCTTCCATAAAGACAAGGCTACCATCCATTTGAGTAACAAAAATCTTGACAACGGACTACCTTTCATAACGACAAGTCTACCATACATTGGAGTAACAAAAACCGCGACAACAGACTACCTTCAATAATGACAAGGCTACCATCCATTGGAATAACAAAAATCTCGACAATAGACTACCTTCCATAATGACAAGGCTACCATCCATTGGAGTAACAAAAATCCGAACAACTGACTACCTTGCATAATGACAAGGCTACAATCCATCAGAGTAACAGATATCTCAATGACTGACTACCTTCCATAATGACAAGTCTACCATCCATCGGAGTAACAAAAATCTCGACAATAGACTACCATCCATAACTACAAGGCTACCATACATTGGAGTAACACAAATCTCGACAACAGACTACCTTCGATAATGTCAAGGTTACCATCCAATGGAATAAAAAATTCTCGACAACTAACTACCTTCCATAATGACAAGGCTACAATCCATTGGAATAAAAAAAATCTCGACAATAGACTACCTTCCATAATGACAAGGCTACCATCCATTGGAGCAACAAAAATCTCAACAAAATATTACCTTACATAATGACATGGATACCATCCATTGGAGTAACTAAAATCTCAACGACAGACTACCTTCCATAATTACAAGGTTACCATCCATTGAAATAACAAAAATCTCGACAACAGACTACCTTCCATAATGACAAGGCTACCATCCAACGGAATAACAAAAATCTCGACAACAGTCTACTTTCCATAATCACAAGGCTACCATTCATTAGAGTAACAAAAGTCTGACGAACAAACTACCTTCCATAATGACAAGGCTACGATCCATTGGAGTAACAGAAATCTGAACGGCCGACTACCTTTCGTAATGACAAGGCTACCATCCATTGGAATATAAAAAACGTCGATAATAGACTACATTCCATAATCACAAGGATACCATCCATTGAAGTAACAAAAATTTGAACTACAGACTACCTTGCAAAACGATGAGGCTATCATCCATTGGAATAACAAAGATATCGACAACAGGCTAACTTCAATAAAGACAAGGCTTCCATCCATTGGAGTAACAAAAATCTCGACAAAAGACTACCTTACATAATGAAAAGGCTACAATCCATTGGTATAACAAAAATCTTGACAATAGACTACCTTACGTAATGACAAGGCTACCATCCATTGGAGTAACAAAAATCTCAATGACATACTACCATCCATAATGACAAGGCTACTATCCATTGGAGTAACAAATATCTCAATGTTAGACTACCTTTCATAAAGACAAGGCTACCATCCATTTGAGTAACAAAAATCTCGACAAAAGACTACCTTCCATAACGACAAGGCTACCATACATTAGAGTAACACAAATCTTGACAACAGACTACGTTCCATAATGACAAGGTTACCATCCAATGGAATAAAAAATTCTCGACAACTGACTACCTTCCATAATGACAAGGCTACCATCCATTGGAGTAACAAAAATCTGAACAACAGACTACCTTCCATAATGACAAGGCTACAATCCATTGGAGTAACAGAAATCTCAATGACAGACTACCTTCCATAACGACAAGGCTACCATCCATTGGAGTAACAAAAATCTCGACAACAGACTACCATCCATAACTACAAGGCTACCAGACATTGGAGTAACAAAAATCTTGACAACAGACTACCTTCCATAATGACAAGGTTACCATCCAATGTTATAACAAATTCTCGACAACTAACTACCTTCCATAATGACAAGGCTACAATCCATTGGAATAACAAAAATGTCGACAATAGACTACCTTCCATAATGACAAGGCTACCATCCATTGGAGCAACAAAAATCTCAACGACAGACTACCTTCCATAATTACAAGGTTACCATCCATTGAAATAACAAGAATCTCGACAACAGACTACCTTCCATAATGACAAGGCTACCATCCAACGGAATAAAAAAAATCTCGACAACAATCTACTTACCATAATCACAAGGCTACCTTTCATTAGACTAACAAAAGTCTGACGAACAAACTACCTTCCATAATGACAAGGCTATAATTCGTTGAAGTAACAGAAATCTCAACGAAAGACTAACATCAATAATCACAAGGCTACCATCCATTGGGATAACAAAAATCTTGACAAAATACTACTTTCCATAATGTAAAGGCTACAATGCATTGGAATAACAAATATCTCGACAATAGACTACCTTCCATAATGACAAGGCTATCATCCATTGGAGTAACAAAAATCTCAACGACATACTACTTCAATAATGATAAGGCTATCATCCATTGGAGTAACAAAAATCTCAATGACAGACTACATTCCATAAAGACAAGGCTACCATCCATTTGAGTAACAAAAATCTTGACAACAGACTACCTTTCATAACGACAAGTCTAACATACATTGGAGTAACAAAAATCGCGACAACAGACTACCTTCAACAATGACAAGGCTACCATCCATTGGAATAACAAAAATCTCGACAATAGACTACCTTCCATAATGACAAGGCTATCATCCATTGGAGTAACAAAAATCTCAACGACATACTACCTTCAATAATGATAAGGCTATCATCCATTGGAGTAACAAAAATCTCAATGACAGACTACCTTCCATAAAGACAAGGCTACCATCCATTTGAGTAACAAAAATCTTGACAACGGACTACCTTTCATAACGACAAGTCTACCATACATTGGAGTAACAAAAATCGCGACAACAGACTACCTTCAATAATGACAAGGCTACCATCCATTGGAGTAAAAAAAATCTGAACAACAAACTACCTTCCATAATGACAAGGCTACCATCCATTGGAGTAACAAATATCTAGCCAACAGTCTACCTTCCATAATGACAAGGCTACCATCCATCGGAGTAACAAAATATCGACAACAAACTACCTTCCATAATGAAAAGGCTACCATCCATTGGAGTAACAAAAATGTCGACAACAAACTACCTTCCATAACGACAAGGCTACCATCCAGTGGAATAATAAAAATATCGACAATAAACTACATTCCATAATGACAAGGCTACCATCCATTGGAGTAGCAAAAATGTCGACAACACACTACCTTCAATAATGACAAGGCTACCATCCATTGGAGTAACAAAAATATCGACAACAGACTACCTTACATAATGAAATGACTACCATCCATTGGAGTAACAAAAATCACGACAACATAATACCTTATATAATGACTAGGATACCATTCATTAGAGTAACAAAGATATCGACAACAGACAACCTTCCATAATGACAAGGCTAGCATCCATTGGAGTGAGAAAAATCTCGAAAACAGACTATCTTCCATAATGACAAGTCTACCATCCATTGGAATTACAATAATCTCGACAATAGACTATCTTCCATAATGGCTAGGCTACCATCCCTTAGATTAACAAAGATATCGACAACACACTACCTTCTATAATGACAAGGCTACCATACATTGTAATAACAAAAATCTCGACAACAAACTACCTTTCCATAATGACAACGCTACCATACATTGTAGTAACAAAAATCTCGACAACAGTCTACCTTCCATAATGACAAGGCTACCGTCCATTGGAGTAACTAAAATCTCGACAATAGACTACCTTCCATAATGACAAGGCTACCATCCATTGGAGTAACAAAAATGTCGACAACAAACTACCTTCGATAATGACAAGGCTACCATCCATTAGAGTTACAAAAATCTCGACAACAGACTACTTTCCATAATGACAAGGCTACGATCCATTAGAGTAACAAAAATTTCGACAACAGACTACCTTCCATAATGATAAGGCTACCATCCATTGGAGTAATGAAAATATCAACAAGAGACTACCTTCCATAATGACAAGGCTACCATGCATTGGAGTAATGAAAATATCAACAAGAGACTACCTTCCATAATGGCAAGGCTAAAATCCATTGGAGTAACAAAAATCTCGACAATAGACTACCTTCCATAATGACAAGGCTACTATCCATTGGAGTAACAAGAATCTTGGCAACAGACTACCTTCCATAATGAAAATGCTACCATCCATTGGAGTAATGAAAATATCAACAAGAGACTACCTTCCATAATGACAAGGATACCATGCATTGGAGTAATGAAAATATCAACAAGAGACTACCTTCCATAATTACAAGGCTACCATCCATTGGAGTAACAAAAATCTCACCAACAGACTACCTTCCATAATGACAAGGCTACCATCCATTGGAGTGAGAAAAATCTCGATATTAGACTACCATCCATAATGACAAGGCTACCATCCATTGGAGTAACAAAATCTCGACAACAAAATACCTTCCATAATGACAAGGCTACCATCCATTGGAGTAACAAAAATCTCGACAAGAAACTACCTTCCATAATAACAAGGCTACCATCCATTGGAATAACAAAAATATCAACAACAAACTACATTCCATAATGACAAGGCTACCATCCATTGGAGTGACAAAAATCTCAACAATAGACTACCTTCCATAATGACAAGGCTACCATCCATTGGAGTAACAAAAATATCTACAACAAATTACCTTACATAATGAAAAACCTACCATCCATTGGAGTAACAAAAATATCGACAACAAAATACCTTCCATAATGACTAGGCTACCATCCATTGGAGTAACAAAGATATCGACAACCGACTTCCTTCAATAATGTCAAGGCTACCATCCATTGGAGTGAAAAAAATCTCAAAAACAGACTACCTTCCATATTGGCAAGGCTACCATCCATTGGAGTGACAAAAATATCGACAATAGACTACTTTCCATAATGACAAGGCTACCATCCATTGGAGTAATGAAAATATCAATAAGAGACTACCTTTAATAATGACAAGGCTACCATGCATTGGAGTAATGAAAATATCAACAAGAGACTACCTTCCATAATGACAAGGCTACCATCCATTGGAGTAACAAAAATCTCGACAATAGACTACCTTCCATAATGACAAGGCTACTATCCATTGGAGTGACAAAAATCTCGACAACAGACTACCTTCCATAATGACAAGGCTACCATCCATTGGAGTAATGAAAATATCAACAAGAGACTACCTTTCATAATGACTAGGCTACCATCCATTGGAGTAACAAAGATATCGATAATAGATTACCTTCCATAATGACAAGGCTACAATCCATTGGAGTGACAAAAATCTCGACAACAGACTACCTTCCATAATGACAAGGCTACCATCCATTGTAGTAACAAAAATCTCGAAAACAGAATACCTTCCATAATGGAAAGGCTAAAATCCATTGGAGTAACAAAAATCTCGCCAACAGTCTACCTTCCATAATGACAAGGCTACCATCCATTGGAGTAACAAAATATCGACAACAAACTACCTTCCATAATGAAAAGGCTACCATCCATTGGAGTAACAAAAATGTCGACAACAAACTACCTTCCATAAAGACAAGGCTACCATCCATTGGAATAATAAAAATATCGACAATAAACTACGTTCCATAATGACAAGGCTACCATCCATTAGCGTAACAAAAATGTCAACAACACACTACCTTCAATAATGACAAGGCTACCATCCATTGGAGTAACAAAAATATCGACAACAGACTACCTTACATAATGAAATGCCTACCATCCATTGGAGTAACAAAAATCACGACAACATAATACCTTCCATAATGACTAGGATACCATTTATTGGAGTAACAAAGATATCGACAATAGACAACCTTCCATAATGACAAGGCTACCATCCATTGGAGTGAGAAAAATCTCGAAAACAACCTATCTTCCATAATGACAAGTATACCATCCATTGGAATGACAAAAATCTCGACAATAGACTACCTTCCATAATGACTAGGCTACCATCCATTAGATTAACAAAGATATCGACAACAAACTACCTTCTATAATGACAAGGCTACCATACATTGTAATAACAAAAATCTCGACAGCAAACTACCTTCCATAATGACAACGCTACCATACATTGTAATAACAAAAATCTCAACAACAGTCTACCTTCCATAATGACAAGGCTACCATCCATTGGAGTAACAAAAATGTCGACAACAAACTACCTTCGATAATGACAAGGATACCATCCATTAGAGTAACAAAAATCTCGACAATAGACTACCTTCCATAATGGCAAGGCTACGATCCATTAGAGTAACAAAAATTTCGACAACAGACTACCTTCCATAATGATAAGGCTACCATCCATTGGAGTAATGAAAATATCAACAAGAGACTACCTTCCATAATTACAAGGCTACCATCCATTGGAGTAACAAAAATCTCACCAACAGACTACCTTCCATAATGACAAGGCTACCATCCATTGGAGTGACAAAAATCTCGACAATAGACTACCTTCCATAATGACAAGGCTACCATCCATTGGAGTAATGAAAATATCAATAAGAGACTACCTTTAATAATGACAAGGCTACCATGCATTGGAGTAATGAAAATATCAACAAGAGACTACCTTCCATAATGACAAGGCTACCATCCATTGGAGTAACAAAAATCTCGCCAATAGTCTACCTTCCATAATGACAAGGCTACCATCCATTGAAGTAACAAAATATCGACAACAAACTACCTTCTATAATGAAAAGGCTACCATCCATTGGAGTAACAAAAATGTCGACAACAAACTACCTTCCATAACGACAAGGCTACCATCCATTGGAATAATAAAAATATCGACAATAAACTATGTTCCATAATGACAAGGCTACCATCCATTGGAGTAACAAAAATGTCGACAACACACTACCTTCAATAATGACAAGGCTACCATCCATTGGAGTAAGAAAAATATGGACAACAGACTACCTTACATAATGAGATGCCTACCATCCATTGGAGTAACAAAAAACACCACAACATAATACCTTCCAGAATGACTAGGCTACCATCCATTGGAGTAACAAAGATATCGACAACAGACAACCTTCCATAATGACAAGGCTACCATCCATTGGAGTGAGAAAAATCTCGAAAACAGACTATCTTCCATAATGACAAGTCTACCATCCATTGGAATGACAAAAATCTCGACAATAGACTACCTTCCATAATTACTAGGCTACCATCCATTAGATTAACAAAGATATCGACAACAGACTACCTTCTATAATGCCAAGGCTACCATACATTGTAATAACAAAAATCTCGACAACAAACTACCTTCAATAATGACAACGCTACCATACGTTGTAGTAACAAAACTCTCGACAACAGTCTAACCTCCATAATGACAAGGCTACCATCCATTGGAGTAACTAAAATATCGATAATAGACTACCTTCCATAATGACAAGGCTACCATCCATTGGAGTAACAAAAATGTCGACAACAAACTACATTCGATAATGACAAGGCTACCATCCATTAGACTAACAAAAATCTCGACAACAGACTACCTTCCATAATGACAAGGCTACGATCCATTAGAGTAACAAAAATTTCGACAACAGACTACCTTCTATAATGATAAGGCTACCATCCATTGGAGTAATGAAAATATCAACAAGAGACTACCTTCCATAATGACAAGGCTACCATGCATTGGAGTAATGAAAATATCAACAAGAGACTACCTTCCATAATTACAAGGCTACCATCCATTGGAGTAACAAAAATCTCACCAACAGACTACCTTCCATAATTACAAGGCTACCATCCATTGGAGTAACAAAAATCTCACCAACAGACTACCTTCCATAATGACAAGGCTACCATCCATTGGAGTGACAAAAATCTAGACAATAGACTACCTTCCATAATGACAAGGCTATCATCCATTGGAGTAAAAAAATCTCGACAACAAACTACCTTCCATAATGACAAGGCTACCATCCATTGGAGTAACAAAAATCTCGACAACAAACTACCTTACATAACGACAAGGCTACCATCCATTGGAATAGGAAAAATATCGACAACAAACTACGTTCCATAATGACAAGGCTACCATCCATTGGAGTAACAAAAATGTCGACAACTGACTACCTTCCATAATGACAAGGCTACCATCCATTGGAGTAACAAAAATATCGACAACAGACTACCTTACATAATGAAAAGCCTACAATCCATTGGAGTAACAAAAATCACGACAACAAAATACATTCCATAATGACTAGGCTACCATCCATTGGAGTAACAAAGATATCGACAACAGACAACCTTCCATAATGACAAGGCTACCATCCATTGGAGTGAGAAAAATATCGATAATAGACTACCTTTCACAATGACAAGGCTACCATCCATTGGAGTGACAAAAATCTCGACAGTAAACTACCTTCCATAATGTCTAGGCTACCATCCGTTGGAGTAATGAAAATATCAACAAGAGACTACCTTCCATAATGACAAGGCTACCATGCATTGGAGTAATGAAAATATCAACAAGAGACTACCTTCCATAATTACAAGGCTACCATCCATTGGAGTAACAAAAATCTCACCAACAGACTACCTTCCATAATGACAAGGCTACCATCCATTGGAGTGACAAAAATTTCGACAATAGACTACCTTCCATAATGACAAGGCTACCATCCATTGGAGTAAAAAAATCTCGACAACAAACTACCTTCCATAATGACAAGGCTACCATACATTGGAGTGACAAAAATCTCGACAACAGACTACCTTCCATAATGATAAGGCTACCATCCATTGGAGTAATGAAAATATCAACAAGAGACTACCTTCCATAATGACAAGGCTACCATGCATTGGAGTAATGAAAATATAAACAAGAGACTACCTTCCATAATTACAAGGCTACCATCCATTGGAGTAACAAAAATCTCACCAACAGACTACCTTCCATAATGACAAGGCTACCATCCATTGGAGTGACAAAAATCTCGATAATCACCTTCCATAATGACAAGGCTACCATCCATTGGAGTAAAAAAATCTCGACAACAAACTACCTTCCATAATGACAAGGCTACCATCCATTGGAGTAACAAAAATCTCGACAACAAACTACCTTCCATAATGACAAGGCTACCATCCATTGGAATAACAAAAATATCGAAAACAAACTACATTCCATAATGCCAAGTCTACCATCCATTGGATTGACAAAAATCTCGACAATAGACTACCTTCCATAATGAAAAGGATACCATCCTTTGGAGTAACTAAAATATCTACAACAAAATACCTTCCATAATGACTAGGCTACCATCCATTAGAGTAACAAAGATATTGACAATAGACGACCTTCCATAATGACAAGGCTACCATCCATTGGAGTGAAAAAAATCTCGAAAATAGACTACCTTCCATATTGGAAAGGCTACCATCCATTAGAGTGACAAAGATATCGACAACAGACTACCTTCTATAATGACAAGGCTACCATATATTGTAATAACAAAAATCTCGACAACAAACTACCTTCCATAAGGACAAGGCTACCATACATTGTAGTAACAAAAATCTCGACAATAGTCTACCTTTAATAATGACAAGGCTACCATCCATTGGGGTCATAAAAATATCGACAACAAACTACCTTCCATAATGACAAGTCTACCATCCATTGGAGTAACAAAAATCTCGACAACAGAATACCTACCATTATGACTAGGCTACGATCCATTAGAGTAACAAAGATATCGACAACAGATTACCTTCTATAATGACAAGGCTACCATCCATTGGAGTGACAAAAATCTCGCCAACAGACTACCTTCCATAATGTCAAGGCTACCATCCATTGGAATGACAAAAATCTCGACAATAGACTACCTTCTATAATGACAAGGCTACAATCCATTGGAGTAACAAAATATCGACAACAAACTACCTTCCATAATGACAAGGCTACCATCCATTGGAGTAACAAAAATGTCGACAACAAACTACCTTCCATAACGACAAGGCTACCATCAATTGGAATAGGAAAAATATCGACAACAAACTACGTTCCATAATGACAAGGCTATCATCCATTGGAGTAACAAAAATTTCGACAACAGACTACCTTCCATAATGACAAGGCTACCATCCATTGGAGTAACAAAAATATCGACAACAGACTACCTTACATAATGAAAAGCCTACCATCCATTGGAGTAAAAAAAATCACGACAACAGAATACCTTCCATAATGGCTAGGCTACCATCCCATGGAGTAACAAAGATATCGGCAACAGACAACCTTCCATAATGACAAGGCTACCATCCATTGGAGTGTGAAAAATATCGAAAACAGAATACCTTCCATAATGACACGGCTACCATCCATTGGAGTGACAAAAATCTCGACAACAGACTACCTTCGATAATGACAAGGCTACCATCCATTAGAGTAATAAAAATCTCGACAACATACTACCTTCCATAATTACAAGGCTATGATCCATTAGAGTAACAAAAATTTGGACAACAGACTAACTTCCATAATGACAAGGCTACCATCCATTGGAGTAATGAAAATATCACCAAGAGACTACCTTCCATAATGACAAGGCTACCATGCATTGGAGTAATGAAAATATCAACAAGAGACTACCTTTCATAATTACAAGGCTACCATCCATTGGAGTAACAAAAATATCACCAACAGACAACCTTCCATAATGACAAGGCTACCATCCATTGGAGTGACAAAAATATCGACAATAGACTACCTTCCATAATGACAAGGCTACCATCCATTGGAGTAACAAAACTCGACAACAAACTACCTTCCATAATGACAAGGCTAACATCCATTAGAGTAACAAAGATATCGACAACAGACTACCTTCTATAATGACAAGGCTACCATATATTGTAATAACAAAAATCTCGACAACAAACTACCTTCCACAAGGACAAGGATACCATACATTGTAGTAAGAAAAATTTCGACAATAGACTACCTTCCATAATGATAAGGCTACCATCCATTGGAGTAATGAAAATATCAACAAGAGACTGCCTTCCATAATGACAAGGCTACCATGCATTGGAGTAATGAAAATATCAACAAGAGACTACCTTCCATAATTACAAGGCTACCATCCATTGGAGTAACAAAAATCTCACCAACAGACTACCTTCCATAATGACAAGGCTACCATCCATTGGAGTGACAAAAATCTCGAAAATAGACTACCTTCCATAATGACAAGGCAACCATCCATTGGAGTAGTAAAATCTCGACAATAAACTACCTTCCATAATGACAAGGCTACCATCCATTGGATTAACAAAAACCTCGACAACAAACTACCTTCCATAATGACAAGGCTACCATCCATTGGAATAACAAAAATATCGACAACAAAATACATTCCATAATGACAAGTCTACCATCCATTGGATTGACAAAAATCTCGACAATAGACTACCTTCCATAATTAAAAGGCTACCATCCATTGGAGTAACTAAAATATCTACAACAAAATACCTTCCATAATGACTAGGCTACCATCCATTGGAGTAACAAAGATATCGACAACAGACTACCTTCCATAATGACAAGGCTACCATCCATTGGAGTGAACAAAATCTCGAAAACAGACTACCTTCCATAATGGCAAGGCTACCATCCACTGGAGTGACAAAAATATCGATAATAGACTACCTTCCATAATGACTAGGCTAACATCCATTAGAGTAACAAAGATATCGACAACAGACTACCATCCATAACGACAAGGCTACCATCCATTGGAATAATAAAAATATCGACAATAAACTACGTTCCATAATGACAAGGCTACCATCCATTGGAGTAACAAAAATGTCGATAACATACTACCTTCAATAATGACAAGGCTACAATCCATTGGAGTAACAAAAATATGGACAACAGACTACCTTACATAATGAAATGCCTACCATCCATTGGAGTAACAAAAAACACGACAACATAATACCTTCCAGAATGACTAGGCTACCATCCATTGGAGTAACAAAGATATCGAAAACAGACAACCTTCCATAATGACAAGGCTACCATCCATTGGAGTGAGAAAAATCTCGAAAACAGACTATCTTCCATAATGACAAGTCTACCATCCATTGGAATGACAAAAATCTCGACAATAGACTACCTTCCATAATGACTAGGCTACCATCCATTAGATTAACAAAGATATCGACAACAGACTACCTTATATAATCCCAAGGCTACCATACATTGTAATAACAAAAATCTCGACAACAAACTACCTTCAATAATGACAACGCTACCATACATTGTAGTAACAAAAATCTCGACAACAATCTAACTTCCATAATGACAAGGCTACCATCCATTGGAGTAACTAAAATATCGATAATAGACTACCTTCCATAATGACAAGGCTACCATCCATTGGAGTAACAAAAATGTCGACAACAAAATACATTCGATAATGACAAGGCTACCATCCATTAGACTAACAAAAATCTCGACAACAGACTACCTTCCATAATGAGAAGGCTACGATCCATTAGAGTAACAAAAATTTCGACAACAGACTACCTTCTATAATGATAAGGCTACCATCCATTGGAGTAATGAAAATATCAACAAGAGACTACCTTCCACAATGACAAGGCTACCATGCATTGGAGTAATGAAAATATCAACAAGAGACTACCTTCCATAATTACAAGGCTACCATCCATTGGAGTAACAAAAATCTCACCAACAGACTACCTTCCATAATGACAAGGCTACCATCCATTGGAGTGACAAAAATCTCGAAAATAGACTACCTTCCATAATGACAAGGCAACCATCCATTGGAGTAGTAAAATCTCGACAATAAACTACCTTCCATAATGACAAGGCTACCATCCATTGGATTAACAAAAACCTCGACAACAAACTACCTTCCATAATGACAAGGCTACCATCCATTGGAATAACAAAAATATCGACAACAAAATACATTCCATAATGACAAGTCTACCATCCATTGGATTGACAAAAATCTCGACAATAGACTACCTTCCATAATTAAAAGGCTACCATCCATTGGAGTAACTAAAATATCTACAACAAAATACCTTCCATAATGACTAGGCTACCATCCATTGGAGTAACAAAGATATCGACAACAGACTACCTTCCATAATGACAAGGCTACCATCCATTGGAGTGAAAAAAATCTCGAAAACAGACTACCTTCCATAATGGCAAGGCTACCATCCACTGGAGTGACAAAAATATCGATAATAGACTACCTTCCATAATGACTAGGCTAACATCCATTAAAGTAACAAAGATATCGACAACAGACTACCATCCATAATGGCAAGGCTACCATCCATTGGAATAATAAAAATATCGACAATAAACTACGTTCCATAATGACAAGGCTACCATCCATTGGAGTAACAAAAATGTCGACAACATACTACCTTCAATAATGACAAGGCTACAATCCATTGGAGTAACAAAAATATGTACAACATACTACCTTACATAATGAAATGCCTACCATCCATTGGAGTAACAAAAAACACGACAACATAATACCTTCCAGAATGACTAGGCTACCATCCATTGGAGTAACAAAGATATCGACAACAGACAACCTTCCATAATGACAAGGCTACCATCCATTGGAGTGAGAAAAATCTCGAAAACAGACTATCTTCCATAATGACAAGTCTACCATCCATTGGAATGACAAAAATCTCGACAATAGACTACCTTCCATAATGACTAGGCTACCATCCATTAGATTAACAAAAATCTCGATAATAAACTACCTTCAATAATGACAACGCTACCATACATTGTAGTAACAAAAATCTCGACAACAATCTAACTTCCATAATGACAAGGCTACAATCCATTGGAGTAACTAAAATATCGATAATAGACTACCTTCCATAATGACAAGGCTACCATCCATTGGAGTAACAAAAATGTCGACAACAAAATACATTCGATAATGACAAGGCTACCATCCATTAGACTAACAAAAATCTCGACAACAGACTACCTTCCATAATGAGAAGGCTACGATCCATTAGAGTAACAAAAATTTCGACAACAGACTACCTTCTATAATGATAAGGCTACCATCCATTGGAGTAATGAAAATATCAACAAGAGACTACCTTCCATAATGACAAGGCTACCATGCATTGGAGTAATGAAAATATCAACAAGAGACTACCTTCCATAATTACAAGCCTACCATCCATTGGAGTAACAAAAATCTCACCAATAGACTACCTTCCATAATGACAAGGCTACCATCCATTGGAGTGACAAAAATCACACCAACAGACTACCTTCCATAATGACAAGGCTACCATCCATTGGAGTGACAAAAATCTAGACAATAGACTACCTTCCATAATGACAAGGCTACCATCCATTGGAGTAAAAAAATCTCGACAACAAACTACCTTCCATAATGACAAGGCTACCATCCATTGGAGTAACAAAAATCTCGACAACAAACTACCTTACATAACGACAAGGCTACCATACATTGGAATAGGAAAAATATCAACAACAAACTACATTCCATAATGACAAGGCTACCATCCATTGGAGTAACAAAAATGTCGACAACTGACTACCTTCCATAATGACATGGCTACCATCCATTGGAGTAACAAAAATATCGACAACAGACTACCTTACATAATGAAAAGCCTACCATCCATTGGAGTAACAAAAATCACGACAACAAAATACATTCCATAATGACTAGGCTACCATCCATTGAAGTAACAAAGATATCGACAACAGACAACCTTCCATAATGACAAGGCTACCATCAATTGGAGTGAGAAAAATATCGATAACAGACTACCTTTCACAATGACAAGGCTACCATCCATTGGAGTGACAAAAATCTCGACAATAAACTACCTTCGATAATGAATAGGCTACCATCCATTGGAGTAATGAAAATATCAACAAGAGACTACCTTCCATAATGACAAGGCTACCATGCATTGGAGTAATGAAAATATCAACAAGAGACTACCTTCCATAATTACAAGGCTACCATCCATTGGAGTAACAAAAATCTCACCAACAGACTACCTTCCATAATGACAAGGCTACCATCCATTGGAGTGACAAAAATCTCGACAATAGACTACCTTCCATAATGACAAGGCTACCATCCATTGGAGTAAAAAAATCTCGACAACAAACTACCTTCCATAATGACAAGGATACCATCCATTGGAGTGACAAAAATCTCGACAACAGACTACCTTCCATAATGATAAGGCTACCATCCATTGGAGTAATGAAAATATCAATAAGAGACTACCCTCCATAATGACAAGGCTACCATGCATTGGAGTAATGAAAATATCAACAAGAGACTACCTTCCATAATTACAAGGCTACCATCCATTGGAGTAACTAAAATCTCACCAACAGAATACCTTCCATAATGACAAGGCTACCATCCATTGGAGTGACAAAAATCTCGACAATAGACTACCTTCCATAATGACAAGGCTACCATCCATTGGAGTAAAAAAATCTCGACAACAAACTACCTTCCATAATTACAAGGCTACCATCCATTGGAGTAACAAAAATCTCGACAACAAACTACCTTCCATAATGACAAGGCTACCATCCATTGGAATAACAAAAATATCGACAACAAACTACATTCCATAATGACAAGTCTACCATCCATTGGAATGACAAAAATCTCGACAATAGACTACCTTCCATAATGAAAAGGATACCATCCATTGGAGTAACTAAAATATCTACAACAAAATACCTTCCATAATGACTAGGCTACCATCCATTGGAGTAACAAAGATATCGACAACAAACTACATTCCATAATGACAAGGCTACCATCCATTGGAGTGAAAAAAATCTCGAAAATAGACTACCTTCCATATTGGAAAGGCTACCATCCATTAGAGTGACAAAGATATCGACAACAGACTACCTTCTATAATGACAAGGCTACCATATATTGTAATAACAAAAATCTCGACAACAAACTACCTTCCATAAGGACAAGGCTACCATACATTGTAGTAACAAAAATCTCGACAATAGTCTACCTTTAATAATGACAAGGCTACCATCCATTGGGGTCATAAAAATATCGACAACAAACTACCTTCCATAATGACAAGTCTACCATCCATTGGAGTAACAAAAATATCGACAACAGAATACCTACCATTATGACTAGGCTACGATCCATTGGAGTAACAAAGATATCGACAGCAGATTACCTTCTATAATGACAAGGCTACCATCCATTGGAGTGACAAAAATCTCGCCAACAGACTACCTTCCATAATGTCAAGGCTACCATCCATTGGAATGACAAAAATCTCGACAATAGACTACCTTCCATAATGACAAGGCTACAATCCATTGGAGTAACAAAATATCGACAACAAACTACCTTCCATAATGACAAGGCTACCATCCATTGGAGTAACAAAAATGTCGACAACAAACTACCTTCCATAACGACAAGGCTACCATCAATTGGAATAGGAAAAATAACGACAACAAACTACATTCCATAATGACAAGGCTATCATCCATTGGAGTAACAAAAATGTCGACAACAGACTACCTTCCATAATGACAAGGCTACCATCCATTGGAGTAACAAAAATATCGACAACAGACTACCTTACATAATGAAAAGCCTACCATCCATTGGAGTAACAAAAATCACGATAACAGAATACCTTCCATAATGGCTAGGCTACCATCCCATGGAGTAACAAAGATATCGACAACAGACAACCTTCCATAATGACAAGGCTACCATCCATTGGAGTGAGAAAAATATCGAAAACAGACTACCTTCCATAATGACACGGCTACCATCCATTGGAGTGACAAAAATCTCGACAACAGACTACCTTCGATAATGACAAGGCTACCATCCATTAGAGTAACAAAAATTTGGACAACAGACTAACTTCCATAATGACAAGGCTACCATCCATTGGAGTAATGAAAATATCAACAAGAGACTACCTTCCATAACGACAAGGCTACCATGCATTGGAGTAATGAAAATATCAACAAGAGACTACCTTTCATAATTACAAGGCTACCATCCATTGGAGTAACAAAAATCTCACCAACAGACAACCTTCTATAATGACAAGGCTACCATCCATTGGAGTGACAAAAATATCGACAATAGACTACCTTCCATAATGACAAGGCTACCATCCATTGGAGTAACAAAACTCGACAACAAACTACCTTCCATAATGACAAGGCTAACATCCATTAGAGTAACAAAGATATCGACAACAGACTACCTTCTATAATGACAAGGCTACCATATATTGTAATAACAAAAATCTCGACAACAAACTACCTTCCACAAGGACAAGGCTACCATACATTGTAGTAACAAAAATTTCGACAATAGACTACCTTCCATAATGATAAGGCTACCATCCATTGGAGTAATGAAAATATCAACAATAGACTACCTTCCATAATGACAAGGCTACCATGCATTGGAGTAATGAAAATATCAACAAGAGACTACCTTCCATAATTACAAGGCTACCATCCATTGGAGTAACAAAAATCTCACCAACAGACTACCTTCCATAATGACAAGGCTACCATCCATTGGAGTGACAAAAATCTCGAAAATAGACTACCTTCCATAATGACAAAGCAACCATCCATTGGAGTAACAAAATCTCGACAATAAACTACCTTCCATAATGACAAGGCTACCATGCAGTGGAGTAATGAAAATATCAACAAGAGACTACCTTCCATAATTACAAGGCTACCATCCATTGAAGTAACAAAAATCTCACCAACAGGCTACCTTCCATAATTACAAGGCTACCATCCATTGGAGTAACAAAAATCTCACCAACAGACTACCTTCCATAATGACAAGGCTACCATCCATTGGAGTGACAAAAATCTAGACAATAGACTACCTTCCATAATGACAAGGCTACCATCCATTGGAGTAAAAAAATCTCGACAACAAACTACCTTCCATAATGACAAGGCTACCATCCATTGGAGTAACAAAAATCTCGACAACAAACTACCTTACATAACGACAAGGCTACCATCCATTGGAATAGGAAAAATATCAAAAACAAACTACGTTCCATAATGACAAGGCTACCATCCATTGGAGTAACAAAAATATCGTCAACTGACTACCTTCCATAATGACATGGCTACCATCCATTGGAGTAACAAAAATATCGACAACAGACTACCTTACATAATGAAAAGCCTACCATCCATTGGAGTAACAAAAATCACGACAACAAAATAAATTCCATAATGACTAGGCTACCATCCATTGAAGTAACAAAGATATCGACAACAGACAACCTTCCATAATGACAAGGCTACCATCCATTGGAGTGAGAAAAATATCGATAACAGACTACCTTTCACAATGACAAGGCTACCATCCATTGGAGTGACAAAAATCTCGACAATAAACTACCTTCGATAATGAGTAGGCTACCATCCATTTGAGTAATGAAAATATCAACAAGAGACTACCTTCCATAATGACATGGCTACCATGCATTGGAGTAATGAAAATATCAACAAGAGACTACCTTCCATAATTACAAGGCTACCATCCATTGGAGTAACAAAAATCTCACCAACAGACTACCTTCCATAATGACAAGGCTACCATCCATTGGAGTGACAAAAATCTCGACAATAGACTACCTTCCATAATGACAAGGCTACCATCCATTGGAGTAAAAAAATCTCGACAACAAACTACCTTCCATAATGACAAGGCTACCATCCATTGGAGTGACAAAAATCTCGACAACAGACTACCTTCCATAATGATAAGGCTACCATCCATTGGAGTAATGAAAATATCAATAAGAGACTACCTTCCATAATGACAAGGCTACCATGCATTGGAGTAATGAAAATATCAACAAGAGACTACCTTCCATAATTACAAGGCTACCATCCATTGGAGTAACAGAAATCTCACCAACAAAATACCTTCCATAATGACAAGGCTACCATCCATTGGAGTGACAAAAATCTCGACAATAGACTACCTTCCATAATGACAAGGCTACCATCCATTGGAGTAAAAAAATCTCGACAACAAACTACCTTCCATAATGACAAGGCAACCATCCATTGGAATAACAAAAATATCGACAACAAACTACATTCCATAATGACAAGTCTACCATCCATTGGAATGACAAAAATCTCGACAATAGACTACCTTCCATAATGAAAAGGATACCATCCATTGGAGTAACTAAAATATCTACAACAAAATACCTTCCATAATGACTAGGCTACCATCCATTGGAGTAACAAAGATATCGACAACAAACTACCTTCCATAATGACAAGACTACCATCCATTGGAGTGAAAAAAATCTCGAAAATAGACTACCTTCCATATTGGAAAGGCTACCATCCATTAGAGTGACAAAGATATCGACAACAGACTACCTTCTATAATGACAAGGCTACCATATATTGTAATAACAAAAATCTCGACAACAAACTACCTTCCATAAGGACAAGGCTACCATACATTGTAGTAACAAAAATCTCGACAATAGTCTACCTTTAATAATGACAAGGCTACCATCCATTGGGGTCATAAAAATATCGACAACAAACTACCTTCCATAATGACAAGTCTACCATCCATTGGAGTAACAAAAATCTCGACAACAGAATACCTACCATTATGACTAGGCTACGATCCATTGGAGTAACAAAGATATCGACAGCAGATTACCTTCTATAATGACAAGGCTACCATCCATTGGAGTGACAAAAATCTCGCCAACAGACTACCTTCCATAATGTCAAGGCTACCATCCATTGGAATGACAAAAATCTCGACAATAGACTACCTTCCATAATGACAAGGCTACAATCCATTGGAGTAACAAAATATCGACAACAAACTACCTTCCATAATGACAAGGCTACCATCCATTGGAGTAACAAAAATGTCGACAACAAACTACCTTCCATAACGACAAGGCTACCATCAATTGGAATAGGAAAAATAACAACAACAAACTACATTCCATAATGACAAGGCTATCATCCATTGGAGTAACAAAAATGTCGACAACAGACTACCTTCCATAATGACAAGGCTACCATCCATTGGAGTAACAAAAATATCGACAACAGACTACCTTACATAATGAAAAGCCTACCATCCATTGGAGTAACAAAAATCACGATAACAGAATACCTTCCATAATGGCTAGGCTACCATCCCATGGAGTAACAAAGATATCGACAACAAACAACCTTCCATAATGACAAGGCTACCATCCATTGGAATGAGAAAAATATCGAAAACAGACTACCTTCCATAATGACACGGCTACCATCCATTGGAGTGGCAAAAATCTCAACAACAGACTACCTTCGATAATGACAAGGCTACCATCCATTAGAGTAACAAAAATCTCGACAACAGACTACCTTCCATAATGACAAGGCTATGATCCATTAGAGTAACAAAAATTTGGTCAACAGACTAACTTCCATAATGACAAGGCTACCATCCATTGGAGTAAAGAAAATATCAACAAGAGACTACCTTCCATAATGACAAGGCTACCATGCATTGGAGTAATGAAAATATCAACAAGAGACTACCTTTCATAATTACAAGGCTACCATCCATTGGAGTAACAAAAATCTCACCAACAGACAACCTTCCATAATGACAAGGCTACCATCCATTGGAGTGACAAAAATATCGACAATAGACTACCTTCAATAATGACAAGGCTACCATCCATTGGAGTAACAAAACTCGACAACAAACTACCTTCCATAATGACAAGGATAACATCCATTAGAGTAACAAAGATATCGACAACAAACTACCTTCTATAATGACAAGGCTACCATATATTGTAATAACAAAAATCTCGACAACAAACTACCTTCCACAAGGACAAGGCTACCATACATTGTAGTAACAAAAATTTCGACAATAGACTACCTTCCATAATGATAAGGCTACCATCCATTGGAGTAATGACAATATCAACAAGAGACTACCTTCCATAATGACAAGGCTACCATGCATTGGAGTAATGAAAATATCAACAAGAGACTACCTTCCATAATTACAAGGCTACCATCCATTGGAGTAACAAAAATCTCACCAACAGACTACCTTCCATAATGA
The DNA here is from genome assembly GCA_948472305.1 of Vicia faba. Lineage (NCBI taxonomy): Eukaryota > Viridiplantae > Streptophyta > Magnoliopsida > Fabales > Fabaceae > Vicia > Vicia faba. Next base: position 557,021,205 of record OX451739.1, on the reverse strand, counting down.
CAAGGCTACCATCCATTGGAGTGACAAAAATCTTGAAAATAGACTACCTTCCATAATGATAAGGCAACCATCCATTGGAGTAACAAAATCTCGACAATAAACTACCTTCCATAATGACAAGGCTACCATGCATTGGAGTAATGAAAATATCAACAAGAGACTACCTTCCATAATTACAAGGCTACCATCCATTGAAGTAACAAAAATCTCACCAACAGGCTACCTTCCATAATTACAAGGCTACCATCCATTGGAGTAACACAAATCTCACCAACAGACTACCTTCCATAATGACAAGGCTACCATCCATTGGAGTGACAAAAATCTAGACAATAGACTACCTTCCATAATGACAAGGCTACCATCCATTGGAGTAAAAAAATCTCGACAACAAACTACCTTCCATAATGACAAGGCTACCATCCATTGGAGTAACAAAAATCTCGACAACAAACTACCTTACATAACGACAAGGCTACCATCCATTGGAATAGGAAAAATATCAACAACAAACTACGTTCCATAATGACAAGGCTACCATCCATTGGAGTAACAAAAATGTCGACAACTGACTACCTTCCATAATGACATGGCTACCATCCATTGGACTAACAAAAATATCGACAACAGACTACCTTACATAATGAAAAGCCTACCATCCATTGGAGTAACAAAAATCACGACAACAAAATACATTCCATAATGACTAGGCTACCATCCATTGGAGTAACAAAAATATCGACAACAGACTACCTTACATAATGAAAAGCCTACCATCCATTGGAGTAACAAAAATCACGACAACAAAATAAATTCCATAATGACTAGGCTACCATCCATTGAAGTAACAAAGATATCGACAACAGACAACCTTCCATAATGACAAGGCTACCATCCATTGGAGTGAGAAAAATATCGATAACAGACTACCTTTCACAATGACAAGGCTACCATCCATTGGAGTGACAAAAATCTCGACAATAAACTACCTTCGGTAATGAATAGGCTACCATCCATTTGAGTAATGAAAATATCAACAAGAGACTACCTTCCATAATGACATGGCTACCATGCATTGGAGTAATGAAAATATCAACAAGAGACTACCTTCCATAATTACAAGGCTACCATCCATTGGAGTAACAAAAATCTCACCAACAGACTACCTTCCATAATGACAAGGCTACCATCCATTGGAGTGACAAAAATATCGACAATAGACTACCTTCCATAATGACAAGGCTACCATCCATTGGAGTAAAAAAATCTCGACAACAAACTACCTTCCATAATGACAAGGCTACCATCCATTGGAGTGACAAAAATCTCGACAACAGATTACCTTCCATAATGATAAGGCTACCATCCATTGGAGTAATGAAAATATCAATATGAGACTACCTTCCATAATGACAAGGCTACCATGCATTGGAGTAATGAAAATATCAACAAGAGACTACCTTCCATAATTACAAGGCTACCATCCATTGGAGTAACAGAAATCTCACCAACAAAATACCTTCCATAATGACAAGGCTACCATCCATTGGAGTGACAAAAATCTCGACAATAGACTACCTTCCATAATGACAAGGCTACCATCCATTGGAGTAAAAAAATCTCGACAACAAACTACCTTCCATAATGACAAGGCTACCATCCACTGGAATAACAAAAATATCGACAACAAACTACATTCCATAATGACAAGTCTACCATCCATTGGAATGACAAAAATCTCGACAATAGACTACCTTCCATAATGAAAAGGATACCATCCAATGGAGTAACTAAAATATCTACAACAAAATACCTTCCATAATGACTAGGCTACCATCCATTGGAGTAACAAAGATATCGACAACAAACTACCTTCCATAATGACAAGACTACCATCCATTGGAGTGAAAAAAATCTCGAAAATAGACTACCTTCCATATTGGAAAGGCTACCATCCATTAGAGTGACAAAGATATCGACAACAGACTACCTTCTATAATGACAAGGCTACCATATATTGTAATAACAAAAATCTCGACAACAAACTACCTTCCATAAGGACAAGGCTACCATACATTGTAGTAACAAAAATCTCGACAATAGTCTACCTTTAATAATGACAAGGCTACCATCCATTGGGGTCATAAAAATATCGACAACAAACTACCTTCCATAATTACAAGTCTACCATCCATTGGAGTAACAAAAATCTCGACAACAGAATACCTACCATTATGACTAGGCTACGATCCATTGGAGTAACAAAGATATCGACAGCAGATTACCTTCTATAATGACAAGGCTACCATCCATTGGAGTGACAAAAATCTCGCCAACAGACTACCTTCCATAATGTCAAGGCTACCATCCATTGGAATGACAAAAATCTCAACAATAGACTACCTTCCATAATGACAAGGCTACAATCCATTGGAGTAACAAAATATCGACAACAAACTACCTTCCATAATGACAAGGCTACCATCCATTGGAGTAACAAAAATGTCGACAACAAACTACCTTCCATAACGACAAGGCTACCATCAATTGGAATAGGAAAAATAACAACAACAAACTACATTCCATAATGACAAGGCTATCATCCATTGGAGTAACAAAAATGTCGACAACAGACTACCTTCCATAATGACAAGGCTACCATCCATTGGAGTAACAAAAATATCGACAACAGACTACCTTACATAATGAAAAGCCTACCATCCATTGGAGTAACAAAAATCACGATAACAGAATACCTTCCATAATGGCTAGGCTACCATCCCATGGAGTAACAAAGATATCGACAACAAACAACCTTCCATAATGACAAGGCTACCATCCATTGGAATGAGAAAAATATCGAAAACAGACTACCTTCCATAATGACACGGCTACCATCCATTGGAGTGGCAAAAATCTCAACAACAGACTACCTTCGATAATGACAAGGCTACCATCCATTAGAGTAACAAAAATCTCGACAACAGACTACCTTCCATAATTACAAGGCTATGATCCATTAGAGTAACAAAAATTTGGTCAACAGACTAACTTCCATAATGACAAGGCTACCATCCATTGGAGTAAAGAAAATATCAACAAGAGACTACCTTCCATAATGACAAGGCTACCATGCATTGGAGTAATGAAAATATCAACAAGAGACTACCTTTCATAATTACAAGGCTACCATCCATTGGAGTAACAAAAATCTCACCAACAGACAACCTTCCATAATGACAAGGCTACCATCCATTGGAGTGACAAAAATATCGACAATAGACTACCTTCCATAATGACAAGGCTACCATCCATTGGAGTAACAAAACTCGACAACAAACTACCTTCCATAATGACAAGGATAACATCCATTAGAGTAACAAAGATATCGACAACAAACTACCTTCTATAATGACAAGGCTACCATATATTGTAATAACAAAAATCTCGACAACAAACTACCTTCCACAAGGACAAGGCTACCATACATTGTAGTAACAAAAATTTCGACAATAGACTACCTTCCATAATGATAAGGCTACCATCCATTGGAGTAATGACAATATCAACAAGAGACTACCTTCCATAATGACAAGGCTACCATGCATTGGAGTAATGAAAATATCAACAAGAGACTACCTTCCATAATTACAAGGCTATCATCCATTGGAGTAACAAAAATCTCACCAACAGACTACCTTCCATAATGACAAGGCTACCATCCATTGGAGTGACAAAAATCTTGAAAATAGACTACCTTCCATAATGATAAGGCAACCATCCATTGGAGTAACAAAATCTCGACAATAAACTACCTTCCATAATGACAAGGCTACCATGCATTGGAGTAATGAAAATATCAACAAGAGACTACCTTCCATAATTACAAGGCTACCATCCATTGAAGTAACAAAAATCTCACCAACAGGCTACCTTCCATAATTACAAGGCTACCATCCATTGGAGTAACACAAATCTCACCAACAGACTACCTTCCATAATGACAAGGCTACCATCCATTGGAGTGACAAAAATCTAGACAATAGACTACTTTCCATAATGACAAGGCTACCATCCATTGGAGTAAAAAAATCTCGACAACAAACTACCTTCCATAATGACAAGGCTACCATCCATTGGAGTAACAAAAATCTCGACAACAAACTACCTTACATAACGACAAGGCTACCATCCATTGGAATAGGAAAAATATCAACAACAAACTACGTTCCATAATGACAAGGCTACCATCCATTGGAGTAACAAAAATGTCGACAACTGACTACCTTCCATAATGACATGGCTACCATCCATTGGACTAACAAAAATATCGACAACAGACTACCTTACATAATGAAAAGCCTACCATCCATTGGAGTAACAAAAATCACGACAACAAAATACATTCCATAATGACTAGGCTACCATCCATTGGAGTAACAAAGATATCGACAACAGACAACCTTCCATAATGACAAGGCTACCATCCATTGGAGTGAGAAAAATATTGATAACAGACTACCTTTCACAATGACAAGGCTACCATCCATTGGAGTGACAAAAATCACGACAATAAACTACCTTCGATAATGAATAGGCTACCATCCATTGGAGTAATGAAAATATCAACAAGAGACTACCTTCCATAATGACAAGGCTACCATGCATTGGAGTAATGAAAATATCAACAAGAGACTACCTTCCATAATTACAAGGCTACCATCCATTGGAGTAACAAAAATCTCACCAACAGACTACCTTCCATAATGACAAGGCTACCATCCATTGGAGTGACAAAAATCTTGACAATAGACTACCTTCCATAATGACAAGGCTACCATCCATTGGAGTAAAAAAATCTCGACAACAAACTACCTTCCATAATGACAAGGCTACCATCCATTGGAGTGACAAAAATCTCGACAACAGACTACCTTCCATAATGATAAGGTTACCATCCATTGGAGTAATGAAAATATCAATAAGAGACTACCTTCCATAATGACAAGGCTACCATGCATTGGAGTAATGAAAATATCAACAAGAGACTACCTTCCATAATTACAAGGCTACCATCCATTGGAGTAACAAAAATCTCACCAACAGAATACCTTCCATAATGACAAGGCTACCATCCATTGGAGTGACAAAAATCTCGACAATAGACTACCTTCCATAATGACAAGGCTACCATCCATTGGAGTAAAAAAATCTCGACAACAAACTACCTTCCATAATGACTAGGCTACCATCCATTGGAGTAACAAAGATATCGACAACAGACTACCTTCCATAATGACAAGGCTACCATCCATTGGAGTGAAAAAAATCTTGAAAATAGACTACCTTCCATATTGGAAAGGCTACCATCCATTAGAGTGACAAAGATATCGACAACAGACTACCTTCTATAATGACAAGGCTACCATATATTGTAATAACAAAAATCTCGACAACAAACTACCTTCCATAAGGACAAGGCTAACATACATTGTAGTAACAAAAATCTCGACAATAGTCTACCTTTAATAATGACAAGGCTACCATCCATTGGGGTCATAAAAATATCGACAACAAACTACCTTCCATAATGACAAGTCTACCATCCATTGGAGTAACCAAAATCTCGACAACAGAATACCTACCATTATGACTAGGCTACGATCCATTGGAGTAACAAAGATATCGACAGCAGATTACCTTCTATAATGACAAGGCTACCATCCATTGGAGTGACAAAAATCTCGCCAACAGACTACCTTCCATAATGTCAAGGCTACCATCCATTGGAATGACAAAAATCTCGACAATAGACTACCTTCCATAATGACAAGGCCACAATCCATTGGAGTAACAAAATATCGACAACAAACTACCTTCCATAATGACAAGGCTACCATCCATTGGAGTAACAAAAATGTCGACAACAAACTACCTTCCATAACGACAAGGCTACCATCAATTGGAATAGGAAAAATAACGACAACAAATTACGTTCCATAATGACAAGGCTATCATCCATTGGAGTAACAAAAATGTCGACAACAGACTACCTTCCATAATGACAAGGCTACCATCCATTGGAGTAACAAAAATATCGACAACAGACTACCTTACATAATGAAAAGCCTACCATCCATTGGAGTAACAAAAATCACGACAACAGAATACCTTCCATAATGGCTAGGCTACCATCCCATGGAGTAACAAAGATATCGACAACAGACAACCTTCCATAATGACAAGGCTACCATCCATTGGAGTGAGAAAAATATCGAAAACAGACTACCTTCCATAATGACACGGCTACCATCCATTGGAGTGACAAAAATCTCAACAACAGACTACCTTCGATAATGACAAGGCTACCATCCATTAGAGTAACAAAAATCTCGACAACAGACTACCTTCCATAATTACAAGGCTATGATCCATTAGAGTAACAAAAATTTGGACAACAGACTAACTTCCATAATGACAAGGCTACCATCCATTGGAGTAATGAAAATATCAACAAGAGACTACCTTCCATAATGACAAGGCTACCATGCATTGGAGTAATGAAAATATCAACAAGAGACTACCTTTCATAATTACAAGGCTACCATCCATTGGAGTAACAAAAATCTCACCAACAGACAACCTTCCATAATGACAAGGCTACCATCCATTGGAGTGACAAAAATATCGACAATAGACTACCTTCCATAATGACAAGGCTACCATCCATTGGAGTAACAAAACTCGACAACAAACTACCTTCCATAATGACAAGGTTAACATCCATTAGAGTAACAAAGATATCGACAACAGACTACCTTCTATAATGACAAGGCTACCATATATTGTAATAACAAAAATCTCGACAACAAACTACCTTCCACAAGGACAAGGCTACCATACATTGCAGTAACAAAAATTTCGACAATAGACTACCTTCCATAATGACAAGGCTACCATGCATTGGAGTAATGAAAATATCAACAAGAGACTACCTTCCATAATTACAAGGCTACCATCCATTGGAGTAACAAAAATCTCACCAACAGACTACCTTCCATAATGACAAGGCTACCATCCATTGGAGTGACAAAAATCTCGAAAATAGACTACCTTCCATAATGACAAGGCAACCATCCATTGGAGTAACAAAATATCGACAATAAACTACCTTCCATAATGACAAGGTTACCATGCATTGGAGTAATGAAAATATCAACAAGAGACTACCTTCCATAATTACAAGGCTACCATCCATTGAAGTAACAAAAATCTCACCAACAGGCTACCTTCCATAATTACAAGGCTACCATCCATTGGAGTAACAAAAATCTCACCAACAGACTACCTTCCATAATGACAAGGCTACCATCCATTGGAGTGACAAAAATCTAGACAATAGACTACCTTCCATAATGACAAGGCTACCATCCATTGGAGTAAAAAAATCTCGACAACAAACAACCTTCCATAATGACAAGGCTACCATCCATTGGAGTAACAAAAAATATCGACAACAAACTACCTTACATAACGACAAGGCTACCATCCATTGGAATAGGAAAAATATCAACAACAAACTACGTTCCATAATGACAAGGCTACCATCCATTGGAGTAACAAAAATGTCGACAACTGACTACCTTCCATAATGACATGGCTACCATCCATTGGAGTAACAAAAATATCGACAACAGACTACCTTACATAATGAAAAGCCTACCATCCATTGGAGTAACAAAAATCACGACAACAAAATACATTCCATAATGACTAGGCTACCATCCATTGGAGTAACAAAGATATCGACAACAGACAACCTTCCATAATGACAAGGCTACCATCCATTGGAGTGAGAAAAATATTGATAACAGACTACCTTTCACAATGACAAGGCTACCATCCATTGGAGTGACAAAAATCTCGACAATAAACTACCTTCGATAATGAATAGGCTACCATCCATTGGAGTAATGAAAATATGAACAAGAGACTACCTTCCATAATGACAAGGCTACCATGCATTGGAGTAATGAAAATATCAACAAGAGAATACCTTCCATAATTACAAGGCTACCATCCATTGGAGTAACAAAAATCTCACCAACAGACTACCTTCCATAATGACAAGGCTACCATCCATTGGAGTGACAAAAATATCGACAACAAACTACCTTCCATAATGACAAGGCTACCATCCATTGGAGTAACAAAAATGTCGACAACAAACTACCTTCCATAACGACAAGGCTACCATCAATTGGAATAGGAAAAATAACGACAACAAACTACGTTCCATAATGACATGGCTATCATCCATTGGAGTAACAAAAATGTCGACAACAGACTACCTTCCATAATGACAAGGCTACCACCCATTGGAGTAACAAAAATATCGACAACAGACTACCTTACATAATGAAAAGCCTACCATCCATTGGAGTAACAAAAATCACGACAACAGAATACCTTCCATAATGGCTAGGCTACCATCCCATGTAGTAACAAAGATATCGACAACAGACAACCTTCCATAATGACAAGGCTACCATCCATTGGAGTGAGAAAAATATCGAAAACAGACTATCTTCCATAATGACACGGCTACCATCCATTGGAGTGACAAAAATCTCGACAACAGACTACCTTCGATAATGACAAGGCTACCATCCATTAGAGTAACAAAAATCTCGACAACAGACTACCTTCCATAATTACAAGGCTATGATCCATTAGAGTAACAAAAATTTGGACAACAGTTTAACTTCCATAATGACAAGGCTACCATCCATTGGAGTAATGAAAATATCAACAAGAGACTACCTTCCATAATGACAAGGCTACCATGCATTGGAGTAATGAAAATATCAACAAGAGACTACCTTTCATAATTACAAGGCTACCATCCATTGGAGTAACAAAAATCTCACTAACAGACAACCTTCCATAATGACAAGGCTACCATCCATTGGAATGACAAAAAAATCGACAATAGACTACCTTCCATAATGACAAGGCTACCATCCATTGGAGTAACAAAACTCGACAACAAACTACCTTCCATAATGACAAGGCTAACATCCATTAGAGTAACAAAGATATCGACAACAGACTACCTTCTATAATGACAAGGCTGCCATATATTGTAATAACAAAAATCTCGACAACAAACTACCTTCCACAAGGACAAGGCTACCATACGTTGTAGTAACAAAAATTTCGACAATAGACTACCTTCCATAATGATAAGGCTACCATCCATTGGAGTAATGAAAATATCAACAAGAGACTACCTTCCATAATGACAAGGCTACCATGCATTGGAGTAATGAAAATATCAACAAGAGACTACCTTCCATAATTACAAGGCAACCATCCATTGGAGTAACAAAAATCTCACCAACAGACTACCTTCCATAATGACAAGGCTACCATCTATTGGAGTGACAAAAATCTCGAAAATAGACTACCTTCCATAATGACAAGGCAACCATCCATTGGAGTAACAAAATCTCGACAATAAACTACCTTCCATAATGACAAGGCTACCATCCATTGGAGTAACAAAAATATCGACAACAGACTACCTTACATAATGAAAAGCCTACCATCCATTGGAGTAACAAAAATCACGACAACAGAATACCTTCCATAATGGCTAGGCTACCATCCCATGGAGTAACAAAGATATCGACAACAGACAACCTTCCATAATGACAAGGCTACCATCCATTGGAGTGAGAAAAATATCGAAAACAGACTACCTTCCATAATGACACGGCTACCATCCATTGGAGTGACAAAAATATCGACAACAGACTACCTTCGATAATGACAAGGCTACCATCCATTAGAGTAACAAAAATCTCGACAACAGACTACCTTCCATAATTACAAGGCTACGATCCATTAGAGTAACAAAAATTTGGACAACAGACTAACTTCCATAATGACAAGGCTACCATCCATTGGAGTAATGAAAATATCAACAAGAGACTACCTTCCATAAGGACAAGGCTACCATGCATTGGAGTAATGAAAATATCAACAAGAGACTACCTTTCATAATTACAAGGCTACCATCCATTGGAGTAACAAAAATCTCACCAACAGACAACCTTCCATAATGACAAGGCTACCATCCATTGGAGTGACAAAAATCTCGACAATAGACTACCTTCCATAATGACAAGGCCACAATCCATTGGAGTAACAAAATATCGACAACAAACTACCTTCCATAATGACAAGGCTACCATCCATTGGAGTAACAAAAATGTCGACAACAAACTACCTTCCATAACGACAAGGCTACCATCAATTGGAATAGGAAAAATAACGACAACAAATTACGTTCCATAATGACAAGGCTATCATCCATTGGAGTAACAAAAATGTCGACAACAGACTACCTTCCATAATGACAAGGCTACCATCCATTGGAGTAACAAAAATATCGACAACAGACTACCTTACATAATGAAAAGCCTACCATCCATTGGAGTAACAAAAATCACGACAACAGAATACCTTCCATAAAGGCTAGGCTACCATCCCATGGAGTAACAAAGATATCGACAACAGACAACCTTCCATAATGACAAGGCTACCATCCATTGGAGTGAGAAAAATATCGAAAACAGACTACCTTCCATAATGACACGGCTACCATCCATTGGAGTGACAAAAATCTCAACAACAGACTACCTTCGATAATGACAAGGCTACCATCCATTAGAGTAACAAAAATCTCGACAACAGACTACCTTCCATAATTACAAGGCTATGATCCATTAGAGTAACAAAAATTTGGACAACAGACTAACTTCCATAATGACAAGGCTACCATCCATTGGAGTAATGAAAATATCAACAAGAGACTACCTTCCATAATGACAAGGCTACCATGCATTGGAGTAATGAAAATATCAACAAGAGACTACCTTTCATAATTACAAGGCTACCATCCATTGGAGTAACAAAAATCTCACCAACAGACAACCTTCCATAATGACAAGGCTACCATCCATTGGAGTGACAAAAATATCGACAATAGACTACCTTCCATAATGACAAGGCTACCATCCATTGGAGTAACAAAACTCGACAACAAACTACCTTCCATAATGACAAGGTTAACATCCATTAGAGTAACAAAGATATCGACAACAGACTACCTTCTATAATGACAAGGCTACCATATATTGTAATAACAAAAATCTCGACAACAAACTACCTTCCACAAGGACAAGGCTACCATACATTGCAGTAACAAAAATTTCGACAATAGACTACCTTCCATAATGACAAGGATACCATGCATTGGAGTAATGAAAATATCAACAAGAGACTACCTTCCATAATTACAAGGCTACCATCCATTGGAGTAACAAAAATCTCACCAACAGACTACCTTCCATAATGACAAGGCTACCATCCATTGGAGTGACAAAAATCTCGAAAATAGACTACCTTCCATAATGACAAGGCAACCATCCATTGGAGTAACAAAATCTCGACAATAAACTACCTTCCATAATGACAAGGTTACCATGCATTGGAGTAATGAAAATATCAACAAGAGACTACCTTCCATAATTACAAGGCTACCATCCATTGAAGTAACAAAAATCTCACCAACAGGCTACCTTCCATAATTACAAGGCTACCATCCATTGGAGTAACAAAAATCTCACCAACAGACTACCTTCCATAATGACAAGGCTACCATCCATTGGAGTGACAAAAATCTAGACAATAGACTACCTTCCATAATGACAAGGCTACCATCCATTGGAGTAAAAAAATCTCGACAACAAACTACCTTCCATAATGACAAGGCTACCATCCATTGGAGTAACAAAAAATATCGACAACAAACTACCTTACATAACGACAAGGCTACCATCCATTGGAATAGGAAAAATATCAACAACAAACTACGTTCCATAATGACAAGGCTACCATCCATTGGAGTAACAAAAATGTCGACAACTGACTACCTTCCATAATGACATGGCTACCATCCATTGGAGTAACAAAAATATCGACAACAGACTACCTTACATAATGAAAAGCCTACCATCCATTGGAGTAACAAAAATCACGACAACAAAATACATTCCATAATGACTAGGCTACCATCCATTGGAGTAACAAAGATATCGACAACAGACAACCTTCCATAATGACAAGGCTACCATCCATTGGAGTGAGAAAAATATTGATAACAGACTACCTTTCACAATGACAAGGCTACCATCCATTGGAGTGACAAAAATCTCGACAATAAACTACCTTCGATAATGAATAGGCTACCATCCATTGGAGTAATGAAAATATGAACAAGAGACTACCTTCCATAATGACAAGGCTACCATGCATTGGAGTAATGAAAATATCAACAAGAGAATACCTTCCATAATTACAAGGCTACCATCCATTGGAGTAACAAAAATCTCACCAACAGACTACCTTCCATAATGACAAGGCTACCATCCATTGGAGTGACAAAAATATCGACAATAGACTACCTTCCATAATGACAAGGCTACCATCCATTGGAGTAAAAAAATCTCAACAACAAACTACCTTCCATAATGACAAGGCTACCATCCATTGGAGTGACAAAAATATCGACAACAAACTACCTTCCATAACGATAAGGCTACCATCCATTGGAGTAATGAAAATATCAATAAGAGACTACCTTCCATAATGACAAGGCTACCATGCATTGGAGTAATGAAAATATCAACAAGAGACTACCTTCCATAATTACAAGGCTGCCATCCATTGGAGTAACAAAAATCTCACCAACAGAATACCTTCCATAATGACAAGGCTACCATCCATTGGAGTGACAAAAATCTCGACAATAGACTACCTTCCATAATGACAAGGCTACCATCCATTGGAGTAAAAAAATCTCGACAACAAACTACCTTCCATAATGATAAGGCTACCATCCATTGGAGTAACAAAAATCTCGACAACAAACTACCTTCCATAATGACAAGGCTACCATCCATTGGAATAACAAAAATATCGACAACAAACTACATTCCATAATGACAAGTCTACCATCCATTGGATTGACAAAAATCTCGACAATAGACTACCTTCCATAATGAAAAGGATACCATCCATTGGAGTAACTAAAATATCTACAACAAAATACCTTCCATAATGACTAGGCTACCATCCATTGGAGTAACAAAGATATCGACAACAGACTACCTTCCATAATGACATGGCTACCATCCATTGGAGTGAAAAAAATCTCGAAAATAGACTACCTTCCATATTGGAAAGGCTACCATCCATTAGAGTGACAAAGATATCGACAACAGACTACCTTCTATAATGACAAGGCTACCATATATTGTAATAACAAAAATCTCGACAACAAACTACCTTCCATAAGGACAAGGCTACCATACATTGTAGTAACAAAAATCTCGACAATAGTCTACCTTTAATAATGACAAGGCTACCATCCATTGGGGTCATAAAAGTATCGACAACAAACTACCTTCCATAATGACAAGTCTACCATCCATTGGAGTAGCAAAAATCTCGACAACAGAATACCTACCATTATGACTAGGCTAAGATCCATTGGAGTAACAAAGTTATCGACAGCAGATTACCTTCTATAATGACAAGGCTACCATCCATTGGAGTGACAAAAATCTCGCCAACAGACTACCTTCCATAATGTCAAGGCTACCATCCATTGGAATGACAAAAATCTCGACAATAGACTACCTTCCATAATGACAAGGCTACAATCCATTGGAGTAACAAAATATCGACAACAAACTACCTTCCATAATGACAAGGCTACCATCCATTGGAGTAACAAAAATGTCGACAACAAACTACCTTCCATAACGACAAGGCTACCATCAATTGGAATAGGAAAAATAACGACAACAAACTACGTTCCATAATGACATGGCTATCATCCATTGGAGTAACAAAAATGTCGACAACAGACTACCTTCCATAATGACAAGGCTACCACCCATTGGAGTAACAAAAATATCGACAACAGACTACCTTACATAATGAAAAGCCTACCATCCATTGGAGTAACAAAAATCACGACAACAGAATACCTTCCATAATGGCTAGGCTACCATCCCATGTAGTAACAAAGATATCGACAACAGACAACCTTCCATAATGACAAGGCTACCATCCATTGGAGTGAGAAAAATATCGAAAACAGACTATCTTCCATAATGACACGGCTACCATCCATTGGAGTGACAAAAATCTCGACAACAGACTACCTTCGATAATGACAAGGCTACCATCCATTAGAGTAACAAAAATCTCGACAACAGACTACCTTCCATAATTACAAGGCTATGATCCATTAGAGTAACAAAAATTTGGACAACAGTTTAACTTCCATAATGACAAGGCTACCATCCATTGGAGTAATGAAAATATCAACAAGAGACTACCTTCCATAATGACAAGGCTACCATGCATTGGAGTAATGAAAATATCAACAAGAGACTACCTTTCATAATTACAAGGCTACCATCCATTGGAGTAACAAAAATCTCACCAACAGACAACCTTCCATAATGACAAGGCTACCATCCATTGGAATGACAAAAAAATAGACAATAGACTACCTTCCATAATGACAAGGCTACCATCCATTGGAGTAACAAAACTCGACAACAAACTACCTTCCATAATGACAAGGCTAACATCCATTAGAGTAACAAAGATATCGACAACAGACTACCTTCTATAATGACAAGGCTGCCATATATTGTAATAACAAAAATCTCGACAACAAACTACCTTCCACAAGGACAAGGCTACCATACATTGTAGTAACAAAAATTTCGACAATAGACTACCTTCCATAATGATAAGGCTACCATCCATTGGAGTAATGAAAATATCAACAAGAGACTACCTTCCATAATGACAAGGCTACCATGCATTGGAGTAATGAAAATATCAACAAGAGACTACCTTCCATAATTACAAGGCAACCATCCATTGGAGTAACAAAAATCTCACCAACAGACTACCTTCCATAATGACAAGGCTACCATCTATTGGAGTGACAAAAATCTCGAAAATAGACTACCTTCCATAATGACAAGGCAACCATCCATTGGAGTAACAAAATCTCGACAATAAACTACCTTCCATAATGACAAGGCTACCATCCATTGGAGTAACAAAAATATCGACAACAGACTACCTTACATAATGAAAAGCCTACCATCCATTGGAGTAACAAAAATCACGACAACAGAATACCTTCCATAATGGCTAGGCTACCATCCCATGGAGTAACAAAGATATCGACAACAGACAACCTTCCATAATGACAAGGCTACCATCCATTGGAGTGAGAAAAATATCGAAAACAGACTACCTTCCATAATGACACGGCTACCATCCATTGGAGTGACAAAAATCTCGACAACAGACTACCTTCGATAATGACAAGGCTACCATCCATTAGAGTAACAAAAATCTCGACAACAGACTACCTTCCATAATTACAAGGCTACGATCCATTAGAGTAACAAAAATTTGGACAACAGACTAACTTCCATAATGACAAGGCTACCATCCATTGGAGTAATGAAAATATCAACAAGAGACTACCTTCCATAAGGACAAGGCTACCATGCATTGGAGTAATGAAAATATCAACAAGAGACTACCTTTCATAATTACAAGGCTACCATCCATTGGAGTAACAAAAATCTCACCAACAGACAACCTTCCATAATGACAAGGCTACCATCCATTGGAGTGACAAAAAAATAGACAATAGACTACCTTCCATAATGACAAGGCTACCATCCATTGGAGTAACAAAACTCGACAACAAACTACCTTCCATAATGACAAGGCTAACATCCATTAGAGTAACAAAGATATCGACAACAGACTACCTTCTATAATGACAAGGCTGCCATATATTGTAATAACAAAAATCTCGACAACAAACTACCTTCCACAAGGACAAGGCTACCATACATTGTAGTAACAAAAATTTCGACAATAGACTACCTTCCATAATGATAAGGCTACCATCCATTGGAGTAATGAAAATATCAACAAGAGACTACCTTCCATAATGACAAGGCTACCATGCATTGGAGTAATGAAAATATCAACAAGAGACTACCTTCCATAATTACAAGGCAACCATCCATTGGAGTAACAAAAATCTCACCAACAGACTACCTTCCATAATGACAAGGCTACCATCTATTGGAGTGACAAAAATCTCGAAAATAGACTACCTTCCATAATGACAAGGCAACCATCCATTGGAGTAACAAAATCTCGACAATAAACTACCTTCCATAATGACAAGGCTACCATCCATTGGAGTAACAAAAATATCGACAACAGACTACCTTACATAATGAAAAGCCTACCATCCATTGGAGTAACAAAAATCACGACAACAGAATACCTTCCATAATGGCTAGGCTACCATCCCATGGAGTAACAAAGATATCGACAACAGACAACCTTCCATAATGACAAGGCTACCATCCATTGGAGTGAGAAAAATATCGAAAACAGACTACCTTCCATAATGACACGGCTACCATCCATTGGAGTGACAAAAATATCGACAACAGACTACCTTCGATAATGACAAGGCTACCATCCATTAGAGTAACAAAAATCTCGACAACAGACTACCTTCCATAATTACAAGGCTACGATCCATTAGAGTAACAAAAATTTGGACAACAGACTAACTTCCATAATGACAAGGCTACCATCCATTGGAGTAATGAAAATATCAACAAGAGACTACCTTCCATAAGGACAAGGCTACCATGCATTGGAGTAATGAAAATATCAACAAGAGACTACCTTTCATAATTACAAGGCTACCATCCATTGGAGTAACAAAAATCTCACCAACAGACAACCTTCCATAATGACAAGGCTACCATCCATTGGAGTGACAAAAATATCGACAATAGACTACCTTCCATAATGACAAGGCTACCATCCATTGGAGTAACAAAACTCGACAACAAACTACCTTCCATAATGACAAGGCTAACATCCATTAGAGTAACAAAGATATCGACAACAGACTACCTTCTATAATGACAAGGCTACCATATATTGTAATAACAAAAATATCGACAACAAAATACATTCCATAATGACAAGTCTACCATCCATTGGATTGACAAAAATCTCGACAATAGACTACCTTCCATAATGAAAAGGCTACCATCCATTGGAGTAACTAAAATATCTACAACAAAATACCTTCCATAATGATAAGGCTACCATCCATTGGAGTAACTAAAATATCTACAACAAAATACCTTCCATAATGACAAGGCTACCATCCATTGGAGTGAAACAAATCTCGAAAACAGACTACCTTCCATAATGGCAAGGCTAACATCCATTAGAATAACAAAGATATCGACAACAGACTACCTTCCATAACGACAAGGCTACCAGCCATTGGAATAATAAAAATATCGACAATAAACTACGTTCCATAATGACAAGGCTACCATCCATTGGAGTAACAAAAATGTCGACAACACACTACCTTCAATAATGACAAGGCTACCATCCATTGGAGTAACAAAAATATGGACAACAGACTACCTTACATAATGAAATGCCTACCATCCATTGGAGTAACAAAAAACACGACAACATAATACCTTCCAGAATGACTAGGCTACCATCCATTGGAGTAACAAAGATATCGACAACAGACAACCTTCCATAATGACAAGGCTACCATCCATTGGAGTGAGAAAAATCTCGAAAACAGACTATCTTCCATAATGACAAGTCTACCATCCATTGGAATGACAAAAATCTCGACAATAGACTACCTTCCATAATGACTAGGCTACCATCCATTAGATTAACAAAGATATCGACAACAGACTACCTTCTATAATGCCAAGGCTACCATACATTGTAATAACAAAAATCTCGACAACAAACTACCTTCAATAATGACAACGCTACCATACATTGTAGTAACAAAAATCTCGACAACAGTCTAACTTCCATAATGACAAGGCTACCATCCATTGGAGTAACTAAAATATCGACAATAGACTACCTTCCATAATGACAAGGCTACCATCCGTTGGAGTAACAAAAATGTCGACAACAAACTACATTCGATAATGACAAGGCTACCATCCATTAGACTAACAAAAATCTCGACAACAGACTACCTTCCATAATGACAAGGCTACGATCCATTAGAGTAACAAAAATTTCGACAACAGACTACCTTCTATAATGATAAGGCTACCATCCATTGGAGTAATGAAAATATCAACAAGAGACTACCTTCCATAATGACAAGGCTACCATGCATTGCAGTAATGAAAATATCAACAAGAGACTACCTTCCATAATTACAAGGCTACCATCCATTGGAGTAACAAAAATCTCACCAACAGACTACCTTCCATAATTACAAGGCTACCATCCATTGGAGTAACAATAATCTCACCAACAGACTACCTTCCATAATGAAAAGGCTACCATCCATTGGAGTGACAAAAATCTAGACAATAGACTACCTTCCATAATGACAAGGCTACCATCCATTGGAGTAAAAAAATCTCGACAACAAACTACCTTCCATAATGACAAGGCTACCATCCATTGGAGTAACAAAAATCTCGACAACAAACTACCTTACATAACGAAAAGGCTACCATCCATTGGAATAGGAAAAATATCGACAACAAACTACGTTCCATAATGACAAGGCTAATATCCATTGGGGTAACAAAAATGTCGGCATCTGACTACCTTCCATAATGACAAGGCTACCATCCATTGGAGTAACAAAAATATCGACAACAGACTACCTTACATAATGAAAAGCCTACCATCCATTGGAGTAACAAAAATCACGACAACAAAATACATTCCATAATGACTAGGCTACCATCCATTGGAGTAACAAAGATATCGACAACAGACAACCTTCCATAATGACAAGGCTACCATCCATTGGAGTGAGAAAAATATCGATAACAGACTACCTTTCACAATGACAAGGCTACCATCCATTGGAGTGACAAAAATCTCGACAATAAACTACCTTCCATAATGACTAGGCTACCATCCATTGGAGTAATGAAAATATCAACAAGAGACTACCTTCCATAATGACAACGCTACCATGCATTGGAGTAATGAAAATATCAACAAGAGACTACCTTCCATAATTACAAGGCTACCATCCATTGGAGTAACAAAAATCTCACCAACAGACTACCTTCCATAATGACAAGGCTACCATCCATTGGAGTGACAAAAATCTCGACAATAGACTACCTTCCATAATGACAAGGCTACCATCCATTGGAGTAAAAAAATCTCGACAACAAACTACCTTCCATAATGACAAGGCTAGCATCCATTGGAGTGACAAAAATCTCGACAACAGACTACCTTCCATAATGATAAGGCTACCATCCATTGGAGTAATGAAAATATCAACAAGAGACTACCTTCCATAATGACAAGGCTACCATGCATTGGAGTAATGAAAATATCAACAAGAGACTACCTTCCATAATTACAAGGCAACCATCCATTGGAGTAACAAAAATCTCACCAACAGACTACCTTCCATAATGACAAGGCTACCATCCATTGGAGTGACAAAAATCTCGACAATAGACTACCTTCCATAATGACAAGGCTACCATCCATTGGAGTAAAAAAATCTCGACAACAAACTACCTTCCATAATGACAAGGCTACCGTCCATTGGAGTAACAAAAATCTCGACAACAAACTACCTTCCATAATGACAAGGCTACCATCCATTGGAATAACAAAAATATCGACAACAAAATACCTTCCATAATGACTAGGCTACCATCCATTGGAGTAACAAAGATATCGACAACAGACTACCTTCCATAATGACAAGGCTACCATCCATTGGAGTGAAAAAAATCTCGAAAACAGACTACCTTCCATAATGGCAAGGCTACCATCCACTGGAGTGACAAAAATATCGATAATAGACTACCTTCCATAATGACTAGGCTAACATCCATTAGAGTAACAAAGATATCGACAACAGACTACCTTCCATAATGACAAGGCAACCATGCATTGTAATAACAAAAATATCGAGAACAAACTACCTTCCATAATGACAAGTCTACCATCCATTGGAGTAATAAAAATCTCGACAACAGAATACCTACCATTATGACTAGTCTACGATCCATTGGAGCAACAAAGATATCGACATCAGATTACCTTCTATAATGACAAGGCTACCATCCATTGGAGTGACAAAAATCTCGACAGTAGACTACCTTCCATAATGACAACGCTACCATCTATTAGAGTAATAAAATATCGACAATAAAGTACCTTCCATAATGACAAGGCTACTATCCATTGGAGTAACAAAAATGTCGACAACAAACTACCTTACATAACGACAAGGCTACCATCCATTGGAATAGGAAAAATATCGACAACAAACTACGTTCCATAATGACAAGGCTACCATCCATTGGAGTAACAAAAATGTCGACAACTGACTACCTTCCATAATGACAAGGCTACCATCCATTGGAGTAACAAAAATATCGACAACAGACAACCTTCCATAATGACAAGGCTACCATCCATTGGAGTGAGAAAAATATCGATAACAGACTACCTTTCACAATGACAAGGCTACCATCCATTGGAGTGACAAAAATCTCGACAATAAACTACCTTCCATAATGACTAGGCTACCATCCATTGGAGTAATGAAAATATCAACAAGAGACTACCTTCCATAATGACAAGGCTACCATGCATTGGAGTAATGAAAATATCAACAAGAGACTACCTTCCATAATTACAAGGCTACCATCCATTGGAGTAACAAAAATCTCACCAACAGACTACCTTCCATAATGACAAGGCTACCATCCATTGGAGTGACAAAAATATCGACAACAGAATACCTACCATTATGACTATGTTACCATCCATTGGAGTAACAAAGATATCGACAACAGATTACCTTCCATAATGACAAGGCTACCATCCATTGGAGTGACAAAAATCTCGACAACAGACTACCTTCCATAGTGACAAGGATACCATCCATTGTAGTAACAAAAATCTCGAAAACAGAATACCTTCCATAATGACAAGGCTAAAATCTATTGGAGTAACAAAAATCTCGACAATAGACTACCTTCCATAAAGACAAGGCTACTATCCATTTGAGTAACAAAAATCTCGACAACAGACTACCTTCCATAATGACAAGGCTACCATCCATTCGAGTAATGAAAATATCAACAAGAGACTACCTTTCATAATGACTAGGCTACCATCCATTGGAGTAACAAAGATATCGACAATAGATTACCTTCCATAATGACAAGTCTACAATACATTGAAGTGACAAAAATCTCGACAACAGACTACCTTCCATAATGACAAGGCTACCATCCATTGTAGTAACAAAAATCTCGAAAACAGAATACCTTCCATAATGGAAAGGCTAAAATCCATTGGAGTAACAAAAATCTCGACAATAGACTACCTTCCATAATGACAAGGCTACTATCCATTGGAGTAACAAAAATCTCGACAACAGACTACCTTCCATAATGACAAGGCTACCATCCATTGGAGTAATGAAAATATCAATAAGATACTACCTTTAATAATGACAAGGCTACCATGCATTGAAGTAATGAAAATATCAACAAGAGACTACCTTCCATAATGACAAGGCTACCATCCATTGGAGTAACAAAATATAGACAACAAACTACCTTCCATAATGAAAAGGATACCATCCATTGGAGTAACAAAAATGTCAACAACAAACTACCTTCCATAACGACAAGGCTAGCATCCATTGGAAAAATAAAAATATCGACAATAAACTACGTTCCATAATGACAAGGCTACCATCCATTGGAGTAACAAAAATGTCGACAACACACTACCTTCAATAATGACAAGGCTACCATCCATTGGAGTAACAAAAATATCGACAACAGACTACCTTACATAATAAAATGCCTACCATCCATTGGAGTAAGAAAAATCACGACAACATAATACCTTCCATAATGACTAGGATACCATTCATTGGAGTAACAAAGATATCGACAACAGACAACCTTCCATAATGACAAGGCTACCATCCATTGGAGTGAGAAAAATCTCGAAAACAGACTATCTTCCATAATGACAAGTCAACCATCCATTGGAATGACAAAAATCTCGACAATAGACTACCTTCCATAATGACTAGGCTACCATCCATTAGATTACCAAAGATATCGACAACAGGCTACCTTCTATAATGACAAGGCTACCATACATTGTAATAACAAAAATCTCGACAACAGACTACCTTCCATAATGACAACGCTACCATACATTGTAGTAACAAAAATCTCGACAACAATCTACCTTCCATAATGACAAGGCTACCATCCATTGGAGTAACTAAAATCTCGACAATAGACTACCTTCCATAATGACAAGGCTACCATCCATTGGAGTAACAAAAATGTCCACAACAAACTACCTTCGATAATGACAAGGCTACCATCCATTAGAGTAACAAAAATCTTGATAACAGACTACCTTCCATAATGACAAGGCTACGATCCATTAGAGTAACAAAAATTTTGACAACAGACTACCTTCCATAATGATAAGGCTACCATCCATTGGATTGACAAAAATCTTGACAATAGACTACCTTACATAATGAAAAGGCTACCATCCATTGGAGTAACTAAAATATCTACAACAAAATACCTTCCATAATGACTAGGCTACCATCCATTGGAGTAACAAAGATATCGACAATAGACTACCTTCCATAATGACTAGGCTACCATCCATTAGATTAAAAAAGATATCGACAACAGACTACCTTCTATAATGACAAGGCTACCATACATTGTAATAACAAAAATCTCGACAATAAACTACCTTCCATAATGACAACGCTACCATACATTGTAGTAACAAAAATCTAGACAACAGTCTACCTTCCATAATGACAAGGCTACCATCCATTGGAGTGACAAAAATCTCAAAAATAGACTACCTTCCATAATGACAAGGCAACCATCCATTGGAGTAACAAAATCTCGACAATAAACTACCTTCCATAATGACAAGGCTACCATCCATTGGATTAACAAAAACCTCGACAACAAACTACCTTCCATAATGACAAGGCTACCATCCATTGAAATAACAAAAATATCGACAACAAAATACATTCCATAATGACAAGTCTACCATCCATTGGATTGACAAAAATCTTGACAATAGACTACCTTACATAATGAAAAGGCTACCATCCATTGGAGTAACTAAAATATCTACAACAAAATACCTTCCATAATGACTAGGCTACCATCCATTGGAGTAACAAAGATATCGACAACAAACTACCTTCCATAATGACAAGGCTACCATCCATTGGAGTGAAAAAAATCTCGAAAACAGACTACCTTCAATAATGGCAAGGCTACCATCCACTGGAGTGACAAAAATATCGACAATAGACTACCTTCCATAATGACTAGTCTAACATCCATTAGAGTAACAAAGATATCGACAACAGACTACCTTCTATAATGACAAGGCTACCATATATTGTAATAACAAAAATATCGAGAACAAACTACCTTCCATAATGACAAGTCTACCATCCATTGGAGTAACAAAAATCTCGACAACAGAATACCTACCATTATGACTAGGCTATGATCCATTGGAGCAACAAAGATATCGACATCAGATTACCTTCTATAATGACAAGGCTACCATCCATTGGAGTGACAAAAATCTCGCCAAGAGACTACCTTCCATAATGACAAGGCTACCATCCATTGGAGTGACAAAAATCTAGACAATAGACTACCTTCCATAATGACAAGGCTACCATCCATTGGAGTAAAAAAATCTCGACAACAAACTACCTTCCATAATGACAAGGCTACCATCCATTGGAGTAACAAAAATGTCGACAACAAACTACCTTACATAACGACAAGGCTACCATCCATTGGAATAGGAAAAATATCGACAACAAACTACGTTCCATAATGACAAGGCTACCATCCATTGGAGTAACAAAAATGTCGACAACTGACTACCTTCCATAATGACAAGGCTACCATCCATTGGAGTAACAAAAATATCGACAACAGACTACCTTACATAATGAAAAGCCTACCATCAATTGGTGTAACAAAAATATCGACAACAGAATACCTACCATTATGACTAGGTTACCATCCATTGGAGTAACAAAGATATCGACAACAGATTACCTTCCATAATGACAAGGCTACCATCCATTGGAGTGACAAAAATCTCGACAAAAGACTACCTTCCATAATGACAAGGATACCATCCATTAGAGTAACAAAGATATCGACAACAGACTACCTTCTATAATGACAAGGCTACCATATATTGTAATAACAAAAATATCGAGAACAAACTACCTTCCATAATGACAAGTCTACCATCAATTGGAGTAACAAAAATCTCGACAACAGAATACCTACCATTATGACTAGGCTACGATCCATTGGAGCAACAAAGATATCGACATCAGATTACCTTCTATAATGACAAGGCTACCATCCATTGGAGTGACAAAAAGCTCGCCAAGAGACTACCTTCCATAATGACAATGCTACCATCCATTGGAGTGACAAAAATCTCGACAGTAGACTACCTTCCATAACGACAATGCTACCATCCATTGGAGTAATAAAATATCGACAGTAAACTACCTTCAATAATGACAAGGCTACCATCCATTGGAGTAACAAAAATGTCGACAAAAAGCTACCTTACATAACGACAAGGCTACCATCCATTGGAATAGGAAAAATATCGACAACAAACTATGTTCCATAATGACAAGGCTACCATCCATTGGAGTAACAAAAATGCCGACAACTGACTACCTTCCATAATGACAAGGCTACCATCCATTGGAGTAACAAAAATATCGACAACAGACTACCTTACATAATGAAAAGCCTACCATCCATTGGAGTAACAAAAATCACGACAACAAAATACATTTCATAATGACTAGGCTACCATCCATTGGAGTAACAAAGATATCGACAACAGACAACCTTCCATAATGATAAGGCTACCATCCATTGGAGTGAGAAAAATATCGAAAACAGACTACCTTCCATAATGACAAGGCTACCATTTATTGGCGTAACTAAAATATCGACAATAGACTACCTTCCATAATGACAAGGCTACCATCCATTGGAGTAACAAAAATATCGACAACAAACTACCTTCCATAATGACAAGTCTACCATCCATTGGTGTAACAAAAATATCGACAACAGAATACCTACCATTATGACTAGGTTACCATCCATTGGAGTAACAAAGATATCGACAACAGATTACCTTCCATAATGACAAGGCTACCATCCATTGGAGTGACAAAAATCTCGACAAAAGACTACCTTCCATAATGACAAGGATACCATCCATTAGAGTAACAAAGATATCGACAACAGACTACCTTCTATAATGACAAGGCTACCATATATTGTAATAACAAAAATATCGAGAACAAACTACCTTCCATAATGACAAGTCTACCATCAATTGGAGTAACAATAATCTCGACAACAGAATACCTACCATTATGACTAGGCTACGATCCATTTGAGCAACAAAGATATCGACATCAGATTACCTTCTATAATGACAAGGCTACCATCCATTGGAGTGACAAAAATCTCGCCAAGAGACTACCTTCCATAATGACAATGCTACCATCCATTGGAGTGACAAAAATCTCGACAGTAGACTACCTTCCATAATGACAATGCTACCATCCATTGGAGTAATAAAATATCGACAATAAACTACCTTCAATAATGACAAGGCTACCATCCATTGGAGTAACAAAAATGTCGACAAAAAACTACCTTACATAACGACAAGGCTACCATCCATTGGAATAGGAAAAATATCGACAACAAACTATGTTCCATAATGACAAGGCTACCATCCATTGGAGTAACAAAAATGCCGACAACTGACTATCTTCCATAATGACAAGGCTACCATCCATTGGAGTAACAAAAATATCGACAACAGACTACCTTACATAATGAAAAGCCTACCATCCATTGGAGTAACAAAAATCACGACAACAAAATACATTTCATAATGACTAGGCTACCATCCATTGGAGTAACAAAGATATCGACAACAGACAACCTTCCATAATGACAAGGCTACCATCCATTGGAGTGAGAAAAATATCGAAAACAGACTACCTTCCATAATGACAAGGCTACCATTTATTGGCGTAACTAAAATATCGACAATAGACTACCTTCCATAATGACAAGGCTACCATCCATTGGAGTAACAAAAATATCGACAACAAACTACCTTCCATAATGACAAGTCTACCATCCATTGGTGTAACAAAAATATCGACAACAGAATACCTACCATTATGACTAGGTTACCATCCATTGGAGTAAAAAAGATATCGACAACAGATTACCTTCCATAATGACAAGGCTACCATCCATTGGAGTGACAAAAATCTCGACAAAAGACTACCTTCCATAATGACAAGGATACCATCCATTAGAGTAACAAAGATATCGACAACAGACTACCTTCTATAATGACAAGGCTACCATATATTGTAATAACAAAAATATCGAGAACAAACTACCTTCCATAATGACAAGTCTACCATCAATTGGAGTAACAAAAATCTCGACAACAGAATACCTACCATTATGACTAGGCTACGATCCATTGGAGCAACAAAGATATCGACATCAGATTACCTTCTATAATGACAAGGCTACCATCCATTGGAGTGACAAAAATCTCGCCAAGAGACTACCTTCCATAATGACAATGCTACCATCCATTGGAGTGACAAAAATATCGACAGTAGACTACCTTCCATAATGACAATGCTACCATCCATTGGAGTAATAAAATATCGACAATAAACTACCTTCAATAATGACAAGGCTACCATCCATTGGAGTAACAAAAATGTCGACAAAAAACTACCTTACATAACGACAAGGCTACCATCCATTGGAATAGGAAAAATATCGACAACAAACTATGTTCCATAATGACAAGGCTACCATCCATTGGAGTAACAAAAATCCGACAACTGACTACCTTCCATAATGACAAGGCTACCATCCATTGGAGTAACAAAAATATCGACAACAGACTACCTTACATAATGAAAAGCCTACCATCCATTGGAGTAACAAAAATCACGACAACAAAATACATTTCATAATGACTAGGCTACCATCCATTGGAGTAACAAAGATATCGACAACAGACAACCTTCCATAATGACAAGGCTACCATCCATTGGAGTGAGAAAAATATCGAAAACAGACTACCTTCCATAATGACAAGGATACCATTTATTGGCGTAACAAAAATATCGACAATAAACTACCTTCCATAATGACAACGCTACCATCCATTGGAGTAACAAAAATATCGACAACAAACTACCTTCCATAATGACAGGTCTACCATCCATTGGTGTTACAAAAATATCCACAACAGAATACCTACCATTATGACTAGGTTACCATCCATTGGAGTAACAAAGATATCGACAACAGATTACCTTCCATAATGACAAAGCTAAAATCTATTGGAGTAACAAAATTCTCGACAATAGACTACCTTCCATAAAGACAAGGCTACTATCCATTAGAGTAACAAAAATCTCGACAACAAACTACCTTCCATAATGACAAGGCTACCATCCATTGGAATAACAAAAATATCGACAACAAAATACATTCCATAATGACAAGTCTACCATCCATTGGATTGACAAAAATCTCGACAATAGACTACCTTACATAATGAAAAGGCTACCATCCATTGGAGTAACTAAAATATCTACAACAAAATACCTTCCATAATGACTAGGCTACCATCCATTGGAGTAACAAAGATATCGACAACAGACTACCTTCCATAATGACAAGGCTACCATCCATTGGAGTGAAAAAAATCTCGAAAACAGACTACCTTCCATAATGGCAAGGCTACCATCCACTGGAGTGACAAAAATATCGACAATAGACTACCTTCCATAATGACTAGGCTAACATCCATTAGAGTAACAAAGATATCGACAACAGACTACCTTCTATAATGACAAGGCTACCATATATTGTAATAACAAAAATATCGAGAACAAACTACCTTCCATAATGACAAGGCTACCATCCATTGGAGTAACAAAAATCTCGACAACAGAATACCTTACATAATGAAAAGCCTACCATCCATTGGAGTAACAAAAATCACGACAACAAAATACATTTCATAATGACTAGGCTACCATCCATTGGAGTAACAAAGATATCGACAACAGACAACCTTCCATAATGACAAGGCTACCATCCATTGGAGTGAGAAAAATATCGAAAACAGACTACCTTCCATAATGACAAGGCTACCATTTATTGACGTAACAAAAATATCGACAATAGACTACCTTCCATAATGACAAGGCTACCATCCATTGGAGTAACAAAAATATCGACAACAAACTACCTTCCATAATGACAACTCTACCATCCATTGGTGTAACAAAAATATCGACAACAGAATACCTACCATTATGACTAGGTTACCATCCATTGGAGTAACAAAGATATCGACAACAGATTACCTTCCATAATGACAAGGCAACCATCCATTGGAGTGACAAAAATCTCGACAAAAGACTACCTTCCATAATGACAAGGATACCATCCATTAGAGTAACAAAGATATCGACAACATACTACCTTCTATAATGACAAGGCTACCATATATTGTAATAATAAAAATATCGAGAACAAACTACCTTCCATAATGACAAGTCTACCATCAATTGGAGTAACAAAAATCTCGACAACAGAATACCTACCATTATGACTAGGCTACGATCCATTGGAGCAACAAAGATATCGACATCAGATTACATTCTTAATGACAAGGCTACCATCCATTGGAGTGACAAAAATCTCGCCAAGAGACTACCTTCCATAATGACAATGCTACCATCCATTGGAGTGACAAAAATCTCGACAGTAGACTACCTTCCATAATGACAATGCTACCATCCATTGGAGTAATAAAATATCGACAATAAACTACCTTCAATAATGACAAGGCTACCATCCATTGGAGTAACAAAAATGTCGACAAAAAACTACCTTACATAACTACAAGGCTACCATCCATTGGAATAGGAAAAATATCGACAACAAACTATGTTCCATAATGACAAGGCTACCATCCATTGGAGTAACAAAAATGCCGACAACTGACTACCTTCCATAATGACAAGGCTACCATTCATTGGAGTAACAAAAATATCGACAATAGACTACCTTACATAATGAAAAGCCTACCATCCATTAGAGTAACAAAAATCACGACAACAAAATACATTTCATAATGACTAGGCTACCATCCATTGGAGTAACAAAGGTATCGACAACAGACAACGTTCCATAATGAAAAGGCTACCATCCATTGGAGTGAGAAAAATATCGAAAACAGACTACCTTCCATAATGACAAGGCTACCATTTATTGGCGTAACAAAAATATCGACAATAGACTACCTTCCATAATGACAAGGCTACCATCCATTGGAGTAACAAAAATATCGACAACAAACTACCTTCCATAATGACAAGTCTACCATCCATTGGTGTAACAAAAATATCGACAACAGAATACCTACCATTATGACTAGGTTACCATCCATTGGAGTAACAAAGATATCGACAACAGATTACCTTCCATAATGACAAGGCTACCATCCATTGGAGTGACAAAAATCTCGACAATAGACTACCTTCCATAATGACTAGGCTAACATCCATTAGAGTAACAAAAATCTCGACAACAAACTACCTTCCATAATGACAAGGCTACCATCCATTGGAATAACAAAAATATCGACAACCAAATACATTCCATAATGACAAGTCTACCATCCATTGGATTGACAAAAATCTCGACAATAGACTACCTTACATAATGAAAAGGCTACCATCCATTGGAGTAACTAAAATATCTACAACAAAATACCTTCCATAATGACTAGGCTACCATCCATTGGAGTAACAAAGATATCGACAACAGACTACCTTGCATAATGACAAGGCTACCATCCATTGGAGTGAAAAAAATCTCGAAAACAGACTACCTTCCATAATGGCAAGGCTACCATCCACTGGAGTGACAAAAATATCGACAATAGACTACCTTCCATAATGACTAGGCTAACATCCATTAGAGTAACAAAGATATCGACAAAAGACTACCTTCTATAATGACAAGGCTACCATATATTGTAATAACAAAAATATCGAGAACAAACTACCTTCCATAATGACAAGTCTACCATCCATTGGAGTAACAAAAATCTCGACAACAGAATACCTACCATTATGACTAGGCTACGATCCATTGGAGCAACAAAGATATCGACATCAGATTACCTTCTATAATGACAAGGCTACCATCCATTGGAGTGACAAAAATCTCGCCAAGAGACTACCTTCCATAATGACAATGCTACCATCCATTGGAGTGACAAAAATCTCGATAGTAGACTACCTTCCATAATGACGACGCTACCATCCATTGGAGTAATAAAATATCGACAATAAACAACCTTCCATAATGACAAGGCTACTATCCATTGGAGTAACAAAAATGTCGACAACAAACTACCTTACATAACGACAAGGCTACCATCCATTGGAATAGGAAAAATATCGACAACAAACTACGTTCCATAATGACAAGGCTACCATCCATTGGAGTAACAAAAATGTCGACAACTGACTACCTTCCATAATGACAAGGCTACCATCCATTGGAGTAACAAAAATATCGACAACAGACTACCTTACATAATGAAAAGCCTACCATCCATTGGAGTAACAAAAATCACGACAACAAAATACATTCCACAATGACTAGGCTACCATTCATTGGAGTAACAAAGATATCGACAACAGACAACCTTCCATAATGACAAGGCTACCATCCATTAGAGTGAGAAAAATATAGAAAATAGACTACCTTCCATAATGACAAGGCTACCATTTATTGGAGTAACAAAAATATCGACAATAGACTACCTTCCATAATGACAAGGCTACCATCCATTGGAGTAACAAAAATATCGACAACAAACTACCTTCCATAATGACAAGTCTACCATCCATTGGAGTAACAAAAATATCCACAACAAACTACCTTCCATAATGACAAGGATACCATCCATTGTAGTAACAAAAATCTCGAAAACAGAATACCTTCCATAATGACAAGGCTAAAATCTATTGGAGTAACAAAAATCTCGACAACAGACTACCTTCCATAATGACAAGGCTACCATCCATTGGAGTAATGAAAACCTCGTCAACAAACTACCTTCCATAATGACAAGGCTACCATCCATTGGAATAACAAAAATATCGACAACAAACTACATTCAATAATGACAAGTCTACCATCCATTGGATTGACAAAAATCTCGACAATAGACTACCTTATATAATGAAAAGGCTACCATCCACTGGAGTAACTAAAATATCTACAACAAAATACCTTCCATAATGACTAGGCTACCATCCATTGGAGTAACAAAGATATCGACAACAGACTACCTTCCATAATGACAAGGCTACCATCCATTGGAGTGAAAAAAATCTCGAAAACAGACTACCTTCTATAATGGCAAGGCTGCCATCCATTGGAGTGACAAAAATATCGACAATAGACTACCTTCCATAATTACTAGGCTAACATCCATTAGAGTAACAAAGATATCGACAACAGACTACCTTCTATAATGACAAGGCTACCATATATTGTAATAACAAAAATATCGACAACAAACTACCTTCCATAATGACAAGTCTACCATCCATTGGAGTAACAAAAATCTCAACAACAGAATACCTACCATTATGACTAGGCTACGATCCATTGGAGTGACAAAAATCTGGACAATAGACTTCCTTCCATAATGACAAGGCTACCATCCATTAGAGTAACAAAACTCGACAACAAACTACCTTCCATAATGACAAGGCTACCATCCATTAGAGTATCAAAAATCTCTACAACAAACTACCTTCCATAATGAAAAGGCTACCATCCATTGGAATAACAAAAATATAGACAACAAACTACATTCCATAATGACAAGTCTACTATCCATTGGATTGACAAAAATCTCGACAATAGACTACCTTCCATAATGAAAAGAATACCATCCATTGGAGTAACTAAAATATCTACAACAAAATACCTCCCATAATGACTTGGCTACCATCCATTGGAGTAACAAAGATATCGACAACAGACAACCTTCCATAATGACAAGGCTACCATCCATTGGAGTGAAAAAATCTCGAAAACAGACTACCTTCCATAATGGCAAGGCAACCATCCATTGGAGTGACAAAAATATCGACAATAGACTACCTTCCATAATGACTAGGCTAACATCCATTAGAGTAACAAAGATATCGACAATAGACTACCTTCTATAATGACAAGGCTACCATATATTGTAATAACAAAAATCTCGACAACAAACTACCTTCCGTAAGGACAAGGCTACCATACATTGTAGTAACAAAAATTTCGACAATAGACTACCTTCCATAATGATAAGGCTACCATCCATTGGAGTAATGAAAATATCAACAACAGACTACCTTCCATAATTACAAGGCTACCATCCATTGGAGTAACAAAAATCTCACCAACAGACTACCTTACATAATGACAAGGCTACCATCCATTGGAGTGACAAAAATCTCGACAATAGACTACCTTCCATAATGACAAGGCAACCATCCATTGGAGTAACAAAATCTCGACAACAAACAACCTTCCATAATGACAAGGCTACCATCCATTGGATTAACAAAAACCTCGACAACAAACTACCTTCCATAATGACAAGGCTACCATCCATTGGAATAACAAAAATATCGACAACAAACTACATTCAATAATGACAAGTCTACCATCCATTGGATTGACAAAAATCTCGACAATAAACTACCTTCCATAATGAAAAGGCTACCATCCATTTGAGTAACTAAAATATCTACAACAAAATACCTTCCATAATGACTAGGCTACCATCCATTGGAGTAACAAAGATATCTACAACAGACTACCTTCCATAATGACACGGCTACCATCCATTGGAGTGAAAAAAATCTCGAAAACAGA
This sequence comes from Vicia faba, assembly GCA_948472305.1. Taxonomy (NCBI): domain Eukaryota; kingdom Viridiplantae; phylum Streptophyta; class Magnoliopsida; order Fabales; family Fabaceae; genus Vicia; species Vicia faba. Next base: position 556,987,819 of record OX451739.1, on the reverse strand, counting down.
CTACCTTCCATAATGGCAAGGCTACCATCCATTGGAGTGACAAAAATATCGACAATAGACTACCTTCCATAATTACTAGGCTAACATCCATTAGAGTAACAAAGATATCGACAACAGACTACCTTCTATAATGACAAGGCTACCATATATTGTAATAACAAAAATATCGACAACAAACTACCTTCCATAATGACAAGTCTACCATCCATTGGAGTAACAAAAATCTCGACAACAGAATACCTACCATTATGACTAGGCTGCGATCCATTGGAGTGACAAAAATCTGGACAATAGACTACCTTCCATAATGACAAGGCTACCATCCTTTGGAGTAACAAAACTCGACAACAAACTACCTTCCATAATGACAAGGCTACCATCCATTGGAGTATCAAAAATCTCGACAACAAACTACCTTCCATAATGAAAAGGCTACCATCCATTGGAATAACAAAAATATAGACAACAAACTACATTCCAGAATGACAAGTCTACTATCCATTGGATTGACAAAAATCTCGACAATAGACTACCTTCCATAATGAAAAGGCTACCATCCATTGGAGTAACTAAAATATCTACAACAAAATACCTTCCATAATGACTTGGCTACCATCCATTGGAGTAACAAAGATATCGACAACAGACAACCTTCCATAATGACAAGGCAACCATCCATTGGAGTGAAAAAATCTCGAAAACAGACTACCTTCCATAATGGCAAGGCAACCATCCATTGGAGTGACAATAATATCGATAATAGACTACCTTCCATAATGACTAGGCTAACATCCATTAGAGTAACAAAGATATCGACAACAGACTACCTTCTATAATGACAAGGCTACCATATATTGTAATAACAAAAATCTCGACAACAAACTACCTTCCGTAAGGACAAGGCTACCATACATTGTAGTAACAAAAATTTCGACAATAGACTACCTTCCATAATGATAAGGCTACCATCCATTGGAGTAATGAAAATATCAACAAGAGACTACCTTCCATAATTACAAGGCTACCATCCATTGGAGTAACAAAAATCTCACCAACAGACTACCTTACATAATGACAAGGCTACCATCCATTGGAGTGACAAAAATCTCGACAATAGACTACCTTCCATAATGACAAGGCAACCATCCATTGGAGTAACAAAATCTCGACAACAAACAACCTTCCATAATGACAAGGCTACCATCCATTGGATTAACAAAAACCTCGACAACAAACTACCTTCCATAATGACAAGGCTACCATCCATTGGAATAACAAAAATATCGACAACAAACTACATTCAATAATGACAAGTCTACCATCCATTGGATTGACAAAAATCTCGACAATAAACTACCTTCTATAATGAAAAGGCTACCATCCATTGGAGTAACTAAAATATCTACAACAAAATACCTTCCATAATGACTAGGCTACCATCCATAGGAGTAACAAAGATATCTACAACAGACTACCTTCCATAATGACAAGGCTACCATCCATTGGAGTGAAAAAAATCTCGAAAACAGACTACCTTCCATAATGGCAAGGCTACCATCCATTGGAGTGACAAAAATATCGACAATAGACTACCTTCCATAATTACTAGGCTAACATCCATTAGAGTAACAAAGATATCGACAACAGACTACCTTCTATAATGACAAGGCTACCATATATTGTAATAACAAAAATATCGACCACAAACTACCTTCCATAATGACAAGTCTACCATCCATTGGAGTAACAAAAATCTCGACAACAGAATACCTACCATTATGACTAGGCTGCGATCCATTGGAGTGACAAAAATCTGGACAATAGACTACCTTCCATAATGACAAGGCTACCATCCTTTGGAGTAACAAAACTCGACAACAAACTACCTTCCATAATGACAAGGCTACCATCCATTGGAGTATCAAAAATCTCGACAACAAACTACCTTCCATAATGAAAAGGCTACCATCCATTGGAATAACAAAAATATAGACAACAAACTACATTCCATAATGACAAGTCTACTATCCATTGGATTGACAAAAATCTCGACAATAGACTACCTTCCACAATGAAAAGGCTACCATCCATTGGAGTAACTAAAATATCTACAACAAAATACCTTCCATAATGACTTGGCTACCATCCATTGGAGTAACAAAGATATCGACAACAGACAACCTTCCATAATGACAAGGCAACCATCCATTGGAGTGAAAAAATCTCGAAAACAGACTACCTTCCATAATGGCAAGGCAACCATCCATTGGAGTGACAATAATATCAATAATAGACTACCTTCCATAATGACTAGGCTAACATCCATTAGAGTAACAAAGATATCGACAACAGACTACCTTCTATAATGACAAGGCTACCATATATTGTAATAACAAAAATATCGACAACAAACTACCTTCCATAATGACAAGTCTACCATCCATTGGAGTAACAAAAATCTCGACAACAGAATACCTACCATTATGACTAGGCTGCGATCCATTGGAGTGACAAAAATCTGGACAATAGACTACCTTCCATAATGACAAGGCTACCATCCTTTGGAGTAACAAAACTCGACAACAAACTACCTTCCATAATGACAAGGCTACCATCCATTGGAGTATCAAAAATCTCGACAACAAACTACCTTCCATAATGAAAAGGCTACCATCCATTTGAATAACAAAAATATAGACAACAAACTACATTCCAGAATGACAAGTCTACTATCCATTGGATTGACAAAAATCTCGACAATAGACTACCTTCCATAATGAAAAGGCTACCATCCATTGGAGTAACTAAAATATCTACAACAAAATACCTTCCATAATGACTTGGCTACCATCCATTGCAGTAACAAAGATATCGACAACAGACAACCTTCCATAATGACAAGGCAACCATCCATTGGAGTGAAAAAATCTCGAAAACAGACTACCTTCCATAATGGCAAGGCAACCATCCATTGGAGTGACAATAATATCGATAATAGACTACCTTCCATAATGACTAGGCTAACATCCATTAGAGTAACAAAGATATCGACAACAGACTACCTTCTATAATGACAAGGCTACCATATATTGTAATAACAAAAATCTCGACAACAAACTACCTTCCGTAAGGACAAGGCTACCATACATTGTAGTAACAAAAATTTCGACAATAGACTACCTTCCATAATGATAAGGCTACCATCTATTGGAGTAATGAAAATATCAACAAGAGACTACCTTCCATAATTACAAGGCTACCATCCATTGGAGTAACAAAAATCTCACCAACAGACTACCTTACATAATGACAAGGCTACCATCCATTGGAGTGACAAAAATCTCGACAATAGACTACCTTCCATAATGACAAGGCAACCATCCATTGGAGTAACAAAATCTCGACAACAAACAACCTTCCATAATGACAAGGCTACCATCCATTGGATTAACAAAAACCTCGACAACAAACTACCTTCCATAATGACAAGGCTACCATCCATTGGAATAACAAAAATATCGACAACAAACTACATTCAATAATGACAAGTCTACCATCCATTGGATTGACAAAAATCTCGACAATAAACTACCTTCTATAATGAAAAGGCTACCATCCATTGGAGTAACTAAAATATCTACAACAAAATACCTTCCATAATGACTAGGCTACCATCCATAGGAGTAACAAAGATATCTACAACAGACTACCTTCCATAATGACAAGGCTACCATCCATTGGAGTGAAAAAAATCTCGAAAACAGACTACCTTCCATAATGGCAAGGCTACCATCCATTGGAGTGACAAAAATATCGACAATAGACTACCTTCCATAATTACTAGGCTAACATCCATTAGAGTAACAAAGATATCGACAACAGACTACCTTCTATAATGACAAGGCTACCATATATTGTAATAACAAAAATATCGACCACAAACTACCTTCCATAATGACAAGTCTACCATCCATTGGAGTAACAAAAATCTCGACAACAGAATACCTACCATTATGACTAGGCTGCGATCCATTGGAGTGACAAAAATCTGGACAATAGACTACCTTCCATAATGACAAGGCTACCATCCTTTGGAGTAACAAAACTCGACAACAAACTACCTTCCATAATGACAAGGCTACCATCCATTGGAGTATCAAAAATCTCGACAACAAACTACCTTCCATAATGAAAAGGCTACCATCCATTGGAATAACAAAAATATAGACAACAAACTACATTCCATAATGACAAGTCTACTATCCATTGGATTGACAAAAATCTCGACAATAGACTACCTTCCACAATGAAAAGGCTACCATCCATTGGAGTAACTAAAATATCTACAACAAAATACCTTCCATAATGACTTGGCTACCATCCATTGGAGTAACAAAGATATCGACAACAGACAACCTTCCATAATGACAAGGCAACCATCCATTGGAGTGAAAAAATCTCGAAAACAGACTACCTTCCATAATGGCAAGGCAACCATCCATTGGAGTGACAATAATATCGATAATAGACTACCTTCCATAATGACTAGGCTAACATCCATTAGAGTAACAAAGATATCGACAACAGACTACCTTCTATAATGACAAGGCTACCATATATTGTAATAACAAAAATCTCGACAACAAACTACCTTCCGTAAGGACAAGGCTACCATACATTGTAGTAACAAAAATTTCGACAATAGACTACCTTCCATAATGATAAGGCTACCATCCATTGGAGTAATGAAAATATCAACAAGAGACTACCTTCCATAATTACAAGGCTACCATCCATTGGAGTAACAAAAATCTCACCAACAGACTACCTTACATAATGACAAGGCTACCATCCATTGGAGTGACAAAAATCTCGACAATAGACTACCTTCCATAATGACAAGGCAACCATCCATTGGAGTAACAAAATCTCGACAACAAACAACCTTCCATAATGACAAGGCTACCATCCATTGGATTAACAAAAACCTCGACAACAAACTACCTTCCATAATGACAAGGCTACCATCCATTGGAATAACAAAAATATCGACAACAAACTACATTCAATAATGACAAGTCTACCATCCATTGGATTGACAAAAATCTCGACAATAAACTACCTTCTATAATGAAAAGGCTACCTGAAGGGGTGAAAAACACAAGAAGGGGGGGGTTGAATTGTAAAACTGGAAACTTTAAAGCAAATGACAAGGTATTTTTATCCTGGTTCGTTTGATCTCAAACTACTCCAGTCCACCCGTTCAAGGTGATTTCGCCTCTCTCCAACGAGGTCTTAATTCACTATATTCAACTGAATACAAATCTGTTTCAGCAACTGCTAAAACCTTCTTGATTCAAACCACAATCCGGTTTGTCAAGGCAACACTTTCTTACAAAGGAATAATCGAATGTGTGTGAATGTTTCTACGAAAACTATATCACAACTGTGATGTTTACACAAATGAAGCTTAGAATACTAAGTTGCTAGACGCTAATAGAGTATCAGAGTTTGGTGGTTTAGCAAAACTTGTAGAGTGAAGATTAATGTTCAGCTTTGTACGTGTAGAGAGTTTGGAAGCATTAGCCGTGATAATCTTCAAAGCTTGGTTTATATAGCACTTTGAGAAGATGAACGTTGAAGCAAATATTCTTGATTCAATGCTATTTACAAGCTTTCCTTTCTGAGCAGATCTTGTCTAGAATGATGCCGTTGGTATTGATTAGCCTTCAATGCACAGTACCGTTGCTTCTTCAATGCACGATCTGGCTTGGCTCATTCTGATTCTGCTTTGCTGCTGATGAACTGATTTGATTCTGTATCAGAGTATTTTACGCGCAGTTCTGTTCATCAAGCTTCAACATGTGCAAGCGTTGATCTTCTGATCTTGACGTTCTGATTCAGCAACTTCTGATGCTGATGCACAAACTCATATTCTGATGCTGAGAACGTGATCTTGCTTATTTTAATCAGCATATCTGCAAGTCAGAGCATAGTAATTTTAAGTAGCATATAATTCAATCATGAAATATTTAACTGCTATATTTTTTTTCACTTTGTTATCATCAAAACTTAATTATAGGGTACTAGATTCAAACATTGTTCTAACAATCTCCCCCTTTTTGATGATGACAAAAACTAGATATTTCAAATGGAAAATAACGTGAAAAGTTATCAGATCTATTTATCAGAATAAGAAGTACGGAGAAGTTAGAGTTTAAGAAATACTCCCCCTGAGTTTGTTACTTCCCTTTGATATGCGTGTTCTTCAGAGTCAGATCTTTTTCTATCTTTGAGCATCAGATTGTAAGTCTTTGACTTATCAGAAAGCAGAGCTTCAGAGCTTTTCCTGTCAGAGCTTTGCTTCGGATCAGAGTGTTGGGTCGATCAGAGCTTCATATATCAGAACTTCATATTTGATCAGAGCAATATGAGCTTCTAGTCTTCATTGTGTTCAAGAGCTTCCTTGTGCCTGTAGACTTAAAGACAAAACAGAAAAACATTTCAAGTAATAGAGAGTTAGAATGTTTGAGAGTTTCTGTCTAGTTATCCGTTATTGATTTTAAATATCATTCTTGTTCTCCCCCTTTTTGTCAGCAATCAAAAAGTGCTGGTGATGTGCTAAAATGATTTAGATCAGAAAAACTAATAATATTAAAAGATAGTTCAGAATCAGAGCAAAATAGCATTACAAACCATAGTCAAAACATAGTCAAAAGTACATCAGAAAATAAGGAAAATATAGAGAATGTCATGCATGAAAAAATTTCAGGGTTGTGGGGGCATGCGTGAGAACAGACTTTCCAGCATTGCCTGAATCTTTTCAGAAGTTGCATTCTGCTTCTGAACCATGGTGACAACAGTATCAATTTTGCTGTCCTGGACATTCATTCTAGCTTCCATCTTCTGATTATTCTCATCCATCCGCTGCTGTAGACGCAAGTCATTCAGCCTTAATTCTTCCAGAGCCTGCCTGTCCAAGGCAGCTTGAGAACTTTCAGCAGGAGGAAGCTTCTCAGAACTTTCAGCTACATCTTCTGCTGGATTTTCTTCTTGAAGAGTCTTGTCTTCTTCTGCTGGTTCCACCTGTGCAGCTTGCTCTTTCTCAGACCACGATTCAGAGTCCAGAGGGAGCACAACTTCTTGAGGCAGCTGACTCTCAACTTCCTTCAGCAGCTTGCTAAAGTTCTGTTGAGCCTGCTCATAGTTGACGTCCTGCAGCTTGAGTGCTTCAGCACGAACCCAAACTCTGAACTGTGACCAGAGCTGATCAGAAGCAGCTGGGTCGATCATCCCGGGACAGACTTGCTTCAAGGAAGCAATCCACTGCAGCATACCTGTTTCAAAGTCCAAAATACCAGAGCCAACATCTAATTGCTTTGGTTTGGGAATGGCCAATTTGTGTCTTAAATCAGCAAGACGTTCAAGACTTGTTAAGTCAATGAATGTTTTGCTGGGGTTTTCAGAGGATTGGCTTTCAGAGGTGTGCTGAGGTGCTGTCTGTTTTGGTGGATGGTTATCAGAGTCAGAGGATATGTCTATTGGAGTGGTTGGAGTTTTTGGAGGTGTTGATTCCTCTGATGATGGTAACTGGGGTCTGACAATGGTGGTTCCACATGGCAACTGTATTGCCAGAGGTGAAGGTTGAGGTGAGTGGGGATCAGAATGATGAGGAGATGGGGTTTCATAGCGATGAAACTCTGTTGGAGGTGAGGGAGGATTATTTTCTGGTTGAGGAGGAGGAACTTCTGATTGTTCATGGATCAGAGGTTCTTCTGTGATAGGTTGTTGAGATTGTGGTTCTGGTTCTTGTTCTGGTTCTGGTTGTGGTTGAATTTCTGGTTCAGGTTGTGGAGGAGGAATATTTGGTGGTTCAGAGTGAGTTTGAACAGAAGTATGTTCACGCTCAATGTCAGCTAGCACTCTATCAAGTGCTGGTGTTGTTGAAACAGTTGGTTGTTGTTTGGTAATTTTGAGAGGAATTTTTATTCTGGTTCTTCTGAGTTGTAAGTTCTCAGAAGGGTCTTCTGGTATGTTTTCATCAATAGTGGGGATTGGAATGGAAATTCTGTGAGAGGTTTGGGGTGGAGCAACAGATGTTGGAATAGTAGTGGAAATTGAAATAGGAGCAGTAGATGGATTACCTCGTTTCTTTGGAGTCTGGTGAGATGATCCTTCTGCTTTCCTCTTCTTGGACTTCTTCTGAGTCATTTCAGGTTGAACCTGACTCAGATCTTTGATCTTCAGTTTCGAACCTGCAACTTCTTCCTTGAAAGAATCTGGATACTTGGCAACCATATCAGGGTGGGATTCCATCTCAGAAAATCTTGGGAAATCATTCAGAGGCACTCTTCTTCTGGTGATGTCAGCAGTTGAAGGAGCTCTGGGTTCCTTCCTGATATTGTCTATTAGCTTCATCTTCTTCAGATTCTTAGCATTCAGCGCTTTTCCAACAGTTGGTTCAAAATTGCCCAGTACTTTAGCTTCGCTCAGATAATCTATCAGTTTATTCTCTGTCAGAATGTCTGAGATAAGCCTCCCAAATGGTATCCAGTCCCTTTTCGTCCTTTCTTCTTCTCTAGTCTCTTTCACACTTGTCTTCAGATGATTGAACAGGAAGTGTGCCAGATTGATCTTCACTCTCTGATCAATAAAGTAGATCAGAAATTGCTGATCCACGTTTATGTAGTCAGGAGAGCTTGTTGGCTTCCTGTGATTGAAACAGCCTAGAACAATCTTGGCCCACACTCTGAAGTGATCCTTCAGATCCTTGATTTTGCTGCTGGGAAGACCAAGAGTGAAAATGCAGTTTGCTATCACACCAATATCAGGGCATCTATCAGCCATGTCCACACAACGGACTCCACCACCACTCTGACCAATTAACCTAGCAATGAGGTCTTCAGAAATTATGATCTTCTTTCCCATAACCGAGGAGACGACTAGATGCTTATCAATCTTGGCATGAATCCAAAATTCTTTGACAAGCTCTGGGAAGGTTGGTCCAACCAATCTATCAAAGTACCTCTCCCACTGTTGAGTTTTGACTTCAGCAGTTAGGTCAAATCCATTTTCCTTCAAACTTTCGAAATCCACTATTAACTCAGAGAGAACCTCAAGATTTTTTACTGGTGTGAGAAGAGTTCTGGTAGGCGCTTGATATTGCTCAGAGGTTTCCTTCTTCTGATTTCCTGCAGAAATGCTGGAGGATGCCATTGTTCTCACACAAAAAAACTTGAGAATGATTTGAGAAAAGCTAGGGTTTTGAAGGAGATATGCAGAAAAATTCTTAAGAGATTATGAGTAAGCGTAAAGATTAAGAATGAAGAGTAATGTGCTTAAATAGGATTTTCAAAAATTATTTTGAAAAATAAAACGTTTTTAAGAGAGAGAAAAAAATAATGATTGCAATTAACAAGCGTGATTACTTTTGCATTTAATGCTTGCTGATTTTGGGGGATTTGAGAAAGATACTTAAAACGGTTACCAGACATGTGTCTCAATGCACCCAATCAGCGCTTTCCTTTCTCAGAAACGTGCACGCGTTCTGCTTCAGGGATTTGCTGATGATTGGATGACACTTGTTTGATATAGTGATCAGCACGTCTTTCTTTTGAGATTAGACTCTCAGATCTTTAGACTTGCCTCTGATACAATCTGCATGTTCTAACTTTCTGAAACAAAGATTGATCAGAAGTTCACAGTAATATAATTACATTCAGAAAGATAAACATATGGAATTAAAGCATTTTCATTCTGGGCATACTTTCATGCTGAGATGTTTCAGAATGAAATTAAACCTATCTTCTGAAAGGGGTTTTGTAAAGATATCAGCCCATTGATGGTCTGTATCTATAAATTTTAAGTTTAAAATTCCTTTCTGAATATAGTCCCTAATGAAATGATGTTTTATTTCTATATGCTTAGCTCTAGAATGTAAAATAGGATTCTTACTTAAGCAAATAGCAGAAGTATTATCACAAAGAATAGGAATGTTACTCTCAAAGATCTGGAAGTCTTCAAGCTGACTTTTCATCCAGAGCATCTGTGTGCTGCAACCAGCTGCTGCTATGTACTCAGCTTCTGCTGTTGACAGAGCAATAGTTGATTGCCTTTTGCTGGACCACGAGATCAGATTTTCTCCCAGAAACTGGCAGCTTCCAGAAGTACTTTTTCGTTCCACTCTGTCTCCAGCAAAATCAGCATCGCAGTAGCCTACTAAACTGTAATCACTAGATTTTCTATAAAACAAACCCAGATTAGTAGTACCTTTCAGATACTTGAAAATTCGCTTAACAGCTGTTAAGTGAGATTCTCTAGGATCTGATTGGAATCTAGCACAAATACATACGCTGAATAAAATATCAGGTCTTGAAGCAGTCAGATAAAGGAGAGAACCAATCATACCTCTGTAGACTTTCTGTTCTACGCTTTTGCTTACCTCTTCTCTTTCCAGAATGCACGTGGGATGCATTGGAATCTTTGATGGCTTACATTCTGAGAGGTCAAATTTCTTCAGAAGATCTCTGATGTATTTGCTCTGATGAATGTAAGTTCCCTCTGGAGTTTGATTGATCTGAATTCCTAGAAAGAACTTCAGTTCCCCCATGAGGCTCATCTCAAATTCTGCCTGCATACACTTAGCAAATTTTCTTCCAAGAGAAGGATTAGTAGAACCAAAGATTATATCATCAACATAAATCTGACAGACTAAAATGTCACTCTTAACTGTTTTACGGAATAGAGTGGTGTCCACTTTCCCTCTGGTGAACTCATTTTCAAGCAGAAAGTTACTTAGCCTTTCATACCAAGCTCTGGGAGCTTGTTTCAGACCATACAGTGACTTTTTCAGTTTGAAAACATGTTCTGGATGTTTGGTGTTTTCAAAACCTGGGGGTTGGTGAACATACACTTCTTCTTCTATATAACCATTTAAGAATGCACTTTTGACATCCATCTGATACAGAGTGATGCCTCTATTAACAGCAAATGAGATTAAAAGTCTGATAGATTCTAACCTGGCGACTGGAGCAAAGGTTTATGTATAGTCTATCCCCTCTTGCTGACTATAACCTTGTGCAACCAGTCGTGCCTTGTTTCTGACGACTTCACCTTGTTCATTGAGCTTGTTTCTGAACACCCATCTTGTTCCAATGACGTTGAATCCTTTTGGCCTTGGAACGAGATCCCAAACGTCGTTTCTGGTGAATTGATTCAGCTCTTCTTGCATTGCCAGAATCCAGTCATTGTCCAGAAGTGCTTCATCAATAGAAGAAGGTTCAATCAGAGACACAAGTCCCATCAGAGTTTCTTCAGAGTTTCTGAGGCTTGCTCTTGTTCTGATTGGATCTTCCTTTCTTCCTAGAATAGATTCTTCTGGGTGATCCAAACTGCTTCTGGGAACTCTCTTCTGAGGTTGATCAGCAGCAGTTGTAGGATTTCTAGCATTGCTTCTTTCAGACGTTGAAGGAATGTCTGTGTTGAGAGCTTCTGATGACTTGTCTTCAGAACCTGCAAATTCAATTTCTATACCTGCAAGATTTTCATTCTGCTTTGACTTTTCAGAGTCAAGCTTGTCATCAAAACGAACACTGATTGATTCTTCCACAATCTGTGTTTCTGTATTGTATACTCTGTACCCTCTTGAGCGTTCAGAGTATCCTAACATAATACACTTCTGTGCCTTAGAATCAAACTTGTTCAAATAATTCTTAGTATTTAACATATAGCAAGTACATCCAAATGGATGAAAATACGAAATGTTGGGCTTTCTGTTCTTCCACAATTCATATGGAGTCTTTTCCAGAATAGGTCTTATTGAGATTCTATTCTGAATGTAGCACGCTGTGTTTATTGCCTCTGCCCAGAAAGTCTTAGCAACGTTTGTCTCGTTGATCATGGTTCTGGCCATTTCTTGCAATGTTCTGTTCTTTCGTTCTACAACTCCATTTTGTTGGGGAGTTCTAGGACAAGAGAAATCATGCAGAATGCCTTTGTCATTAAAGAATGACTCAAAATCTTTATTTTCAAATTCTCCACCATGATCACTTCTGACTTTAACGATTCTAAGATCTTTTTCATTCTGAACTTGGTTACAGAAGGTAACAAACACAGAGTGTGACTCGTCCTTGTGTCTTAAGAACTTTACCCATGTCCATCTGCTATAGTCATCTACGATTACTAACCCATACTTCTTGCCACTGACAGAAGCAGTCTTAACTGGTCCAAATAAGTCAATGTGCAGAAGTTCTAATGGTTTAGAGGTAGAAACAACATTTTTGGATTTAAAAGATGGTTTTGAAAATTTGCCTTTCTGACATGCTTCACACAGAGCTTCTGAATTGAACTTCAAATTTGGAAGTCCTCTGACCAGATTGAGTTTGTTAATCTGAGATATTCTTCTCATACTAACATGTCCCAATCTTCTGTGCCAGATCCACTGCTCGTTGTTAACAGACAGAAGACATTTTACGTTCTGACTCTTAAGTTCAGAAAGTTTGATTTTGTAAATGTTGTTTTTCCTCTTACCATTAAATAGGATAGTCCCATCTTTCTGACTAACAGCTTTACATGATTTTTGATTAAAGATTATATCATAACCGTTATCACTTAATTGACTTATGGATAACAAGTTATGCATCAATCCATCAACAAGCAGAACATTATTAATAGAGGGAAGATTTCCGTTACCTACAGTTCCAGAGCCAATTATCTTTCCCCTCTGATTGCCTCCAAAGCCAACGTGGCCTCCAGGCTTAAGTTCCAGGCTTTGGAACATATGCCTTCTTCCCGTCATGTGACGTGAGCAGCCAGAGTCCAGGTACCATGACTGGTGTTTCTGACTTGCTGCTAAAGATATCTGCAACATGTATTATTTTATCCTTAGGTACCCAGATCTTCTTGGGTCCTGATTTGTTAGTCTTACCAAAACTCTGGTTGAATTTTGGTTTCACAAAGTGATTGCTACTAGTATATTTGATGTCATGTGTGTGACCATACACAAAGTGTGAATTTAGAGGAGTGTACTTAATTGTTAAATCCATGACATTTTTAGGTGTAGGATTCTTACCTAGGTATCCTATTCCTTTCCTGCCGTTTCTGCTAACTCCATAGATCATTGAAGCCATTTTGCTTCTATCTATGCTTTTAGCAAGGAACTTCTGGAAACTATGATCATACTCCTTGATGATCTCATCAGCGTTGCTGGGAGTTTCAGCAATTGGTTCCTTCTGAGAGTTTTGTAAAGAGTTTTCTAATTTCAAAATTTTATCTCTCAGCTCAGAGTTTTCCAATCTGAGACTCTCAGACTTATTAGAGTCAGATTCAAGAGTCCTTTTCAGGTCTCTGAATTTAGCTCTAATCTGCTGATAACGTTCCAGAATTTCATTTAGGCTTTCAGCAAGTTCAGCCTTTGTAAAATTAACAGCGAAGTTAGGGAATACCTCTTCTGTGTCTGATTCTGAGTCTGAGTCAGAAGCTTCACTGTCATCTTGAATGTTAGCCATAAGCGCTAGATTCGCCCTTTCATCATCTGATTCTGAGTCAGCTTCAGACGAGTCAGAGTCATCCCATGTGGCCATGAGACTTTTCTTCTTCTCTCTTCCAAACTTCCTTTTTGGCTTTTCCCTCTGAAGCTTTGGACAGTCACTCTTGTAGTGACCTTGCTCATTGCACTCGTAGCAGATGATGTCTTTTGTATTTGGCTTCTTGCTACCTGAGGAGCCTTCAGATCTTCTGTATCCAGAGGAAGAATCTGTCCTTCTGTGTCTGGAAGAGGACTCGTTATGATCAGATCTTCTGGGATTCCTGAACTTCTTTTGTCTTTGCTTCCACAGTTGGTTTACTCTTCTGGAGAGAAGAGAAAGCTCGTCTTCTTCTGATGAGGATCCATCAGATGTTTCTTCAACTGCCTGCAAAACTTTAGATTCAGATTTTCTGTTAGATTTTAAAGCTATAGGCTTACCTTGCTTCTGAGGCTCGTCAGCTTCCAGCTCTATCTCATGACTTCTGAGGGAGCTTATAAGTTCCTCCAGAGTGATTTTGTTGAGATCTTTCGCCAGCTTCAGAGCAGTAACCATAGGCCTCCACTGCTTGGGTAAACTTCTGATTATCTTCTTGACATGGTCAGCAGTAGAGTATCCCTTGTCCAGAACTTTGAGACCAGCTACCAGAATCTGGAATCTAGAGAACATAGTTTCAATGGATTCAGATTCTTCCATTTTAAATGCCTCATACTTCTGAATGAGCGCCAGAGCCTTTGTTTCCTTGACTTGAACGTTCCCCTCATGCGTCATTCTGAGAGAGTCAAAGATGTTCTTAGCTGTGTCTCTGTTGGAGATCTTCTCATACTCAGTATAGGAGATAGCACTGAGAAGGATGGTTCTGGCCTTATGGTGATTCTTGAAATCACGCTTTTGTTGATCAGTCATTGATTTTCTATCAATCTTCTGACCAGTTGCATTCACAGGGTGCGTGTATCCATCTGTCACCATATCCCACAGATCAGCATCATGTGCTAGAAAGAAGCTTTCAATTCTGTCTTTCCAGTAGTCAAAGTTTTCTCCATCAAAGACTGGAGGTTTGCCGCTGAATCTGTCTCTATCCTCATTGTTGTCATTGCTGAAATGAGAGTTGTTTCCTGCCATAGTGTTTTTCTGATGCTGGATCTTTTACTGACACGGTTAAGTGTTTTAGCTCAGAACCAGGCGCTCTGATGCCAATTGAAGGGGTGAAAAACACAAGAAGGGGGGGGTTGAATTGTAAAACTGGAAACTTTAAAGCAAATGACAAGGTATTTTTATCCTGGTTCGTTTGATCTCAAACTACTCCAGTCCACCCGTTCAAGGTGATTTCGCCTCTCTCCAACGAGGTCTTAATTCACTATATTCAACTGAATACAAATCTGTTTCAGCAACTGCTAAAACCTTCTTGATTCAAACCACAATCCGGTTTGTCAAGGCAACACTTTCTTACAAAGGAATAATCGAATGTGTGTGAATGTTTCTACGAAAACTATATCACAACTGTGATGTTTACACAAATGAAGCTTAGAATACTAAGTTGCTAGACGCTAATAGAGTATCAGAGTTTGGTGGTTTAGCAAAACTTGTAGAGTGAAGATTAATGTTCAGCTTTGTACGTGTAGAGAGTTTGGAAGCATTAGCCGTGATAATCTTCAAAGCTTGGTTTATATAGCACTTTGAGAAGATGAACGTTGAAGCAAATATTCTTGATTCAATGCTATTTACAAGCTTTCCTTTCTGAGCAGATCTTGTCTAGAATGATGCCGTTGGTATTGATTAGCCTTCAATGCACAGTACCGTTGCTTCTTCAATGCACGATCTGGCTTGGCTCATTCTGATTCTGCTTTGCTGCTGATGAACTGATTTGATTCTGTATCAGAGTATTTTACGCGCAGTTCTGTTCATCAAGCTTCAACATGTGCAAGCGTTGATCTTCTGATCTTGACGTTCTGATTCAGCAACTTCTGATGCTGATGCACAAACTCATATTCTGATGCTGAGAACGTGATCTTGCTTATTTTAATCAGCATATCTGCAAGTCAGAGCATAGTAATTTTAAGTAGCATATAATTCAATCATGAAATATTTAACTGCTATATTTTTTTTCACTTTGTTATCATCAAAACTTAATTATAGGGTACTAGATTCAAACATTGTTCTAACACTACCATCCATTGGAGTAACTAAAATATCTACAACAAAATACCTTCCATAATGACTAGGCTACCATCCATAGGAGTAACAAAGATATCTACAACAGACTACCTTCCATAATGACAAGGCTACCATCCATTGGAGTGAAAAAAATCTCGAAAACAGACTACCTTCCATAATGGCAAGGCTACCATCCATTGGAGTGACAAAAATATCGACAATAGACTACCTTCCATAATTACTAGGCTAACATCCATTAGAGTAACAAAGATATCGACAACAGACTACCTTCTATAATGACAAGGCTACCATATATTGTAATAACAAAAATATCGACCACAAACTACCTTCCATAATGACAAGTCTACCATCCATTGGAGTAACAAAAATCTCGACAACAGAATACCTACCATTATGACTAGGCTGCGATCCATTGGAGTGACAAAAATCTGGACAATAGACTACCTTCCATAATGACAAGGCTACCATCCTTTGGAGTAACAAAACTCGACAACAAACTACCTTCCATAATGACAAGGCTACCATCCATTGGAGTATCAAAAATCTCGACAACAAACTACCTTCCATAATGAAAAGGCTACCATCCATTGGAATAACAAAAATATAGACAACAAACTACATTCCATAATGACAAGTCTACTATCCATTGGATTGACAAAAATCTCGACAATAGACTACCTTCCACAATGAAAAGGCTACCATCCATTGGAGTAACTAAAATATCTACAACAAAATACCTTCCATAATGACTTGGCTACCATCCATTGGAGTAACAAAGATATCGACAACAGACAACCTTCCATAATGACAAGGCAACCATCCATTGGAGTGAAAAAATCTCGAAAACAGACTACCTTCCATAATGGCAAGGCAACCATCCATTGGAGTGACAATAATATCGATAATAGACTACCTTCCATAATGACTAGGCTAACATCCATTAGAGTAACAAAGATATCGACAACAGACTACCTTCTATAATGACAAGGCTACCATATATTGTAATAACAAAAATCTCGACAACAAACTACCTTCCGTAAGGACAAGGCTACCATACATTGTAGTAACAAAAATTTCGACAATAGACTACCTTCCATAATGATAAGGCTACCATCCATTGGAGTAATGAAAATATCAACAAGAGACTACCTTCCATAATTACAAGGCTACCATCCATTGGAGTAACAAAAATCTCACCAACAGACTACCTTACATAATGACAAGGCTACCATCCATTGGAGTGACAAAAATCTCGACAATAGACTACCTTCCATAATGACAAGGCAACCATCCATTGGAGTAACAAAATCTCGACAACAAACAACCTTCCATAATGACAAGGCTACCATCCATTGGATTAACAAAAACCTCGACAACAAACTACCTTCCATAATGACAAGGCTACCATCCATTGGAATAACAAAAATATCGACAACAAACTACATTCAATAATGACAAGTCTACCATCCATTGGGTTGACAAAAATCTCGACAATAGACTACCTTCTATAATGAAAAGGCTACCATCCACTGGAGTAACTAAAATATCTACAACAAAATACCTTCCATAATGACTAGGCTACCATCCATTGGAGTAACAAAGATATCTACAACAGACTACCTTCCATAATGACAAGGCTACCATCCATTGGAGTGAAAAAAATCTCGAAAACAGACTACCTTCCATAATGGCAAGGCTACCATCCATTGGAGTGACAAAAATATCGACAATAGACTACCTTCCATAATTACTAGGCTAACATCCATTAGAGTAACAAAGATATCGACAACAGACTACCTTCTATAATGACAAGGCTACCATATATTGTAATAACAAAAATATCGACAACAAACTACCTTCCATAATGACAAGTCTACCATCCATTGGAGTAACAAAAATCTCGACAACAGAATACCTACCATTATGACTAGGCTGCGATCCATTGGAGTGACAAAAATCTGGACAATAGACTACCTTCCATAATGACAAGGCTACCATCCTTTGGAGTAACAAAACTCGACAACAAACTACCTTCCATAATGACAAGGCTACCATCCATTGGAGTATCAAAAATCTCGACAACAAACTACCTTCCATAATGAAAAGGCTACCATCCATTGGAATAACAAAAATATAGACAACAAACTACATTCCATAATGACAAGTCTACTATCCATTGGATTGACAAAAATCTCGACAATAGACTACCTTCCATAATGAAAAGGCTACCATCCATTGGAGTAACTAAAATATCTACAACAAAATACCTTCCATAATGACTTGGCTACCATCCATTGGAGTAACAAAGATATCGACAACAGACAACCTTCCATAATGACAAGGCAACCATCCATTGGAGTGAAAAAATCTCGAAAACAGACTACCTTCCATAATGGCAAGGCAACCATCCATTGGAGTGACAATAATATCGATAATAGACTACCTTCCATAATGACTAGGTTAACATCCATTAGAGTAACAAAGATATCGACAACAGACTACCTTCTATAATGACAAGGCTACCATATATTGTAATAACAAAAATCTCGACAACAAACTACCTTCCGTAAGGACAAGGCTACCATACATTGTAGTAACAAAAATTTCGACAATAGACTACCTTCCATAATGATAAGGCTACCATCCATTGGAGTAATGAAAATATCAACAAGAGACTACCTTCCATAATTACAAGGCTACCATCCATTGGAGTAACAAAAATCTCACCAACAGACTACCTTACATAATGACAAGGCTACCATCCATTGGAGTGACAAAAATCTCGACAATAGACTACCTTTCATAATGACAAGGCAACCATCCATTGGAGTAACAAAATCTCGACAACAAACAACCTTCCATAATGACAAGGCTACCATCCATTGGATTAACAAAAACCTCGACAACAAACTACCTTCCATAATGACAAGGCTACCATCCATTGGAATAACAAAAATATCGACAACAAACTACATTCAATAATGACAAGTCTATCATCCATTGGATTGACAAAAATCTCGACAATAGACTACCTTCTATAATGAAAAGGCTACCATCCACTGGAGTAACTAAAATATCTACAACAAAATACCTTCCATAATGACTAGGCTACCATCCATTGGAGTAAAAAAGATATCGACAACAGACTACCTTCCATAATGACAAGGCTACCATCCATTGGAGTGAAAAAAATCTCGAAAACAGACTACCTTCCATAATGGCAAGGCTACCATCCATTGGAGTGACAAAAATATCGACAATAGACTACCTTCCATAATTACTAGGCTAACATCCATTAGAGTAACAAAGATATCGACAACAGACTACCTTCTATAATGACAAGGCTACCATATATTGTAATAACAAAAATATCGACAACAAACTACCTTCCATAATGACAAGTCTACCATCCACTGGAGTAACAAAAATCTCGACAACAGAATACCTACCATTATGACTAGGCTACGATCCATTAGAGTGACAAAAATCTAGAAAATAGACTACCTTCCATAATGACAAGGCTACCATCCATTGGAGTAACAAAACTCGACAACAAACTACCTTCCATAATGACAAGGCTACCATCCATTGGAGTATCAAAAATCTGGACAACAAACTACCTTCCATAATGAATAGGCTACCATCCATTGGAATAACAAAAATATAGACAACAAACTACATTCCATAATGACAAGTCTACTATCCATTGGATTGACAAAAATCTCGACAATAGACTACCTTCCATAATGAAAAGGCTACCATCCATTGGAGTAACTAAAATATCTACAACAAAATACCTTCCATAATGACTTGGCTACCATCCATTGGAGTAACTAAGATATCGACAACAGACAACCTTCCATAATGACAAGGCTACCATCCATTGGAGTGAAAAAATCTCGAAAACAGACTACCTTCCATAATGGCAAGGCAACCATCCATTGGAGTGACAAAAATATCGATAATAGACTACCTTCCATAATGACTAGGCTAACATCCATTAGAGTAACAAAGATATCGACAACAGACTACCTTCTATAATGACAAGGCTACCATATATTGTAATAACAAAAATCTCGACAACAAACTACCTTCCGTAAGGACAAGGCTACCATACATTGTAGTAACAAAAATTTTGACAATAGACTACATTCCATAATGATAAGGCTACCATCCATTGGAGTAATGAAAATATCAACAAGAGACTACCTTCCATAATGACAAGGCTACCATGCATTAGAGTAATGAAAATATCAACAAGAGACTACCTTCCATAATTACAAGGCTACCATCCATTGGAGTAACAAAAATCTCACCAACAGACTACCTTACATAATGACAAGGCTACCATCCATTGGAGTGACAAAAATCTCGACAATAGACTACCTTCCATAATGACAAGGCAACCATCCATTGGAGTAACAAAATCTCGACAACAAACTACCTTCCATAATGACAAGGCTACCATCCATTAGATTAACAAAAACCTCGACAACAAACTACCTTCCATAATGACAAGGCTACCATCCATTGGAATAACAAAAATATCGACAACAAACTACATTCAATAATGACAAGTCTACCATCCATTGGATTGACAAAAATCTCGACAATAGACTACCTTCTATAATGAAAAGGCTACCATCCATTGGAGTAACTAAAATATCTACAACAAAATACCTTCCATAATGACTAGGCTACCGTCCATTGGAGTAACAAAGATATCGACAACAAACTACCTTCCATAATGACAAGGCTACCATCCATTGGAGTGAAAAAAATCTCGAAAACAGACTACCTTCCATAATGGCAAGGCTACCATCCATTGGAGTGACAAAAATATCGACAATGGACTACCTTCTATAATTACTAGGCTAACATCCATTAGAGTAACAAAGATATCAACAATAGACTACCTTCTATAATGACAAGGCTACCATATATTGTAATAACAAAAATATCGACAACAAACTACCTTCCATAATGACAAGTCTACCATCCATTGGAGTAACAAAAATCTCGACAACAGAATACCTACCATTATGACTAGGCTACGATCCATTGGAGTGACAAAAATCTGGACAATAGACTACCTTCCATAATGACAAGGCTACCATCCATTGGAGTAACAAAACTCGACAACAAACTACCTTCCCTAATGACAAGGCTACCATCCATTGGAGTATCAAAAATCTCGACAACAAACTACCTTCCATAATGAAAAGGCTAACATCCATTGGAATAACAAAAATATAGACAACAAACTACATTCCATAATGACAAGTCTACTATCCATTGGATTGACAAAAATCTCGACAATAGACTACCTTCCATAATGAAAAGGCTACCATCCATTGGAGTAACTAAAATATCTACAACAAAATACCTTCCATAATGACTTGGCTACCATCCATTGGAGTAACAAAGATATCGACAACATACAACCTTCCATAATGACAAGGCTACCATCCATTGGAGTGAAAAAAATCTCGAAAACAGACTACCTTCCATAATGGCAAGGCAACCATCCATTGAAGTGACAAAAATATCGACAATAGACTACCTTCCATAATGACTAGGCTAACATCCATTAGAGTAACAAAGATATCGACAACAGACTACCTTCTATAATGACAAGGCTACCATATATTGTAATAACAAAAATCTCGACAACAAACTACCTTCCATAAGGACAAGGCTACCATACATTGTAGTAACAAAAATTTCGACAATAGACTACCTTCCATAATGATAAGGCTACCATCCATTGGAGTAATGAAAATATCAACAAGAGACTACCTTCCATAATTACAAGGCTACCATCCATTGGAGTAACAAAAATCTCACCAACAGACTACCTTACATAATGACAAGGCTACCATCCATTGGAGTGACAAAAATCTCGACAATAGACTACCTTCCATAATGACAAGGCAACCATCCATTGGAGTAACAAAATCTCGACAACAAACAACCTTCCATAATGACAAGGCTACCATCCATTGGATTAACAAAAACCTCGACAACAAACTACCTTCCATAATGACAAGGCTACCATCCATTGGAATAACAAAAATATCGACAACAAACTACATTCAATAATGACAAGTCTACCATCCATTGGATTGACAAAAATCTCGACAATAAACTACCTTCTATAATGAAAAGGCTACCATCCATTGGAGTAACTAAAATATCTACAACAAAATACCTTCCATAATGACTAGGCTACCATCCATTGGAGTAACAAAGATATCGACAACAGACTACCTTCCATAATGACAAGGCTACCATCCATTGGATTGAAAAAAATCTCGAAAACAGACTACCTTCCATAATGGCAAGGCTACCATCCATTGGAGTGACAAAAATATCGACAATAGACTACCTTCCATAATTACTAGGCTAACATCCATTAGAGTAACAAAGATATCGACAACAGACTACCTTCTATAATGACAAGGCTACCATATATTGTAATAACAAAAATATCGACAACAAACTATCTTCCATAATGACAAGTCTACCATCCATTGGAGTAACAAAAATCTCGACAACAGAATACCTACCATTATGACTAGGCTACGATCCATTGGAGTGACAAAAATCTTGACAATAGACTACCTTCCATAATGACAAGGCTACCATCCTTTGGAGTAACAAAACTCGACAACAAACTACCTTCCATAATGACAAGGCTACCATCCATTGGAGTATCAAAAATCTCGACAACAAACTACCTTCCATAATGAAAAGGCTACCATCCATTGGAATAACAAAAATATAGACAACAAACTACATTCCATAATGACAAGTCTACTATCCATTGGATTGACAAAAATCTCGACAATAGACTACCTTCCATAATGAAAAGGCTACCATCCATTGGAGTAACTAAAATATCTACAACAAAATACCTTCCATAATGACTTGGCTACCATCCATTGGAGTAACAAAGATATCGACAATAGACAACCTTCCATAATGACAAGGCAACCATCCATTGGAGTGAAAAAATCTCGAAAACAGACTACCTTCCATAATGGCAAGGCAACCATCCATTGGAGTGACAATAATATCGATAATAGACTACCTTCCATAATGACTAGGCTAACATCCATTAGAGTAACAAAGATATCGACAACAGACTACCTTCTATAATGACAAGGCTACCATATATTGTAATAACAAAAATCTCGACAACAAACTACCTTCCGTAAGGACAAGGCTACCATACATTGTAGTAACAAAAATTTCGACAATAGACTACCTTCCATAATGATAAGGCTACCATCCATTGGAGTAATGAAAATATCAACAAGAGACTACCTTCCATAATTACAAGGCTACCATCCATTGGAGTAACAAAAATCTCACCAACAGACTACCTTACATAATGACAAGGCTACCATCCATTGGAGTGACAAAAATCTCGACAATAGACTACCTTCCATAATGACAAGGCAACCATCCATTGGAGTAACAAAATCTCGACAACAAACAACCTTCCATAATGACAAGGCTACCATCCATTGGATTAACAAAAACCTCGACAACAAACTACCTTCCATAATGACAAGGCTACCATCCATTGGAATAACAAAAATATCGACAACAAACTACATTCAATAATGACAAGTCTATCATCCATTGGATTGACAAAAATCTCGACAATAGACTACCTTCTATAATGAAAAGGCTACCATCCACTGGAGTAACTAAAATATCTACAACAAAATACCTTCCATAATGACTAGGCTACCATCCATTGGAGTAAAAAAGATATCGACAACAGACTACCTTCCATAATGACAAGGCTACCATCCATTGGAGTGAAAAAAATCTCAAAAACAGACTACCTTCCATAATGGCAAGGCTACCATCCATTGGAGTGACAAAAATATCGACAATAGACTACCTTCCATAATTACTAGGCTAACATCCATTAGAGTAACAAAGATATCGACAACAGACTACCTTCTATAATGACAAGGCTACCATATATTGTAATAACAAAAATATCGACAACAAACTACCTTCCATAATGACAAGTCTACCATCCACTGGAGTAACAAAAATCTCGACAACAGAATACCTACCATTATGACTAGGCTACGATCCATTAGAGTGACAAAAATCTAGACAATAGACTACCTTCCATAATGACAAGGCTACCATCCATTGGAGTAACAAAACTCGACAACAAACTACCTTCCATAATGACAAGGCTACCATCCATTGGAGTATCAAAAATCTGGACAACAAACTACCTTCCATAATGAAAAGGCTACCATCCATTGGAATAACAAAAATATAGACAACAAACTACATTCCATAATGACAAGTCTATTATCCTTTGGATTGACAAAAATCTCGACAATAGACTACCTTCCATAATGAAAAGGCTACCATCCATTGGAGTAACTAAAATATCTACAACAAAATACCTTCCATAATGACTTGGCTACCATCCATTAGAATAACAAAGATATCGACAACAGACAACCTTCCATAATGACAAGGCTACCATCCATTGGAGTGAAAAAATCTCGAAAACAGACTACCTTCCATAATGGCAAGGCAACCATCCATTGGAGTGACAAAAATATCGATAATAGACTACCTTCCATAATGACTAGGCTAACATCCATTAGAGTAACAAAGATATCGACAACAGACTACCTTCTATAATGACAAGGCTACCATATATTGTAATAACAAAAATCTCGACAACAAACTACCTTCCGGAAGGACAAGGCTACCATACATTGTAGTAACAAAAATTTCGACAATAGACTACATTCCATAATGATAAGGCTACCATCCATTGGAGTAATGAAAATATCAACAAGAGACTACCTTCCATAATGACAAGGCTACCATGCATTAGAGTAATGAAAATATCAACAAGAGACTACCTTCCATAATTACAAGGCTACCATCCATTGGAGTAACAAAAATCTCACCAACAGACTACCTTACATTATGACAAGGCTACCATCCATTGGAGTGACAAAAATCTCGACAATAGACTACCTTCCATAATGACAAGGCAACCATCCATTGGAGTAAAAAAATCTCGACAACAAACTACCTTCCATAATGACAAGGCTACCATCCATTAGATTAACAAAAACCTCGACAACAAACTACCTTCCATAATGACAAGGCTACCATCCATTGGAATAACAAAAATATCGACAACAAACTACATTCAATAATGACAAGTCTACCATCCATTGGATTGACAAAAATCTCGACAATAGACTACCTTCTATAATGAAAAGGCTACCATCCATTGGAGTAACTAAAATATCTACAACAAAATACCTTCCATAATGACTAGGCTACCATCCATTGGAGTAACAAAGATATCGACAACAGACAACCTTCCATAATGACAAGGCTACCATCCATTGGAGTGAAAAAAATCTCGAAAACAGACTACCTTCCATAATGGCAAGGCTACCATCCATTGGAGTGACAAAAATATCGACAATGGACTACCTTCCATAATTACTAGGCTAACATCCATTAGACTAACAAAGATATCGACAACAGACTACCTTCTATAATGACAAGGCTACCATATATTGTAATAACAAAAATATTGACAACAAACTACCTTCCATAATGACAAGTCTACCATCCATTGGAGTAACAAAAATCTCGACAACAGAATACCTACCATTATGACTAGGCTACGATCCATTGGAGTGACAAGAATCTGGACAATAGACTACCTTCCAAAATGACAAGGCTACCATCCATTGGAGTAACAAAACTCGACAACAAACTACCTTCCCTAATGACAAGGCTACCATCCATTGGAGTATTAAAAATCTCGACAACAAACTACCTTCCATAATGAAAAGGCTACCATCCATTGGAATAACAAAAATATAGACAACAAACTACATTCCATAATGACAAGTCTACTATCCATTGGATTGACAAAAATCTCGACAAAAGACTACCTTCCATAATGAAAAGGCTACCATCCATTGGAGTAACTAAAATATCTACAACAAAATACCTTCCATAATGTCTTGGCTACCATCCATTGGAGTAACAAAGATATCGACAATATACAACCTTCCATAATGACAAGGCTACCATCCATTGGAGTGAAAAAAATATCGAAAACAGACTACCTTCCATAATGGCAAGGCAACCATCCATTGAAGTGACAAAAATATCGACAATAGACTACCTTCCATAATGACTAGGCTAACATCCATTAGAGTAATAAAGATATCGACAACAGACTACCTTCTATAATGACAAGGCTACCATATATTGTAATAACAAAAATCTCGACAACAAACTACCTTCCATAAGGACAAGGCTACCATACATTGTAGTAACAAAAATTTCGACAATAGACTACCTTCCATAATGATAAGGCTACCATCCATTGGAGTAATGAAAATATCAACAAGAGACTACCTTCCATAATGACAAGGCTACCATGCAATGGAGTAATGAAAATATTAACAGGAGACTACCTTCCATAATTACAAGGCTACCATCCATTGGAGTAACAAAAATCTCACCAACAGACTACCTTCCATAATGACAAGGCTACCATCCATTGGAGTTACAAAAATCTCGACAATAGACTACCTTCCATAATGACAAGGCAACCATCCATTGGAGTAACAAAATCTCGACAACAAACTACCTTCCATAATGACAAGGCTACCATCAATTGGATTAACAAAAATCTCGACAACAAACTACCTTCCATAATGACAAGGCTACCATCCATTGGAATAACAAAAATATCGACAACAAACTACATTCAATAATGACAAGTCTACCATCCATTGGATTGACAAAAATCTCGACAATAGACTACCTTCTATAATGAAAAGGCTACCATCCATTGGAGTAACTAAAATATCTACAACAAAATACCTTCCATAATGACTAGGCTACCATCCATTGGAGTGAAAAAAATCTCGAAAACAGACTACCTTCCATAATGGCAAGGCTACCATCCATTGGAGTGACAAAAATATCGACAATAGACTACCTTCCATAATTACTAGGCTAACATCCATTAGAGTAACAAAGCTATCGACAACAGACTACCTTCTATAATGACAAGGCTACCATATATTGTAATAACAAATATATCGACAACAAAATACCTTCCATAATGACAAGTCTACCATCCATTGGAGTAACAAAAATCCCGACAACAGAATACCTACCATTATGACTAGGCTACGATCCATTGGAGCAACAAAGATATCGACATCAGATTACCTTCTATAATGACAAGGCTACCATCCATTGGAGTGACAAAAATCTCGACAGTAGACTACCTTCCATAATGACAACGCTACCATCCATTGGAGTAATAAAATAGCGACAATAAACTTCCTTCCATAATGACAAGGCTACCATCCATTGGAGTAACAAAAATGTCGACAACAAACTACCTTACATAACGACAAGGCTACCATCCATTGGAATAGGAAAAATATCGACAACAAACTACGTTCCATAATGACAAGGCTACCATCCATTGGAGTAACAAATATGTTGACAACTGACTACCTTCCATAATGACAAGGCTACCATCCATTGGAGTAACAAAAATATCGACAACAGACTACCTTACATAATGAAAAGCCTACCATCCATTGGAGTAACAAAAATCACGACAAAAAAATACATTCCATAATGACTAGGCTACCATCCATTGGAGTAACAAAGATATCGACAACAGACAACCTTCCATAATTACAAGGCTACCATCCATTGGAGTGAGAAAAATATCGAAAAAAGACTACCTTTCACAATGACAAGGCTACCATCCATTGGAGTGTCAAAAATCTCGACAATAGACTACCTTCCATAATGACTAGGCTACCATCCATTAGATTAACAAAGATATCGACAACAGACTACCTTCTATAATGAAAAGGCTACCATACATTGAAATAACAAAAATCTCGACAACAAACTACCTTCCATAATGACAATGCTACCATACATTTTAGTAACAAAAATCTCAACAACAATCTACCTTCCATAATGACAAGGCTACCATCCCTTGGAGTAACAAAAATCTCGACAATAGACTACCTTCGATAATGATAAGGCTACCATCCATTGGAGTAACAAAAATCTCGACAACAAACTACCTTCGATAATGACAAGGCTACCATCCATTAGAGTAACAAAAATCTCGACAACAGACTACCTTCCATAATTACAAGGCTACGATCCATTAGATTAACAAATATTTCGACAACAGACTACCATCCATAATGACAAGGCTACCATCCATTGGAGTAATGAAAATATCAACAAGAGACTACCTTCCATAATGACAAGGCTACCATGCATTGGAGTAATGAAAATATCAACAAGAGACTACCTTCCATAATTTACAAGGCTACCATCCATTGTAGTAACAAAAATCTTACCAACAGACAACCTTCCATAATGACAAGGCTACCATCCATTGGAGTGACAAAAATCTCGACAATAGACTACCTTCCATAATGACAAGGCTACCATCCATTGGAGTAACAAAAATATCAACAACAAACTACCTTCAATAATGACAAGGCTACCATCCATTAGAGTAACAAAAATCTCGACAACAGACTACCTTCCACAATGACAAACCTACGATCCATTAGAGTAACAAAAATATCAACAACAGACTACCTTACATAATGACAAGGCTACCATCCATTGGAGTGACAAAAATCTCGACAATAGACTACCTTCCATAATGACAAGGCAACCATCCATTGGAGTAACAAAATCTCGACAACAAACAACCTTCCATAATGACAAGGCTACCATCCATTGGATTAACAAAAACCTCGACAACAAACTACCTTCCATAATGACAAGGCTACCATCCATTGGAATAACAAAAATATCGACAACAAACTACATTCAATAATGACAAGTCTATCATCCATTGGATTGACAAAAATCTCGACAATAGACTACCTTCTATAATGAAAAGGCTACCATCCACTGGAGTAACTAAAATATCTACAACAAAATACCTTCCATAATGACTAGGCTACCATCCATTGGAGTAAAAAAGATATCGACAACAGACTACCTTCCATAATGACAAGGCTACCATCCATTGGAGTGAAAAAAATCTCAAAAACAGACTACCTTCCATAATGGCAAGGCTACCATCCATTGGAGTGACAAAAATATCGACAATAGACTACCTTCCATAATTACTAGGCTAACATCCATTAGAGTAACAAAGATATCGACAACAGACTACCTTCTATAATGACAAGGCTACCATATATTGTAATAACAAAAATATCGACAACAAACTACCTTCCATAATGACAAGTCTACCATCCACTGGAGTAACAAAAATCTCGACAACAGAATACCTACCATTATGACTAGGCTACGATCCATTAGAGTGACAAAAATCTAGACAATAGACTACCTTCCATAATGACAAGGCTACCATCCATTGGAGTAACAAAACTCGACAACAAACTACCTTCCATAATGACAAGGCTACCATCCATTGGAGTATCAAAAATCTGGACAACAAACTACCTTCCATAATGAAAAGGCTACCATCCATTGGAATAACAAAAATATAGACAACAAACTACATTCCATAATGACAAGTCTACTATCCTTTGGATTGACAAAAATCTCGACAATAGACTACCTTCCATAATGAAAAGGCTACCATCCATTGGAGTAACTAAAATATCTACAACAAAATACCTTCCATAATGACTTGGCTACCATCCATTAGAATAACAAAGATATCGACAACAGACAACCTTCCATAATGACAAGGCTACCATCCATTGGAGTGAAAAAATCTCGAAAACAGACTACCTTCCATAATGGCAAGGCAACCATCCATTGGAGTGACAAAAATATCGATAATAGACTACCTTCCATAATGATTAGGCTAACATCCATTAGAGTAACAAACATATCGACAACAGACTACCTTCTATAATGACAAGGCTACCATATATTGTAATAACAAAAATCTCGACAACAAACTACCTTCCGTAAGGACAAGGCTACCATACATTGTAGTAACAAAAATTTCGACAATAGACTACATTCCATAATGATAAGGCTACCATCCATTGGAGTAATGAAAATATCAACAAGAGACTACCTTCCATAATGACAAGGCTACCATGCATTAGAGTAATGAAAATATCAACAAGAGACTACCTTCCATAATTACAAGGCTACCATCCATTGGAGTAACAAAAATCTCACCAACAGACTACCTTACATTATGACAAGGCTACCATCCATTGGAGTGACAAAAATCTCGACAATAGACTACCTTCCATAATGACAAGGCAACCATCCATTGGAGTAAAAAAATCTCGACAACAAACTACCTTCCATAATGACAAGGCTACCATCCATTAGATTAACAAAAACCTCGACAACAAACTACCTTCCATAATGACAAGGCTACCATCCATTGGAATAACAAAAATATCGACAACAAACTACATTCAATAATGACAAGTCTACCATCCATTGGATTGACAAAAATCTCGACAATAGACTACCTTCTATAATGAAAAGGCTACCATCCATTGGAGTAACTAAAATATCTACAACAAAATACCTTCCATAATGACTAGGCTACCATCCATTGGAGTAACAAAGATATCGACAACAGACAACCTTCCATAATGACAAGGCTACCATCCATTGGAGTGAAAAAAATCTCGAAAACAGACTACCTTCCATAATGGCAAAGCTACCATCCATTGGAGTGACAAAAATATCGACAATGGACTACCTTCCATAATTACTAGGCTAACATCCATTAGAGTAACAAAGATATCGACAACAGACTACCTTCTATAATGACAAGGCTACCATATATTGTAATAACAAAAATATCGACAACAAACTACCTTCCATAATGACAAGTCTACCATCCATTGGAGTAACAAAAATCTCGACAACAGAATACCTACCATTATGACTAGGCTACGATCCATTGGAGTGACAAGAATCTGGACAATAGACTACCTTCCAAAATGACAAGGCTACCATCCATTGGAGTAACAAAACTCGACAACAAACTACCTTCCCTAATGACAAGGCTACCATCCATTTGAGTATTAAAAATCTCGACAACAAACTACCTTCCATAATGAAAAGGCTACCATCCATTGGAATAACAAAAATATAGACAACAAACTACATTCCATAATGACAAGTCTACTATCCATTGGATTGACAAAAATCTCGACAATAGACTACCTTCCATAATGAAAAGGCTACCATCCATTGGAGTAACTAAAATATCTACAACAAAATACCTTCCATAATGTCTTGGCTACCATCCATTGGAGTAACAAAGATATCGACAATATACAACCTTCCATAATGACAAGGCTACCATCCATTGGAGTGAAAAAAATCTCGAAAACAGACTACCTTCCATAATGGCAAGGCAACCATCCATTGAAGTGACAAAAATATCGACAATAGACTACCTTCCATAATGACTAGGCTAACATCCATTAGAGTAATAAAGATATCGACAACAGACTACCTTCTATAATGACAAGGCTACCATATATTGTAATAACAAAAATCTCGACAACAAACTACCTTCCATAAGGACAAGGCTACCATACATTGTAGTAACAAAAATTTCGACAATAGACTACCTTCCATAATGATAAGGCTACCATCCATTGGAGTAATGAAAATATCAACAAGAGACTACCTTCCATAATGACAAGGCTACCATGCAATGGAGTAATGAAAATATCAACAGGAGACTACCTTCCATAATTACAAGGCTACCATCCATTGGAGTAACAAAAATCTCACCAACAGACTACCTTCCATAATGACAAGGCTACCATCCATTGGAGTTACAAAAATCTCGACAATAGACTACCTTCCATAATGACAAGGCAACCATCCATTGGAGTAACAAAATCTCGACAACAAACTACCTTCCATAATGACAAGGCTACCATCAATTGGATTAACAAAAATCTCGACAACAAACTACCTTCCATAATGACAAGGCTACCATCCATTGGAATAACAAAAATATCGACAACAAACTACATTCAATAATGACAAGTCTACCATCCATTGGATTGACAAAAATCTCGACAATAGACTACCTTCTATAATGAAAAGGCTACCATCCATTGGAGTAACTACAATATCTACAACAAAATACCCTCCATAATGACTAGGCTACCATCCATTGGAGTGAAAAAAATCTCGAAAACAGACTACCTTCCATAATGGCAAGGCTACCATCCATTGGAGTGACAAAAATATCGACAATAGACTACCTTCCATAATTACTAGGCTAACATCCATTAGAGTAACAAAGCTATCGACAACAGACTACCTTCTATAATGACAAGGCTACCATATATTGTAATAACAAATATATCGACAACAAAATACCTTCCATAATGACAAGTCTACCATCCATTGGAGTAACAAAAATCCCGACAACAGAATACCTACCATTATGACTAGGCTACGATCCATTGGAGCAACAAAGATATCGACATCAGATTACCTTCTATAATGACAAGGCTACCATCCATTGGAGTGACAAAAATCTCGACAGTAGACTACCTTCCATAATGACAACGCTACCATCCATTGGAGTAATAAAATAGCGACAATAAACTTCCTTCCATAATGACAAGGCTACCATCCATTGGAGTAACAAAAATGTCGACAACAAACTACCTTACATAACGACAAGGCTACCATCCATTGGAATAGGAAAAATATCGACAACAAACTACGTTCCATAATGACAAGGCTACCATCCATTGGAGTAACAAATATGTTGACAACTGACTACCTTCCATAATGACAAGGCTACCATCCATTGGAGTAACAAAAATATCGACAACAGACTACCTTACATAATGAAAAGCCTACCATCCATTGGAGTAACAAAAACCACGACAAAAAAATACATTCCATAATGACTAGGCTACCATCCATTGGAGTAACAAAGATATCGACAACAGACAACCTTCCATAATTACAAGGCTACCATCCATTGGAGTGAGAAAAATATCGAAAAAAGACTACCTTTCACAATGACAAGGCTACCATCCATTGGAGTGTCAAAAATCTCGACAATAGACTACCTTCCATAATGACTAGGCTACCATCCATTAGATTAACAAAGATATCGACAACAGACTACCTTCTATAATGAAAAGGCTACCATGCATTGAAATAACAAAAATCTCGACAACAAACTACCTTCCATAATGACAATGCTACCATACATTTTAGTAACAAAAATCTCAACAACAATCTACCTTCCATAATGACAAGGCTACCATCCCTTGGAGTAACAAAAATCTCGACAATAGACTACCTTCGATAATGATAAGGCTACCATCCATTGGAGTAACAAAAATCTCGACAACAAACTACCTTCGATAATGACAAGGCTACCATCCATTAGAGTAACAAAAATCTCGACAACAGACTACCTTCCATAATTACAAGGCTACGATCCATTAGATTAACAAATATTTCGACAACAGACTACCATCCATAATGACAAGGCTACCATCCATTGGAGTAATGAAAATATCAACAAGAGACTACCTTCCATAATGACAATGCTACCATACATTTTAGTAACAAAAATCTCAACAACAGTCTACCTTCCATAATGACAAGGCTACCATCCATTGGAGTATCAAAAATCTCGACAATAGACTACCTTCCATAATGACAAGGCTACCATCAATTGGAGTAACAAAAATCTCGACAACAAACTACCTTCGATAATGACAAGGCTAACATCCATTAGAGTAACAAAAATCTCGACAACAGACTACCTTCCATAATTCCAAGGCTACGATCCATTAGAGTAACAAAAATTTCGACAACAGACTACCTTCCACAATGACAAACCTACGATCCATTAGAGTAACAAAAATATCAACAACAGACTACCTTCCATAATGACAAGGCTACCATCCATTGGAGTAACAAAAATCTCGACAACAGAATACCTACCATTATGACTAGGCTACGATCCATTGGAGCAACAAAGATATCGACAGTAGATTACCTTCTATAATGAAAAGTCTACCATCCATTGGAGTGACAAAAATCTCGCCAACAGACTACCTTCAATAATGACAAGGCTACCATCCATTAGAGTAACAAAAATATCGACAACAGACTACCTTCCACAATGACAAGCCTACGATCGATTAGAGTAACAAAAATATCAACAACAGACTACCTTCCATAATGACAAGGCTACCATCCATTGGAGTAATGAAAATATCAACAAGAGACTACCTTCCATAATGACAAGGCTACCATGCATTGGAGTAATGAAAATATCAACAAGAGACTACCTTCCATAATTTCAAGGCTACCATCCATTGGAGTAACAAATATTTCACCAACAGACAACCTTCCATAATGACAAGGCTACCATCCATTGGAGTGACAAAAATCTCGACAATAGACTACCTTCCATAATGACAAGGCTACCATCCATTGGAGTAACAAAATCTCGACAACAAACAACCTTCCATAATGACAAGGCTACCATCCATTGGAGTATCAAAAATCTAGACAACAAACTACCTTCCATAATGACAAGGCTACCATCCATTGGAATAACAAAAATATCGACAACAAACTAGATTCCATAATGACAAGTCTACTATCCATTGGATTGACAAAAATCTCGACAATAGACTACCTTCCATAATGAAAAGGCTACCATCCATTGGAGTAACTAAAATATATAAAACAAAATACCTTCCATAATGACTAGTCTACCATCCATTGGAGTAACAAAGATATCGTCAACAGATTACCTTCCATAATGACAAGGCTACCATCCATTGGAGTGAAAAAAATCTTGAAAACAGACTACCTTCCATAATGGCAAGGCTACCATCCATTGGAGTGACAAAAATATCGACAATAGACTACCTTCCATAATGACTAGGCTAACATCCATTAGAGTAACAAAGATATCGACAACAAACTACCTTCCATAAGGACAAGGCTACCATACATTGTAGTATCAAAAATATCGAAAACAAACTACCTTCCATAATGACAAGTCTACCATCCATTGGAGTAACAAAAATCTCGACAACAGAATACCTACCATTATGACTAGGCTACGATCCATTGGAGCAACAAAGATATCGACAGCAGATTACCTTCTATAATGACAAGGCTACCATCCATTGGAGTGACAAAAATCTCGCCAACAGACTACCTTCCATAATGACAAGGCTACCATCCATTGGAGTGACAAAAATCTCGACAATAGACTACCTTCCATAAGGACAAGGATACCATCCATTGGAGTAATAAAATATCGACAACAAACTACCTTCCATAATGACAAGGCTACCATCCATTGGAGTAACAAAAATGTCGACAACAAACTACCTTACATAATGACAAGGCTACCATCCATTGGAATAGGAAAAATATCGACAACAAACTACGTTCCATAATGACAATGCTACCATCCATTGGAGTAACAAAAATGTCGACAACTGACTACGTTCCATAATGACAAGGCTACCATCCATTGGAGTAACAAAAATATCGACAACAGACTACCTTACATAATGAAAAGCCTACCATCCATTGGAGTAACAAAAATCATGACAACAAAATACCTTCCATAATGACTAGGCTACCATCCATTGGAGTAACAAAGATATCAACAACAGACAACCTTCCATAATGAAAAGGCTACCATCCATTGGAGTGAGAAAAATATCGAAAACAGACTACCTTCCACAATGACAAGGCTAACATCCATTGGAGTGACAAAAACCTCGACAATAGACTACCTTCCATAATGACTAGGCTACCATCCATTAGATTAACAAAGATATCGACAACAAACTACCTTCCATAATGACAATGCTACCATACATTTTAGTAACAAAAATCTCAACAACAGTCTACCTTCCATAATGACAAGGCTACCATCCATTGGAGTATCAAAAATCTCGACAATAGACTACCTTCCATAATGACAAGGCTACCATCAATTGGAGTAACAAAAATCTCGACAACAAACTACCTTCGATAATGACAAGGCTAACATTCATTAGAGTAACAAAAATCTCGACAACAGACTACCTTCCATAATTCCAAGGCTACGATCCATTAGAGTAACAAAAATTTCGACAACAGACTACCTTCCATAATGACATGGCTACCATCCATTGGAGTAATGAAAATATCAACAAGAGACTACCTTCCATAATGACAAGGCTACCATGCATTGGAGTAATGAAAATATCAACAAGAGACTACCTTCCATAATTACAAGGCTACCATCCATTGGAGTAACAAAAATCTCACCAACAGACAACCTTCCATAATGACAAGGCTACCATCCATTGGAGTGAACAAATCTCGACAATAGACTACCTTCCATTATGACAAGGCTACCATCTATTGGAGTAACAAAATCTCGACAATAAACTACCTTCCATAATGAAGTGGATACCATCCATTGGAATAACAAAAATATCGACAACAAACTACATTTCATAATGACAAGTCTACTATCCATTGGATTGACAAAAATCTCGATAATAGACTACCTTCCATAATGAAAAGGCTACCATCCATTGGAGTAACTAAAATATCTACAACAAAATACCTTCCATAATGACTAGGCTACCATCCATTGGAGTAACAAAGATATCGACAACAGACTACCTTCCATAATGACAAGGCTACCATCCATTGGAGTGAAAAAAATCTCGAAAACAGACTACCTTCCATAATGGCAAGGCTACCATCCATTGGAGTGAAAAAAATATCGACAATAGACTACCTTCCATAATGACTAGGCTAACATCCATTAGAGTAACAAAGATATCGACAACAAACAACCTTCCATAAGAACAAGGCTACCATACATTTAGTAACAAAAATCACGACAATAGTCTACCTTCAATAATGACAAGGCTACCATCCATTAGGGTAACAAAAATATCGAAAACAAACTACCTTCCATAATGACAAGTCTACAATCCATTGGAGTAACAAAAATCTCGACAACAGAATACCTACCATTATGACTAGGCTACGATCCATTGGAGCAACAAAGATATCGACAACAGATTACCTTCTATAATGACAAGGCTACCATCCATTGGAGTAACAAAAATCTCGCCAACAGACTACCTTCCATAATGACAAGGCTACCATCCATTAGAGTGACAAAAATCTCGACAATAGACTACCTTCCATAATGACAAGGATACCATCCATTGGAGTAATAAAATATCGACAACAAACTACCTTCCATAATGACAAGGCTACCATCAATTGGATTAACAAAAACCTCGACAACAAACTACCTTCAATAATGACAAGGCTAGCATCCATTGGAATAACAAAAATATCGACAACAAACTACATTCAATAATGAAGACTCTACCATCCATTGGATTGACAAAAATCTCGACAATAGACTACCTTCTATAATGAAAAGGCTTCCATCCATTGGAGTAACTAAAATATCTACAACAAAATACCTCCCATAAAGACTAGGCTACCATCCATTGGAGTAACAAAGATATCGACAACATACTACCTTCCATAATGACAAGGCTACCATCCATTGGAGTGAAAAAAATCTCGAAAACAGACTACCTTCCATAATGGCAAGGCTACCATCCATTGGAGTGACAAAAATATCAACAATAGACTACCTTCCATAATTACTAGGCTAACATCCATTAGAGTAACAAAGCTATCGACAACAGACTACCTTCTATAATGACAAGGCTACCATATATTGTAATAACAAATATATCGACAACAAACTACCTTCCATAATGACAAGTCTACCATCCATTGGAGTAACAAAAATCCCGACAACAGAATACCTACCATTATGACTAGGCTACGATCCATTGGAGCAACAAAGATATTGACATCAGATTACCTTCTATAATGACAAGGCTACCATCCATTGGAGTGACAAAAATCTCGCCAATAGACTACCTTCCATAATGACAATGCTACCATCCATTGGAGTGAAAAAAATCTCGACAGTAGACTACCTTCTATAATGACAACGCTACCATCCATTGGAGTAATAAAATAGCGCCAATAAACTTCCTTCCATAATGACAAGGCTACCATCCATTGGAGTAACAAAAATGTCGACAACAAACTACCTTACATAACGACAAGGCTACCATCCATTGGAATAGGAAAAATATCGACAACAAACTACGTTCCATAATGACAAGGCTACCATCCATTGGAGTAACAAATATGTTGACAACTGACTACCTTCCATAATGACAAGGCTACCATCCATTGGAGTAACAAAAATATCGACAACAGACTACCTTACATAATGAAAAGCCTACCATCCATTGGAGTAACAAAAATCACGACAAAAAAATACATTCCATAATGACTAGGCTACCATCCATTGGAGTAACAAAGATATCGACAACAGACAACCTTCCATAATGACAAGGCTACCATCCATTGGAGTGAGAAAAATATCGAAAAAAGACTACCTTTCACAATGACAAGGCTACCATCCATTGGAGTGACAAAAATCTCGACAATAGACTACCTTCCATAATGACTAGGCTACCATCCATTAGATTAACAAAGATATCGACAATAGACTACCTTCTATAATGAAAAGGCTACCATACATTCTAATAACAAAAATCTCGACAACAAACTACCTTCCATAATGACAATGCTACCATACATTTTAGTAACAAAAATCTCAACAACAATCTACCTTCAATAATGACAAGGCTACCATCCATTAGAGTAACAAAAATCTCGACAACAGACTACCTTCCACAATGACAAACCTACGATCCATTAGAGTAACAAAAATATCAACAACAGACTACCTTCCATAATGACAAGGCTACCATCCATTGGAGTAACAAAAATCTCGACAACAGAATACCTATCATTATGACTAGGCTACGATCCATTGGAGCAACAAAGATATCGACAGTAGATTACCTTCTATAATGAAAAGTCTACCATCCATTGGAGTGACAAAAATCTCGCCAACAGACTACCTTCCATAATGACAAGGCTACCATCCATTGGAGTGACAAAAATCTCGACAATAGACTACCTTCCATAATGACAAGGCTACCATCCATTGGAGTAACAAAATATCAACAACAAACTACCTTCAATAATGACAAGGCTACCATCCATTAGAGTAACAAAAATATCGACAACAGACTACCTTCCACAATGACAAGCCTACGATCGATTAGAGTAACAAAAATATCAACAACAAACTACCTTCCATAATGACAAGGCTACCATCCATTGGAGTAATGAAAATATCAACAAGAGACTACCTTCCATAATGACAAGGCTACCATGCATTGGAGTAATGAAAATATCAACAAGAGACTACCTTCCATAATTTCAAGGCTACCATCCATTGGAGTAACAAAAATTTCACCAACAGACAACCTTCCATAATGACAAGGCTACCATCCATTGGAGTGACAAAAATCTCGACAATAGACTACCTTCCATAATGACAAGGCTACCATCCATTGGAGTAACAAAATCTCGACAACAAACAACCTTCCATAATGACAAGGCTACCATCCATTGGAGTATCAAAAATCTAGACAACAAACTACCTTCCATAATGACAAGGCTACCATCCATTGGAGTATCAAAAATCTAGACAACAAACTACCTTCCATAATGACAAGGCTACCATCCATTGGAATAACAAAAATATCGACAACAAACTAGATTCCATAATGACAAGTCTACTATCCATTGGATTGACAAAAATCTCGACAATAGACTACCTTCCATAATGAAAAGGCTACCATCCATTGGAGTAACTAAAATATCTACAACAAAATACCTTCCATAATGACTAGTCTACCATCCATTGGAGTAACAAAGATATCGTCAACAGATTACCTTCCATAATGACAAGGCTACCATCCATTGGAGTGAAAAAAATCTTGAAAACAGACTACCTTCCATAATGGCAAGGCTACCATCCATTGGAGTGACAAAAATATCGACAATAGACTACCTTCCATAATGACTAGGATAACATCCATTAGAGTAACAAAGATATCGACAACAAACTACCTTCCATAAGGACAAGGCTACCATACATTGTAGTAACAAAAATATCGAAAACAAACTACCTTCCATAATGACAAGTCTACCATCCATTGGAGTAACAAAAATCTCTTCAACAGAATACCTACCATTATGACTAGGCTACGATCCATTGGAGCAACAAAGATATCGACAGCAGATTACCTTCTATAATGACAAGGCTACCATCCATTGGAGTGACAAAAATCTCGCCAACAGACTACCTTCCATAATGACAAGGCTACCATCCATTGGAGTGACAAAAATCTCGACAATAGACTACCTTCCATAAGGACAAGGATACCATCCATTGGAGTAATAAAATATCGACAACAAACTACCTTCCATAATGACAAGGCTACCATCCATTGGAGTAACAAAAATGTCGACAACAAACTACCTTACATAATGACAAGGCTACCATCCATTGGAATAGGAAAAATATCGACAACAAACTACGTTCCATAATGACAATGCTACCATCCATTGGAGTAACAAAAATGTCGACAACTAACTACGTTCCATAATGACAAGGCTACCATCCATTGTAGTAACAAAAATATCGACAACAGACTACCTTACATAATGAAAAGCCTACCATCCATTGGAGTAACAAAAATCATGACAACAAAATACCTTCCATAATGACTAGGCTACCATCCATTGGAGTAACAAAGATATCAACAACAGACAACCTTCCATAATGACAAGGCTACCATCCATTGGAGTGAGAAAAATATCGAAAACAGACTACCTTCCACAATGACAAGGCTAACATCCATTGGAGTGACAAAAACCTCGACAATAGACTACCTTCCATAATGACTAGGCTACCATCCATTAGATTAACAAAGATATCGACAACAGACTAACTTCTATAATGACAAGGCTACCATACATTGTAATAAAAAAAATCTCGACAACAAACTACCTTCCATAATGACAATGCTACCATACATTTTAGTAACAAAAATCTCAACAACAGTCTACCTTCCATAATGACAAGGCTACCATCCATTGGAGTATCAAAAATCTCGACAATAGACTACCTTCCATAATGACAAGGCTACAATCAATTGGAGTAACAAAAATCTCGACAACAAACTACCTTCGATAATGACAAGGCTAACATCCATTAGAGTAACAAAAATCTCGACAACAGACTACCTTCCATAATTCCAAGGCTACGATCCATTAGAGTAACAAAAATTTCGACAACAGACTACCTTCCATAATGACATGGCTACCATCCATTGGAGTAATGAAAATATCAACAAGAGACTACCTTCCATAATGACAAGGCTACCATGCATTGGAGTAATGAAAATATCAACAAGAGACTACCTTCCATAATTACAAGGCTACCATCCATTGGAGTAACAAAAATCTCACCAACAGACAACCTTCCATAATGACAAGGCTACCATCCATTGGAGTGAACAAATCTCGACAATAGACTACCTTCCATTATGACAAGGCTACCATCTATTGGAGTAACAAAATCTCGACAATAAACTACCTTCCATAATGAAGTGGATACCATCCATTGGAATAACAAAAATATCGACAACAAACTACATTTCATAATGACAAGTCTACTATCCATTGGATTGACAAAAATCTCGATAATAGACTACCTTCCATAATGAAAAGGCTACCATCCATTGGAGTAACTAAAATATCTACAACAAAATACCTTCCATAATGACTAGGCTACCATCCATTGGAGTAACAAAGATATCGACAATAGACTACCTTCCATAATGACTAGGCTAACATCCATTAGAGTAACAAAGATATCGACAACAAACAACCTTCCATAAGAACAAGGCTACCATACATTTAGTAACAAAAATCACGACAATAGTCTACCTTCAATAATGACAAGGCTACAATCCATTAGGGTAACAAAAATATCGAAAACAAACTACCTTCCATAATGACAAGTCTACAATCCATTGGAGTAACAAAAATCTCGACAACAGAATACCTACCATTATGACTAGGCTACGATCCATTGGAGCAACAAAGATATCGACAACAGATTACCTTCTATAATGACAAGGCTACCATCCATTGGAGTAACAAAAATCTCGCCAACAGACTACCTTCCATAATGACAAGGCTACCATCCATTAGAGTGACAAAAATCTCGACAATAGACTACCTTCCATAATGACAAGGATACCATCCATTGGAGTAATAAAATATCGACAACAAACTACCTTCCATAATGACAAGGCTACCATCAATTGGATTAACAAAAACCTCGACAACAAACTACCTTCAATAATGACAAGGCTAGCATCCATTGGAATAACAAAAATATCGACAACAAACTACATTCAATAATGAAAACTCTACCATCCATTGGATTGACAAAAATCTCGACAATAGACTACCTTCTATAATGAAAAGGCTTCCATCCATTGGAGTAACTAAAATATCTACAACAAAATACCTCCCATAAAGACTAGGCTACCATCCATTGGAGTAACAAAGATATCGACAACATACTACCTTCCATAATGACAAGGCTACCATCCATTGGAGTGAAAAAAATCTCGAAAACAGACTACCTTCCATAATGGCAAGGCTACCATACATTGGAGTGACAAAAATATCAACAATAGACTACCTTCCATAATTACTAGGCTAACATCCATTAGAGTAACAAAGCTATCGACAACAGACTACCTTCTATAATGACAAGGCTACCATATATTGTAATAACAAATATATCGACAACAAACTACCTTCCATAATGACAAGTCTACCATCCATTGGAGTAACAAAAATCCCGACAACAGAATACCTACCATTATGACTAGGCTACGATCCATTGGAGCAACAAAGATATTGACATCAGATTACCTTCTATAATGACAAGGCTACCATCCATTGGAGTGACAAAAATCTCGCCAATAGACTACCTTCCATAATGACAATGCTACCATCCATTGGAGTGACAAAAATCTCGACAGTAGACTACCTTCTATAATGACAACGCTACCATCCATTGGAGTAATAAAATAGCGCCAATAAACTTCCTTCCATAATGACAAGGCTACCATCCATTGGAGTAACAAAAATGTCGACAACAAACTACCTTACATAACGACAAGGCTACCATCCATTTGAATAGGAAAAATATCGACAACAAACTACGTTCCATAATGACAAGGCTACCATCCATTGGAGTAACAAATATGTTGACAACTGACTACCTTCCATAATGACAAGGCTACCATCCATTGGAGTAACAAAAATATCGACAACAGACTACCTTACATAATGAAAAGCCTACCATCCATTGGAGTAACAAAAATCACGACAAAAAAATACATTCCATAATGACTAGGCTACCATCCATTGGAGTAACAAAGATATCGACAACAGACAACCTTCCATAATGACAAGGCTACCATCCATTGGAGTGAGAAAAATATCGAAAAAAGACTACCTTTCACAATGACAAGGCTACCATCCATTGGAGTGACAAAAATCTCGACAATAGACTACCTTCCATAATGACTAGGCTACCATCCATTAGATTAACAAAGATATCGACAATAGACTACCTTCTATAATGAAAAGGCTACCATACATTCTAATAACAAAAATCTCGACAACAAACTACCTTCCATAATGACAATGCTACCATACATTTTAGTAACAAAAATCTCAACAACAATCTACCTTCCATAATGACAAGGCTACCATCCCTTGGAGTAACAAAAATCTCGACAATAGACTACCTTCGATAATGACAAGGCTACCATCCATTAGAGTAACAAAAATCTCGACAACAGACTACCTTCCATAATTACAAGGCTACGATCCATTAGATTAACAAATATTTCGACAACAGACTACCTTCCATAATGACAAGGCTACCATCCATTGGAGTAATGAAAATATCAACAAGAGACTACCTTCCATAATGACAAGGCTACCATGCATTGGAGTAATGAAAATATCAACAAGAGACTACCTTCCATAATTACAAGGCTACCATCCATTGGAGTAACAAAAATCTTACCAACAGACAACCTTCCATAATGACAAGGCTACCATCCATTGGAGTGACAAAAATCTCGACAATAGACTACCTTCCATAATGACAAGGCTACCATCCATTGGAGTAACAAAATATCGACAACAAACTACCTTCCATAATGACAAGGCTACCATCCATCAGAGTATCAAAAATCTCGACAACAAACTACCTTCCATAATGACAAGTCTACCATCCATTGGAGTAACAAAAATCTCGACAACATAATACCT
Organism: Vicia faba; assembly: GCA_948472305.1. NCBI lineage: Eukaryota > Viridiplantae > Streptophyta > Magnoliopsida > Fabales > Fabaceae > Vicia > Vicia faba. Next base: position 556,943,642 of record OX451739.1, on the reverse strand, counting down.
ACCATTATGACTAGGCTACGATCCATTGGAGCAACAAAGATATCGACAACAGATTACCTTCTATAATGACAAGGCTACCATCCATTGGAGTGACAAAAATCTCGCCAACAGACTACCTTCCATAATGACAAGGCTACCATCAATTGGAGTGACAAAAATCTCGACAATGGACTACCTTCCATAATGACAAGGCTACCATCCATTGGAGTAACAAAAATCTCAACAACAAACTAGCTTCAATAATGACAAGGCTACCATCCATTAGAGTAACAAAAATCTCGACAACAGACTACCTTCCACAATGACATGCCTACGATCCATTAGAGTAACAAAAATATCAACAACAGACTACCTTCCATAATGACAAGGCTACCATCCATTGGAGTAATGAAAATAACAAAGAGACTACCTTCCATAATGACAAGGCTACCATGCATTGGAGTAATGAAAATATCAACAAGAGACTACCTTCCATAATTACAAGGCTACCATCCATTGGAGTAACAAAAATTTCACCAACAGACAACCTCCCATAATGACAAGGCTACCATCCATTGGAGTGACAAAAATCACGACAATAGACTACCTTCCATAATGACAAGGCTACCATCCATTAGAGTAACAAAATCTCGACAACAAACTACCTTCCATAATGACAAGGCTACCATCCATTGGAGTATAAAAAATCTAGACAACAAACTACCTTCCATAATGACAAGGCTACCATCCATTGGAATAACAAAAATATCGACAACAAACTAGATTCCATAATGACAAGTCTACTATCCATTGGATTGACAAAAATCTCGACAATAAACTACCTTCCATAATGAAAAGGCTACCATCCATTGGAGTAACTAAAATATCTACAACAAAATACCTTCCATAATGACTAGTCTACCATCCATTGGAGTAACAAAGATATCGTCAACAGACTACCTTCCATAATGACAAGGCTACCATCCATTGGAGTGACAAAAATATCGACAATAGACTACCTTCCATAATGACTAGGCTAACATCCATTAGAGTAACAAAGATATCGACAACAAACTACCTTCCATAAGGACAAGGCTACCATACATTGTAGTAACAAAAATCTCGACAATAGTCTACCTTCAATAATGACAAGGCTACCATCCATTAGGGTAACAAAAATATCGAAAACAAACTACCTTCCATAATGACAAGTCTACCATCCATTGGAGTAACAAAAATGTCGACAACTGACTACCTTCCATAATGACAAGGCTACCATCCATTGGAGTAACAAAAATCTTACCAACAGACAACCTTCCATAATGACAAGGCTACCATCCATTGGAGTGACAAAAATCTCGACAATAGACTACCTTCCATAATGACAAGGCTACCATCCATTGGAGTAACAAAATATCGACAACAAACTACCTTCCATAATGACAAGGCTACCATCCATTGGAGTATCAAAAATCTCGACAACAAACTACCTTCCATAATGACAAATCTACCATCCATTGGAGTAACAAAAATCTCGACAACAGAATACCTACCATTATGACTAGGCTACAATCCATTGGAGCAACAAAGATATCGACAGCAGATTACCTTCTATAATGACAAGGCTACCATCCATTGGAGTGACAAAAATCTCGCCAACAGACTACCTTCCATAATGACAAGGCTACCATCCATTGGAGTGACAAAAATCTCGACAATGGACCACCTTCCATAATGACAAGGCTACCATCCATTAGAGTAACAAAAATCTCAACAACAAACTACCTTCAATAATGACAAGGCTACCATCCATTAGAGTAACAAAAATCTCGACAACAGACTACCTTCCACAATGACAAGCCTACGATCCATTAGAGTAACAAAAATATCAACAACAGACTACCTTCCATAATGACAAGGCTACCATCCATTGGAGTAATGAAAATATCAACAAGAGACTACCTTCCATAATGACAAGGATACCATGCATTGGAGTAATGAAAATATCAACAAGAGACTACCTTCCATAATTTCAAGGCTACCATCCATTGGAGTAACAAAAATTTCACCAACAGACAACCTTCCATAATGACAAGGCTACCATCCATTGGAGTGACAAAAATCTCGACAATAGACTACCTTCCATAATGACAAGGCTACCATCCATTGGAGTAACAAAATCTCGACAACAAACAACCTTCCATAATGACAAGGCTACCATCCATTGGAGTATCAAAAATCTAGACAACAAACTACCTTCCATAATGACAAGGCTACCATCCATTGGAATAACAAAAATATCGACAACAAACTAGATTCCATAATGACAAGTCTACTATCCATTGGATTGACAAAAATCTCGACAATAGACTACCTTCCATAATGAAAAGGCTACCATCCATTGGAGTAACTAAAATATCTACAACAAAATACCTTCCATAATGACTAGTCTACCATCCATTGGAGTAACAAAGATATCGTCAACAGATTACCTTCCATAATGACAAGGCTACCATCCATTGGAGTGAAAAAAATCTTGAAAACAGACTACCTTCCATAATGGCAAGGCTACCATACATTGGAGTGACAAAAATATCAACAATAGACTACCTTCCATAATTACTAGGCTAACATCCATTAGAGTAACAAAGCTATCGACAACAGACTACCTTCTATAATGACAAGGCTACCATATATTGTAATAACAAATATATCGACAACAAACTACCTTCCATAATGACAAGTCTACCATCCATTGGAGTAACAAAAATCCCGACAACAGAATACCTACCATTATGACTAGGCTACGATCCATTGGAGCAACAAAGATATTGACATCAGATTACCTTCTATAATGACAAGGCTACCATCCATTGGAGTGACAAAAATCTCGCCAATAGACTACCTTCCATAATGACAATGCTACCATCCATTGGAGTGACAAAAATCTCGACAGTAGACTACCTTCTATAATGACAACGCTACCATCCATTGGAGTAATAAAATAGCGCCAATAAACTTCCTTCCATAATGACAAGGCTACCATCCATTGGAGTAACAAAAATGTCGACAACAAACTACCTTACATAACGACAAGGCTACCATCCATTTGAATAGGAAAAATATCGACAACAAACTACGTTCCATAATGACAAGGCTACCATCCATTGGAGTAACAAATATGTTGACAACTGACTACCTTCCATAATGACAAGGCTACCATCCATTGGAGTAACAAAAATATCGACAACAGACTACCTTACATAATGAAAAGCCTACCATCCATTGGAGTAACAAAAATCACGACAAAAAAATACATTCCATAATGACTAGGCTACCATCCATTGGAGTAACAAAGATATCGACAACAGACAACCTTCCATAATGACAAGGCTACCATCCATTGGAGTGAGAAAAATATCGAAAAAAGACTACCTTTCACAATGACAAGGCTACCATCCATTGGAGTGACAAAAATCTCGACAATAGACTACCTTCCATAATGACTAGGCTACCATCCATTAGATTAACAAAGATATCGACAATAGACTACCTTCTATAATGAAAAGGCTACCATACATTCTAATAACAAAAATCTCGACAACAAACTACCTTCCATAATGACAATGCTACCATACATTTTAGTAACAAAAATCTCAACAACAATCTACCTTCCATAATGACAAGGCTACCATCCCTTGGAGTAACAAAAATCTCGACAATAGACTACCTTCGATAATGACAAGGCTACCATCCATTAGAGTAACAAAAATCTCGACAACAGACTACCTTCCATAATTACAAGGCTACGATCCATTAGATTAACAAATATTTCGACAACAGACTACCTTCCATAATGACAAGGCTACCATCCATTGGAGTAATGAAAATATCAACAAGAGACTACCTTCCATAATGACAAGGCTACCATGCATTGGAGTAATGAAAATATCAACAAGAGACTACCTTCCATAATTACAAGGCTACCATCCATTGGAGTAACAAAAATCTTACCAACAGACAACCTTCCATAATGACAAGGCTACCATCCATTGGAGTGACAAAAATCTCGACAATAGACTACCTTCCATAATGACAAGGCTACCATCCATTGGAGTAACAAAATATCGACAACAAACTACCTTCCATAATGACAAGGCTACCATCCATCAGAGTATCAAAAATCTCGACAACAAACTACCTTCCATAATGACAAGTCTACCATCCATTGGAGTAACAAAAATCTCGACAACATAATACCTACCATTATGACTAGGCTACGATCCATTGGAGCAACAAAGATATCGACAACAGATTACCTTCTATAATGACAAGGCTACCATCCATTGGAGTGACAAAAATCTCGCCAACAGACTACCTTCCATAATGACAAGGCTACCATCAATTGGAGTGACAAAAATCTCGACAATGGACTACCTTCCATAATGACAAGGCTACCATCCATTGGAGTAACAAAAATCTCAACAACAAACTAGCTTCAATAATGACAAGGCTACCATCCATTAGAGTAACAAAAATCTCGACAACAGACTACCTTCCACAATGACATGCCTACGATCCATTAGAGTAACAAAAATATCAACAACAGACTACCTTCCATAATGACAAGGCTACCATCCATTGGAGTAATGAAAATAACAAAGAGACTACCTTCCATAATGACAAGGCTACCATGCATTGGAGTAATGAAAATATCAACAAGAGACTACCTTCCATAATTACAAGGCTACCATCCATTGGAGTAACAAAAATTTCACCAACAGACAACCTCCCATAATGACAAGGCTACCATCCATTGGAGTGACAAAAATCACGACAATAGACTACCTTCCATAATGACAAGGCTACCATCCATTAGAGTAACAAAATCTCGACAACAAACTACCTTCCATAATGACAAGGCTACCATCCATTGGAGTATAAAAAATCTAGACAACAAACTACCTTCCATAATGACAAGGCTACCATCCATTGGAATAACAAAAATATCGACAACAAACTAGATTCCATAATGACAAGTCTACTATCCATTGGATTGACAAAAATCTCGACAATAAACTACCTTCCATAATGAAAAGGCTACCATCCATTGGAGTAACTAAAATATCTACAACAAAATACCTTCCATAATGACTAGTCTACCATCCATTGGAGTAACAAAGATATCGTCAACAGACTACCTTCCATAATGACAAGGCTACCATCCATTGGAGTGACAAAAATATCGACAATAGACTACCTTCCATAATGACTAGGCTAACATCCATTAGAGTAACAAAGATATCGACAACAAACTACCTTCCATAAGGACAAGGCTACCATACATTGTAGTAACAAAAATCTCGACAATAGTCTACCTTCAATAATGACAAGGCTACCATCCATTAGGGTAACAAAAATATCGAAAACAAACTACCTTCCATAATGACAAGTCTACCATCCATTGGAGTAACAAAAATGTCGACAACTGACTACCTTCCATAATGACAAGGCTACCATCCATTGGAGTAACAAAAATCTTACCAACAGACAACCTTCCATAATGACAAGGCTACCATCCATTGGAGTGACAAAAATCTCGACAATAGACTACCTTCCATAATGACAAGGCTACCATCCATTGGAGTAACAAAATATCGACAACAAACTACCTTCCATAATGACAAGGCTACCATCCATTGGAGTATCAAAAATCTCGACAACAAACTACCTTCCATAATGACAAATCTACCATCCATTGGAGTAACAAAAATCTCGACAACAGAATACCTACCATTATGACTAGGCTACAATCCATTGGAGCAACAAAGATATCGACAGCAGATTACCTTCTATAATGACAAGGCTACCATCCATTGGAGTGACAAAAATCTCGCCAACAGACTACCTTCCATAATGACAAGGCTACCATCCATTGGAGTGACAAAAATCTCGACAATGGACCACCTTCCATAATGACAAGGCTACCATCCATTAGAGTAACAAAAATCTCAACAACAAACTACCTTCAATAATGACAAGGCTACCATCCATTAGAGTAACAAAAATCTCGACAACAGACTACCTTCCACAATGACAAGCCTACGATCCATTAGAGTAACAAAAATATCAACAACAGACTACCTTCCATAATGACAAGGCTACCATCCATTGGAGTAATGAAAATATCAACAAGAGACTACCTTCCATAATGACAAGGATACCATGCATTGGAGTAATGAAAATATCAACAAGAGACTACCTTCCATAATTTCAAGGCTACCATCCATTGGAGTAACAAAAATTTCACCAACAGACAACCTTCCATAATGACAAGGCTACCATCCATTGGAGTGACAAAAATCTCGACAATAGACTACCTTCCATAATGACAAGGCTACCATCCATTGGAGTAACAAAATCTCGACAACAAACAACCTTCCATAATGACAAGGCTACCATCCATTGGAGTATCAAAAATCTAGACAACAAACTACCTTCCATAATGACAAGGCTACCATCCATTGGAATAACAAAAATATCGACAACAAACTAGATTCCATAATGACAAGTCTACTATCCATTGGATTGACAAAAATCTCGACAATAGACTACCTTCCATAATGAAAAGGCTACCATCCATTGGAGTAACTAAAATATCTACAACAAAATACCTTCCATAATGACTAGTCTACCATCCATTGGAGTAACAAAGATATCGTCAACAGATTACCTTCCATAATGACAAGGCTACCATCCATTGGAGTGAAAAAAATCTTGAAAACAGACTACCTTCCATAATGGCAAGGCTACCATCCATTGGAGTGACAAAAATATCGACAATAGACTACCTTCCATAATGACTAGGATAACATCCATTAGAGTAACAAAGATATCGACAACAAACTACCTTCCATAAGGACAAGGCTACCATACATTGTAGTAACAAAAATATCGAAAACAAACTACCTTCCATAATGACAAGTCTACCATCCATTGGAGTAACAAAAATCTCTTCAACAGAATACCTACCATTATGACTAGGCTACGATCCATTGGAGCAACAAAGATATCGACAGCAGATTACCTTCTATAATGACAAGGCTACCATCCATTGGAGTGACAAAAATCTCGCCAACAGACTACCTTCCATAATGACAAGGCTACCATCCATTGGAGTGACAAAAATCTCGACAATAGACTACCTTCCATAAGGACAAGGATACCATCCATTGGAGTAATAAAATATCGACAACAAACTACCTTCCATAATGACAAGGCTACCATCCATTGGAGTAACAAAAATGTCGACAACAAACTACCTTACATAATGACAAGGCTACCATCCATTGGAATAGGAAAAATATCGACAACAAACTACGTTCCATAATGACAATGCTACCATCCATTGGAGTAACAAAAATGTCGACAACTAACTACGTTCCATAATGACAAGGCTACCATCCATTGGAGTAACAAAAATATCGACAACAGACTACCTTACATAATGAAAAGCCTACCATCCATTGGAGTAACAAAAATCATGACAACAAAATACCTTCCATAATGACTAGGCTACCATCCATTGGAGTAACAAAGATATCAACAACAGACAACCTTCCATAATGACAAGGCTACCATCCATTGGAGTGAGAAAAATATCGAAAACAGACTACCTTCCACAATGACAAGGCTAACATCCATTGGAGTGACAAAAACCTCGACAATAGACTACCTTCCATAATGACTAGGCTACCATCCATTAGATTAACAAAGATATCGACAACAGACTAACTTCTATAATGACAAGGCTACCATACATTGTAATAAAAAAAATCTCGACAACAAACTACCTTCCATAATGACAATGCTACCATACATTTTAGTAACAAAAATCTCAACAACAGTCTACGTTCCATAATGACAAGGCTACCATCCATTGGAGTATCAAAAATCTCGACAATAGACTACCTTCCATAATGACAAGGCTACAATCAATTGGAGTAACAAAAATCTCGACAACAAACTACCTTCGATAATGACAAGGCTAACATCCATTAGAGTAACAAAAATCTCGACAACAGACTACCTTCCATAATTCCAAGGCTACGATCCATTAGAGTAACAAAAATTTCGACAACAGACTACCTTCCATAATGACATGGCTACCATCCATTGGAGTAATGAAAATATCAACAAGAGACTACCTTCCATAATGACAAGGCTACCATGCATTGGAGTAATGAAAATATCAACAAGAGACTACCTTCCATAATTACAAGGCTACCATCCATTGGAGTAACAAAAATCTCACCAACACACAACCTTCCATAATGACAAGGCTACCATCCATTGGAGTGAACAAATCTCGACAATAGACTACCTTCCATTATGACAAGGCTACCATCTATTGGAGTAACAAAATCTCGACAATAAACTACCTTCCATAATGAAGTGGATACCATCCATTGGAATAACAAAAATATCGACAACAAACTACATTTCATAATGACAAGTCTACTATCCATTGGATTGACAAAAATCTCGATAATAGACTACCTTCCATAATGAAAAGGCTACCATCCATTGGAGTAACTAAAATATCTACAACAAAATACCTTCCATAATGACTAGGCTACCATCCATTGGAGTAACAAAGATATCGACAACAGACTACCTTCCATAATGACAAGGCTACCATCCATTGGAGTGAAAAAAATCTCGAAAACAGACTACCTTCCATAATGGCAAGGCTACCATCCATTGGAGTGAAAAAAATATCGACAATAGACTACCTTCCATAATGACTAGGCTAACATCCATTAGAGTAACAAAGATATCGACAACAAACAACCTTCCATAAGAACAAGGCTACCATACATTTAGTAACAAAAATCACGACAATAGTCTACCTTCAATAATGACAAGGCTACAATCCATTAGGGTAACAAAAATATCGAAAACAAACTACCTTCCATAATGACAAGTCTACAATCCATTGGAGTAACAAAAATCTCGACAACAGAATACCTACCATTATGACTAGGCTACGATCCATTGGAGCAACAAAGATATCGACAACAGATTACCTTCTATAATGACAAGGCTACCATCCATTGGAGTAACAAAAATCTCGCCAACAGACTACCTTCCATAATGACAAGGCTACCATCCATTAGAGTGACAAAAATCTCGACAATAGACTACCTTCCATAATGACAAGGATACCATCCATTGGAGTAATAAAATATCGACAACAAACTACCTTCCATAATGACAAGGCTACCATCAATTGGATTAACAAAAACCTCGACAACAAACTACCTTCAATAATGACAAGGCTAGCATCCATTGGAATAACAAAAATATCGACAACAAACTACATTCAATAATGAAAACTCTACCATCCATTGGATTGACAAAAATCTCGACAATAGACTACCTTCTATAATGAAAAGGCTTCCATCCATTGGAGTAACTAAAATATCTACAACAAAATACCTCCCATAAAGACTAGGCTACCATCCATTGGAGTAACAAAGATATCGACAACATACTACCTTCCATAATGACAAGGCTACCATCCATTGGAGTGAAAAAAATCTCGAAAACAAACTACCTTCCATAATGGCAAGGCTACCATACATTGGAGTGACAAAAATATCAACAATAGACTACCTTCCATAATTACTAGGCTAACATCCATTAGAGTAACAAAGCTATCGACAACAGACTACCTTCTATAATGACAAGGCTACCATATATTGTAATAACAAATATATCGACAACAAACTACCTTCCATAATGACAAGTCTACCATCCATTGGAGTAACAAAAATCCCGACAACAGAATACCTACCATTATGACTAGGCTACGATCCATTGGAGCAACAAAGATATTGACATCAGATTACCTTCTATAATGACAAGGCTACCATCCATTGGAGTGACAAAAATCTCGCCAATAGACTACCTTCCATAATGACAATGCTACCATCCATTGGAGTGACAAAAATCTCGACAGTAGACTACCTTCTATAATGACAACGCTACCATCCATTGGAGTAATAAAATAGCGCCAATAAACTTCCTTCCATAATGACAAGGCTACCATCCATTGGAGTAACAAAAATGTCGACAACAAACTACCTTACATAACGACAAGGCTACCATCCATTTGAATAGGAAAAATATCGACAACAAACTACGTTCCATAATGACAAGGCTACCATCCATTGGAGTAACAAATATGTTGACAACTGACTACCTTCCATAATGACAAGGCTACCATCCATTGGAGTAACAAAAATATCGACAACAGACTACCTTACATAATGAAAAGCCTACCATCCATTGGAGTAACAAAAATCACGACAAAAAAATACATTCCATAATGACTAGGCTACCATCCATTGGAGTAACAAAGATATCGACAACAGACAACCTTCCATAATGACAAGGCTACCATCCATTGGAGTGAGAAAAATATCGAAAAAAGACTACCTTTCACAATGACAAGGCTACCATCCATTGGAGTGACAAAAATCTCGACAATAGACTACCTTCCATAATGACTAGGCTACCATCCATTAGATTAACAAAGATATCGACAATAGACTACCTTCTATAATGAAAAGGCTACCATACATTCTAATAACAAAAATCTCGACAACAAACTACCTTCCATAATGACAATGCTACCATACATTTTAGTAACAAAAATCTCAACAACAATCTACCTTCCATAATGACAAGGCTACCATCCCTTGGAGTAACAAAAATCTCGACAATAGACTACCTTCGATAATGACAAGGCTACCATCCATTAGAGTAACAAAAATCTCGACAACAGACTACCTTCCATAATTACAAGGCTACGATCCATTAGATTAACAAATATTTCGACAACAGACTACCTTCCATAATGACAAGGCTACCATCCATTGGAGTAATGAAAATATCAACAAGAGACTACCTTCCATAATGACAAGGCTACCATGCATTGGAGTAATGAAAATATCAACAAGAGACTACCTTCCATAATTACAAGGCTACCATCCATTGGAGTAACAAAAATCTTACCAACAGACAACCTTCCATAATGACAAGGCTACCATCCATTGGAGTGACAAAAATCTCGACAATAGACTACCTTCCATAATGACAAGGCTACCATCCATTGGAGTAACAAAATATCGACAACAAACTACCTTCCATAATGACAAGGCTACCATCCATCAGAGTATCAAAAATCTCGACAACAAACTACCTTCCATAATGACAAGTCTACCATCCATTGGAGTAACAAAAATCTCGACAACATAATACCTACCATTATGACTAGGCTACGATCCATTGGAGCAACAAAGATATCGACAACAGATTACCTTCTATAATGACAAGGCTACCATCCATTGGAGTGACAAAAATCTCGCCAACAGACTACCTTCCATAATGACAAGGCTACCATCCATTGGAGTGACAAAAATCTCGACAATGGACTACCTTCCATAATGACAAGGCTACCATCCATTGGAGTAACAAAAATCTCAACAACAAACTAGCTTCAATAATGACAAGGCTACCATCCATTAGAGTAACAAAAATCTCGACAACAGACTACCTTCCACAATGACATGCCTACGATCCATTAGAGTAACAAAAATATCAACAACAGACTACCTTCCATAATGACAAGGCTACCATCCATTGGAGTAATGAAAATATCAACAAGAGACTACCTACCATAATGACAAGGCTACCATGCATTGGAGTAATGAAAATATCAACAAGAGACTACCTTCCATAATTACAAGGCTACCATCCATTGGAGTAACAAAAATTTCACCAACAGACAACCTCCCATAATGACAAGGCTACCATCCATTGGAGTGACAAAAATCACGACAATAGACTACCTTCCATAATGACAAGGCTACCATCCATTAGAGTAACAAAATCTCGACAACAAACTACCTTCCATAATGACAAGGCTACCATCCATTGGAGTATAAAAAATCTAGACAACAAACTACCTTCCATAATGACAAGGCTACCATCCATTGGAATAACAAAAATATCGACAACAAACTAGATTCCATAATGACAAGTCTACTATCCATTGGATTGACAAAAATCTCGACAATAAACTACCTTCCATAATGAAAAGGCTACCATCCATTGGAGTAACTAAAATATCTACAACAAAATACCTTCCATAATGACTAGTCTACCATCCATTGGAGTAACAAAGATATCGTCAACAGACTACCTTCCATAATGACAAGGCTACCATCCATTGGAGTGACAAAAATATCGACAATAGACTACCTTCCATAATGACTAGGCTAACATCCATTAGAGTAACAAAGATATCGACAACAAACTACCTTCCATAAGGACAAGGCTACCATACATTGTAGTAACAAAAATCTCGACAATAGTCTACCTTCAATAATGACAAGGCTACCATCCATTAGGGTAACAAAAATATCGAAAACAAACTACCTTCCATAATGACAAGTCTACCATCCATTGGAGTAACAAAAATGTCGACAACTGACTACCTTCCATAATGACAAGGCTACCATCCATTGGAGTAACAAAAATCTTACCAACAGACAACCTTCCATAATGACAAGGCTACCATCCATTGGAGTGACAAAAATCTCGACAATAGACTACCTTCCATAATGACAAGGCTACCATCCATTGGAGTAACAAAATATCGACAACAAACTACCTTCCATAATGACAAGGCTACCATCCATTGGAGTATCAAAAATCTCGACAACAAACTACCTTCCATAATGACAAATCTACCATCCATTGGAGTAACAAAAATCTCGACAACAGAATACCTACCATTATGACTAGGCTACAATCCATTGGAGCAACAAAGATATCGACAGCAGATTACCTTCTATAATGACAAGGCTACCATCCATTGGAGTGACAAAAATCTCGCCAACAGACTACCTTCCATAATGACAAGGCTACCATCCATTGGAGTGACAAAAATCTCGACAATGGACCACCTTCCATAATGACAAGGCTACCATCCATTAGAGTAACAAAAATCTCAACAACAAACTACCTTCAATAATGACAAGGCTACCATCCATTAGAGTAACAAAAATCTCGACAACAGACTACCTTCCACAATGACAAGCCTACGATCCATTAGAGTAACAAAAATATCAACAACAGACTACCTTCCATAATGACAAGGCTACCATCCATTGGAGTAATGAAAATATCAACAAGAGACTACCTTCCATAATGACAAGGATACCATGCATTGGAGTAATGAAAATATCAAAAAGAGACTACCTTCCATAATTACAAGGCTACCATCCATTGTAGTAACAAAAATTTCACCAACAGACAACTTCCCATAATGACAAGGCTACCATCCATTGGAGTGAAAAAAATCTCGACAATAGACTACCTTCCATAATGACAAGGCTACCATCCATTGGAGTAACAAAATCTCGACAACAAACTACCTTCCATAATGACAAGGCTACAATCCATTGGAGTATCAAAAATCTAGACAACAAACTACCTTCCATAATGACAAGGCTACCATCCATTGGAATAACAAAAATATCGACAACTAACTAGATTCCATAATGACAAGTCTACTATCCATTGGATTGACAAAAATCTCGACAATAAACTACCTTCCATAATGAAAAGGCTACCATCCATTGGAGTAACTAAAATATCTAAAACAAAATACCTTCCATAATGACTAGTCTACCATCCATTGGAGTAACAAAGATATCGTCAACAGACTACCTTCCATAATGACAAGGCTACCATCCATTGGAGTGACAAAAATATCGACAATAGACTACCTTCCATAATGACTAGGCTAACATCCATTAGAGTAACAAAGATATCGACAACAAACTACCTTCCATAAGGACAAGGCTACCATACATTGTAGTAACAAAAATCTCGACAATAGTCTACCTTCAATAATGACAAGGCTACCATCCATTAGGGTAACAAAAATATCGAAAACAAACTACCTTCCATAATGACAAGTCTACCATCCATTGGAGTGACAAAAATCTCGCCAATAGACTACCTTCCATAATGACAAGGCTACCATCCATTGGAGTGACAAAAATCTCAACAATAGACTACCTTCCATAATGACAAGGATACCATCCATTGGAGTAATAAAATATCGACAACAAACTACCTTCCATAATGACAAGGCTACCATCCATTGGAGTAACAAAAATGTCGACAACAAACTACCTTACATAATGACAAGGCTACCATCCATTGGAATAGCAAAAATATCGACAAAAAACTACGTTCCATAATGACAAGGCTACCATCCATTGGAGTAACAAAAATGTCGACAACTTACTACCTTCCATAATGACAAGGCTACCATCCATTGGAGTAACAAAAATATCGACAACAGACTACCTTACATAATGAAAAGCCTACCATCCATTGGAGTAACAAAAATCACGACAACAAAATACCTTCCATAATGACTAGGCTACCATCCATTGGAGTAACAAAGATATCGACAACAGACAACCTTCCATAATGACAAGGCTACCATTCATTGGAGTGAGAAAAATATCGAAAACAGACTACCTTCCACAATGACAAGGCTACCATCCATTGGAGTGACAAAAATCTCGACAATAGACTACCTTCCATAATGACTAGGCTACCATCCATTAGATTAATAAAGATATCGACAACAGACTACCTTCTATAATGACAAGTCTACCATACATTGTAATAAAAAAAATCTCGACAACAAACTACCTTCCATAATGACAATGCTACCATACATTTTAGTAACAAAAATCTCAACAACAGTCTACCTTCCATAATGACAAGGCTACCATCCATTGGAGTAACAAAAATATCGACAATAGACTACCTTCCATAATGACAAGGCTACCATCCATTGGAGTAACAAAAATCTCGGCAACAAACTACCTTCGATAATGATAAGGCTACCTTCCATTAGAGTAACAAAAATCTCGACAACAGACTACCTTCCATAATTACAAGGCTACGATCCATTAGAGTAACAAAAATTTCGTCAACAGACTACCTTCCATAATGACAAGGCTACCATCCATTGGAGTAATGAAAATATCAACAAGAGACTACCTTCCATAATGACAAGGCTACCATGCATTGGAGTAATGAAAATATCAACAAGAGACTACCTTCCATAATTACAAGGCTACCATCCATTGGAGTAACAAAAATTTCACCAACAGACAACCTCCCATAATGACAAGGCTACCATCCATTGGAGTGACAAAAATCTCGAGAATAGACTACCTTCCATAATGACAAGGCTACCATTCATTGGAGTAACAAAATCTCGACAACAAACTACCTTCCATAATGACAAGGCTACCATCCATTGGAGTATCAAAAATCTAGACAACAAACTACCTTCCATAATGACAAGGCTACCATCCATTGGAATAACAAAAATATCGACAACAAACTAGATTCCATAATGACAAGTCTACTATCCATTGGATTGACAAAAATCTCGACAATAAACTACCTTCCATAATGAAAAGGATACCATCCATTGGAGTAACTAAAATATCTACAACAAAATACCTTCCATAATGACTAGTCTACCATCCATTGGAGTAACAAAGATATCGTCAACAGACTACCTTCCATAATGACAAGGCTACCATCCATTGGAGTGACAAAAATATCGACAATAGACTACCTTCCATAATGACTAGGCTAACATCCATTAGAGTAACAAAGATATCGACAACAAACTACCTTCCATAAGGACAAGGCTACCATACATTGTAGTAACAAAAATCTCGACAATAGTCTACCTTCAATAATGACAAGGCTACCATCAATTAGGGTAACAAAAATATCGAAAACAAACTACCTTCCATAATGACAAGTCTACCATCCATTGGAGTAACAAAAATCTCGACAACAGAATACCTACCATTATGACTAGGCTACGATCCATTGGAGCAACAAAGATATCGACAGCAGATTACCTTCTATAATGACAAGGCTACCATCCATTGGAGTGACAAAAATCTCGCCAACAGACTACCTTCCATAATGACAAGTGTGATCGGTGGATCTGGAACTGACTGTTTAACGCTGGTTCGCGAAATGTCGCGGAAGCAAGAGTCGCCACCGTCTTTTATTTTCTCCAAATGGAAAGGACAAAAGAACATAAAAATTCCTTAAAGTGATTGCTCTCGGTTCGGGAGGTAGATTATAGAAAGGGAAGGTGTTAGCACCCTTTCTATCAATGGTTATCCATGGGCTCTTAGATACTTGCTCATTTGTGTTTTCAAAAAATGGTTTGTTTGCTTTTCAACTGTGGGTTTTAAAAAGTCTCTTTGAAAATTCCAGTTCGACTCTTGTATCGGTCCTCAAGAGTGTTTGAAAAATTGCTTTCGAAAGCTTTTTGAAAATGTATTGGTGTGAAAAGTATTTTTTTGATTTGTTTTGAAGTTTAGAGCAAGTATCTAGAGTCGTCTACCTACCCTAAGGAATTCGTCTGTGTAAATGTCCTTAAAGTAATGCCATCCCACCATTGAGAGGTAGGTAGCACCACCGTTGGAGGTGTTCGGGTCAATTCGTGGTTCGGGACATGGTGATCACCAGAGCAATGGGAAGACACCTTAGAAGCTACCCTCATGCCAGGTTCCCGGATCATGAGGACTTACTAAGACATCCTCTACTCGACGATCACCTTTCGAGGCAAGGCAACAGTGAGGCGTACCCTAGGGGTGGTGTGTGCGATTTGTGTGTCGTTTTCATTTGCATTTATCTTGTCATGTTATTGGTGTTCTACGCTTGTTTTTATTTTATCCATACATTCTTTCATGTCTTTTATTAAGAGTTATAAAGTTGCGAGGAAAGTAAATTCTAAGCTATTACAAACGGCGCGGGTCCACATCGCCAAAATTAAACCAGGACCCGATTTGACGGAAAAGATAAAGAAATTAAAAGTGCGAGAAGTAATTAAAATGTTACAAGGCCTTGGGAGAGATACATAAATATTTAAGCGAAATAAAAGAAATATGCGAATACAAAATTAAATCGAAACGAGGGCGTTGGACCCTTTTTGCAAAATTAAAATTACTTGGATTTAATTAATTAAAAAGAAAAGGAGATGTTTTTTTTTTCTTCTATTTTTTAGTATTTTAGGATTTAATATGAAAAAGGAATTAATTGAAATTAAAATAAGATGCAAACCCTAATTCTAATTATTTTTAATTTATTAAAAAAAATATTGAAGTTTTTAACCTAAAATTAACCCTAATTTTTATATCCAAATTTAATTATAAAAATAAATATTTAATTATTTTAATTATTATGGGAGGAAAAAAGAAAACAAGATGAAATTAATTAAAACCCTAATTCTATGTTTTTTAGATTTTTTTTATTAAAAGAATTAAAATTAACCTAATCTAAAACTAAATTTAATTACATGCAAATTTATTACAAAAAATATTAAAATAAAATATTTATTATATTTTTTCTCTTTCTGATTTTTTTATATTTTTTATATCTTGTGAAAATAATAAATTAATTAAATACAGGAATTAAAATAAAAAAATAGAAATAATGTAAAAGAAAATATTTAAACAAAGCAAACCTAGGGGGGTTGTAGTCCCCAACATGGAGGTTTTTCTCTAGCAATTCAGGCCCATTAACTGCAAAGCCTGGTGGACTTTTTTGAGTAACATGTGGCACGTTTGACCAAGCTTATGGTGTTCCTCCAATCTATGCCTTTGAATTCCTGAAACTGAACACATGGCATACTGGATTTGGAAGTATATGGTGTGCTTCAACGTTGGCGCTGCATGTGAACATGAAGTGGAAAATAATATTGAAAGGGTGAAGAGACCTGGGGCTCGAACCCAGGTCATGTACCTTACCAATAACTACGCTTGCCACTGAGCCACTTCAAACGCGTTTGATATATAATAATTAATAAACATTATAAAAGAAAAGAAAGTCAGGGGCCACAAACGCGCGCGAAATTTGAACTAGCCTATCACATCTTGCCACAAGGTCGTCTTCTTCCTCATTCCTGAAACACAAAACATTAGACAACGGTTTTTCACGTGTTCTCCTAGGCCATCTATGGAAAAATAGCGATTAGCCATTAGGTGCTCATAAATTGAGCGCGAGTACAGGTTCATGATCGTCTGAGTATGCTGAAGTGAATGGTCTAATTCATATGCTCCAATTTTTCCTTGTTTTAAAATCCCTAATTTGGAATCCTGCAAACCCTAAAAATTGACAATGGCGAAATCGTACACAATGCATAATAATTCAATCAAACACATGGGTTAGCTTCAGAATAGCATAAAGAATGTAAATCACATATTAAAACTTGCAAAAAACGCATGAATGGAGATGCAAGATGATGAGATTTTTTGTGCACAGGTCCGGTTCGTGTTACCAATTCTTTAAGCTTTGAGGAATGTTCTTGATTGGGAATCGTTCAGTGAACCTTCAGCAAGCTAATGAAACAAAAATTATGCCTTGAATCGCCCTAGAAGGTGGTTTTCAGTTTTGAGTTTCTTGACAAATTTTTCAAGTTTGTGAATGGTTTCTGCGCAGCTTCAATGGTCTCCAGCATTAGGTTTTCGTTTAGGCTTATGTACTGAATGAATTAGGTTAAAGAAAACACTCCAAATCTCTTGCATTCATGATTTTGGAAATTTGATTTTCAAGATCTTTTTTCAAATATTTTCCATGCAATTTTGTACCAATCATGATCCAATCAATCCAAATCTTTCTATATTGAATCATGCACGAATTATTGAGTAGATTTTATGCAAAAGAAGATTGAAAAAGTTAGGTTAAATATTTTCCATGTATTTAATTTGATTTAAATGAATTATTATAAATAAAAATTCAAATAAATAAATAAAAAATGAAGAAATACTTCCCTTTGGGCCAAGTGGTCGTGCACATGCTTGGGATGATGAATTATGGAAGAAAAATAGGCCCATTAGCAATTTTAGGTCATTTGAATCAATGTTGACTTTTCAAAATATCCAAAAATTTCCCAACTTCCACAAGGCATAACTTGCTCAATTTTTAAGCTTTGCTCATGTTCTTTGACATTTTGGAAATGTCTTTGAGCCCTCTAACCAATGCCTTTGGTCCCATGTCATTTTGATTTACCAATCTCAAATTATGGCCTTTGACTTAAAGTCCCTTTTTGTTGACTTTTGAAAATGACCTATAATGTTGAAATTGATAACTTTTTGTGAGAGAATTTCTTGGACTTGAATTATGAAGATGAGTTGTAGGAAATGTCTTTCTCTTCAAAATGAGCTTTGGATGGGATTTTTCTGATAATCCATGTGAAAGTTATGCCCTGGTCAATTTACAGTTGACTTTTCCAACTGTCCAAATAAGGAAACTTTTGCATTTTGATGATTTTTGAGCCAAATTTTGAGAATCATGATCAAGCATTGATAAAATGATGTTTGTGGCTTCAAAATGATATGTTGACCAAAAATTTGAACTTTTGACTGTCAAATGACCATTTTGCCCCTACAGTTGACTGTAGTGCAATTAGGGTTTTTGACTGTGCAATTTTGTGCTGAAAGTCTTGAAACTTGATGTGAGGATGCTTGAACATATTTGTAGGCATGTGAGACTTGATTGGACCTTTGGAAACTTCATTTTCTTGATCAGAAGCAAAACCCTAATCTTGACTGTTTAGGAGGCTCTTGCACTGTGCAACCCTTGGGGAGATTTGGAAGCTTGACTTGGCAATTTCTTGGAGAATATGGGAGGGAAAATTTTGGGGTACAACAGTTGCCCCTGTTCAATCTTCTTAGACCTGAGGATGCAAATTGGCTGACGTGCCTTTCGTAATCTGAGGGTAGAAGATGATTGAACACTAGAGTGCCCAGAAATTTGCGCTCACATAGTAGTAGTGTGATGATGAATGGGCTTATAGATGCCATTTGGAGATTGATAGATAGGGTGATGGGCTTATAGATTCCATCTGGATGTCAATTGCATAAGAGATTACTTAGCGAGAACTCGCGTACCTACAAAAGAAAAATGAATACCTGACATGTTGCAGGAGTTGGTCTTCAGATGCTTTGTGTAGATGTGTCCTGACTGGTTACAGGAATCGGATCTTCGAATTCTTCGGACGTGTCCTGGCGAGATACAGGAATCGAGTCCGGTAATGATAGTCTTCAACGGATACACCCTGGCAAGATTCAGGCATCGGATCCTCGAACTCTTCAAACACACCCTGGCAAGATACAGGAATCGGATCTGGTATTCAGAAAGGTCGGTGAGTTGTCTCTACTGACAGGTTATTTCCATTGACGGGTGGTCTTTAACGACGAGTGTCTATAACGACGAATGTCTATAACGACGAGTGTCTATAACGACGAGTGTTTATGACAACGAGTGTTTATGACGACGAGTGTCTATAACGACGAGCGTCTATAACGACGAGTGTCTATGACGACAAGTGTCTATGACGAAGAGTGTCTATGACGACGAGTGTCTATGACGACGAGTGTCTATAACGACGGGTGTCTATAACCACGAGTGTCTATAACGACGAGTGTCTATGACGACGAGTGTCTATGACAACGGGTGTCTATAACGACGAGTGTCTATAACGACGGGTGTCTATAACGACGAGTGTCTATACCGACGAGTGTCTATAACGACGAGTGTCTATAACGACGAGTGTCTATAACGATGAGTGTCTATGATGATGAGTGGAAGTAATTTTAACTGGATTTGTCTTCTTTGACGAGTTGTCTTTAATGACAAGATGTCTTCAACGACGGGTGTCTATACTGACGAGATGTCTTCAATGACGGGTGTTTTCTTTGACTTTAGGAAGTAATTTAAATGGACATGTCTTCTTTGACTGGATGATCATCAGAAAAAACCTTTGGGATTTAACTGGGCTTGTCTTCTTTGATTGGATTTGTCTACTTTGACTGAATTTGTCTCTTTGACTGAATTGGTCTCTTTTGGCTATATTTGTCTACTATGACATAGTTGATCATTTAACTGTATCCTTCCTGAAAGGTAAAGGTCAATCATATGCAGTGCATGATATGGATCAAGCAACGACATAAATGAGATTGTATGACATGACACACATATGCATGTATCATGATGTATGAAAATGTGATGTTTATGAATGTATTTTTTCGTCTAGGAAAATGAATCCTTGACGGGTGCCGGGAAGTCATGTCCTGGGCTGATATTGAAGAGTGAGGTTCTTCGTTTCCGTTGGGGATGATGATTGCAAGAATACCGATCGGAGAAGATAACTACGTTGGGGAATAACTTGGCGAAGAGATTACTCTGCGGGGAATTACTCTGTGGGAAGAGATACTTCGCTGAGTTGTTGATAATTACTTGCTGGGGATACCCTTGTTGTGCCGGAAGCGTTGATGGACTTCGCTGGGGATAAGGAGACTGCGTTGGCGACGATCTTTCCATGGCTTTTAGCTGAGGATAACCCAGTTATATCCTGGTAAGGAAATAACTCTTTGAATAAAGTCGGACGACACGTTCTCTCTTGGTCGCATTCTTCAGCTGAACTTACCTTGGAACTTCGGTGGACAGAGCAACCGGATCTTTTAGACAACTCATTATTTCCCCAGTTTCTGTTGGAGAAGAAGGTACCTGTGGAGGTGTTGATGACTGCCGATTGACAAATCTTCTTCTGGTAGGCAAGTGACGAGAGGACAGGACATAGTCGTACGCTTTGATCCCTAACTTTTGCCTGGACCGCCCTTTCGGGTTTTCAGTCCACCAGGATACCCATTTTTGCCCAAGCCGCCTTTTCAGGTTTTCGACTTGTCGGGTGTACAATTTTTCATTTTCATCCCTTATTTTTGCCCGAACCCTTTTGGTTCACCGGGAAGCCCTTATTTTTGCCTAGGCCAGTCGACCTAGCGGGTCTTTGATTTTGCGTAGTATTTTTCGACTATGTCCTGCTCTCAGGATGTAGGGAGGTGCCCCTGTCAGTAGCATTATGTTGCCATACCACCAGAAGATCTTCGTTTAATCGCCCACGCTCCAAGTGATCCAGAGGGAGATTTGCCCCAGGCTGGTTGGCTTTTTGAGAGATTCTCCGAATCTTGACTTAATTGCCCCAGATGATGGACAATAATCACGTCTGCCCCTTGATTGGAAGTGCTTTTGTCCATTAGAAATTCATCATACGAACTCTTATGCTTGTTCAAACAGAAAAAGTCATATGCAAACAAAGTTATGTTAAAAATGAAAAGCTTACGTCTGTTTCAAAGTTTTTGAAAATGCATCTTTTAGTAAAACAAGCAAATTTTGTAAAATGTGATGTCAACTCGTTATTTTACCGCAAGCCTTGAGGAGTCAGGATACCTTTCGTAACAGTATGATTTCGGACTAACCCATGCTTCAGCTAGGACTTTTTAGGGTTGTAACGTGGCCTGGTTCACGGTTTTAAGAAACAAAGGATAAAGGCTCAAACTTTATTTGTACCCACCCGTTCTTCGTGATGTTCTTCCATCCTAAACTCAGCTAATCGTGCGTTAGACCTTATTTGAGTTTTTGTCCTGATATTCCCGTGATGGTTCGGATGTTGATAGTTTATTTTGAATAGGAAGTCATTCCTTTTTGTTATTGAGGGTTTGTGTGACCTCTTTCCTTTTTTTTTTTGATTTCGTTGTCCCTGTTTTTTGCCTGAGATGTTTCCTTTTTGGAATTACAGTCAGCGGGATGCCCCAGTTTGGGAAGTCTCCTTCATAGGTTTTGACTTAATGGGTTTTTATTTTGAGAAGTAATGACTGCCTGTCTTTATTGGTTATTCTGAACCATCACTGTCTTCTTTTTTTGTAAGGACCTCTTTGGTGCCGTTTGTTATGCACTCGGATCAACTGAGAGAACTACCCTGCCCCAGGTTATGATAAAGGGTTTTAATTTTCGAAAAGAAAAACTCCTATTTCTTTCGCTCAGAGGGGTTAACGAGGGATTATCTTCCTTATAACTCCAGTGTTTAGGGATTGAAACAATGCCTGTACCTCATCAGCGGGGTCTGTTCAAAAGCATACTGTAAAGATCGCGGTATCGTTTTCGTCATCCTCCCTCAAGAGGCTTAGAATTATTAATCGAGAGTTGACATCAGAAAAAATATGAAAATAACTTGCACATAGTGAATACGAAATAATTACTTCAAAACAGACATGTGTAGTGCATTAATGAAATAACAATGTTTGAAATGAAACAAAATGTTTGAACAATTGAAAGAAGATTACAAATTGAACATTTGAATGAACAAAAAATCCAATCCTAGACATGTCTTGGTAAGGGAGCAGTTGTCACATTGGGAGTCTCTGGAGAGTCAAGCTGGACTTCCTTTGCATCAATCAGATCTTGAACCCTATTCCTCAAAGTCCAACAGTCATTTGTAGCATGCCCCGGGCTGTCGGAATGATAGGCGCAGCGAGCATTGGGATTGAACCTTGAAGGTGTCCTGTTAGGATTCTTCGGGGGATCAATGAGAGTTACCAACTTGGTTTCCAGCAGCTGTGGCAATATCTGTGACAAGGTCATGCCGAGGGGAGTAAATTGCCTCTTAGGTCTTTCTTCCCTTTGTAACAAGGTCTACCTTCAATAATGACAAGGCTAACATCCATTAGGGTAACAAAAATATCGAAAACAAACTACCTTCCATAATGACAAGTCTACCATCCATTGGAGTAACAAAAATCTCGACAACAGAATACCTACCATTATGACTAGGCTACGATCCATTGGAGCAACAAAGATATCGACAGCAAATTACCTTCTATAATGACAAGGCTACCATCCATTGGAGTGACAAAAATCTCGCCAACAGACTACCTTCCATAATGACAAGGCTACCATCCATTGGAGTGACAAAAATCTCGACAATAGACTACCTTCCATAATGACAAGGATACCATCCATTGGAGTAATAAAATATCGACAACAAACTACCTTCCATAATGACAAGGCTACCATCCATTGGAGTAACAAAAATGTCGACAACAAACTACCTTACATAATGACAAGGCTACCATCCATTAGAATAGCAAAAATATCGACAACAAACTACGTTCCATAATGACAAGGCTACCATCCATTGGAGTAACAAAAATGTCGACAATTGACTACCTTCCATAATGACAAGGCTACCATCCATTGGAGTAACAAAAATATCGACAACAGACTACCTTACATAATGAAAATCCTACCATCCATTGGAGTAACAAAAATCACGGCAACAAAATACCTTCCATAATGACTAGGCTACCATCCATTGGAGTAACAAAGATATCGACAACAGACAACCTTCCATAATAACAAGGCTACCATCCATTGGAGTGAGAAAAATATCGAAAACAGACTACCTTCCACAATGACAAGGCTACCATCCATTGGAGTGACAAAAATCTCGACAATAGACTACCTTCCATAATGACTAGGCTACCATCCATTAGATTAACAAAGATATCGACAACAGACTACCTTCTATAATGACAAGGCTACCATACATTGTAATAAAAAAAATCTCGACAACAAACTACCTTCCATAATGACAATGCTACCATACATTTTAGTAACAAAAATCTCAACAACAGTCTACCTTCCATAATGACAAGGCTACCATCCATTGGAGTAACAAAAATCTCGACAATAGACTACCTTCCATAATGACAAGGCTACCATCCATTGGAGTAACAAAAATCTCGGCAACAAACTACCTTCGATAATGATAAGGCTACCATCCATTAGAGTAACAAAAATCTCGACAACAGACTACATTTCATAATTACAAGGCTACGATCCATTAGAATAACAAAAATTTCGACAACAGACTACCTTCCAGAATGACAAGGCTACCATCCATTGGAGTAATGAAAATATCAACAAGAGACTACCTTCCATAATGACAAGGCTACCATGCATTGGAGTAATGAAAATATCAACAAGAGACTACCTTCCATAATTACAAGGCTACCATCCATTGGAGTAACAAAAATCTCACCAACAGACAACCTTCCATAATGACAAGGCTACCATCCATTGGAGTGAATAAATCTCGACAATAGACTACCTTCCATAATGACAAGGATACCATCCATTGGAGTATCAAAAATCTAGACAACAAACTACCTTCCATAATGACAAGGCTACCATCCATTGGAATAACAAAAATATCGACAACAAACTACATTTCATAATGACAAGTCTACTATCCATTGGATTGACAAAAATCTCGACAATAGACTACCTTCCATAATGAAAAGGCTACCATCCATTGGAGTAACTAAAATATCTACAACAAAATACCTTCCATAATGACTAGGCTACCATCCATTGGAGTAACAAAGATATCGACAACAGACTACCTTCCATAATGACAAGGCTACCATCCATTGGAGTGAAAAAAATCTCGAAAACAGACTACCTTCCATAATGGCAAGGCTACCATCCATTGGAGTGAAAAAAATATCGACAATAGACTACCTTCCATAATGACTAGGCTAACATCCATTAGAGTAACAAAGATATCGACAACAAACTACCTTCCATAAGGACAAGGCTACCGTACATTGTAGTAACAAAAATCTCGACAATAGTCTACCTTCAATAATGACAAGGCTACCATCCATTAGGGTAACAAAAATATCGAAAACAAACTACCTTCCATAATGACAAGTCTATCATCCATTGGAGTAACAAAAATCTCGACAACAGAATACCTACCATTATGACTAGGCTACGATCCATTGGAGCAACAAAGATATCGACAACAGATTACCTTCTATAATGACAAGGCTACCATCCATTGGAGTGACAAAAATCTCGCCAACAGACTACCTTCCATAAAGACAAGGCTACCATCCATTGGAGTGACAAAAATCTCGACAATAGACTACCTTCCATAATGACAAGGATACCATCCATTGGATTAATAAAATATCGACAACAAACTACCTTCCATAATGACAAGGCTACCATCCATTGGAGTAACAAAAATGTGGACAACAAACTACCTTACATAATGACAAGGCTACCATCCATTGGAATAGGAAAAATATCGACAACAAACTACGTTCCATAATGACAAGGCTACCATCCATTGGAGTAACAAAAATGTCGACAACTGACTACCTTCCATAATGACAAGGCTACCATCCATTGGAGCAACAAAAATATCGACAACAGACTACCTTACATAATGAAAAGCCTACCATCCATTGGAGTAACAAAAATCACGGCAACAAAATACCTTCCATAATGACTAGGCTACCATCCATTGGAGTAACAAAGATATCGACAACAGACAACCTTCCATAATGACAAGGCTACCATCCATGGGAGTGAGAAAAATATCGAAAACAGACTACCTTCCATAATGACATGGCTACCATCCATTGGAGTGACAAAAATCTCGACAATAGACTACCTTCCATAATGACTAGGCTACCATCCATTAGATTAACAAAGATATCGACAACAGACTACCTTCTATAATGACAAGGCTACCATACATTGTAATAAAAAAAATCTCGACAACAAACTACCTTCCATAATGACAATGCTACCATACATTTTAGTAACAAAAATCTCAACAACAGTCTACCTTCCATAATGACAAGGCTACAATCCATTGGAGTAACAAAAATCTCGACAATAGACTACCTTCCATAATGACAAGGCTACAATCCATTGGAGTAACAAAAATCTCGACAACCGACTACCTTCGATAATGACAAGGCTACCATCCATTAGAGTAACAAAAATCTCGACAACAGACTACCTTCCATAATTACAAGGCTACGATCCATTAGAGTAACAAAAATTTCGACAACAGACTACCTTCAATAATGACAAGGCTACCATCCATTGGAGTAATGAAAATATCAACAAGAGACTACCTTCCATAATGACAAGGCTACCATGCATTGGAGTAATGAAAATATCAACAAGAGACTACCTTCCATAATTACAAGGCTACCATCCATTGGAGTAACAAAAATCTCACCAACAGACAACCTTCCATAATGACAAGGCTACCATCCATTGGAGTGAATAAATCTCGACAATAGGCTACCTTCCATAATGACAAGGCTACCATCGATTGGAGTAACAAAATCTCGACAATAAACTACCTTCCATAATGACAAGGATACCATCCATTGGAGTATCAAAAATCTAGACAACAAACTACCTTCCATAATGACAAGGCTACCATCCATTGGAATAACAAAAATATCGAAAACAAACTACATTCCATAATGACAAGTCTACTATCCATTGGATTGACAAAAATCTCGACAATAGACTACCTTCCATAATGAAAATGCGACCATCCATTGGAGTAACTAAAATATCTACAACAAAATACCTTCCATAATGACTAGGCTACCAACCATTGGAGTAACAAAGATATCGACAACAAACTACCTTCCATAATGACAAGGCTACCATCCATTGGAGTAACAAAAATGTCGACAACAAACTACCTTACATAACGACAAGGCTACCATCCATTAGAATAGGAAAAATATCGACAACAAACTACGTTCCATAATGACAAGGCTAGCATCCATTGGAGTAACAAAAATTACGACAACTGACTACCTTCCATAATGACAAGGCTACCATCCATTGGAGTAACAAAAATATCGACAACAGACTACCTTACATAATGAAAAGCCTACCATCCATTGGAGTAACAAAAATCACGACAACAAAATACCTTCCATAATGACTAGGCTACCATCCATTGGAGTAATAAAGATATCGACAACAGACAACCTTCCATAATGACAAGGCTACCATCCATTGGAGTGAGAAAAATATTCGAAAATAGACTACCTTCCACAATGACAAGGCTACCCTCCATTGGAGTGACAAAAATCCTGACAATAGACTACCTTCCATAATGACTAGGCTACCATCCATTAGATTAACAAAGATATCGACAACAGACTACCTTCTATAATGACAAGGCTACCTCACATTGTAATAACAAAAATCTCGACAACAAACTACCTTCCATAATGACAATGCTACCATACATTTTAGTAACAAAAATCTCAACAACAGTCTACCTTCCATAATGACAAGGCTACCATCCATTGGAGTAACAAAAATGTCGACAATAGACTACCTTCCATAATGACGAGGCTACCGTCCATTGGAGTAACAAAAATCTCGACAACAAACTACCTTCGATAATGACAAGGCTACCATCAATTAGAGTAACAAAAATCTCGACAACAGACTACCTTCCATAATTACAAGACTACGATCCATTAGAGTAACAAAAATTTCGACAACAGACAACCTTCCATAATGACAAGGCTACCATTCATTGGAGTAATGAAAATATCAACAAGAGACTACCTTCCATAATGTGAAGGCTACCATGCATTGGAGTAATGAAAATATCAACAAGAGACTACCTTCCATAATTACAAGGCTACCATCCATTGGAGTAACAAAAATCTCACCAACAAACAACCTTCCATAATGACAAGGCTACCATCCATTGGAGTGAATAAATCTCGACAATAGACTACCTTCCATAATGACAAGGCTACCATCCATTGGAGTAACAAAATCTCGACAACAAACTACCTTCCATAATGACAAGGCTACCATCCATTGGAGTATCAAAAATCTAGACAACAAACTACCTTCTATAATGACAAGGCTACCATCCATTGGAATAACAAAAATATCGACAACAAACTACATTCCATAATGACAAGTCTACTATCCATTGGATTGACAAATATCTCGAAAATAGACTACCTTCCATAATGAAAAGGCTACCATCCATTGGAGTAACTAAAATATCTACAACAAAATACCTTCCATAATGACTAGGCTACCATCCATTGGAGTAACAAAGATATCGACAACAGACTACCTTCCATAATGACAAGGCTACCATCCATTGGAGTGAAAAAAATCTCGAAAACAGACTACCTTCCATAATGGCAAGGCTACCATCCATTGGAGTGACAAAAATATCGACAATAGACTACCTTCCATAATGACTAGGCTAACATCCATTAGGGTAACAAAAATATCGACAACAAACTACCTTCCATAATGACAAGTCTACCATCCATTGGAGTAACAAAAATCTCGACAACAGAATACCTACCATTATGACTAGGCTATGATCCATTGGAGCAACAAAGATATCGACAACAGACAACCTTCCATAATGACAAGGCTACCATCCATTGGAGTGAGAAAAATATCGAAAACAGACTACCTTCCATAATGACAAGGATACCATCCATTGGAGTAACAAAAATCTCGACAATTGACTACCTTCTATAATGACAAGGCTACCATCCATTGGACTAACAAAAATCTCAACAACAAACTAACTTCGATAATGACAAGGCTACCATCCATTAGAGTAACAAAAATCTCGACAACAGACTACCTTCCATAATTACAAGGCTACGATCCATTAGAGTAACAAAAATTTCGACAACAGACTACCTTCCATAATGACAATGGTACCATACATTTTAGTAACAAAAATCTCAACAACAATCTACCTTCCATAATGAGAAGGCTACCATCCATTGGAGTAACAAAAATCTCGACAATAGACTACCTTCCATAATGACAAGGCTACCATCCATTGGAGTAACAAAAATCTCGACAACAAACTACCTTCGATAATGACAAGGATACCATCCATTAGAGTAACAAAAATTTCGACAACAGACTACCTTCCATAATTACAAGGCTACCATCCATTGGAGTAATGAAAATATCAACAAGAGACTACCTTCCATAATGACAAGGCTACCATGCATTGGAGTAATGAAAATATCAACAAGAGACTACCTTCCATAATTACAAGGCTACCATCCATTGGAGTAACAAAAATCTCACCAACAGACAACCTTCCATAATGACAAGGCTACCATCCATTGGAGTGACAAAAATCTCGACAATAGACTACCTTCCATAATGACAAGGCTACAATCGATTGGAGTAACAAAATCTCGACAACAAACTACCTTCCATAATGACAAGGCTACCATCCATTGGAGTATCAAAAATCTCGACAACAAACTACCTTCCATAATGACAAGGCTACCATCCATTGGAATAACAAAAATATCAACAACAAACTACATTCCATAATGACAAGTCTACTATCCATTGGATTGACAAAAATATCGATAATAGACTACCTTCCATAATGAAAAGGCCACCATCCATTGGAGTAACTAAAATATCTACAACAAAATACCTTCCATAATGACTAGGCTACCATCCATTGGAGTAACAAAGATATCGACAACAGACTACCTTCCATATTGACAAGGCTACCATCCATTGGAGTGAAAAAAATCTCGAAAACAGACTACCTTCCATAATGGCAAGGCAACCATCCATTGGAGTGACAAAAATCTCGAAAATAGACTACCTTCCATAATGACTAGGCTAACATCCATTAGAGTAACAAAGATATCGACAACAGACTACCTTCTATAATGACAAGGCTACCATACATTGTAGTAACAAAAATCTCGACAATAGTCTACCTTCCATAATGAAAAGCCTACCATCCATTGGAGTAACAAAAATATCGACAACAGACTACCTTACATAATGACAAGTCTACCATCCATTGGAGTAATGAAAATCTCGACAACAGAATACCTTCCATAATGACAAGGCTACCATCCATTGGAGTAACAAAAATCTCGCCAATAGACTACCTTCGATAATGACAACGCTACCATCCATTGGAGTGACAAATATCTCGACAATAGACTACCTTCCATAACGACAAGGCTACCATCCATTGGAGTAACAAAATCTCGACAACAAACTAGCTTCCATAATGACAAGGCTACCATCCATTGGAGTAACAAAAATCTCGACACCAAACTACCTTCCATAATGACAAGGCTACCATCCATGGGAATAACAAAAATATCGACAATAGACTACCTTCCATAATGACAAGGCTACCATCCATTGGAGTAACAAAAATATCGACAATAGACTACCTTCCATAATGACAAGGCTACCATCCATTGGAGTAACAAAAATCACGACAACAGAATACCTGCCATTATGACTAGGCTACGATCCATTGGAGTAACAAAGATATCGACAGCAGATTACCTTCTATAATGACAAGGCTACCATCCATTGGAGTGACAAAAATATCGCCAACAGACTACCTTCCATAATGACAAGGCTACCATCCATTGGAGTAACAAAAATCTCGACAACAAACTACCTTCGATAATGACAAGGCTACCATCAATTAGAGTAACAAAAATCTCGACAACAGACTACCTTCCATTATGAAAAGGCTACCATCCATTGGTGTAATAAAATGTCGACAACAAACTACCTTCCATAACGACAAGGCTACCATCCATTGGAATAGCAAAAATATCGACAACAAACTACGTTCCATAATGACAAGGCTACCGTCCATTAGAGTAACAAAAATATCGACAACAGACTGCCTTCCATAATGGGAAGGCTACCATCCATTGGAGTGACAAAAATATTGACAATAGACTACCTTCCATAATGACTAGGCTAACATCCATTAGAGTAACAAAGATATCGATAACAGACTACCTTCTATAATGACAAGGCTACCATATATTGCAATAACAAAATTATCGACAACAAACTACCTTCCATAATGACAAGGCTACCATACATTGTAGTAACAAAATCTCGACAATAGTCTACCTTCCATAATGACAAGGCTACCATCCATTGAAGTAACAAAAATCTCGACAATAGACTACCTTCCATAATGACAAGGCTACCATCCATTGGAGTAACAAAAATCTCGACAACAAACTACCTTCGATAATGACAAGGCTACCATCCATTAGAGTAACAAAAATCTCGACAACAGACAACCTTCCATAATGACAAGCCTGCAATCCATTAGAGTAACAAAAATATCAACAACAGACTACCTTCCATAATGACAAGGCTACCATCCATTGGAGTAATGAAAATATCAACAAGAGAATACCTTCCATAATGACAAGGCTACCATCCATTGGAGTAACAAAAATATCGATAACAGACTACCTTACATAATGAAAAGCCTACCATCCATTGGAGTAACAAAAATCTTGCCAACAGACTACCTTCCATAATGACAAGGCTACCATCCATTGGAGTGACAAAAATCTCGACAATAGACTACCTTCCATAATGACTAGGCTACCATCCATTAGATTAACAAAGATATCGATAACAAACTACCTTCTATAATGACAAGGCTACCTCACATTGTAATAACAAAAATCTCGACAACAAACTACCTTCCATAATGACAATGCTACCATACATTTTAGTAACAAAAATCTCAACAACAGTCTACCTTCCATAATGACAAGGCTACCATCCATTGGAGTAACAAAAATCTCGACAATAGACTACCTTCCATAATGACGAGGCTACCGTCCATTGGAGTAACAAAAATCTCGACAACAAACTACCTTCGATAATGACAAGGCTACCAAAAATTAGAGTAACAAAAATCTCGACAACAGACTACCTTCCATAATTACAAGGCTACGATCCATTAGAGTAACAAAAATTTCGACAACAGACAACCTTCCATAATGACAAGGCTTCCATCCATTGGAGTAATGAAAATATCAACAAGAGACTACCTTCCATAATGTCAAGGCTACCATGCATTGGAGTAATGAAAATATCAACAAGAGACTACCTTCCATAATTACAAGGCTACCATCCATTGGAGTAACAAAAATCTCACCAACAAACAACCTTCCATAATGACAAGGCTACCATCCATTGGAGTGAATAAATCTCGACAATAGACTACCTTCCATAATGACAAGGCTACCATCCATTGGAGTAACAAAATCTCGACAACAAACTACCTTCCATAATGACAAGGCTACCATCCATTGGAGTATCAAAAATCTAGACAACAAACTACCTTCTATAATGACAAGGCTACCATCCATTGGAATAACAAAAATATCGACAACAAACTACATTCCATAATGACAAGTCTACTATCCATTGGATTGACAAAAATCTCGAAAATAGACTACCTTCCATAATGAAAAGGCTACCATCCATTGGAGTAACTAAAATATCTACAACAAAATACCTTCCATAATGACTAGGCTACCATCCATTGGAGTAACAAAGATATCGACAACAGACTACCTTCCATAATGACAAGGCTACCATCCATTGGAGTGAAAAAAATCTCGAAAACAGACTACCTTCCATAATGGCAAGGCTACCATCCATTGGAGTGACAAAAATATCGACAATAGACTACCTTCCATAATGAATAGGCTAACATCCATTAGGGTAACAAAAATATCGACAACAAACTACCTTCCATAATGACAAGTCTACCATCCATTGGAGTAACAAAAATCTTGACAACAGAATACCTACCATTATGACTAGGCTATGATCCATTGGAGCAACAAAGATATCGACAACAGACAACCTTCCATAATGACAAGGCTACCATCCATTGGAGTCAGAAAAATATCGAAAACAGACTACCTTCCATAATGACAAGGATACCATCCATTGGAGTAACAAAAATCTCGACAATAGACTACCTTCCATAATGGCAAGGCTACCATCCATTGGACTAACAAAAATCTCGACAACAAACTACCTTCGATAATGACAAGGCTACCATCCATTAGAGTAACAAAAATCTCGACAATAGACTACCTTCCATAATTACAAGGCTACGATCCATTAGAGTAACAAAAATTTCGACAACAGACTATCTTCCATAATGACAATGGTACCATACATTTTAGTAACAAAAATCTCAACAACAATCTACCTTCCATAATGAGAAGGCTACCATCCATTGGAGTAACAAAAATCTCGACAATAGACTACCTTCCATAATGACAAGGCTACCATCCATCGGAGTAACAAAAATCTCGACAACAAACTACATTCGATAATGACAAGGATACCATCCATTAGAGTAACAAAAATTTCGACAACAGACTACCTTCCATAATTACAAGGCTACCATCCATTGGAGTAATGAAAATATCAACAAGAGACTACCTTCCATAATGACAAGGCTACCATGCATTGGAGTAATGAAAATATCAACAAGAGACTACCTTCCATAATTACAAGGCTACCATCCATTGGAGTAACAAAAATCTCACCAACAGACAACCTTCCATAATGACAAGGCTACCATCCATTGGAGTGACAAAAATCTCGACAATAGACTACCTTCCATAATGACAAGGCTACAATCGATTGGAGTAACAAAATCTCGACAACAAACTACCTTCCATAATGACAAGGCTACCATCCATTGGAGTATCAAAAATCTCGACAACAAACTACCTTCCATAATGACAAGGCTACCATCCATTGGAATAACAAAAATATCAACAACAAACTACATTCCATAATGACAAGTCTACTATCCATTGGATTGACAAAAATATCGATAATAGACTACCTTCCATAATGAAAAGGCCACCATCCATTGGAGTAACTAAAATATCTACAACAAAATACCTTCCATAATGACTAGGCTACCATCCATTGGAGTAATGAAAATATAAACAAGAGACTACCTTCCATAATGACAAGGCTACCATGCATTGGAGTAATGAAAATATCAACAAGAGACAACCTTCCATAATGACAAGGCTACCATCCATTGGAGTAACAAAAATCTCGCCAATAGACTACCTTCCATAATGACAAGGCTACCATCCATTGGAGTGCCAAATATCTCGACAATAGACTACCTTCCATAACGACAAGGCTACCATCCATTGGAGTAACAAAATCTCGACAACAAACTAGCTTCCATAATGACAAGGCTACCATCCATTGGAGTAACAAAAATCTCGACACCAAACTACCTTCCATAATGACAAGGCTACCATCCATGGGAATAACAAAAATATCGACAATAGACTACCTTCCATAATGACAAGGCTACCATCCATTGGAGTAACAAAAATATCGACAATAGACTACCTTCCATAATGACAAGGCTACCATCCATTGGAGTAACAAAAATCACGACAACAGAATACCTGCCATTATGACTAGGCTACGATCCATTGGAGTAACAAAGATATCGACAGCAGATTACCTTCTATAATGACAAGGCTACCATCCATTGGAGTGACAAAAATATCGCCAACAGACTACCTTCCATAATGACAAGGCTACCATCCATTGGAGTAACAAAAATCTCGACAACAAACTACCTTCGATAATGACAAGGCTACCATCAATTAGAGTAACAAAAATCTCGACAACAGACTACCTTCCATAATGAAAAGGCTACCATCCATTGGTGTAATAAAATGTCGACAACAAACTACCTTCCATAACGACAAGGCTACCATCCATTGGAATAGCAAAAATATCGACAACAAACTACGTTCCATAATGACAAGGCTACCGTCCATTGGAGTAACAAAAATATCGACAACATACTGCCTTCCATAATGGGAAGGCTACCATCCATTGGAGTGACAAAAATATTGACAATAGACTACCTTCCATAATGACTAGGCTAACATCCATTAGAGTAACAAAGATATCGATAACAGACTACCTTCTATAATGACAAGGCTACCATATATTGTAATAACAAAATTATCGACAACAAACTACCTTCCATAATGACAAGGCTACCATACATTGTAGTAACAAAATCTCGACAATAGTCTACCTTCCATAATGACAAGGCTACCATCCATTGAAGTAACAAAAATCTCGACAATAGACTACCTTCCATAATGACAAGGCTACCATCCATTGGACTAACAAAAATCTCGACAACAAACTACCTTCGATAATGACAAGGCTACCATCCATTAGAGTAACAAAAATCTCGACAACAGACAACCTTCCATAATGACAAGCCTGCGATCCATTAGAGTAACAAAAATATCAACAACAGACTACCTTCCATAATGACAAGGCTACCATCCATTGGAGTAATGAAAATATCAACAAGAGAATACCTTCCATAATGACAAGGCTACCATCCATTGGAGTAACAAAAATATCGATAACAGACTACCTTACATAATGAAAAGCCTACCATCCATTGGAGTAACAAAAATCTTGCCAACAGACTACCTTCCATAATGACAAGGCTACCATCCATTGGAGTGACAAAAATCTCGACAATAGACTACCTTCCATAATGACAAGGCTACCATCCATTGGAGTGACAAAATCTAGACAACAAACTACCTTCCATAATGACAAGGCTACCATCCATTGGAGTAACAAAAATGTCGACAACAAACTACCTTCCATAATGACAAGGCTACCATCCATTGGAATAATAAAAATATCGACAACAAACTACGTTCCATAATGACAAGGCTACCATCCATTGGAGCAACAAAAATATCGACAATAGACTATCTTCCATAATGACAAGGCTACCATCCATTGGAGTAACAAAAATATCAACAAAAAACTACCTTCCATAATGACAAGTCTACCATCTATTGGAGTAACAAAAATATCGACAACAGAATACCTACCATTATGACTAGGCTACCATCCATTGGAGTAACAAAGATATCAACATCAGATTACCTTCTATAATGACAAGGCTACCATCCATTGGAGTGACAAAAATCTCGAAAACAGAATACCTTCCATAATGACAAGGCTAAAATCCATTGGAGTAACAAAAATCTCGACAATAGACTACCTTCCATAATGACAAGGCTACTATCCATTGGAGTAACAAAAATCTCGACAACAAACTACCTTCCATAATGACAAAGCTACCATCCATCAGAGTAACAAAAATCTTGAGAACAAACTACCTTCAATAATGACAAGGCTACCATCGAATGGAATAACAAAAATCTCGACAACATACTACCTTCCATAATGACAAGGCTACCATCCATTAGAGTCACAAAAATCTCGACAATAGACTACCTTCCATAATGACTAGGCTACCATCCATTGGAGTAACAAAAATATCAATAAGAGACTACCTTCCATAATGACAAGGCTACCATGGATTGGAGTAATGAAAATATCAACAAGAGACTACCTTCCATAATGAAAAGGATACCATCCATTGGAGTAACAAAAATCTCGCCAACAGACTACCTTCCATAATTACAAGGCTACCATCCATTGGAGTGACAAAAATCCCGAAAACAGACTACCTTCCATAATGACAAGGATACCATCCATTGGAGTGACAAAAATATCGACAATAGACTACCTTCCATAATGACTAGGCTATCATCCATTAGAGTAACAAAGATATCGACAACAGACTACCTTTTATAATGACAAGGCTACCATCCATTGGAGTAATAAAAATCTCGACAATAGACTACCTTCCATAATGAAAGGCTACCATCCATTGGAGTAACAAAATTCTCGACAACAAACTACCTTCGATAATGACAAGGCTACCATCCATTAGAGTAACAAAAATATCGACAACAGACTACCTTCCATAGTGACAAGGCTACCATCAATTAGAGTAACAAAAATCTCGATAACAGACTACCTTTCATAATGACAAGGCTACCATCCATTGGAGTAATAAAAATCTCGACAACAGACTACCTTCCATAATGACAAGGCTACCATGCATTGAAGTAATGAAAATATCAAAAAGAGACTACCTTCCATAATGACAAGGCTACCATCCATTGGAGTAACAAAAATCTCGCCAACAGACTACCTTCCATAATGACAAGGCTACCATCCATTGGAGTGACAAAAATCTCGAGAATAGACTACCTTCCATAATGACAAGGCTACCATCCATTGGAGTAACAAAATCTCAACAACAAACTACCTTCCATAATGACAAGGCTACCATCCATTGGAGTAACAAAAATCTCGACAACAAACTACCTTCTATAAAGACAAGGCTACCATCAATTGGAATAACAAAAATATCGACAACAAACTACATTCCATAATGACAAGGCTACCATCCATTGGAGTAACAAAAATATCAATAAAAGACTACCTTCCATAGTGAAAAGGCTACGATCCATTAGAGTAAAAATAAATCTTGACAACAGACTACCTTCCATAATGACAAGGCTACCATCCATTGGAGTAACAAAAATATCGACAACAGACTACCTTCCATAATGACAAGGCTACCATCCATTGGAGTGACAAAAATCTCGACAATAGACTACCTTCCATAATGACAAGGCTACCATCCATTGGAGTAACAAAATCTAGACAATAAACTACCTTCCATAATGACAAGGCTACCATCCATTGGAGTAACAAAAATATCAACAACAGACTACCTTCCATAATGACAAGGATACCATCCATTGGAGTAACAAAAATCTCGACAACAAACTACCTTCGATAATGACAAGGCTACCATCCATTAGAGTAACAAAAATCTCGACAACAGACAACCTTCCATAATGACAAGCCTGCGATCCATTAGAGTAACAAAAATATCAACAACAGACTACCTTCCATAATGACAAGGCTACCATCCATTGGAGTAATGAAAATATCAACAAGAGAATACCTTCCATAATGACAAGGCTACCATCCATTGGAGTAACAAAAATATCGATAACAGACTACCTTATATAATGAAAAGCCTACCATCCATTGGAGTAACAAAAATCTTGCCAACAGACTACCTTCCATAATGACAAGGCTACCATCCATTGGAGTGACACAAATCTCGACAATAGACTACCTTCCATAATGACAAGGCTACCATCCATTGGAGTGACAAAATCTAGACAACAAACTACCTTCCATAATGACAAGGCTACCATCCATTGGAGTAACAAAAATGTCGACAACAAACTACCTTCCATAATGACAAGGCTACCATCCATTGGAATAATAAAAATATCGACAACAAACTACGTTCCATAATGACAAGGCTACCATCCATTGGAGCAACAAAAATATCGACAATAGACTATCTTCCATAATGACAAGGCTACCATCCATTGGAGTAACAAAAATATCAACAAAAAACTACCTTCCATAATGACAAGTCTACCATCCATTGGAGTAACAAAAATATCGACAACAGAATACCTACCATTATGACTAGGCTACCATCCATTGGAGTAACAAAGATATCGACATCAGATTACCTTCTATAATGACAAGGCTACCATCCATTGGAGTGACAAAAATCTCGAAAACAGAATACCTTCCATAATGACAAGGCTAAAATCCATTGGAGTAACAAAAATCTCGACAATAGACTACCTTCCATAATGACAAGGCTACTATCCATTGGAGTAACAAAAATCCCGACAACAAACTACCTTCCATAATGACAAAGCTACCATCCATCAGAGTAACAAAAATCTTGAGAACAGACTACCTTCAATAATGACAAGGCTACCATCGAATGGAATAACAAAAATCTCGACAACATACTACCTTCCATAATGACAAGGCTACCATCTATTAGAGTCACAAAAATCTCGACAATAGACTACCTTCCATAATGACTAGGCTACCATCCATTGGAGTAACAAAAATATCAATAAGAGACTACCTTCCATAATGACAAGGCTACCATGGATTGGAGTGAAAAAAATCCCGAAAACAGACTACCTTCCATAATGATAAGGATACCATCCATTGGAGTGACAAAAATATCGACAATAGACTACCTTCTATAATGACTAGGCTATCATCCATTAGAGTAACAAAGATATCGACAACAGACTACCTTTTATAATGACAAGGCTACCATCCATTGGAGTAATAAAAATCTCGACAATAGACTACCTTCCATAATGAAAGGCTACCATCCATTGGAGTAACAAAATTCTCGACAACAAACTACCTTCCATAATGACAAGGCTACCATCCATTGGAGTATCAAAAATCTCGACAACAAACTACCTTCCATAATGACAAGGCTACCATCCATTGGAATAACAAAAATATCAACAACAAACTACATTCCATAATGACAAGTCTACTATCCATTGGATTGACAAAAATATCGATAATAGACTACCTTCCATAATGAAAAGGCCACCATCCATTGGAGTAACTAAAATATCTACAACAAAATACCTTCCATAATGACTAGGCTACCATCCATTGGAGTAATGAAAATATAAACAAGAGACTACCTTCCATAATGACAAGGCTACCATGCATTGGAGTAATGAAAATATCAACAAGAGACAACCTTCCATAATGACAAGGCTACCATCCATTGGAGTAACAAAAATCTCGCCAATAGACTACCTTCCATAATGACAAGGCTACCATCCATTGGAGTGCCAAATATCTCGACAATAGACTACCTTCCATAACGACAAGGCTACCATCCATTGGAGTAACAAAATCTCGACAACAAACTAGCTTCCATAATGACAAGGCTACCATCCATTGGACTAACAAAAATCTCGACACCAAACTACCTTCCATAATGACAAGGCTACCATCCATGGGAATAACAAAAATATCGACAATAGACTACCTTCCATAATGACAAGGCTACCATCCATTGGAGTAACAAAAATATCGACAATAGACTACCTTCCATAATGACAAGGCTACCATCCATTGGAGTAACAAAAATCACGACAACAGAATACCTGCCATTATGACTAGGCTACGATCCATTGGAGTAACAAAGATATCGACAGCAGATTACCTTCTATAATGACAAGGCTACCATCCATTGGAGTGACAAAAATATCGCCAACAGACTACCTTCCATAATGACAAGGCTACCATCCATTGGAGTAACAAAAATCTCGACAACAAACTACCTTCGATAATGACAAGGCTACCATCAATTAGAGTAACAAAAATCTCGACAACAGACTACCTTCCATAATGAAAAGGCTACCATCCATTGGTGTAATAAAATGTCGACAACAAACTACCTTCCATAACGACAAGGCTACCATCCATTGGAATAGCAAAAATATCGACAACAAACAACGTTCCATAATGACAAGGCTACCGTCCATTGGAGTAACAAAAATATCGACAACATACTGCCTTCCATAATGGGAAGGCTACCATCCATTGGAGTGACAAAAATATTGACAATAGACTACCTTCCATAATGACTAGGCTAACATCCATTAGAGTAACAAAGATATCGATAACAGACTACCTTCTATAATGACAAGGCTACCATATATTGTAATAACAAAATTATCGACAACAAACTACCTTCCATAATGACAAGGCTACCATACATTGTAGTAACAAAATCTCGACAATAGTCTACCTTCCATAATGACAAGGCTACCATCCATTGAAGTAACAAAAATCTCGACAATAGACTACCTTCCATAATGACAAGGCTACCATCCATTGGACTAACAAAAATCTCGACAACAAACTACCTTCGATAATGACAAGGCTACCATCCATTAGAGTAACAAAAATCTCGACAACAGACAACCTTCCATAATGACAAGCCTGCGATCCATTAGAGTAACAAAAATATCAACAACAGACTACCTTCCATAATGACAAGGCTACCATCCATTGGAGTAATGAAAATATCAACAAGAGAATACCTTCCATAATGACAAGGCTACCATCCATTGGAGTAACAAAAATATCGATAACAGACTACCTTACATAATGAAAAGCCTACCATCCATTGGAGTAACAAAAATCTTGCCAACAGACTACCTTCCATAATGACAAGGCTACCATCCATTGGAGTGACAAAAATCTCGACAATAGACTACCTTCCATAATGACAAGGCTACCATCCATTGGAGTGACAAAATCTAGACAACAAACTACCTTCCATAATGACAAGGCTACCATCCATTGGAGTAACAAAAATGTCGACAACAAACTACCTTCCATAATGACAAGGCTACCATCCATTGGAATAATAAAAATATCGACAACAAACTACGTTCCATAATGACAAGGCTACCATCCATTGGAGCAACAAAAATATCGACAATAGACTATCTTCCATAATGACAAGGCTACCATCCATTGGAGTAACAAAAATATCAACAAAAAACTACCTTCCATAATGACAAGTCTACCATCTATTGGAGTAACAAAAATATCGACAACAGAATACCTACCATTATGACTAGGCTACCATCCATTGGAGTAACAAAGATATCGACATCAGATTACCTTCTATAATGACAAGGCTACCATCCATTGGAGTGACAAAAATCTCGAAAACAGAATACCTTCCATAATGACAAGGCTAAAATCCATTGGAGTAACAAAAATCTCGACAATAGACTACCTTCCATAATGACAAGGCTACTATCCATTGGAGTAACAAAAATCTCGACAACAAACTACCTTCCATAATGACAAAGCTACCATCCATCAGAGTAACAAAAATCTTGAGAACAAACTACCTTCAATAATGACAAGGCTACCATCGAATGGAATAACAAAAATCTCGACAACATACTACCTTCCATAATGACAAGGCTACCATCCATTAGAGTCACAAAAATCTCGACAATAGACTACCTTCCATAATGACTAGGCTACCATCCATTGGAGTAACAAAAATATCAATAAGAGACTACCTTCCATAATGACAAGGCTACCATGGATTGGAGTAATGAAAATATCAACAAGAGACTACCTTCCATAATGAAAAGGATACCATCCATTGGAGTAACAAAAATCTCGCCAACAGACTACCTTCCATAATTACAAGGCTACCATCCATTGGAGTGACAAAAATCCCGAAAACAGACTACCTTCCATAATGACAAGGATACCATCCATTGGAGTGACAAAAATATCGACAATAGACTACCTTCCATAATGACTAGGCTATCATCCATTAGAGTAACAAAGATATCGACAACAGACTACCTTTTATAATGACAAGGCTACCATCCATTGGAGTAATAAAAATCTCGACAATAGACTACCTTCCATAATGAAAGGCTACCATCCATTGGAGTAACAAAATTCTCGACAACAAACTACCTTCGATAATGACAAGGCTACCATCCATTAGAGTAACAAAAATATCGACAACAGACTACCTTCCATAGTGACAAGGCTACCATCAATTAGAGTAACAAAAATCTCGATAACAGACTACCTTTCATAATGACAAGGCTACCATCCATTGGAGTAATAAAAATCTCGACAACAGACTACCTTCCATAATGACAAGGCTACCATGCATT
Source organism: Vicia faba (assembly GCA_948472305.1). NCBI lineage: Eukaryota > Viridiplantae > Streptophyta > Magnoliopsida > Fabales > Fabaceae > Vicia > Vicia faba. The sequence goes on along the minus strand of OX451739.1, from coordinate 556,900,401 downwards.
GAAGTAATGAAAATATCAAAAAGAGACTACCTTCCATAATGACAAGGCTACCATCCATTGGAGTAACAAAAATCTCGCCAACAGACTACCTTCCATAATGACAAGGCTACCATCCATTGGAGTGACAAAAATCTCGAGAATAGACTACCTTCCATAATGACAAGGCTACCATCCATTGGAGTAACAAAATCTCAACAACAAACTACCTTCCATAATGACAAGGCTACCATCCATTGGAGTAACAAAAATCTCGACAACAAACTACCTTCTATAAAGACAAGGCTACCATCAATTGGAATAACAAAAATATCGACAACAAACTACATTCCATAATGACAAGGCTACCATCCATTGGAGTAACAAAAATATCAATAAAAGACTACCTTCCATAGTGAAAAGGCTACGATCCATTAGAGTAAAAATAAATCTTGACAACAGACTACCTTCCATAATGACAAGGCTACCATCCACTGGAGTAACAAAAATCTCGACAATAGACTACCTTTCATAATGATAAGGCTACCATGCATTGGAGTAATGAAAATATCAACAATGGACTACCTTCCATAATGACAAGGCTACCATCCATTGGAGTAACAAAAATATCGACAACAGACTACCTTCCATAATGACAAGGCTACCATCCATTGGAGTGACAAAAATCTCGACAATAGACTACCTTCCATAATGACAAGGCTACCATCCATTGGAATAACAAAATCTAGACAATAAACTACCTTCCATAATGACAAGGCTACCATCCATTGGAGTAACAAAAATATCAACAACAGACTACCTTCCATAATGACAAGGATACCATCCATTGGAGTAACAAAAATCTCGACAACAAACTACCTTCGATAATGACAAGGCTACCATCCATTAGAGTAACAAAAATCTCGACAACAGACAACCTTCCATAATGACAAGCCTGCGATCCATTAGAGTAACAAAAATATCAACAACAGACTACCTTCCATAATGACAAGGCTACCATCCATTGGAGTAATGAAAATATCAACAAGAGAATACCTTCCATAATGACAAGGCTACCATCCATTGGAGTAACAAAAATATCGATAACAGACTACCTTATATAATGAAAAGCCTACCATCCATTGGAGTAACAAAAATCTTGCCAACAGACTACCTTCCATAATGACAAGGCTACCATCCATTGGAGTGACACAAATCTCGACAATAGACTACCTTCCATAATGACAAGGCTACCATCCATTGGAGTGACAAAATCTAGACAACAAACTACCTTCCATAATGACAAGGCTACCATCCATTGGAGTAACAAAAATGTCGACAACAAACTACCTTCCATAATGACAAGGCTACCATCCATTAGAGTAACAAAAATCTCGACAACAGACAACCTTCCATAATGACAAGCCTGCGATCCATTAGAGTAACAAAAATATCAACAACAGACTACCTTCCATAATGACAAGGCTACCATCCATTGGAGTAATGAAAATATCAACAAGAGAATACCTTCCATAATGACAAGGCTACCATCCATTGGAGTAACAAAAATATCGATAACAGACTACCTTACATAATGAAAAGCCTACCATCCATTGGAGTAACAAAAATCTTGCCAACAGACTACCTTCCATAATGACAAGGCTACCATCCATTGGAGTGACAAAAATCTCGACAATAGACTACCTTCCATAATGACAAGGCTACCATCCATTGGAGTGACAAAATCTAGACAACAAACTACCTTCCATAATGACAAGGCTACCATCCATTGGAGTAACAAAAATGTCGACAACAAACTACCTTCCATAATGACAAGGCTACCATCCATTGGAATAATAAAAATATCGACAACAAACTACGTTCCATAATGACAAGGCTACCATCCATTGGAGCAACAAAAATATCGACAATAGACTATCTTCCATAATGACAAGGCTACCATCCATTGGAGTAACAAAAATATCAACAAAAAACTACCTTCCATAATGACAAGTCTACCATCTATTGGAGTAACAAAAATATCGACAACAGAATACCTACCATTATGACTAGGCTACCATCCATTGGAGTAACAAAGATATCGACATCAGATTACCTTCTATAATGACAAGGCTACCATCCATTGGAGTGACAAAAATCTCGAAAACAGAATACCTTCCATAATGACAAGGCAAAAATCCATTGGAGTAACAAAAATCTCGACAATAGACTACCTTCCATAATGACAAGGCTACTATCCATTGGAGTAACAAAAATCTCGACAACAAACTACCTTCCATAATGACAAAGCTACCATCCATCAGAGTAACAAAAATCTTGAGAACAAACTACCTTCAATAATGACAAGGCTACCATCGAATGGAATAACAAAAATCTCGACAACATACTACCTTCCATAATGACAAGGCTACCATCCATTAGAGTCACAAAAATCTCGACAATAGACTACCTTCCATAATGACTAGGCTACCATCCATTGGAGTAACAAAAATATCAATAAGAGACTACCTTCCATAATGACAAGGCTACCATGGATTGGAGTAATGAAAATATCAACAAGAGACTACCTTCCATAATGAAAAGGATACCATCCATTGGAGTAACAAAAATCTCGCCTACAGACTACCTTCCATAATTACAAGGCTACCATCCATTGGAGTGACAAAAATCCCGAAAACAGACTACCTTCCATAATGACAAGGATACCATCCATTGGAGTGACAAAAATATCGACAATAGACTACCTTCCATAATGACTAGGCTATCATCCATTAGAGTAACAAAGATATCGACAACAGACTACCTTTTATAATGACAAGGCTACCATCCATTGGAGTAATAAAAATCTCGACAATAGACTACCTTCCATAATGAAAGGCTACCATCCATTGGAGTAACAAAATTCTCGACAACAAACTACCTTCGATAATGACAAGGCTACCATCCATTAGAGTAACAAAAATATCGACAACAGACTACCTTCCATAGTGACAAGGCTACCATCAATTAGAGTAACAAAAATCTCGATAACAGACTACCTTTCATAATGACAAGGCTACCATCCATTGGAGTAATAAAAATCTCGACAACAGACTACCTTCCATAATGACAAGGCTACCATGCATTGAAGTAATGAAAATATCAAAAAGAGACTACCTTCCATAATGACAAGGCTACCATCCATTGGAGTAACAAAAATCTCGCCAACAGACTACCTTCCATAATGACAAGGCTACCATCCATTGGAGTGACAAAAATCTCGAGAATAGACTACCTTCCATAATGACAAGGCTACCATCCATTGGAGTAACAAAATCTCAACAACAAACTACCTTCCATAATGACAAGGCTACCATCCATTGGAGTAACAAAAATCTCGACAACAAACTACCTTCTATAAAGACAAGGCTACCATCAATTGGAATAACAAAAATATCGACAACAAACTACATTCCATAATGACAAGGCTACCATCCATTGGAGTAACAAAAATATCAATAAAAGACTACCTTCCATAGTGAAAAGGCTACGATCCATTAGAGTAAAAATAAATCTTGACAACAGACTACCTTCCATAATGACAAGGCTACCATCCACTGGAGTAACAAAAATCTCGACAATAGACTACCTTCCATAATGATAAGGCTACCATGCATTGGAGTAATGAAAATATCAACAATGGACTACCTTCCATAATGACAAGGCTACCATCCATTGGAGTAACAAAAATATCGACAACAGACTACCTTCCATAATGACAAGGCTACCATCCATTGGAGTGACAAAAATCTCGACAATAGACTACCTTCCATAATGACAAGGCTACCATCCATTGGAGTAACAAAATCTAGACAATAAACTACCTTCCATAATGACAAGGCTACCATCCATTGGAGTAACAAAAATATCAACAACAGACTACCTTCCATAATGACAAGGATACCATCCATTGGAGTAACAAAAATCTCGACAACAAACTACCTTCGATAATGACAAGGCTACCATCCATTAGAGTAACAAAAATCTCGACAACAGACAACCTTCCATAATGACAAGCCTGCGATCCATTAGAGTAACAAAAATATCAACAACAGACTACCTTCCATAATGACAAGGCTACCATCCATTGGAGTAATGAAAATATCAACAAGAGAATACCTTCCATAATGACAAGGCTACCATCCATTGGAGTAACAAAAATATCGATAACAGACTACCTTATATAATGAAAAGCCTACCATCCATTGGAGTAACAAAAATCTTGCCAACAGACTACCTTCCATAATGACAAGGCTACCATCCATTGGAGTGACACAAATCTCGACAATAGACTACCTTCCATAATGACAAGGCTACCATCCATTGGAGTGACAAAATCTAGACAACAAACTACCTTCCATAATGACAAGGCTACCATCCATTGGAGTAACAAAAATGTCGACAACAAACTACCTTCCATAATGACAAGGCTACCATCCATTGGAATAATAAAAATATCGACAACAAACTACGTTCCATAATGACAAGGCTACCATCCATTGGAGCAACAAAAATATCGACAATAGACTATCTTCCATAATGACAAGGCTACCATCCATTGGAGTAACAAAAATATCAACAAAAAACTACCTTCCATAATGACAAGTCTACCATCCATTGGAGTAACAAAAATATCGACAACAGAATACCTACCATTATGACTAGGCTACCATCCATTGGAGTAACAAAGATATCGACATCAGATTACCTTCTATAATGACAAGGCTACCATCCATTGGAGTGACAAAAATCTCGAAAACAGAATACCTTCCATAATGACAAGGCTAAAATCCATTGGAGTAACAAAAATCTCGACAATAGACTACCTTCCATAATGACAAGGCTACTATCCATTGGAGTAACAAAAATCCCGACAACAAACTACCTTCCATAATGACAAAGCTACCATCCATCAGAGTAACAAAAATCTTGAGAACAGACTACCTTCAATAATGACAAGGCTACCATCGAATGGAATAACAAAAATCTCGACAACATACAACCTTCCATAATGACAAGGCTACCATCTATTAGAGTCACAAAAATCTCGACAATAGACTACCTTCCATAATGACTAGGCTACCATCCATTGGAGTAACAAAAATATCAATAAGAGACTACCTTCCATAATGACAAGGCTACCATGGATTGGAGTGAAAAAAATCCCGAAAACAGACTACCTTCCATAATGATAAGGATACCATCCATTGGAGTGACAAAAATATCGACAATAGACTACCTTCTATAATGACTAGGCTATCATCCATTAGAGTAACAAAGATATCGACAACAGACTACCTTTTATAATGACAAGGCTACCATCCATTGGAGTAATAAAAATCTCGACAATAGACTACCTTCCATAATGAAAGGCTACCATCCATTGGAGTAACAAAATTCTCGACAACAAACTACCTTCGATAATGACAAGGCTACCATCCATTAGAGTAACAAAAATATCAACAACAGACTACCTTCCATAGTGACAAGGCTACCATCCATTAGAGTAACAAAAATCTCGATAACAGACTACCTTCCATAATGACAAGGCTACCATCCATTGGAGTAATAAAAATCTCGACAACAGACTACCTTCCATAATGACAAGGCTACCATGCATTGAAGTAATAAAAATATCAACAAGAGACTACCTTCCATAATGACAAGGCTACCATCCATTAGAGTAACAAAAATCTCGCCAACAGACTACCTTCCATAATGACAAGGCTACCATCCATTGGAGTGACAAAAATCTCGACAATAGACTACCTTCCATAATGACAAGGCTACCATCCATTGGAGTAACAAAATCTCAACAACAAACTACCTTCCATAATGACAAGGCTACCATCCATTGGAGTAACAAAAATCTTGACAAGAAACTACCTTCTATAAAGACAAGGCTACCATCAATTGGAATAACAAAAATATCGACAACAAACTACATTCCATAATGACAAGGCTACCATCCATTATAGTAACAAAAATATCAATAAAAGACTACCTTCCATAGGGAAAAGGCTACGATCCATTAGAGTAAAAAAAATCTTGACAACAGACTACCTTCCATAATGACAAGGCTACCATCCACTGGAGTAACAAAAATCTCGACAATAGACTACCTTCCATAATGATAAGGCTACCATGCATTGGAGTAATGAAAATATCAACAACGGACTACCTTCCATAATGACAAGGCTACCATCCATTGGAGTAACAAAAATATCGACAACAGACTACCTTCCATAATGACAAGGCTACCATCCATTGGAGTGACAAAAATCTCGACAATAGACTACCTTCCATAATGACAAGGCTACCATCCATTGGAGTAACAAAATGTAGACAATAAACTACCTTCCATAATGACAAGGCTACCATCCATTGGAGTAACAAAAATATCAACAACAGACTACCTTCCATAATGACAAGGATACCATCCATTGGAGTAACAAAAATATCGACAACAAAATACCTTCCATAATGACAAGGCTACCATCCATTGGAGTGACAAAAATCTCGACAACAGAATACCTACCATTATGACTAGGTAACCATCCATAGGAGTTACAAAGATATCGACAGCAGATTACCTTCTATAATGACAAGGCTACCATCCATTAGAGTGAAAAAAATCTCGACAACAGACTACCTTCCATAATGACAAGGCTACCATCCATTGTAGTAAAAAAAATCTCGAAAACAGAATACATTCCATAATGACAAGGCTAAAATCCATTGGAGTAACAAAAATCTCGACAATAGACTACCTTCCATAATGACAAGGCTACTATCCATTGGAGGAACAAAAATCTCGACAACAAACTACCTTCCATAATGACAAAGCTACCATCGATCAGAGTAACAAAAATCTCAAGGACAAACTACCTTCAATAATGACAAGGCTACCATCCAATGGAATAACAAAAATCTCGACAAAATACTACCTTCCATAATGACAAGGCTACCATCCATTAGAGTGACAAAAATCTCGACAATAGACTACCTTCCATAATGACTAGGCTACCATCCATTAGAGTAACAAAGATATCGACAACAGACTACCTTCTATAATGACAAGGAAACCATACATTGTAATAACAAAAATCTCATCAACAGTCTACCTTCCATAATGACAAGGCTACCATACATTGGAGTAACAAAAATCTCGACAATAGACTACCTTCCATAATGACAAGGCTACCATCCATTGGAGTAATCGAAATATCGACAACAAACTACCTTCCATAATGAAAAGGCTACCATCCATTAGAGTAACTAAAAATATCGACAACAGACTACCTTCCATATTAACAAGGCTACGATCCATTAGAGTAACAAAAATTTCGACAACAGACTACCTTCCATAATGACAAGGCTACCATCAATTGGAGTAACAAAAATATCAATAAGAGACTACCTTCCATAATGACAAGGCTACCATGCATTGGAGTAATGAAAATATCAACAAGAGACTACCTTCCATAATGACAAGGATACCATCCATTGGAGTGACAAAAATCCCGAAAACAGAGTACCTTCCATAATGACAAGGCTATCATCCATTAGAGTAACAAAGATATCGGCAACAGACTACATTCTATAATGACAAGGCTACCATACATTGTAATAACAAAAATATCGACAACAAACTACCTTCCATAATGACAAGGCTACCATACATTGTAGTAACAAAAATATCGACAACAGTCTACCTTCCATAATGACAAGGCTACCATCCATTGGAGTAACAAAAGTCTCAACAATAGACTACCTTCCATAATGACAAGGCTACCATCCATTGTAGTAACAAAAATCTCGACAACAAACTACCTTCGATAATGAAAAGGATACCTTCCATTAGAGTAACAAAAATATTGACAATAGACTACCTTCCATAGTGACAAGGCTACGATCCATTAGAGTAACAAAAATCTCGACAACAGACTACCTTCCATAATGACAAGGCTACCATCCATTGGAGTAACAAAAATATCGACAACAGACTACCTTCCATAATGACAAGGCTACCATCCATTGGAGTAACAAAAATATTGCCAACATACTACCTTCCATAATGACAAGGCTACCATCCATTGGAGTGACAAAAATCCCGAAAACAGACTACCTTCCATAATGACAAGGATACCATCCATTGGAGTGACAAAAATATCGACAATAGACTACCTTCCATAATGACTAGGCTATCATCCATTAGAGTAACAAAGATATCGACAACAGACTACCTTTTATAATGACAAGGCTACCATCCATTGGAGTAATAAAAATCTCGACAATAGACTACCTTCCAAAATGAAAGGCTACCATACATTGTAGTAACAAAATTCTCGACAACAAACTACCTTCGATAATGACAAGGCTACCATCCATTAGAGTAACAAAAATATCGACAACAGACTACCTTCCATAGTGACAAGGCTACCATCCATTAGAGTAACAAAAATCTCGATAACAGACTACCTTCCATAATGACAAGGCTACCATACATTGGAGTAATAAAAATCTCGACAACAGACTACCTTCCATAATGACAAGGCTACCATGCATTGAAGTAATGAAAATATCAACAAGAGACTACCTTCCATAATGACAAGGCTACCATCCATTGGAGTAACAAAAATCTCGCCAACAGACTACCTTCCATAATGACAAGGCTACCATCCATTGGAGTGACAAAAATCTCGACAATAGACTACCTTCCATAATGACAAGGCTACCATCCATTGGAGTAACAAAATCTCAACAACAAACTACCTTCCATAATGACAAGGCTACCATCCATTGGAGTAACAAGAATCTCGACAACAAACTACCTTCTATAAAGACAAGGCTACCATCCATTGGAATAACAAAAATATCGACAACAAACTACATTCCATAATTACAAGGCTACCATCCATTGGAGTAACAAAAATATCAATAAAAGACTACCTTCCATAGTGAAAAGGCTACGATCCATTAGAGTAAAAAAAATCTTGACAACAGACTACCTTCCATAATGACAAGGCTACCATCCATTGGAGTAACAAAAATCTTGCCAACATACTACCTTCCATAATGACAAGGCTACCATCCATTAGAGTGACAAAAATCCCGAAAACAGACTACCTTCCATAATGACAAGGATACCATCCATTGGAGTGACAAAAATATCGACAATAGACTACCTTCCATAATGACTAGGCTATCATCCATTAGAGTAACAAAGATATCGACAACAGACTACCTTTTATAATGACAAGGCTACCATCCATTGGAGTAATAAAAATCTCGACAATAGACTACCTTCCAAAATGAAAGGCTACCATACATTGTAGTAACAAAATTCTCGACAACAAACTACCTTCGATAATGACAAGGCTACCATCCATTAGAGTAACAAAAATATCGACAACAGACTACCTTCCATAGTGACAAGGCTACCATCCATTAGAGTAACAAAAATCTCGACAATAGATTACCTTCCATAATGACAAGGCTACCATCCATTGGAGTAATAAAAATCTCGACAACAGACTACCTTCCATAATGACAAGGCTACCATGCATTGAAGTAATGAAAATATCAACAAGAGACTACCTTCCATAATGACAAGGCTACCATCCATTGGAGTAACAAAAATCTCGCCAACAGACTACCTTCCATAATGACAAGGCTACCATCCATTGGAGTGACAAAAATCTCGACAATAGACTACCTTCCATAATGACAAGGCTACCATCCATTGGAGTAACAAAATCTCAACAACAAACTACCTTCCATAATGACAAGGCTACCATCCATTGGAGTAACAAGAATCTCGACAACAAACTACCTTCTATAAAGACAAGGCTACCATCCATTGGAATAAGAAAAATATCGACAACAAACTACATTCCATAATTACAAGGCTACCATCCATTGGAGTAACAAAAATATCAATAAAAGACTACCTTCCATAGTGAAAAGGCTACGATCCATTAGAGTAAAAAAAATCTTGACAACAGACTACCTTCCATAATGACAAGGCTACCATCCACTAGAGTAACAAAAATCTCGACAATAGACTACCTTCCATAATGATAAGGCTACCATGCATTGGAGTAATGAAAATATCAACAACGGACTACCTTCCATAATGACAAGGCTACCATCCATTGGAGTAACAAAAATATCGACAATAGACTACCTTCCATAATGACAAGGCTACAATCCATTGGAGTGACAAAAATCTCGACAATAGACTACCTTCCATAATGACAAGGCTACCATCCATTGGAGTAACAAAATCTAGACAATAAACTACCTTCCATAATGACAAGGCTACCATCCATTGGAGTAACAAAAATATCAACAACAGACTACCTTCCATAATGACAAGGATACCATCCATTGGAGTAACAAAAATATCGACAACAAAATACCTTCCATAATGACAAGGCTACCATCCATTGGAGTGACAAAAATCTCGACAACAGAATACCTACCATTATGACTAGGCTACCATCCATAGGAGTTACAAAGATATCGACAACAGATTACCTTCTATAATGACAAGGCTACCATCCATTAGAGTGAAAAAAATCTCGACAACAGACTACCTTCCATAATTGCAAGGCTACCATCCATTGTAGTAAAAAAAATCTCGAAAACAGAATACATTCCATAATGACAAGTCTAAAATCCATTGGAGTAACAAAAATCTCGACAATAGACTACCTTCCATAATGACAAGGCTACTATCCATTGGAGGAACAAAAATCTCGACAACAAACTACCTTCCATAATGACAAAGCTACCATCCATCAGAGTAACAAAAATCTCGAGAACAAACTACCTTCAATAATGACAAGGCTACCATCCAATGGAATAACAAAAATCTCGACAACATACTACCTTCCATAATGACAAGGCTACCATCCATTAGAGTGACAAAAATCTCGACAATAGACTACCTTCCATAATGACTAGGCTACCATCCATTAGAGTAACAAAGATATCGACAACAGACTACCTTCTATAATGACAAGGAAACCATACATTGTAATAACAAAAATCTCATCAACAGTCTACCTTCCATAATGATAAGGCTACCATACATTGGAGTAACAAAAATCTCGACAATAGACTACCTTCCATAATGACAAGGCTACCATCCATTGGAGTAATCGAAATATCGACAACAAACTAACTTCCATAATGAAAAGGCTACCATCCATTAGAGTAACTAAAAATATCGACAACAGACTACCCTCCATATTAACAAGGCTAGGATCCATTAGAGTAACAAAAATTTCGACAACAGACTACCTTCCATAATGACAAGGCTACCATCAATTGGAGTAACAAAAATATCAATAAGAGACTACCTTCCATAATGACAAGGCTACCATGCATTGGAGTAATGAAAATATCAACAAGAGACTACCTTCCATAATGACAAGGATACCATCCATTGGAGTGACAAAAATCCCGAAAACAGAGTACCTTCCATAATGACAAGGCTATCATCCATTAGAGTAACAAAGATATCGACAACAGACTACCTTCTATAATGACAAGGCTACCATACATTGTAATAACAAAAATATCGACAACAAACTACCTTCCATAATGACAAGGCTACCATACATTGTAGTAACAAAAATATCGACAACAGTCTACCTTCCATAATGACAAGGCTACCATCCATTGGAGTAACAAAAGTCTAAACAATAGACTACCTTCCATAATAACAAGGCTACCATCCATTGTAGTAACAAAAATCTCGACAACAAACTACCTTCAATAATGAAAAGGATACCATCCATTAGAGTAACAAAAATATTAACAATACACTACCTTCCATAGTGACAAGGCTACGATCCATTAGAGTAACAAAAATCTCGACAACAGACTACCTTCCATAATGACAAGGCTACCATCCATTGGAGTAACAAAAATCTCGACAACAGACTACCTTCCATAATGACAAGGCTACCATCCATTGGAGTAACAAAAATCTTGCCAACATACTATCTTCCATAATGACAAGGCTATCATCCATTGGAGTGACAAAAATCCTGAAAACAGGCTACCTTCCATAATGACAAGGATACCATCCATTGGAGTGACAAAAATATCGACAATAGACTACCTTCCATAATAAGTAGGCTATCATCCATTAGAGTAACAAAGATATCGACAACAGACTACCTTTTATAATGACAAGGCTACCATACATTGTAATAACAAAAATCTTGACAACAAACTAACTTCCATAATTACAAGGCTACCATACATTGTAGTAACAAAAATCTTGACAACAAACAAACTTCCATAATGACAAGGCTACCATACATTGTAGTAACAAAAATATCGACAACAATCTACCTTCCATAATGACAAGGCTACCATCCATTGGAGCAACAAAAATCTCGACAATAGACTACCTTCCATAATGACAAGGCTACCATCCATTAGAGTAACAAAATTCTCCACAACAAACTACCTTCGATAATGACAAGGCTACCATCCATTAGAGTAACAAAAATATCGACAATAGACTACCTTCCATAGTGACAAGGCTACGATCCATTAGAGTAACAAAAATCTCGACAACAGACTACCTTCCATAATGACAAGGCTACCATCCATTGGAGTAACAAAAATCTCGACAACAGACTACCTTCCATAATGAGAAGGCTACCATCCATTGGAGTGACAAAAATCTCGACAATAGACTACCTTCCATAACGACAAGGCTACCATCCATTGGAGTAACAAAATCTCAACAACAAACTACCTTCCATAATGACAAGTCTACCATCCATTGGAGTAACAAAAATCTCGACAACAAACTACCTTCTATAAAGACAAGGCTACCATCCATTGGAATAACAAAAATATCGACAACAAACTACATTCCATAATGACAAGGCTACCATCCATTGGAGTAACAAAAATATCAACAACAGACTACCTTCCATAGTGAAAAGGCTACGATCCATTTGAGTAAAAAAAATCTGGACAACAGACTACCTTCCATAATGACAAGGCTACCATCCGCTGGAGTAACAAAAATATCGACAATAGACTACCTTCCATAATGACAAGGCTACCATGCATTGGAGTAATGAAAATATCAACAACAGACTACCTTCCATAATGACAAGGCTACCATCCATTGGAGTAACAAAAATATCGACAACAGACTACCTTCCATAATGACAAGGCTACCATCCATTGGAGTGACAAAAATCTCGACAATAGATTACCTTCCATAATGACAGGGCTACTATCCATTGGAGTAACAAAATCTAGACAACAAACTACGTTCCATAATGACAAGGCTACCATCCATTGGAGTAACAAAAATAACAACAACAGACTACCTTCCATAATTACAAGGCTACAATACATTGGAGTAACAAAAATCTCGACAATAGACTACCTTCAATAATGACAAGGCTAACATCCATTAGAGTAATCGAAATATCGACAACAAACTACCTTCCATAATGAAAAGGCTACCATCCATTAGAGTAACTAAAAATATCGACAACAGATTACCTTCCATATTAACAAGGCTACGATCCATTAGAGTAACAAAAATTTCGACAACCGACTACCTTCCATAATGACAAGGCTACCATCAATTGGAGTAACAAAAATATCAATAAGAGACTACCTTCCATAATGACAAGGCTACCATGCATTGGAGTAATGAAAATATCTACAAGAGACTACCTTCCATAATGACAAGGATACCATCCATTGGAGTGACAAAAATCCCGAAAATAGACTACCTTCCATAATGACAAGGCTATCATCCATTAGAGTAACAAAGATATCGACAACAGACTACCTTCTATAATGAGAAGGCTACCATACATTGTAATAACAAAAATATCGACAACAAACTACCTTCCATAATGACAAGGCCACCATACATCGTAGTAACAAAAATATCGACAACAGTCTACCTTCCATAATTACAAGGCTACCATCCATTGGAGTAACAAAAATCTCGACAATAGACTACCTTCCATAATGACAAGGCTACCATCCATTGGAGTAACAAAAATCTCGACAACAAACTACCTTCGATAATGAAAAGGATACCATCCTTTAGAGTAACAAAAATATTGACAATAGACTACCTTCCATTGTTACAAGGCTACGATCCATTAGAGTAACAAAAATCTCGACAATAGATTACCTTCCATAATGACAAGGCTACCATCCATTGGAGTAACAAAAATCTCGACAACAGACTACCTTCCATAATGATAAGGCTACCATCCATTGGAGTAACAAAAATCTTGCCAATAGACTACCTTCCATAATGACAAGGCTACCATCCATTGGAGTGACAAAAATCCCGAAAACAGACTACCTTCCATAATGACAGGGATACCATCCATTGGAGTGACAAAAATATCGACAATAGACTACCTTCCATAATGACTAGGCTATCATCCATTAGAGTAACAAAGATATCGACAACAGACTACCTTTTATAATGACAAGGCTACCATACACTGTAATAACAAAAATCTTGACAACAAACTAACTTCCATAATGACAAGGCTACCATACATTGTAGTATCAAAAATCTTGACAACAAACTAACTTCCATAATGACAAGGCTACCATCCATTGGAGTAACAAAAATCTCGACAATAGACTACCTTCCATAATGACAAGGCTACCATCCATTGGAGTAACAAAATTCTCGACAACAAACTACCTTCGATAATGACAAGGCTACCATCCATTACAGTAACAAAAATGTCGACAACAGACTACCTTCCATAGTGACAAGGCTACCATCCATTAGAGTAACAAAAATATCGACAACAGACTACCTTCCATAATGACAAGGCTACCATCCATTGGAGTAACAAAAATCTCGACAACAGACTACCTTCCATAATGACAAGGCTACCATCAATTGGAGTATCAAAAATCTCGCCAACAGACTACCTTCCATAATGAGAAGGCTACCATCCATTGGAGTGACAAAAATCTCGACAATAGACTACCTTCCATAACAACAAGGCTACCATCCATTGGAGTAACAAAATCTCAACAACAAACTACCTTCCATAATCACAAGGCTACCATCCATTGGAGTAACAAAAATCTCGACAACAAACTACCTTCTATAAGGACAAGGATACCATCCATTGGAATAACAAAAATATCGACAACAAACTACATTCCATAATGACAAGGCTACCATCCATTGGAGTAACAAAAATATCAACAACAGACTACCTTCCATAGTGAAAAGGCTACGATACATTAGAGTAAAAAAAATCTGGACAACAGACTACCTTCCATAATGACAAGGCTACCATCCACTGGAGTAACAAAAATATCGACAATAGACTACCTTCCATAATGACAAGGCTACCATGCATTGGAGTAATGAAAATATCAACAACAGACTACCTTCCATAATGACAAGGCCACCATCCATTGGAGTAACAAAAATATCGACAACATACTACCTTCCATAATGACAAGGCTACCATCCATTGGAGTGACAAAAATCTCGACAATAGATTACCTTCCATAATGACAAGGCTACCATCCATCAGAGTAACAAAAATCTCGAGAACAGACTACCTTCAATAATGACAAGGCTACCATCCAATGGAATAACAAAAATCTCGACAACATACTACCTTCCATAATGACAAGGCTACCATCCATTAGAGTGATAAAAATCTCGACAATAGACTACCTTCCATAATGATTAGGCTACCATCAATTAGAGTAACAAAGATATCGACAAAAGACTACCTTCTATAATGACAAGGCTACCATACATTGTAATAACAAAAATCTCGACAACAAACTACCTTCCACAATGACAAGGATACCATACATTGCAGTAACAAAAATCTCGACAACAGTCTACCTTCCATAATGACAAGGCCACCATCCATTGGAGTAACAAAAAACTCGACAATAGACTACCTTCCATAATGACAAGGCTACCAACCATTGGAGTAACAAAAATCTCGACAACAAACTACCTTCCATAATGACAAGGCTACCATCAATTACAGTAACAAAAATATCGACAACAGACTACCTTCTATAATGACAAGGCTACGATCCATTAGAGTAACAAAAATCTCGACAACGGACTACCTTCCATAATGACAAGGTTATCATCCATTGGAGTAACAAAAATATCAATAAGAGACTACCTTCCATAATGACAAGGCTATCATGCATTAGAGTAATGAAAATATCAACAAGAGACTACCTTCCATAAAGAAAAGGATACCATCCATTGGAGTAAAAAAAATCTCGCCAACAGACTACCTTCCATAATGACAAGGCTACCATCCATTGGAGTGACAAAAATCTCGACAACAGACTACCTTCCATAATGACAAGGCTACCATCCATTGGAGTAACAAAAATCTCGACAATAGACT
Organism: Vicia faba; assembly: GCA_948472305.1. Classification (NCBI taxonomy): domain Eukaryota; kingdom Viridiplantae; phylum Streptophyta; class Magnoliopsida; order Fabales; family Fabaceae; genus Vicia; species Vicia faba. Next base: position 556,883,926 of record OX451739.1, on the reverse strand, counting down.
ACCTTCCACAATGACAAGGCTACCATCCATTGGAGTAACAAAAATCTCGACAACAAACTACTTTCGATAATGAAAAGGATACCATCATTTAGAGTAACAAAAATATTGACAATAGACTACCTTCCATAGTGACAAGGCTACGATCCATTAGAGTAACAAAAATCTCGACAACAGACTACCTTCCATAATGATAAGGCTACCATCCATTGGAGTAACAAAAATCTCGACAACAGACTATCTTCCATAATGATAAGGCTACCATCCATTGGAGTAACAAAAATCTTGCCAACAGACTACCTTCCATAATGACAAGTCTACCATCCATTGGAGTGACAAAAATCCCGAAAACAGACTACCTTCCATAATGACAAGGATACCATCCATTGGAGTGACAAAAATATCGACAATAGACTACCTTCCATAATGACTAGGCTATCATCCATTAGAGTAACAAAGATATCGACAACAGACTACCTTTTATAATGACAAGGCTACCATACATTGTAATAACAAAAATCTTGACAACAAACTACCTTCCATAATGACAAGGCTACCATCCGCTGGAGTAACAAAAATATCGACAATAGACTACCTTCCATAATGACAAGGCTACCATGCATTGGAGTAATGAAAATATCAACAACAGACTACCTTCCATAATGACAAGGCTACCATCCATTGGAGTAACAAAAATATCAACAACAGACTACCTTCCATAATGACAAGGCTACCATCCATTGGAGTGACAAAAATCTCGACAATAGATTACCTTCCATAATGACAGGGCTACTATCCATTGGAGTAACAAAATCTAGACAACAAACTACGTTCCATAATGACAAGGCTACCATCCATTGGAGTAACAAAAATAACAACAACAGACTACCTTCCATAATTACAAGGCTACAATACATTGGAGTAACAAAAATCTCGACAATAGACTACCTTCAATAATGACAAGGCTAACATCCATTAGAGTAATCGAAATATCGACAACAAACTACCTTCCATAATGAAAAGGCTACCATCCATTAGAGTAACTAAAAATATCGACAACAGATTACCTTCCATATTAACAAGGCTACGATCCATTAGAGTAACAAAAATTTCGACAACAGACTACCTTCCATAATGACAAGGCTACCATCAATTGGAGTAACAAAAATATCAATAAGAGACTACCTTCCATAATGACAAGGCTACCATGCATTGGAGTAATGAAAATATCTACAAGAGACTACCTTCCATAATGACAAGGATACCATCCATTGGAGTGACAAAAATCCCGAAAACAGACTACCTTCCATAATGACAAGGCTATCATCCATTAGAGTAACAAAGATATCGACAACAGACTACCTTCTATAATGAGAAGGCTACCATACATTGTAATAACAAAAATATCGACAACAAACTACCTTCCATAATGACAAGGCCACCATACATCGTAGTAACAAAAATATCAACAACAGTCTACCTTCCATAATTACAAGGCTACCATCCATTGGAGTAACAAAAATCTCGACAATAGACTACCTTCCATAATGACAAGGCTACCATCCATTGGAGTAACAAAAATCTCGACAACAAACTACCTTCGATAATGAAAAGGATACCATCCTTTAGAGTAACAAAAATATTGACAATAGACTACCTTCCATTGTTACAAGGCTACGATCCATTAGAGTAACAAAAATCTCGACAATAGATTACCTTCCATAATGACAAGGCTACCATCCATTGGAGTAACAAAAATCTCGACAACAGACTACCTTCCATAATGATAAGGCTACCATCCATTGGAGTAACAAAAATCTTGCCAATAGACTACCTTCCATAATGACAAGGGTACCATCCATTGGAGTGACAAAAATCCCGAAAACAGACTACCTTCCATAATGACAGGGATACCATCCATTGGAGTGACAAAAATATCGACAATAGACTACCTTCCATAATGACTAGGCTATCATCCATTAGAGTAACAAAGATATCGACAACAGACTACCTTTTATAATGACAAGGCTACCATACACTGTAATAACAAAAATCTTGACAACAAACTAACTTCCATAATGACAAGGCTACCATACATTGTAGTATCAAAAATCTTGACAACAAACTAACTTCCATAATGACAAGGCTACCATCCATTGGAGTAACAAAAATCTCGACAATAGACTACCTTCCATAATGACAAGGCTACCATCCATTGGAGTAACAAAATTCTCGACAACAAACTACCTTCGATAATGACAAGGCTACCATCCATTACAGTAACAAAAATATCGACAACAGACTACCTTCCATAGTGACAAGGCTACCATCCATTAGAGTAACAAAAATATCGACAACAGACTACCTTCCATAATGACAAGGCTACCATCCATTGGAGTAACAAAAATCTCGACAACAGACTACCTTCCATAATGACAAGGCTACCATCAATTGGAGTATCAAAAATCTCGCCAACAGACTACCTTCCATAATGAGAAGGCTACCATCCATTGGAGTGACAAAAATCTCGACAATAGACTACCTTCCATAACAACAAGGCTACCATCCATTGGAGTAACAAAATCTCAACAACAAACTACCTTCCATAATCACAAGGCTACCATCCATTGGAGTAACAAAAATCTCGACAACAAACTACCTTCTATAAAGACAAGGATACCATCCATTGGAATAACAAAAATATCGACAACAAACTACATTCCATAATGACAAGGCTACCATCCATTGGAGTAACAAAAATATCAACAACAGACTACCTTCCATAGTGAAAAGGCTACGATACATTAGAGTAAAAAAAATCTGGACAACAGACTACCTTCCATAATGACAAGGCTACCATCCACTGGAGTAACAAAAATATCGACAATAGACTACCTTCCATAATGACAAGGCTACCATGCATTGGAGTAATGAAAATATCAACAACAGACTACCTTCCATAATGACAAGGCCACCATCCATTGGAGTAACAAAAATATCGACAACATACTACCTTCCATAATGACAAGGCTACCATCCATTGGAGTGACAAAAATCTCGACAATAGATTACCTTCCATAATGACAAGGCTACCATCCATCAGAGTAACAAAAATCTCGAGAACAGACTACCTTCAATAATGACAAGGCTACCATCCAATGGAATAACAAAAATCTCGACAACATACTACCTTCCATAATGACAAGGCTACCATCCATTAGAGTGATAAAAATCTCGACAATAGACTACCTTCCATAATGATTAGGCTACCATCAATTAGAGTAACAAAGATATCGACAACAGACTACCTTCTATAATGACAAGGCTACCATACATTGTAATAACAAAAATCTCGACAACAAACTACCTTCCATAATGACAAGGATACCATACATTGCAGTAACAAAAATCTCGACAACAGTCTACCTTCCATAATGACAAGGCCACCATCCATTGGAGTAACAAAAAACTCGACAATAGACTACCTTCCATAATGACAAGGCTACCAACCATTGGAGTAACAAAAATCTCGACAACAAACTACCTTCCATAATGACAAGGCTACCATCCATTACAGTAACAAAAATATCGACAACAGACTACCTTCCATAGTGACAAGGCTACCATCCATTAGAGTAACAAAAATATCGACAACAGACTACCTTCCATAATGACAAGGCTACCATCCATTGGAGTAACAAAAATCTCGACAACAGACTACCTTCCATAATGACAAGGCTACCATCAATTGGAGTATCAAAAATCTCGCCAACAGACTACCTTCCATAATGAGAAGGCTACCATCCATTGGAGTGACAAAAATCTCGACAATAGACTACCTTCCATAACAACAAGGCTACCATCCATTGGAGTAACAAAATCTCAACAACAAACTACCTTCCATAATCACAAGGCTACCATCCATTGGAGTAACAAAAATCTCGACAACAAACTACCTTCTATAAAGACAAGGATACCATCCATTGGAATAACAAAAATATCGACAACAAACTACATTCCATAATGACAAGGCTACCATCCATTGGAGTAACAAAAATATCAACAACAGACTACCTTCCATAGTGACAAGGCTACGATCCATTGGAGTAACAAAAATATCAACAACAGACTACCTTCCATAGTGAAAAGGCTACGATACATTAGAGTAAAAAAAATCTGGACAACAGACTACCTTCCATAATGACAAGGCTACCATCCACTGGAGTAACAAAAATATCGACAATAGACTACCTTCCATAATGACAAGGCTACCATGCATTGGAGTAATGAAAATATCAACAACAGACTACCTTCCATAATGACAAGGCCACCATCCATTGGAGTAACAAAAATATCGACAACATACTACCTTCCATAATGACAAGGCTACCATCCATTGGAGTGACAAAAATCTCGACAATAGATTACCTTCCATAATGACAAGGCTACCATCCATCAGAGTAACAAAAATCTCGAGAACAGACTACCTTCAATAATGACAAGGCTACCATCCAATGGAATAACAAAAATCTCGACAACATACTACCTTCCATAATGACAAGGCTACCATCCATTAGAGTGATAAAAATCTCGACAATAGACTACCTTCCATAATGATTAGGCTACCATCAATTAGAGTAACAAAGATATCGACAACAGACTACCTTCTATAATGACAAGGCTACCATACATTGTAATAACAAAAATCTCGACAACAAACTACCTTCCATAATGACAAGGATACCATACATTGCAGTAACAAAAATCTCGACAACAGTCTACCTTCCATAATGACAAGGCCACCATCCATTGGAGTAACAAAAAACTCGACAATAGACTACCTTCCATAATGACAAGGCTACCAACCATTGGAGTAACAAAAATCTCGACAACAAACTACCTTCCATAATGACAAGGCTACCATCCATTACAGTAACAAAAATATCGACAACAGACTACCTTCCATAGTGACAAGGCTACCATCCATTAGAGTAACAAAAATATCGACAACAGACTACCTTCCATAATGACAAGGCTACCATCCATTGGAGTAACAAAAATCTCGACAACAGACTACCTTCCATAATGACAAGGCTACCATCAATTGGAGTATCAAAAATCTCGCCAACAGACTACCTTCCATAATGAGAAGGCTACCATCCATTGGAGTGACAAAAATCTCGACAATAGACTACCTTCCATAACAACAAGGCTACCATCCATTGGAGTAACAAAATCTCAACAACAAACTACCTTCCATAATCACAAGGCTACCATCCATTGGAGTAACAAAAATCTCGACAACAAACTACCTTCTATAAAGACAAGGATACCATCCATTGGAATAACAAAAATATCGACAACAAACTACATTCCATAATGACAAGGCTACCATCCATTGGAGTAACAAAAATATCAACAACAGACTACCTTCCATAGTGAAAAGGCTACGATACATTAGAGTAAAAAAAATCTGGACAACAGACTACCTTCCATAATGACAAGGCTACCATCCACTGGAGTAACAAAAATATCGACAATAGACTACCTTCCATAATGACAAGGCTACCATGCATTGGAGTAATGAAAATATCAACAACAGACTACCTTCCATAATGACAAGGCCACCATCCATTGGAGTAACAAAAATATCGACAACATACTACCTTCCATAATGACAAGGCTACCATCCATTGGAGTGACAAAAATCTCGACAATAGATTACCTTCCATAATGACAAGGCTACCATCCATCAGAGTAACAAAAATCTCGAGAACAGACTACCTTCAATAATGACAAGGCTACCATCCAATGGAATAACAAAAATCTCGACAACATACTACCTTCCATAATGACAAGGCTACCATCCATTAGAGTGATAAAAATCTCGACAATAGACTACCTTCCATAATGATTAGGCTACCATCAATTAGAGTAACAAAGATATCGACAACAGACTACCTTCTATAATGACAAGGCTACCATACATTGTAATAACAAAAATCTCGACAACAAACTACCTTCCACAATGACAAGGATACCATACATTGCAGTAACAAAAATCTCGACAACAGTCTACCTTCCATAATGACAAGGCCACCATCCATTGGAGTAACAAAAAACTCGACAATAGACTACCTTCCATAATGACAAGGCTACCAACCATTGGAGTAACAAAAATCTCGACAACAAACTACCTTCCATAATGACAAGGCTACCATCAATTACAGTAACAAAAATATCGACAACAGACTACCTTCTATAATGACAAGGCTACGATCCATTAGAGTAACAAAAATCTCGACAACGGACTACCTTCCATAATGACAAGGTTATCATCCATTGGAGTAACAAAAATATCAATAAGAGACTACCTTCCATAATGACAAGGCTATCATGCATTAGAGTAATGAAAATATCAACAAGAGACTACCTTCCATAAAGAAAAGGATACCATCCATTGGAGTAAAAAAAATCTCGCCAACAGACTACCTTCCATAATGACAAGGCTACCATCCATTGGAGTGACAAAAATCCCGACAACAGACTACCTTCCATAATGACAAGGCTACCATCCATTGGAGTAACAAAAATCTCGACAATAGACTACCTTCCACAATGACAAGGCTACCATCCATTGGAGTAACAAAAATCTCGACAACAAACTACCTTCGATAATGAAAAGGATACCATCATTTAGAGTAACAAAAATATTGACAATAGACTACCTTCCATAGTGACAAGGCTACGATCCATTAGAGTAACAAAAATCTCGACAACAGACTACCTTCCATAATGACAAGGCTACCATCCATTGGAGTAACAAAAATCTCGACAACAGACTATCTTCCATAATGATAAGGCTACCATCCATTGGAGTAACAAAAATCTTGCCAACAGACTACCTTCCATAATGACAAGTCTACCATCCATTGGAGTGACAAAAATCCCGAAAAGAGACTACCTTCCATAATGACAAGGATACCATCCATTGGAGTGACAAAAATATCGACAATAGACTACCTTCCATAATGACTAGGCTATCATCCATTAGAGTAACAAAGATATCGACAACAGACTACCTTTTATAATGACAAGGCTACCATACATTGTAATAACAAAAATCTTGACAACAAACTAACTTCCATAATGACAAGGCTACCATACATTGTAGTAACAAAAATCTTGACAACAAACTAACTTCCATAATGACAAGGCTACCATACATTGTAGTAACAAAAATATCGACAACAGTCTACCTTCCATAATGACAAGGCTACCATCCATTGGAGTAACAAAAATCTCGACAATAGACTACATTCCATAATGACAAGGCTACCATCCATTGGAGTAACAAAATTCTCGACAACAAACTACCTTCAATAATGACAAGGCTACCATCCATTAGAGTAACAAAAATATCGACAACAGACTACCTTCCATAGTGACAAGGCTACCATCCATTAGAGTAACAAAAATATCGAAAACAGACTACCTTCCATAATGACAAGGCTACCATCCATTGGAGTAACAAAAATCTCGACAACAGACTACCTTCCATAATGACAAGGCTACCATCCATTGGAGTAACAAAAATCTCGCCAACAGACTACCTTCCATCATGAGAAGGCTACCATCCATTGGAGTGACAAAAATCTCGACAATAGACTACCTTCCATAACAACAAGGCTACCATCCATTGGAGTAACAAAATCTAAACAACAAACTACCTTCCATAATGACAAGGCTACCATCCATTGGAGTAACAAAAATCTCGACAACAAACTACCTTCTATAAAGACAAGGCTACCATCCATTGGAATAACAAAAATATCGACAACAAACTACATTCCATAATGACAAGGCTACCATCCATTGGAGTAACAAAAATATCAACAACAGACTACCTTCCATAGTGAAAAGGCTACGATCCATTAGAGTAAAAAAAATATGGACAACAAACTACCTTCCATAATGACAAGGCTACCATCCACTGGAGTAACAAAAATATCGACAATAGACTACCTTCCATAATGACAAGGCTACCATGCATTGGAGTAATGAAAATATCAACAACAGACTACCTTCCATAATGACAAGGCTACCATCCATTGGAGTAACAAAAATATCGACAACATACTACCTTCCATAATGACAAGGCTCCCATCCAATGGAATAACAAAAATCTCGACAACATACTACCTTCCATAATGACAAGGCTACCATCCATTAGAGTGATAAAAATCTCGACAATAGACTACCTTCTATAATGACTAGGCTACCATCCATTAGAGTAACAAAGATATCGACAACAGACTACCTTCTATAATGACAAGGCTACCATACATTGTAATAACAAAAATCTCGACAACAAACTACCTTCCACAATGACAAGGATACCATACATTTGAGTAACAAAAATCTCGACAACAGTCTACCTTCCATAATGACAAGGCCACCATCCATTGGAGTAACAAAAAACTCGACAATAGACTACCTTCCATAATGACAAGGCTACCAACCATTGGAGTAACAAAAATCTCGACAACAAACTACCTTCCATAATGACAAGGCTACCATCCATTAGAGTAACAAAAATATCGACAACAGACTACCTTCTATAATGACAAGGCTACGATCCATTAGAGTAAAAAAAATCTCGACAACGGACTACCTTCCATAATGACAAGATTATCATCCATTGGAGTAACAAAAATATCAATAAGAGACTACCTTCCATAATGACAAGGCTACCATGCATTAGAGTAATGAAAATATCAACAAGAGACTACCTTCCATAAAGAAAAGGATACCATCCATTGGAGTAAAAAAAATCTCGCCAACAGACTACCTTCCATAATGACTAGGCTACCATCCATTAGAGTAACAAAAATCTCGAAAACAGACTACCTTCCATAATGACAAGGCTACCATCCATTGGAGTGACCAAAATATCGACAATAGACTACCTTCCATAATGACTAGGCTATCATCCATTAGAGTAACAAAGATATCGACAATAGACTACCTTCTATAATGACAAGGCTACCATACATTGTAATAACAAAAATCTCGACAAAAAACTACCTTCCATAATGACAAGGCTACCATACATTGTAGTAACAAAAATATCGGCAACAATCTACCTTCCATAATGACAAGGCTACCATCCATTGGAGTAACAAAAATCTCGACAATAGACTACCTTCCATAATGACAAGGCTACCATCCATGTGAGTAACAAAAATCTCGACAACAAACTACCTTCGATAATGATAAGGCTACCATCCATTAGAGTAACAAAAATATCGACAACAAACTACCTTCCATAGTGACAAGGCTACGATCCATTAGAGTAATAAAAATCTCGACAATAGACTACCTTCCATAATGATAAGGCTACCATCCATTGGAGTAACAAGAATCTCGACAACAGACTACCTTTCATAATGACAAGGCTACCATCCATTGGAGTAATGAAAATATCAACAAAAGACTACCTTCCATAATGACAAGGCTACCATCCATTGGAGTAACAAAACACTCGCCAATAGACTACCTTCCATAATGACAAGGCTACCATCCATTGGAGTGACAAAAATCTCGACAATAGACTACCTTCCATAATGACAAGGCTACCATCCATTGAAGTAACAAAATCTCAACAACAAACTACCTTCCATAATGACAAGGCTACTATCCATTCGAGTAACAAAAATCTCGACAATAAACTACCTTCCATAATGACAAGGCTACCAACCATTGGAATAACAAAAATATTAACAACAAACTATGTTCCATAATGACAAGGCTACCATCCATTCGAGTAACAAAAATATCGACAATAGACTACCTTCCATAGTGACAAGGCTACGATCCATTAGATTAACAAAAATCTCGACAACAGACTACCTTCCATAATGACAAGGCTGCCATCCATTGTAGTAACAAAAATCTCGACAACAAACTACCTTCCATAATGACAAGGCTACAATGCATTGGAGTAATGAAAATATCAACAAGAGACTACCTTCCATAATGACAAGGCTAACATCCATTGTAGTGACAAAAGTTTCGCCAACAGACTACCTTCCATAATGACAAGGCTACCATCCATTGGAGTGACTAAAATTTCGACAATAGACTACCTTTCATAATGAAAAGGCTACCATCCATTGGAGTAACAAAATCTCAAGAACAAACTACCTTCCATAATGACAAGGCTACCATCCATTGGAGTAACAAAAATATCGACAACAAACTACCTTCCATAATGACAAGGCTACCATCTATTGGAATAACAAAAATATCGACAACAAACTACATTCCATAATGACAAGTCTACCATCCATTGGAGTAACAAAAATATCGACAAAAGACTACCTTCCATAATGACAAGGCTACCATCCATTGGAGTAACAAAAATATCGACAACAGACTACCTTCCATAATGACAAGGGTACCATCCTTTGGAGTAACAAAAATCTCGACAACAAAATACCTTCCATAATGACTAGGCTACCATCCATTGGAGTAACAAAGATATTGGCAACAAACTACCTTCCATAATGACAAGGCTACCATCAATTAGAGTAACAAAGATATCGACAACAGACTACCTTCTATAATGACAAGGCTACCATACATTGTAATAACAAAAATCTCGACAACAAACTACCTTCCACAATGACAAGGATACCATACATTGCAGTAACAAAAATCTCGACAACAGTCTACCTTCCATAATGACAAGGCCACCATCCATTGGAGTAACAAAAAACTCGACAATAGACTACCTTCCATAATGACAAGGCTACCAACCATTGGAGTAACAAAAATCTCGACAACAAACTACCTTCCATAATGACAAGGCTACCATCAATTACAGTAACAAAAATATCGACAACAGACTACCTTCTATAATGACAAGGCTACGATCCATTAGAGTAACAAAAATCTCGACAACGGACTACCTTCCATAATGACAAGGTTATCATCCATTGGAGTAACAAAAATATCAATAAGAGACTACCTTCCATAATGACAAGGCTATCATGCATTAGAGTAATGAAAATATCAACAAGAGACTACCTTCCATAAAGAAAAGGATACCATCCATTGGAGTAAAAAAAATCTCGCCAACAGACTACCTTCCATAATGACAAGGCTACCATCCATTGGAGTGACAAAAATCCCGACAACAGACTACCTTCCATAATGACAAGGCTACCATCCATTGGAGTAACAAAAATCTCGACAATAGACTACCTTCCACAATGACAAGGCTACCATCCATTGGAGTAACAAAAATCTCGACAACAAACTACCTTCGATAATGAAAAGGATACCATCATTTAGAGTAACAAAAATATTGACAATAGACTACCTTCCATAGTGACAAGGCTACGATCCATTAGAGTAACAAAAATCTCGACAACAGACTACCTTCCATAATGACAAGGCTACCATCCATTGGAGTAACAAAAATCTCGACAACAGACTATCTTCCATAATGATAAGGCTACCATCCATTGGAGTAACAAAAATCTTGCCAACAGACTACCTTCCATAATGACAAGTCTACCATCCATTGGAGTGACAAAAATCCCGAAAAGAGACTACCTTCCATAATGACAAGGATACCATCCATTGGAGTGACAAAAATATCGACAATAGACTACCTTCCATAATGACTAGGCTATCATCCATTAGAGTAACAAAGATATCGACAACAGACTACCTTTTATAATGACAAGGCTACCATACATTGTAATAACAAAAATCTTGACAACAAACTAACTTCCATAATGACAAGGCTACCATACATTGTAGTAACAAAAATCTTGACAACAAACTAACTTCCATAATGACAAGGCTACCATACATTGTAGTAACAAAAATATCGACAACAGTCTACCTTCCATAATGACAAGGCTACCATCCATTGGAGTAACAAAAATCTCGACAATAGACTACATTCCATAATGACAAGGCTACCATCCATTGGAGTAACAAAATTCTCGACAACAAACTACCTTCAATAATGACAAGGCTACCATCCATTAGAGTAACAAAAATATCGACAACAGACTACCTTCCATAGTGACAAGGCTACCATCCATTAGAGTAACAAAAATATCGAAAACAGACTACCTTCCATAATGACAAGGCTACCATCCATTGGAGTAACAAAAATCTCGACAACAGACTACCTTCCATAATGACAAGGCTACCATCCATTGGAGTAACAAAAATCTCGCCAACAGACTACCTTCCATCATGAGAAGGCTACCATCCATTGGAGTGACAAAAATCTCGACAATAGACTACCTTCCATAACAACAAGGCTACCATCCATTGGAGTAACAAAATCTAAACAACAAACTACCTTCCATAATGACAAGGCTACCATCCATTGGAGTAACAAAAATCTCGACAACAAACTACCTTCTATAAAGACAAGGCTACCATCCATTGGAATAACAAAAATATCGACAACAAACTACATTCCATAATGACAAGGCTACCATCCATTGGAGTAACAAAAATATCAACAACAGACTACCTTCCATAGTGAAAAGGCTACGATCCATTAGAGTAAAAAAAATATGGACAACAAACTACCTTCCATAATGACAAGGCTACCATCCACTGGAGTAACAAAAATATCGACAATAGACTACCTTCCATAATGACAAGGCTACCATGCATTGGAGTAATGAAAATATCAACAACAGACTACCTTCCATAATGACAAGGCTACCATCCATTGGAGTAACAAAAATATCGACAACATACTACCTTCCATAATGACAAGGCTCCCATCCAATGGAATAACAAAAATCTCGACAACATACTACCTTCCATAATGACAAGGCTACCATCCATTAGAGTGATAAAAATCTCGACAATAGACTACCTTCTATAATGACTAGGCTACCATCCATTAGAGTAACAAAGATATCGACAACAGACTACCTTCTATAATGACAAGGCTACCATACATTGTAATAACAAAAATCTCGACAACAAACTACCTTCCACAATGACAAGGATACCATACATTTGAGTAACAAAAATCTCGACAACAGTCTACCTTCCATAATGACAAGGCCACCATCCATTGGAGTAACAAAAAACTCGACAATAGACTACCTTCCATAATGACAAGGCTACCAACCATTGGAGTAACAAAAATCTCGACAACAAACTACCTTCCATAATGACAAGGCTACCATCCATTAGAGTAACAAAAATATCGACAACAGACTACCTTCTATAATGACAAGGCTACGATCCATTAGAGTAAAAAAAATCTCGACAACGGACTACCTTCCATAATGACAAGATTATCATCCATTGGAGTAACAAAAATATCAATAAGAGACTACCTTCCATAATGACAAGGCTACCATGCATTAGAGTAATGAAAATATCAACAAGAGACTACCTTCCATAAAGAAAAGGATACCATCCATTGGAGTAAAAAAAATCTCGCCAACAGACTACCTTCCATAATGACTAGGCTACCATCCATTAGAGTAACAAAAATCTCGAAAACAGACTACCTTCCATAATGACAAGGCTACCATCCATTGGAGTGACCAAAATATCGACAATAGACTACCTTCCATAATGACTAGGCTATCATCCATTAGAGTAACAAAGATATCGACAATAGACTACCTTCTATAATGACAAGGCTACCATACATTGTAATAACAAAAATCTCGACAAAAAACTACCTTCCATAATGACAAGGCTACCATACATTGTAGTAACAAAAATATCGGCAACAATCTACCTTCCATAATGACAAGGCTACCATCCATTGGAGTAACAAAAATCTCGACAATAGACTACCTTCCATAATGACAAGGCTACCATCCATGTGAGTAACAAAAATCTCGACAACAAACTACCTTCGATAATGATAAGGCTACCATCCATTAGAGTAACAAAAATATCGACAACAAACTACCTTCCATAGTGACAAGGCTACGATCCATTAGAGTAATAAAAATCTCGACAATAGACTACCTTCCATAATGATAAGGCTACCATCCATTGGAGTAACAAGAATCTCGACAACAGACTACCTTTCATAATGACAAGGCTACCATCCATTGGAGTAATGAAAATATCAACAAAAGACTACCTTCCATAATGACAAGGCTACCATCCATTGGAGTAACAAAACACTCGCCAATAGACTACCTTCCATAATGACAAGGCTACCATCCATTGGAGTGACAAAAATCTCGACAATAGACTACCTTCCATAATGACAAGGCTACCATCCATTGAAGTAACAAAATCTCAACAACAAACTACCTTCCATAATGACAAGGCTACTATCCATTCGAGTAACAAAAATCTCGACAATAAACTACCTTCCATAATGACAAGGCTACCAACCATTGGAATAACAAAAATATTAACAACAAACTATGTTCCATAATGACAAGGCTACCATCCATTCGAGTAACAAAAATATCGACAATAGACTACCTTCCATAGTGACAAGGCTACGATCCATTAGATTAACAAAAATCTCGACAACAGACTACCTTCCATAATGACAAGGCTGCCATCCATTGTAGTAACAAAAATCTCGACAACAAACTACCTTCCATAATGACAAGGCTACAATGCATTGGAGTAATGAAAATATCAACAAGAGACTACCTTCCATAATGACAAGGCTAACATCCATTGTAGTGACAAAAGTTTCGCCAACAGACTACCTTCCATAATGACAAGGCTACCATCCATTGGAGTGACTAAAATTTCGACAATAGACTACCTTTCATAATGAAAAGGCTACCATCCATTGGAGTAACAAAATCTCAAGAACAAACTACCTTCCATAATGACAAGGCTACCATCCATTGGAGTAACAAAAATATCGACAACAAACTACCTTCCATAATGACAAGGCTACCATCTATTGGAATAACAAAAATATCGACAACAAACTACATTCCATAATGACAAGTCTACCATCCATTGGAGTAACAAAAATATCGACAAAAGACTACCTTCCATAATGACAAGGCTACCATCCATTGGAGTAACAAAAATATCGACAACAGACTACCTTCCATAATGACAAGGGTACCATCCTTTGGAGTAACAAAAATCTCGACAACAAAATACCTTCCATAATGACTAGGCTACCATCCATTGGAGTAACAAAGATATTGGCAACAAACTACCTTCCATAATGACAAGGCTACCATCCATTGGAGTGACAAAAATCTCGAAAATAGACTACCTTCCATAATGACAAGGCTAAAATCCATTAGAGTAACAAAGATATCGACAACAGACTACCTTCTATAATGACAAGGCTACCATCTATGGGAATAACAAAAATCTTAAGAACAGACTACCATCCATAATGACAAGGCTACCATCCAATGGAATAACAAAAATCTCAACAACATACTACCATCCATAATGACAAGGCTACCATCAATTGTAGTAACCAAAATCTCGACAACAGACTACCTTCCATAATGACAAGGCTACCATCCATTGTAGTAACAAAAATCAAGACAACAAACAACCTTCAATAATGACAAGGCAACCATCCATTGGAATAACAAAAATATCGACAACAAACTATGTTCCATAATGACAAGGCTACCATCCATTGGAGTAACAAAAATATCGACAAAAGACTACCGTCCATAATGACAAGGCTACCATCCATTGGAGTAACAAAAATATCGACAACAGACTACCTTACATAATGAAAAGCCTACCATCCATTGGAGTAAGAAAAATCTCGACAACAAAATACCTTCCATAATGACTAGGCTACCATCCATTGGAGTAACAAAGATATCGACAACAGACTACCTTACATAATTACAAGGGTACCATCCATTGGAGTGACAAAAATCTCGACAACAAACTAACTTCCATAATGACAAGGCTACAATCCATTGGAGTGACAAAAATCTCGAAAACAGACTACCATCCATAATGACAAGGCTACCATCCATTAGAGTGACAAAAATCTCGACAATAGACTACCTTCCATAATGACTAGGCTAACATCCATTAGAGTAACAAAGATATCGATAATAGACTACCTTCTATAATGACAAGGCTACCATACATTGTAATAACAAAAATCTCGACAACAAACTACCTTCCACAATGACAAGGATACCATACATTGCAGTAACAAAAATCTCGACAACAGTCTACCTTCCATAATGAAAAGGCTAACATCCATTTGAGTGACAAAAGTTTTGCCAACAGACTACCTTCCATAATGACAAGGCTACCATCCATTGGAGTGACAAAAATCTCGACAACAAACTACCTTCCATAATGACAAGGCTACCATCCATTGGAGTAACAAAACACTCGCCAATAGACTACCTTCCATAATGACAAGGCTACCATCCATTGGAGTGACAAAAATCTCGACAATAGACTACCTTCCATAATGACAAGGCTACCATCCATTGAAGTAACAAAATCTCAACAACAAACTACCTTCCATAATGACAAGGCTACCATCCATTCGAGTAACAAAAATCTCGACAATAAACTACCTTCCATAATGACAAGGCTACCAACCATTGGAATAACAAAAATATTAACAACAAACTATGTTCCATAATGACAAGGATACCATCCATTGGAGTAACAAAAATATCGACAATAGACTACCTTCCATAGTGACAAGGCTACGATCCATTAGAGTAAAAAAAATCTCGACAACAGACTACCTTCCATAATGACAAGGCTGCCATCCATTGTAGTAACAAAAATCTCGACAACAAACTACCTTCCATAATGACAAGGCTACAATGCATTGGAGTAATGAAAATATCAACAAGAGACTACCTTCCATAATGACAAGGCTAACATCCATTGTAGTGACAAAAGTTTCGCCAACAGACTACCTTCCATAATGACAAGGCTACCATCCATTGGAGTGACTAAAATTTCGACAATAGACTACCTTCCATAATGAAAAGGCTACCATCCATTGGAGTAACAAAATCTCAAGAACAAACTACCTTCCATAATGACAAGGCTACCATCCATTGGAGTAACAAAAATATCGACAACAAACTACCTTCCATAATGACAAGGCTACCATCTATTGGAATAACAAAAATATCGACAACAAACTACATTCCATAATGACAAGTCTACCATCCATTGGAGTAACAAAAATATCGACAAAAGACTACCTTCCATAATGACAAGGCTACCATCCATTGGAGTAACAAAAATATCGACAACAGACTACCTTCCATAATGACAAGGGTACCATCCTTTGGAGTAACAAAAATCTCGACAACAAAATACCTTCCATAATGACTAGGCTACCATCCATTGGAGTAACAAAGATATTGGCAACAAACTACCTTCCATAATGACAAGGCTACCATCCATTGGAGTGACAAAAATCTCGAAAATAGACTACCTTCCATAATGACAAGGCTAAAATCCATTAGAGTAACAAAGATATCGACAACAGACTACCTTCTATAATGACAAGGCTACCATCTATGGGAATAACAAAAATCTTAAGAACAGACTACCATCCATAATGGCAAGGCTACCATCCAATGGAATAACAAAAATCTCAACAACATACTACCATCCATAATGACAAGGCTACCATCAATTGTAGTAACCAAAATCTCGACAACAGACTACCTTCCATAATGACAAGGCTACCATCCATTGTAGTAACAAAAATCAAGACAACAAACAACCTTCAATAATGACAAGGCAACCATCCATTGGAATAACAAAAATATCGACAACAAACTATGTTCCATAATGACAAGGCTACCATCCATTGGAGTAACAAAAATATCGACAAAAGACTACCGTCCATAATGACAAGGCTACCATCCATTGGAGTAACAAAAATATCGACAACAGACTACCTTACATAATGAAAAGCCTACCATCCATTGGAGTAAGAAAAATCTCGACAACAAAATACCTTCCATAATGACTAGGCTACCATCCATTGGAGTAACAAAGATATCGACAACAGACTACCTTCCATAATTATAAGGGTACCATCCATTGGAGTGACAAAAATCTCGACAACAAACTAACTTCCATAATGACAAGGCTACAATCCATTGGAGTGACAAAAATCTCGAAAACAGACTACCATCCATAATGACAAGGCTACCATCCATTAGAGTGACAAAAATCTCGACAATAGACTACCTTCCATAATGACTAGGCTAACATCCATTAGAGTAACAAAGATATCGATAATAGACTACCTTCTATAATGACAAGGCTACCATACATTGTAATAACAAAAATCTCGACAACAAACTACCTTCCACAATGACAAGGATACCATACATTGCAGTAACAAAAATCTCGACAACAGTCTACCTTCCATAATGAAAAGGCTAACATCCATTTGAGTGACAAAAGTTTTGCCAACAGACTACCTTCCATAATGACAAGGCTACCATCCATTGGAGTGACAAAAATCTCGACAACAAACTACCTTCCATAATGACAAGGCTACCATCTATTGGAATAACAAAAATATCGACAACAAACTACATTCCATAATGACAAGGCTACCATCCATTGGAGTAACAAAAATATCGACAAAAGACTACCTTCAATAATGACAAGGCTACCATCCATTGGAGTAACAAAAATATCGACAACAGACTACCTTACATAATGAAAAGCGTACCATCCATTGGAGTAACAAAAATCTCAACAACAAAATACCTTCCATAATGACTAGGCTACCATCCATTGGAGTAACAAAGATATCGACAACAGCTTACCTTCCATAATGACAAGGGTACCATCCTTTGGAGTAACAAAAATCTCGACAACAAAATACCTTCCATAATGACTAGGCTACCATCCATTGGAGTAACAAAGATATCGGAAACAAACTACCTTCCATAACGACAAGGCTAAAATCAATTAGAGTAACAAAGATATCGACAACAGACTACCTTCTATAATCACAAGGCTACCATCTATGGGAATAACAAAAATCTTAAGAACAAACTACCATCCATAATGACAAGGCTACCATCCAATGGAATAACAAAAATCTCGACAACATACTACCATCCATAATGACAAGGCTACCATCAATTGTAGTAACCAAAATCTCGACAACAGACTACCTTCCATAATGACAAGGCTACCATCCATTGGAGTAGCAAAAATCTCGACAACAGACTACCTTCCATAATGACAAGGCTAGCATCTATTGGAATAACAAAAATATCGAGAATAGGCTACCTTCCATAATGACAAGGCTTCCATCCATTAGAATAACAAAAATATCGAAAACAAACTATGTTCCATAATGACAAGGCTACCATCCATTGGAGTAACAAAAATATCGACAAAAGACTACCTTCCATAATGACAAGGCTACCATCCATTGGAATAACAAAAATATCGACATAAGACTACCTTACATAATGAAAAGCCTACCATCCATTGGAGTAACAAAAATCTCGACAACAAAATACCTTCCATAATGACTAGGCTACCATCCATTGGAGTAACAAAGATATCGACAACAGACTACCTTCCATAATTATAAGGGTACCATCCATTGGAGTAACAAAAATCTCGACAACAAACTAACTTCCATAATGACAAGGCTATAATCCATTGGAGTAACAAAAATCTCGAAAACAGACTACCTTCCATAATGACAAGGCTACCATCCATTAGAGTGACAAAAATCTCGACAATAGACTACCTTCCATAATGACTAGGCTAACATCCATTAGAGTAACAAAGATATCGATAACAGACTACCTTCTATAATGACAAGGCTACCATACATTGTAATAACAAAAATCTCAACAACAAACTAGCTTCCATAATGACAAGGATACCATACATTGCAGTAACAAAAATCTCGACAACAGTCTACCTTCCATAATGACAAGGCTACCATCCATTGGAGTAACAAAAATCTCGACAATAGACTACCTTCCATAATGACAAGGCTATGATCCATTGGAGTAAAAAAAATCTCGACAACAGACTACCTTCCATAATGACAAGGCTATCATCCATTAGAGTAACAAAAATATCGACAACAGACTACCTTCCATAATTACAAGGCTACCATCCATTGTAGTAACAAAAATATCGACAACAGACTACCTTCCATAGTGACAAGTCTACGATCCATTAGAGTAACAAAAATCTAGACAACAGACTACCTTCCATAATGAGAAGGCTACCATCCATTGGAATAACAAAAATATCGAAAACAAATTACGTTCCATAATGACAAGGCTACCATCCATTGGAGTAACAAAAATATCGACAATAGACTAACTTCCATAGTGACAAGGCTATGATCCATTAGAGTAACAAAAATCTGGACAACAAACTACCTTCCATAATGACAAGGCTACCATCCGTTGGAGTAACAAAAACTTCGTCAACAGACTACCTTCCATAATGACAAGGCTACCATCCATTGGAGTGACAAAAATATTGACAATAGACTACCTTCCATAATGACAAGGCTACCATCCATTGGAGTAACAAAATCTCAACAACAAACTACCTTCCATAATGACAAGGCTACCATCCATTGGAGTAACAAAAATCTCAACAACAAACTACCTTCCATAATGACAAGGCTACCATCCATTGGAATAACAAAAATATTGACAAAAAACTACGTTCCATAATGTGAAGGCTACCATACATTGGAGTAACAAAAATATCGACAAAAGACTACATTCCATAATGACAAGGCTACCATCCATTGGAGTAACAAAAATATCGAAAACAGACTACCTTACATAATGAAAAGCCTACCATCCATTGGAGTAACAAAAATCTCGACAACAAAATACCTTCCATAATGACTAGGCTACCATCTATTGGAGTAACAAAGATATCGACAACAAACTACCTTCCATAATGACAAGGCTACCATCCATTGGGGTGACAAAAATCTTGAAAACAAACTACCTTCCATAATGACAAGGCTAAAATCCATTCCAGTAACAAAGATATCAACAACAGACTACCTTCCATAAAGACAAGGATACCATCCATTGGAGTAACAAAAATCTCGCCAATAGACTACCTTCCATAATGACAAGGCTACCATCCAATGGAATAACAAAAATCTCGACAACATACTACCTTCCATAATGACAAGGCTACCATCAATTGTAGTAACCAAAATCTCGACAACAGACTACCTTCCATAATGACAAGGCTACCGTACATTGTAGTAACAAAAATCTCGACAACATACTACCTTCCATAATAAAAATTCTACCATCCATTGTAGTAAAAAAAATCTCGACAACAGACTACCTTCCATAATGACAATGCTACCATCCATTGGAGTAACAAAAATCTCGACAAAAGACTACCTTCCTTAATGACAAGGCTACCATCCATTGTAGTAACAATAATATCGACAATAGACTACCTTCCATAATGACAAGGGAACCATTCATTGGAGTAACAAAAATATCGACAACAAACTACCTTCCATAATGACAAGTCTACCATTCATTAGAGTAACAAAAATCTCGACAATAGATTACCTACCATTATGACTAGGCTACCATCCATTGGAGTAACAAAGATATCGACAGCAGATTACCTTCTAAGGTGACAAGGCTACCCTCAATTGGAGTGACAAAAATCTCGACAACAGACTACCTTCCATAATAACAAGGCTACCATCCATTGTAGTAACAAAAATCTCGAAAACAGAATACCTTCCATAATGACAAGGCTAAAATCCATTGGAGTAACAAAAATCTCGACAATAGACTACCTTCCATAATGATCAGGCTCCTATCCATTGGAGTAACAAAAATTTCGACAATAAACTACCTTCCATAATGACAAGGCTACCATCCATCAGAGTAACAAAAATCTCGAGAACAGACTACCTTTAATAATGACAAGGCTACCATCAAATGGAATAACAAAAATCTCGACAACATACTACCTTCCATAATGACAAGGCTACCATCCATTAGAGTGACAAAAATCTCGACAATAGACTACCTTCCATATTGACTAGGCTACCATCCATTCGAGTAACAAAGATATAGACAATAGAATACCTTCTATAATGATAAGGCTACCATACATGGTAATAAGAAAAATCTGGACAACAAACTACCTTCCACAATGACAAGGATACCATACATTGCAGTAACAAAAATCCCGACAACAGTCTACCTTCCATATTGACAAGGCTAAAATCTATTGGAGTAACAAAAATATCGATAACAGACTAACTTCCATAGTGACAAGGCTACGATCCCTTAGAGTAACAAAAATCTGGACAATAGACTACCTTCCATAATGACAAGGCTACCATCCATTGGAGTATCAAAAATTTCATCAACAAACTACCTTCCATAATGACAAGGCTACCATCCATTGTAGTGACAAAAATATGGACAATAGACTACCTTCCATAATGACAAGGCTACCATCCATTGGACTAACAAAATCTCAACAACAAACTACCTTCCATAATGACAAGGCTACCATCCATTGGAGTAACAAAAATCTCGACAACAAACTACCTTCCATAATGACAAGGCTACCATCCATTGGAATAACAAAAATATCGACAACAAACTACGTTCCATAATGACAAGGCTACCATCCATTGGAATAACAAAAATTTCGTCAACAGACTACCTTCCATAATGACAAGGCTACCATCCATTGGAGTGACAAAAATATTGACAATAGACTACCTTCCATAATGACAACGCTACCATCCATTGGAGTAACAAAATCTCAATAACAAACTACCTTCCATAATGACAAGGCTACCATCCATTGGAGTAACAAAAATCTCGACAACAAACTACCTTCCATAATGACAAGGCTACCATCCATTGGAATAACAAAAATATTGACAAAAAACTACGTTCCATAATGACAAGGCTACCATCCATTGGAGTAACAAAAATATCGACAAAAGACTACATTCCATATTGACTAGGCTACCATCCATTCGAGTAACAAAGATATAGACAATAGAATACCTTCTATAATGATAAGGCTACCATACATGGTAATAAGAAAAATCTGGACAACAAACTACCTTCCACAATGACAAGGATACCATACATTGCAGTAACAAAAATCCCGACAACAGTCTACCTTCCATATTGACAAGGCTAAAATCTATTGGAGTAACAAAAATATCGATAACAGACTAACTTCCATAGTGACAAGGCTACGATCCATTAGAGTAACAAAAATCTGGACAATAGACTACCTTCCATAATGACAAGGCTACCATCCATTGGAGTATCAAAAATTTCATCAACAAACTACCTTCCATAATGACAAGGCTACCATCCATTGTAGTGACAAAAATCTGGACAATAGACTACCTTCCATAATGACAAGGCTACCATCCATTGGACTAACAAAATCTCAACAACAAACTACCTTCCATAATGACAAGGCTACCATCCATTGGAGTAACAAAAATCTCGACAACAAACTACCTTCCATAATGACAAGGCTACCATCCATTGGAATAACAAAAATATCGACAACAAACTACGTTCCATAATGACAAGGCTACCATCCATTGGAATAACAAAAATTTCGTCAACAGACTACCTTCCATAATGACAAGGCTACCATCCATTGGAGTGACAAAAATATTGACAATAGACTACCTTCCATAATGACAACGCTACCATCCATTGGAGTAACAAAATCTCAATAACAAACTACCTTCCATAATGACAAGGCTACCATCCATTGGAGTAACAAAAATCTCGACAACAAACTACCTTCCATAATGACAAGGCTACCATCCATTGGAATAACAAAAATATTGACAAAAAACTACGTTCCATAATGACAAGGCTACCATCCATTGGAGTAACAAAAATATCGACAAAAGACTACATTCCATAATGACAAGGCTACCATCCATTGGAGTAACAAAAATATCGACAACAGACTACCTTACATAATGAAAAGCCTACCATCCATTGGAGTAACAAAAATCTCGACAACAAAATACCTTCCATAATGACTAGCCTACCATCCATTGGAGTAACAAAGATATCGACAACAAACTACCTTCCATAATGACAAGGCTACCATCCATTGGAGTGACAAAAATCTCGAAAACAAACTACCTTCCATAATGACAAGGCTAAAATCCATTCCAGTAACAAAGATATCAACAATAGATTACCTTCCATAAAGACAAGGATACCATCCATTGGAGTAACTAAAATCTCGCCAATAGACTACCTTCCATAATGACAAGGCTACCATCCAATGGAATAACAAAAATCTCGACAATATACTACCTTCCATAATGACAAGGCTACCATCAATTGTAGTAACCAAAATCTCGACAACAGACTACCTTCCATAATGACAAGGCTACCGTACATTGTAGTAACAAAAATCTCGACAACATACTACCTTCCATAATAAAAATGCTACCATCCATTGGAGTAACAAAATCTCAAGAACAAACTACCTTCCATAATGACAAGGCTACCATCCATTGGAGTAACAAAAATATCGACAACAAACTACCTTCCATAATGACAAGGCTACCATCTATTGGAATAACAAAAATATCGACAACAAACTACATTCCATAATGACAAGTCTACCATCCATTGGAGTAACAAAAATATCGACAACAGACTACCTTACATAATGAAAAGCGTACCATCCATTGGAGTAACAAAAATCTCGACAACAAAATACCTTCCATAATGACTAGGCTACCGTCCATTGGAGTAACAAAGATATCGACAGCAGATTACCTTCTAAGGTGACAAGGCTACCCTCAATTGGAGTGACAAAAATCTCGACAACAGACTACCTTCAATAATAACAAGGCTACCATCCATTGTAGTAACAAAAATCTCGAAAACAGAATACCTTCCATAATGACAAGGCTAAAATCCATTGGAGTAACAAAAATCTCGACAATAGACTACCTTCCATAATGATAAGGCTCCTATCCATTAGAGTAACAAAAATCTCAACAATAAACTACCTTCCATAATGACAAGGCTACCATCCATCAGAGTAACAAAAATCTCGAGAACAGACTACCTTCAATAATGACAAGGCTACCATCTAATGGAATAACAAAAATCTCGTCAACAAACTACCTTCCATAATGACAAGGCTACCATCCATTAGAGTGACAAAAATCTCGACAATAGACTACCTTCCATATTGACTAGGCTACCATCCATTCGAGTAACAAAGATATCGACAACAAACTACCTTCCATAATGACAAGGATACCATCCATTGGAGTGACAAAAATCTCGAAAACAAACTACCTTCCATAATGACAAGGCTAAAATCCATTCCAGTAACAAAGATATCAACAACAGACTACCTTCCATAAAGACAAGGATACCATCCATTGGAGTAACAGAAATCTCGCCAATAGACTACCTTCCATAATGACAAGGCTACCATCCAATGGAATAACAAAAATCTCGACAACATACTACCTTCCATAATGACAAGGCTACCATCCATTGGAGTGACAAAAATATTGACAATAGACTACCTTCCATAATGACAACGCTACCATCCATTGGAGTAACAAAATCTCAATAACAAACTACCTTCCATAATGACAAGGCTACCATCCATTGGAGTAACAAAAATCTCGACAACAAACTACCTTCCATAATGACAAGGCTACCATCCATTGGAATAACAAAAATATTGACAAAAAACTACGTTCCATAATGACAAGGCTACCATCCATTGGAGTAACAAAAATATCGACAAAAGACTACATTCCATAATGACAAGGCTACCATCCATTGGAGTAACAAAAATATCGACAATAGACTACCTTACATAATGAAAAGCCTACCATCCATTGGAGTAACAAAAATCTCGACAACAAAATACCTTCCATAATGACTAGCCTACCATCCATTGGAGTAACAAAGATATCGACAACAAACTACCTTCCATAATGACAAGGCTACCATCCATTGGAGTGACAAAAATCTCGAAAACAAACTACCTTCCATAATGACAAGGCTAAAATCCATTCCAGTAACAAAGATATCAACAATAGATTACCTTCCATAAAGACAAGGATACCATCCATTGGAGTAACTAAAATCTCGCCAATAGACTACCTTCCATAATGACAAGGCTACCATCCAATGGAATAACAAAAATCTCGACAACATACTACCTTCCATAATGACAAGGCTACCATCAATTGTAGTAACCAAAATCTCGACAACAGACTACCTTCCATAATGACAAGGCTACCGTACATTGTAGTAACAAAAATATCGACAACATACTACCTTCCATAATAAAAATGCTACCATCCATTGGAGTAACAAAATCTCAAGAACAAACTACCTTCCATAATGACAAGGCTACCATCCATTGGAGTAACAAAAATATCGACAACAAACTACCTTCCATAATGACAAGGCTACCATCTATTGGAATAACAAAAATATCGACAACAAACTATATTCCATAATGACAAGTCTACCATCCATTGGAGTAACAAAAATATCGACAACAGACTACCTTACATAATGAAAAGCGTACCATCCATTGGAGTAACAAAAATCTCGACAACAAAATACCTTCCATAATGACTAGGCTACCGTCCATTGGAGTAACAAAGATATCGACAGCAGATTACCTTCTAAGGTGACAAGGCTACCCTCAATTGGAGTGACAAAAATCTCGACAACAGACTACCTACAATAATAACAAGGCTACCATCCATTGTAGTAACAAAAATCTCGAAAACAGAATACCTTCCATAATGACAAGGCTAAAATCCATTGGAGTAACAAAAATCTCGACAATAGACTACCTTCCATAATGATAAGGCTCCTATCCATTAGAGTAACAAAAATCTCAACAATAAACTACCTTCCATAATGACAAGGCTACCATCCATCAGAGTAACAAAAATCTCGAGAACAGACTACCTTCAATAATGACAAGGCTACCATCTAATGGAATAACAAAAATCTCGACAACAAACTACCTTCCATAATGACAAGGCTACCATCCATTAGAGTGACAAAAATCTCGACAATAGACTACCTTCCATATTGACTAGGCTACCATCCATTCGAGTAACAAAGATATCGACAACAAACTACCTTCCATAATGACAAGGATACCATCCATTGGAGTGACAAAAATCTCGAAAACAAACTACCTTCCATAATGACAAGGCTAAAATCCATTCCAGTAACAAAGATATCAACAACAGACTACCTTCCATAAAGACAAGGATACCATCCATTGGAGTAACAGAAATCTCGCCAATAGACTACCTTCCATAATGACAAGGCTACCATCCAATGGAATAACAAAAATCTCGACAACATACTACCTTCCATAATGACAAGGCTACCATCAATTGTAGTAACCAAAATCTCGACAAAGAACTACCTTCCATAATGACAAGGCTACCGTACATTGTAGTAACAAAAATCTCGAAAACATACTACCTTCCATAATAAAAATGCTACCATCCATTGGAGTAACAAAAATCTCGACAACATACTACCTTCCATAATGACAAGGCTACCATCCATTGTAGTAACTAAAATCTCGACAACAGACTACCTTCCATAATGACAATGCTACCATCCATTGGAGTAACAAAAATCTCGACAACATACTACCTTCCTTAATGACAAGGCTACCATCCATTGTAGTAACAAAAATATCGACAATAGACTACCTTCCATAATGACAAGGCAACCATCCATTGGAGTAACAAAAATATCGACAACAAACTACCTTCCATAATGACAAGTCTACCATTCATTAGAGTAACAAAAATCTCGACAACAGATTACCTACCATTATGACTAGGCTACCGTCCATTGGAGTAACAAAGATATCGACAGCAGATTACCTTCTAAGGTGACAAGGCTACCCTCAATTGGAGTGACAAAAATCTCGACAACAGACTACCTTCCATAATAACAAGGCTACCATCCATTGTAGTAACAAAAATCTCGAAAACAAAATACCTTCCATAATGACAAGGCTAAAATCCATTGGAGTAACAAAAATCTCGACAATAGACTACCTTCCATAATGATAAGGCTCCTATCCATTGGAGTAACAAAAATCTCGACAATAAACTACCTTCCATAATGACAAGGCTACCATCCATCAGAGTAACAAAAATCTCGAGAACAGACTACCTTCAATAATGACAAGGCTACCATCTAATGGAATAACAAAAATCTCGACAACATACTACCTTCCATAATGACAAGGCTACCATCCATTAGAGTGACAAAAATCTCGACAATAGACTACCTTCCATATTGACTAGGCTACCATCCATTCGAGTAACAAAGATATAGACAATAGAATACCTTCTATAATGATAAGGCTACCATACATGGTAATAAAAAAAATCTCGACAACAAACTACCTTCCATAATGACAAGGATACCATACATTGCAGTAACAAAAATCCCGACAACAGTCTACCTTCTATAATGACAAGGCTAAAATCCATTGGAGTAACAAAAATATCGACAACAAACTAACTTCCATAGTGACAAGGCTACGATCCATTAGAGTAACAAAAATCTGGACAACAGACTACCTTCCATAATGACAAGGCTACCATCCATTGGAGTATCAAAAATTTCGTCAACAGACTACCTTCCATAATGACAAGGCTACCATCCATTGTAGTGACAAAAATCTGGACAATAGACTACCTTACATAATGACAAGGCTACCATCCATTGGAGTAACAAAATCTCAACAACAAACTACCTTCCATAATGACAAGGCTACCATCCATTGGAGTAACAAAAATCTCGAAAACAAACTACCTTCCATAATGACAAGGCTACCATCCATTGGAATAACAAAAATATCGACTACAAACTACGTTCCATAATGACAAGGCTACCATCCATTGGAGTAACAAAAATATCGACAAAAGACTACATTCCATAATGACAAGGCTACCATCCATTGGAGTCACAAAAATGTCAAAAATAGACTACCTTACATAATGAAAAGCCTACCATCCATTGGAGTAACAAAAATCTCGACAACAAAATACCTTCCATAATTACTAGGCTACCAGCCATTTAAGTAACAAAGATATCGACAACAGACTACCTTCCATAATGACAAGGCTACCATCCATTGGAGTGACAAAAATCTCGAAAACAGACTACCTTCCATAATGACAAGCCTAAAATCCATTGCAGTAACAAAGATATCGACAACAGACTACCTTCCATAAAGACAAGGATACCATCCATTGGAGTAACCAAAAATCTCGACAACATACTACCTTCTATAATGACAAGGCTACCATCCATTGTAGTAACAAAAATCTCGACAACAGACTACCTTCCATAATGACAATGCTACCATCCATTGGAGTAACAAAAATCTCGAAAATAGAATACCTTCCATAATGAAAAGGCTAAAATCCATTGGAGTAACAAAAATCTCGAGAACAGTCTACCTTCAATAATTAAAAGGCTACCATCCAATGGAATAACAAAAATCTCGACAACATACTACCTTCCATAATGACAAGGCTACCATCCATGAGAGTGACAAAAATCTCGACAATAGACTACCTTCCATAATGACTAGGCTACCATCCATTTGAGTAACAAAGATATCGACAACAGATTACCTTCTATAATGACAAGGCTACCATACATTGTAATAAAAAAAATCTCGACAACAAACTACCTTCCACAATGACAAGGATTCCATACATTGCAGTAACAAAAATCTCGACAACAGTCTACCTTCCATAATGACAAGGACACCATCCATTAGAGTAACAAAATACTCGACAATAGACTACTGTCCATAATGACAAGGCTACAATCCATTGGAGTAAAAAAACATCTCGACAACAAACTACCTTCCATAATGACAAGGATACCATCCATTGGAGTAACAAAAATCTCGCAACCAGACTACCTTCCATAATGACAAGGCTACCATCCATTGGAGTGACAAAAATCCCGACAACGGACTACCTTCCATAATGACAAGGCTACCATCCATTGGAGTAACAAAAATCTCAAAAACAGACTACCTTCCATAATGACAAGGCTACCATCCATTGGAGTGACCAAAATATCGACAATAGACTACCTCCCATAATGACTAGGCTATCATCCATTAGAGTAACAAAGATATCGACAACCAACTACCTTCTATAATGACAAGGCTACCATACATTGTAATAACACAAATCTCGACAAAAAACTACCTTCCATAATGACAAGGCTACCATACATTGTAGTAACAAAAATATCGACAACAATCTACCTTCCATAGTGACAAGGCTACGATCCATTAGAGTAAGAAAAATATCGATAATAGATTAACTTCCATAATGACAAGGCTACCATCCATTGGAGTAACAAAAATCTCGACAACAGACTACCTTACATAATGACAAGGCTACCATGCATTGGAGTAATGAAAATATCAACAAAAGACTACCTTCCATAATGACAAGGCTACCATCCATAGAGTGACAAAAATCTCGACAATAGACTACCTTCCATATTGACTAGGCTACCATCCATTCGAGTAACAAAGATATAGACAATAGAATACCTTCTATAATGATAAGGCTACCATACATGGTAATAAAAAAAATCTCGACAACAAACTACCTTCCACAATGACAAGGATACCATACATTGCAGTAACAAAAATCCCGACAACAGTCTACCTTCTATAATGACAAGGCTAAAATCCATTGGAGTAACAAAAATATCGACAACAGACTAACTTCCATAGTGACAAGGCTACGATCCATTAGAGTAACAAAAATCTGGACAACAGACTACCTTCCATAATGACAAGGCTACCATCCATTGGAGTATCAAAAATTTCGTCAACACACTACCTTCCATAATGACAAGGCTACCATCCATTGTAGTGACAAAAATCTGGACAATAGACTACCTTCCATAATGACAAGGCTACCATCCATTGGAGTAACAAAATCTCAACAACAAACTACCTTCCATAATGACAAGGCTACCATCCATTGGAGTAACAAAAATCTCGACAACAAACTACCTTCCATAATGACAAGGCTACCATCCATTGGAATAACAAAAATATCGACAACAAACTACGTTCCATAATGACAAGGCTACCATCCATTGGAGTAACAAAAATATCGACAAAAGACTACATTCCATAAT
Organism: Vicia faba; assembly: GCA_948472305.1. Lineage (NCBI taxonomy): Eukaryota > Viridiplantae > Streptophyta > Magnoliopsida > Fabales > Fabaceae > Vicia > Vicia faba. Next base: position 556,852,664 of record OX451739.1, on the reverse strand, counting down.
GACAAGGCTACCATCCATTGGAGTCACAAAAATGTCGAAAATAGACTACCTTACATAATGAAAAGCCTACCATCCATTGGAGTAACAAAAATCTCGACAACAAAATACCTTCCATAATTACTAGGCTACCATCCATTGAAGTAACAAAGATATCGACAACAGACTACCTTTCATAATGACAAGGCTACCATCCATTGGAGTGACAAAAATCTCGAAAACAGACTACCTTCCATAATGACAAGGCTAAAATCCATTGCAGTAACAAAGATATCGACAACAGACTACCTTCCATAAAGACAAGGATACCATCCATTGGAGTGACAAAAATCTCGCCAACAGACTACCTTCCATAATGACAAGGCTACCATCCAATGGAATAACAAAAATCTCGACAACATACTACCTTCCATAATGACAAGGCTACCATCAATTGTAGTAACCAAAATCTCGACAACAGACTACCTTCCATAATGACAAGGCTACCGTCAATTGTAGCAACAAAAATCTCGACAACATACTACCTTCCATAATAAAAATGCTACCATCCATTGGAGTAACAAAAATCTCGACAACATACTACCTTCTATAATCACAAGGCTACCATCCATTGTAGTAACAAAAATCTCGACAACAGACTACCTTCCATAATGACAATGCTACCATCCATTGGAGTAACAAAAATCTCGACAACAGACTACCTTCCATAATGACAAGGCTACCATCCATTGTAGTAACAAAAATATCGACAATAGACTACCTTCCATAATGACAAGGCTACCATCCATTGGAGTAACAAAAATATCGACAACAAACTACCTTCCATAATGACAAGTCTACCATTCATTGGAGTAACAAAAATCTCGACAACAGATTACCTACCATTATGACTAGGCTACCATCCATTGGAGTAACAAAGATATCGACAGCAGATTACCTTCTATAGTGACAAGGCTACCATCAATTGGAGTGACAAAAATCTTGACAACAGACTACCTTCCATAATGACAAGGCTACCATCCATTGTAGTAACAAAAATCTCGAAAATAAAATACCTTCCATAATGACAAGGCTAAAATCCATTGGAGTAACAAAAATCTCGACAATAGACTACCTTCCATAATGATAAGGCTATTATCCATTGGAGTAACAAAAATCTCGACAATAAACTACCTTCCATAATGACAAGGCTAACATCAATCAGAGTAACAAAAATCTCGAGAACAGACTACCTTCAATAATGACAAGGCTACCATCCAATGGAATAACAAAAATCTCGACAACATACTACCTTCCATAATGACAAGGCTACCATCCATGAGAGTTACAAAAATCTCGACAATAGACTACCTTCCATAATGACTAGGCTACCATCCATTCGAGTAACAAAGATATCGACAACAGAATACCTTCTATAATGACAAGGCTACCATACATTGTAATAAAAAAAATCTCGACAACAAACTACCTTCCACAATGACAAGGATACCATACATTGCAGTAACAAAAATCTCGACAACAGTCTACCTTCCATAATGACACGGACAACATCCATTAGAGTAACAAAATACTCGACAATAGACTACCGTCCATAATGACAAGGCTACAATCCATTGGAGTAAAAAAAATCTCGACAACAAACTACCTTCCATAATGACAAGGATACCATCCATTGGAGTAACAAAAATCTCGCAACCAGACTACCTTCCATAATGACAAGGCCACCATCCATTGGAGTTACAAAAATCCTGACAACAGACTACCTTCCATAATGACAAGGCTACCATCCATTGGAGTAACAAAAATCTCAAAAACAGACTACCTTCCATAATGACAAGGCTACTATCCATTGGAGTGACCAAAATATCGAAATAGACTACCTCCCATAATGACTAGGCTATCATCCATTAGAGTAACAAAGATATCGACAACCGACTACCTTCTATAATGGCAAGGCTACCATACATTGTAATAACACAAATCTCGACAAAAAACTACCTTCCATAATGACAAGGCTACCATACATTGTAGTAACAAAAATATCGACAACAAGCTACCTTCCATAGTGACAAGGCTACGATCCATTAGAGTAAGAAAAATCTCGACAATAGACTACCTTCCATAATGACAAGGCTACCATCCATTGGAGTAACAAAAATCTCGACAACAGACTACCTTCAATAATGACAAGGCTACCATCCATTGGAGTTAAAAAAATCTCGAAAATAGACTACCTTCCATATTGGCAAGGCTACCATCCATTGGAGTGACAAAAATATCGAAAATAGACTACTTTCCATAATGACAAGGCTACCATCCATTGGAGTAATGAAAATATCAATAAGAGACTACCTTTAATAATGACAAGGCTACCATGCATTGGAGTAATGAAAATATCAACAAGAGACTACCTTCCATAATGACAAGGCTACCATCCATTGGAGTGACAAAAATCTCGACAACAGACTACCTTCCATAATGACAAGGATACCATCCATTGTAGTAAGAAAAATCTCGAAAACAGAATACCTTCCATAATGACAAGGCTAAAATCTATTGGAGTAACAAAAATCTCGACAATAGACTACCTTCCATAAAGACAAGGCTACTATCCATTAGAGTGACAAAAATCTCGACAACAGACTACCTTCCATAATGACAAGGCTACCATCCATTAGAGTAATGAAAATATCAACAAGAGACTACCTTTCATAATGACTAGGCTACCATCCATTGGAGTAACAAAGATATCGACAATAGATTACCTTCCATAATGACAAGGCTACAATCCATTGGAGTGGCAAAAATATCGACAACAGACTACCTTCCATAATGACAAGGCTACCATCCGTTGTAGTAACAAAAATCTCGAAAACAGAATACCTTCCATAATGGAAAGGCTAAAATCCATTGGAGTAACAAAAATCTCGACAATAGACTACCTTCCATAATGACAAGGCTACTATCCTTTGGAGTAACAAAAATCTCGACAACAGACTACCTTCCATAATGACAAGGCTACCATCCATTGGAGTAATGAAAATATCAATAAGAGACTACCTTTAATAATGACAAGGCTACCATGCATTGGAGTAATGAAAATATCAACAAGAGACTACCTTCCATAATGACAAGGCTACCATCCATTGGAGTAACAAAAATCTCGCCAACAGTCTACCTTCCATAATGACAAGGCTACCATCCATTGGAGTAACAAAATATCGACAACAAACTACCTTCCATAATGAAAAGGCTACCATCCATTGGAGTAACAAAAATGTCGACAACAAACTACCTTCCAAAAAGACAAGGCTACCATCGATTGGAATAATAAAAATATCGACAATAAACTACGTTCCATAATGACAAGGCTACCATCCATTAGAGTAAAAAAAATGTCAACAACACACTACCTTCAATAATGACAAGGCTACCATCCATTGGAGTAACAAAAATATCGACAACAGACTACCTTACATAATGAAATGCCTACCATCCATTGGAGTAACAAAAATCACGACAACATAATACCTTCCATAATGACTAGGATACCATTTATTGGAGTAACAAAGATATCGACAATAGACAACCTTCCATAATGACAAGGCTACCATCCGTTGGAGTGAGAAAAATCTCGAAAACAGACTATCTTCCATAATGACAAGTCTACCATCCATTGGAATGACAAAAATCTCGACAATAGACTACCTTCCATAATGACTAGGCTACCATCCATTAGATTAACAAAGATATCGACAATAGACTACCTTCTATAATGACAAGGCTACCATACATTGTAATAACAAAAATCTCGACAACAAACTACCTTCCATAATGACAACGCTACCATACATTGTAATAACAAAAATCTCGACAACAGTCTACCTTCCATAATGACAAGGCTACCAGCCATTGGAGTAACAAAAATGTCGACAACAAACTACCTTCGATAATGACAAGGCTACCATCCATTAGAGTAACAAAAATCTCGACAACAGACTACCTTCCATAATGGCAAGGCTACGATCCATTAGAGTAACAAAAATTTCGACAACAGACTACCTTCCATAATGATAAGGCTACCATCCATTGGAGTAATGAAAATATCAACAAGAGACTACCTTCCATAATTACAAGGCTACCATCCATTGGAGTAACAAAAATCTCACCAACAGACTACCTTCCATAAAGACAAGGCTACCATCCATTGGAGTGACAAAAATCTCGACAATAGACTACCTTCCATAATGACGAGGCTACCATCCATTGGAGTAATGAAAATATCAATAAGAGACTACCTTTAATAATGACAAGGCTACCATGCATTGGAGTAATGAAAATATCATCAAGAGACTACCTTCCATAATGACAAGGCTACCATCCATTGGAGTAACAAAAATCTCGCTAACAGTCTACCTTCCATAATGAAAAGGCTACCATCCATTGGAGTAACAAAAATGTCGACAACAAACTACCTTCCATAACGACAAGGCTACCATCCATTGGAATAATAAAAATATCGACAATAAACCACGTTCCATAATGACAAGGCTACCATCCATTGGAGTAACAAAAATGTCGACAACACACTACCTTCAATAATGACAAGGCTACCATCCATTGGAGTAACAAAAATATGGACAACAGATTACCTTACATAATGATATGCCTACCATCCATTGGAGTAACAAAAAACACGACAACATAATACCTTCCAGAATGACTAGGCTACCATCCATTGGAGTAACAAAGATATCGACAACAGACAACCTTCCATAATGACAAGGCTACCATCCATTGGAGTGAGAAAAATCTCGAAAACAGACTATCTTCCATAATGACAAGTCTACCATCCATTGGAATGACAAAAATCTCGACAATAGACTACCTTCCATAATTACTAGGCTACCATCCATTAGATTAACAAAGATATCGACAACAGACTACCTTCTATAATGCCAAGGCTACCATACATTGTAATAACAAAAATCTCGACAACAAACTACCTTCAATAATGACAACGCTACCATACATTGTAGTAACAAAACTCTCGACAACAGTCTAACCTCCATAATGACAAGGCTACCATCCATTGGAGTAACTAAAATATCGATAATAGACTACCTTCCATAATGACAAGGCTACCATCCATTGGAGTAACAAAAATGTCGACAACAAACTACATTCGATAATGACAAGGCTACCATCCATTAGACTAACAAAAATCTCGACAACAGACTACCTTCCATAATGACAAGGCTACGATCCATTAGAGTAACAAAAATTTCGACAACAGACTACCTTCTATAATGATAAGGCTACCATCCATTGGAGTAATGAAAATATCAACAAGAGACTACCTTCCATAATGACAAGGCTACCATGCATTGGAGTAATGAAAATATCAACAAGAGACTACCTTCCATAATTACAAGGCTACCATCCATTGGAGTAACAAAAATCTCACCAACAGACTACCTTCCATAATTACAAGGCTACCATCCATTGGAGTAACAAAAATCTCACCAACAGACTACCTTCCATAATGACAAGGCTACCATCCATTGGAGTGACAAAAATCTAGACAATAGACTACCTTCCATAATGACAAGGCTACCATCCATTGGAGTAAAAAAATCTCGACAACAAACTACCTTCCATAATGACAAGGCTACCATCCATTGGAGTAACAAAAATCTCGACAACAAACTACCTTACATAACGACAAGGCTACCATCCATTGGAATAGGAAAAATATCGACAACAAACTACGTTCCATAATGACAAGGCTACCATCCATTGGAGTAACAAAATTGTCGACAACTGACTACCTTCCATAATGACAAGGCTACCATCCATTGGAGTAACAAAAATATCGACAACAGACTACCTTACATAATGAAAAGCCTACCATCCATTGGAGTAACAAAAATCACGACAACAAAATACATTCCATAATGACTAGGCTACCATCCATTGGAGTAACAAAGATATCGACAACAGACAACCTTCCATAATGACAAGGCTACCATCCATTGGAGTGAGAAAAATATCGATAACAGACTACCTTTCACAATGACAAGGCTACCATCCATTGGAGTGACAAAAATCTCGACAATAAACTACCTTCCATAATGACTAGGCTACCATCCATTGGAGTAATGAAAATATCAACAAGAGACTACCTTCCATAATGACAAGGCTACCATGCATTGGAGTAATGAAAATATCAACAAGAGACTACCTTCCATATTTACAAGGCTACCATCCATTGGAGTAACAAAAATCTCACCAACAGACTACCTTCCATAATGACAAGGCTACCATCCATTGGAGTGACAAAAATCTCGACAATAGACTACCTTCCATAATGACAAGGCTACCATCCATTGGAGTAAAAAAATCTAGACAACAAACTACCTTCCATAATGACAAGGCTACCATCCATTGGAGTAACAAAAATCTCGACAACAAACTACCTTCCATAATGACAAGGCTACCATCCATTGGAATAACAAAAATATCGAAAACAAACTACATTCCATAATGACAAGTCTACCATCCATTGGATTGACAAAAATCTCGACAATAGACTACCTTCCATAATGAAAAGGATACCATCCTTTGGAGTAACTAAAATATCTACAACAAAATACCTTCCATAATGACTAGGCTACCATCCATTGGAGTAACAAAGATATCGACAATAGACTACCTTCCATAATGACAAGGCTACCATCCATTGGAGTGAAAAAAATCTCGAAAATAGACTACCTTCCATATTGGAAAGGCTACCATCCATTAGAGTGACAAAGATATCGACAACAGACTACCTTCTATAATGACAAGGCTACCATATATTGTAATAACAAAAATCTCGACAACAAACTACCTTCCATAAGGACAAGGCTACCATACATTGTAGTAACAAAAATCTCGACAATAGTCTACCTTTAATAATGACAAGGCTACCATCCATTGGGGTCACAAAAATATCGACAACAAACGACCTTCCATAATGACAAGTCTACCATCCATTGGAGTAACAAAAATCTCGACAACAGAATACCTACCATTATGACTAGGCTACGATCCATTAGAGTAACAAAGATATCGACAGCAGATTACCTTCTATAATGACAAGGCTACCATCCATTGGAGTGACAAAAATCTCGCCAACAGACTACCTTCCATAATGTCAAGGCTACCATCCATTGGAATGACAAAAATCTCGATAATAGACTACCTTCCATAATGACAAGGCTACAATCCATTGGAGTAACAAAATATCGACAACAAACTACCTTCCATAATGACAAGGCTACCATCCATTGGAGTAACAAAAATGTCGACAACAAACTACCTTCCATAACGACAAGGCTACCATCAATTGGAATAGGAAAAATATCGACAACAAACTACGTTCCATAATGACAAGGCTATCATCCATTGGAGTAACAAAAATGTCGACAACAGACAACCTTCCATAATGACAAGGCTACCATCCATTGGAGTAACAAAAATATCGACAACAGACTACCTTACATAATGAAAAGCCTACCATATATTAGAGTAACAAAAATCACGACAACAGAATACCTTCCATAATGGCTAGGCTACCATCCCATGGAGTAACAAAGATATCGACAACAGACAACCTTCCATAATGACAAGGCTACCATCCATTGGAGTGAGAAAAATATCGAAAACAGAATACCTTCCATAATGACACGGCTACCATCCATTGGAGTGACAAAAATCTCGACAACAGACTACCTTCGATAATGACAAGGCTACCATCCATTAGAGTAACAAAAATCTCGACAACATACTACCTTCCATAATTACAAGGCTATGATCCATTAGAGTAACAAAAATTTGGACAACAGACTAACTTCAATAATGACAAGGCTACCATCCATTGGAGTAATGAACATATCACCAAGAGACTACCTTCCATAATGACAAGGCTACCATGCATTGGAGTAATGAAAATATCAACAAGAGACTACCTTTCATAATTACAAGGCTACCATCCATTGGAGTAACAAAAATCTCACCAACAGACAACCTTCCATAATGACAAGGCTACCATCCATTGGAGTGACAAAAATATCGACAATAGACTACCTTCCATAATGACAAGGCTACCATCCATTGGAGTAACAAAACTCGACAACAAACTACCTTCCATAATGACAAGGCTAACATCCATTAGAGTAACAAAGATATCGACAACAGACTACCTTCTATAATGACAAGGCTACCATATATTGTAATAACAAAAATCTCGACAACAAACTACCTTCCACAAGGACAAGGCTACCATACATTGGAGTAACAAAAATTTCGACAATAGAGTACCTTCCATAATGATAAGGCTACCATCCATTGGAGTAAATAAAATATCAACAAGAGACTACCTTCCATAATGACAAGGCTACCATGCATTGGAGTAATGAAAATATCAACAAGAGACTACCTTCCATAATTACAAGGCTTCCATCCATTGGAGTAACAAAAATCTCACCAACAGACTACATTCCATAATGACAAGGCTACCATCCATTGGAGTGACAAAAATCTCGAAAATAGACTACCTTCCATAATGACAAGGCTACCATCCATTGGATTAACAAAAACCTCGACAACAAACTACCTTCCATAATGACAAGGCTACCATCCATTGGAATAACAAAAATATCGACAACAAAATACATTCCATAATGACAAGTCTACCATCCATTGGATTGACAAAAATCTCGACAATAGGCTACCTTCCATAATGAAAAGGCTACCATCCATTGGAGTAACTAAAATATCTACAACAAAATACCTTCCATAATGACTAGGCTACCATCCATTGGAGTAACAAAGATATCGACAACAGACTACCTTCCATAATGACAAGGCTACCATCCATTGGAGTGAAAAAAATCTCGAAAACAGACTACCTTCCATAATGGCAAGGCTACCATCCACTGGAGTGACAAAAATATCGATAATAGACTACCTTCCATAATGACTAGGCTAACATCCATTAGAGTAACAAAGATATCGAAAACAGACTACCATCCATAACGACAAGGCTACCATCCATTGGAATAATAAAAATATCGACAATAAACTACGTTCCATAATGACAAGGCTACCATCCATTGGAGTAACAAAAATGTCGATAACATACTACCTTCAATAATGACAAGGCTACCATCCATTGGAGTAACAAAAATATGGACAACATACTACCTTACATAATGAAATGCCTACCATCCATTGGAGTAACAAAAAACACGACAACATAATACCTTCCATAATGACAAGGCTACCATCCATTGGAGTAACAAAAATCTCGACAACAAACTACCTTCCATAATGACAAGGCTACCATCCATTGGAATAACAAAAATATCGAAAACAAACTACATTCCATAATGACAAGTCTACCATCCATTGGATTGACAAAAATCTCGACAATAGACTACCTTCCATAATGAAAAGGATACCATCCTTTGGAGTAACTAAAATATCTACAACAAAATACCTTCCATAATGACTAGGCTACCATCCATTGGAGTAACAAAGATATCGACAATAGACTACCTTCCATAATGACAAGGCTACCATCCATTGGAGTGAAAAAAATCTCGAAAATAGACTACCTTCCATATTGGAAAGGCTACCATCCATTAGAGTGACAAAGATATCGACAACAGACTACCTTCTATAATGACAAGGCTACCATATATTGTAATAACAAAAATCTCGACAACAAACTACCTTCCATAAGGACAAGGCTACCATACATTGTAGTAACAAAAATCTCGACAATAGTCTACCTTTAATAATGACAAGGCTACCATCCATTGGGGTCACAAAAATATCGACAACAAACGACCTTCCATAATGACAAGTCTACCATCCATTGGAGTAACAAAAATCTCGACAACAGAATACCTACCATTATGACTAGGCTACGATCCATTAGAGTAACAAAGATATCGACAGCAGATTACCTTCTATAATGACAAGGCTACCATCCATTGGAGTGACAAAAATCTCGCCAACAGACTACCTTCCATAATGTCAAGGCTACCATCCATTGGAATGACAAAAATCTCGATAATAGACTACCTTCCATAATGACAAGGCTACAATCCATTGGAGTAACAAAATATCGACAACAAACTACCTTCCATAATGACAAGGCTACCATCCATTGGAGTAACAAAAATGTCGACAACAAACTACCTTCCATAACGACAAGGCTACCATCAATTGGAATAGGAAAAATATCGACAACAAACTACGTTCCATAATGACAAGGCTATCATCCATTGGAGTAACAAAAATGTCGACAACAGACAACCTTCCATAATGACAAGGCTACCATCCATTGGAGTAACAAAAATATCGACAACAGACTACCTTACATAATGAAAAGCCTACCATATATTAGAGTAACAAAAATCACGACAACAGAATACCTTCCATAATGGCTAGGCTACCATCCCATGGAGTAACAAAGATATCGACAACAGACAACCTTCCATAATGACAAGGCTACCATCCATTGGAGTGAGAAAAATATCGAAAACAGAATACCTTCCATAATGACACGGCTACCATCCATTGGAGTGACAAAAATCTCGACAACAGACTACCTTCGATAATGACAAGGCTACCATCCATTAGAGTAACAAAAATCTCGACAACATACTACCTTCCATAATTACAAGGCTATGATCCATTAGAGTAACAAAAATTTGGACAACAGACTAACTTCAATAATGACAAGGCTACCATCCATTGGAGTAATGAACATATCACCAAGAGACTACCTTCCATAATGACAAGGCTACCATGCATTGGAGTAATGAAAATATCAACAAGAGACTACCTTTCATAATTACAAGGCTACCATCCATTGGAGTAACAAAAATCTCACCAACAGACAACCTTCCATAATGACAAGGCTACCATCCATTGGAGTGACAAAAATATCGACAATAGACTACCTTCCATAATGACAAGGCTACCATCCATTGGAGTAACAAAACTCGACAACAAACTACCTTCCATAATGACAAGGCTAACATCCATTAGAGTAACAAAGATATCGACAACAGACTACCTTCTATAATGACAAGGCTACCATATATTGTAATAACAAAAATCTCGACAACAAACTACCTTCCACAAGGACAAGGCTACCATACATTGGAGTAACAAAAATTTCGACAATAGAGTACCTTCCATAATGATAAGGCTACCATCCATTGGAGTAAATAAAATATCAACAAGAGACTACCTTCCATAATGACAAGGCTACCATGCATTGGAGTAATGAAAATATCAACAAGAGACTACCTTCCATAATTACAAGGCTTCCATCCATTGGAGTAACAAAAATCTCACCAACAGACTACATTCCATAATGACAAGGCTACCATCCATTGGAGTGACAAAAATCTCGAAAATAGACTACCTTCCATAATGACAAGGCTACCATCCATTGGATTAACAAAAACCTCGACAACAAACTACCTTCCATAATGACAAGGCTACCATCCATTGGAATAACAAAAATATCGACAACAAAATACATTCCATAATGACAAGTCTACCATCCATTGGATTGACAAAAATCTCGACAATAGGCTACCTTCCATAATGAAAAGGCTACCATCCATTGGAGTAACTAAAATATCTACAACAAAATACCTTCCATAATGACTAGGCTACCATCCATTGGAGTAACAAAGATATCGACAACAGACTACCTTCCATAATGACAAGGCTACCATCCATTGGAGTGAAAAAAATCTCGAAAACAGACTACCTTCCATAATGGCAAGGCTACCATCCACTGGAGTGACAAAAATATCGATAATAGACTACCTTCCATAATGACTAGGCTAACATCCATTAGAGTAACAAAGATATCGAAAACAGACTACCATCCATAACGACAAGGCTACCATCCATTGGAATAATAAAAATATCGACAATAAACTACGTTCCATAATGACAAGGCTACCATCCATTGGAGTAACAAAAATGTCGATAACATACTACCTTCAATAATGACAAGGCTACCATCCATTGGAGTAACAAAAATATGGACAACATACTACCTTACATAATGAAATGCCTACCATCCATTGGAGTAACAAAAAACACGACAACATAATACCTTCCATAATGACAAGGCTACCATCCATTGGAGTAACAAAAATCTCGACAACAAACTACCTTCCATAATGACAAGGCTACCATCCATTGGAATAACAAAAATATCGAAAACAAACTACATTCCATAATGACAAGTCTACCATCCATTGGATTGACAAAAATCTCGACAATAGACTACCTTCCATAATGAAAAGGATACCATCCTTTGGAGTAACTAAAATATCTACAACAAAATACCTTCCATAATGACTAGGCTACCATCCATTGGAGTAACAAAGATATCGACAATAGACTACCTTCCATAATGACAAGGCTACCATCCATTGGAGTGAAAAAAATCTCGAAAATAGACTACCTTCCATATTGGAAAGGCTACCATCCATTAGAGTGACAAAGATATCGACAACAGACTACCTTCTATAATGACAAGGCTACCATATATTGTAATAACAAAAATCTCGACAACAAACTACCTTCCATAAGGACAAGGCTACCATACATTGTAGTAACAAAAATCTCGACAATAGTCTACCTTTAATAATGACAAGGCTACCATCCATTGGGGTCACAAAAATATCGACAACAAACTACCTTCCATAATGACAAGTCTACCATCCATTGGAGTAACAAAAATCTCGACAACAGAATACCTACCATTATGACTAGGCTACGATCCATTAGAGTAACAAAGATATCGACAGCAGATTACCTTCTATAATGACAAGGCTACCATCCATTGGAGTGACAAAAATCTCGCCAACAGACTACCTTCCATAATGTCAAGGCTACCATCCATTGGAATGACAAAAATCTCGATAATAGACTACCTTCCATAATGACAAGGCTACAATCCATTGGAGTAACAAAATATCGACAACAAACTACCTTCCATAATGACAAGGCTACCATCCATTGGAGTAACAAAAATGTCGACAACAAACTACCTTCCATAACGACAAGGCTACCATCAATTGGAATAGGAAAAATATCGACAACAAACTACGTTCCATAATGACAAGGCTATCATCCATTGGAGTAACAAAAATGTCGACAACAGACAACCTTCCATAATGACAAGGCTACCATCCATTGGAGTAACAAAAATATCGACAACAGACTACCTTACATAATGAAAAGCCTACCATATATTAGAGTAACAAAAATCACGACAACAGAATACCTTCCATAATGGCTAGGCTACCATCCCATGGAGTAACAAAGATATCGACAACAGACAACCTTCCATAATGACAAGGCTACCATCCATTGGAGTGAGAAAAATATCGAAAACAGAATACCTTCCATAATGACACGGCTACCATCCATTGGAGTGACAAAAATCTCGACAACAGACTACCTTCGATAATGACAAGGCTACCATCCATTAGAGTAACAAAAATCTCGACAACATACTACCTTCCATAATTACAAGGCTATGATCCATTAGAGTAACAAAAATTTGGACAACAGACTAACTTCAATAATGACAAGGCTACCATCCATTGGAGTAATGAAAATATCACCAAGAGACTACCTTCCATAATGACAAGGCTACCATGCATTGGAGTAATGAAAATATCAACAAGAGACTACCTTTCATAATTACAAGGCTACCATCCATTGGAGTAACAAAAATCTCACCAACAGACAACCTTCCATAATTACAAGGCTACCATTCATTGGAGTGACAAAAATATCGACAATAGACTACCTTCCATAATGACAAGGCTACCATCCATTGGAGTAACAAAACTCGACAACAAACTACCTTCCATAATGACAAGGCTAACATCCATTAGAGTAACAAAGATATCGACAACAGACTACCTTCTATAATGACAAGGCTACCATATATTGTAATAACAAAAATCTCGACAACAAACTACATTCCACAAGGACAAGGCTACCATACATTGGAGTAACAAAAATTTCGACAATAGACTACCTTCCATAATGATAAGGCTACCATCCATTGGAGTAAATAAAATATCAACAAGAGACTACCTTCCATAATGACAAGGCTACCATGCATTGGAGTAATGAAAATATCAACAAGAGACTACCTTCCATAATTACAAGGCTTCCATCCATTGGAGTAACAAAAATCTCACCAACAGACTACATTCCATAATGACAAGGCTACCATCCATTGGAGTGACAAAAATCTCGAAAATAGACTACCTTCCATAATGACAAGGCTACCATCCATTGGATTAACAAAAACCTCGACAACAAACTACCTTCCATAATGACAAGGCTACCATCCATTGGAATAACAAAAATATCGACAACAAAATACATTCCATAATGACAAGTCTACCATCCATTGGATTGACAAAAATCTCGACAATAGACTACCTTCCATAATGAAAAGGCTACCATCCATTGGAGTAACTAAAATATCTACAACAAAATACCTTCCATAATGACTAGGCTACCATCCATTGGAGTAACAAAGATATCGACAACAGACTACCTTCCATAATGACAAGGCTACCATCCATTGGAGTGAAAAAAATCTCGAAAACAGACTACCTTCCATAATGGCAAGGCTACCATCCACTGGAGTGACAAAAATATCGATAATAGACTACCTTCCATAATGACTAGGCTAACATCCATTAGAGTAACAAAGATATCGAAAACAGACTACCATCCATAACGACAAGGCTACCATCCATTGGAATAATAAAAATATCGACAATAAACTACGTTCCATAATGACAAGGCTACCATCCATTGGAGTAACAAAAATGTCGATAACATACTACCTTCAATAATGACAAGGCTACCATCCATTGGAGTAACAAAAATATGGACAACATACTACCTTACATAATGAAATGCCTACCATCCATTGGAGTAACAAAAAACACGACAACATAATACCTTCTAGAATGACTAGGCTACCATCCATTTAAGTAACAAAGATATCGACAACAGACAACCTTCCATAATGACAAGGCTACCATCCATTGGAGTGAGAAAAATCTCGAAAATAGACTATCTTCAATAATGACAAGTCTACCATCCATTGGAATGACAAAAATCTCGACAATAGACTACCTTCCATAATGACTAGGCTACCATCCATTAGATTAACAAAGATATCGACAACAGACTACCTTCTATAATGCCAAGGCTACCATACATTGTAATAACAAAAATCTCGACAACAAACTACCTTCAATAATGACAACGCTACCATACATTGTAGTAACAAAAATCTCGACAACAATCTAACTTCCATAATGACAAGGCTACCATCCATTGGAGTAACTAAAATATCGATAATAGACTACCTTCCATAATGACAAGGCTACCATCCATTGGAGTAACAAAAATGTCGACAACAAAATACATTCGATAATGACAAGGCTACCATCCATTAGACTAACAAAAATCTCGACAACAGACTACCTTCCATAATGACAAGGCTACGATCCATTAGAGTAACAAAAATTTCGACAACAGACTACCTTCTATAATGATAAGGCTACCATCCATTGGAGTAATGAAAATATCAACAAGAGACTACCTTCCATAATGACAAGGCTACCATGCATTGGAGTAATGAAAATATCAACAAGAGACTACCTTCTATAATTACAAGGCTATCATCCATTGGAGTAACAAAAATCTCACCAAAAGACTACCTTCCATAATGACAAGGCTACCATCCATTGGAGTGACAAAAATCTCGAAAATAGACTACCTTCCATAATGACAAGGCAACCATCCATTGGAGTAGTAAAATATCGACAACAAAATACATTCCATAATGACAAGTCTACCATCCATGGGATTGACAAAAATCTCGACAATAGACTACCTTCCATAATGACAAGGCTACCATCCATTGGAATAACAAAAATATCGACAACAAAATACATTCCATAATGACAAGTCTACCATCCATTGGATTGACAAAAATCTCGACAATAGAATACCTTCCATAATGAAAAGGCTACCATCCATTGGAGTAACTAAAATATCTACAACAAAATACCTTCCATAACGACTAGGCTACCATCCATTGGAGTAACAAAGATATCGACAACAGACTACCTTCCATAATGACAAGGCTACCATCCATTGGAGTGAAAAAAATCTCGAAAACAGACTACCTTCCATAATGGCAAGGCTACCATCCACTGGAGTGACAAAAATATCGATAATAGACTACCTTCCATAATGACTAGGCTAACATCCATTAGAGTAACAAAGATATCGACAACAGACTACCATCCATAACGACAAGGCTACCATCCATTGGAATAATAAAAATATCGACAATAAACTACGTTCCATAATGACAAGGCTACCATCCATTGGAGTAACAAAAATGTCGATAACATACTACCTTCAATAATGACAAGGCTACCATCCATTGGAGTAACAAAAATATGGACAACAGACTACCTTACATAATGAAATGCCTACCATCCATTGGAGTAACAAAAAACACGACAACATAATACCTTCCAGAATGACTAGGCTACCATCCATTGGAGTAACAAAGATATCGACAACAGACAACCTTCCATAATGACAAGGCTACCATCCATTGGAGTGAGAAAAATCTCGAAAACAGACTATCTTCCATAATGACAAGTCTACCATCCATTGGAATGACAAAAATCTCGACAATAGACTACCTTCCATAATGACTAGGCTACCATCCATTAGATTAACAAAGATATCGACAACAGACTACCTTCTATAATGCCAAGGCTACCATACATTGTAATAACAAAAATCTCGACAACAAACTACCTTCAATAATGACAACGCTACCATACATTGTAGTAACAAAAATCTCGACAACAATCTAACTTCCATAATGACAAGGCTACCATCCATTGGAGTAACTAAAATATCGATAATAGACTACCTTCCATAATGACAAGGCTACCATCCATTGGAGTAACAAAAATGTCGACAACAAAATACATTCGATAATGACAAGGCTACCATCCATTAGACTAACAAAAATCTCGACAACAGACTACCTTCCATAATGACAAGGCTACGATCCATTAGAGTAACAAAAATTTCGACAACAGACTACCTTCTATAATGATAAGGCTACCATCCATTGGAGAAATGAAAATATCAACAAGAGACTACCTTCCATAATGACAAGGCTACCATGCATTGGAGTAATGAAAATATCAACAAGAGACTATCTTCTATAATTACAAGGCTACCATTCATTGGAGTAACAAAAATCTCACCAACAGACTACCTTCCATAATGACAAGGCTACCATCCATTGGAGTGACAAAAATCTCGAAAATAGACTACCTTCCATAATGACAAGGCAACCATCCATTGGAGTAGTAAAATCTCGACAATAAACTACCTTCCATAATGATAAGGCTACCATCCATTGGATTAACAAAAACCTCGACAACAAACTACCTTCCATAATGACAAGGCTACCATCCATTGGAATAACAAAAATATCGACAACAAAATACATTCCATAATGACAAGTCTACCATCCATTGGATTGACAAAAATCTCGATAATAGACTACCTTCCTTAATGAAAAGGCTACCATCCATTGGAGTAACTAAAATATCTACAACAAAATACCTTCCATAATGACTAGGCTACCATCCATTGGAGTAACAAAGATATCGACAACAGACTACCTTCCATAATGACAAGGCTACCATCCATTGGAGTGAAAAAAATCTGGAAACAGACTACCTTCCATAATGGCAAGGCTACCATCCACTAGAGTGACAAAAGTATCGATAATAGACTACCTTCCATAATGACTAGGCTAACATCCATTAGAGTAACAAAGATATCGACAACAGACTACCATCCATAACGACAAGGCTACCATCCATTGGAATAATAAAAATATCGACAATAAACTACGTTCCATAATGACAAGGCTACCATCCATTGGAGTAACAAAAATGTCGATAACATACTACCTTCAATAATGACAAGGCTACCATCCATTGGAGTAACAAAAATATGGACAACAGACTACCTTACATAATGAAATGCCTACCATCCATTGGAGTAACAAAAAACACGACAACATAATACCTTCCAGAATGACTAGGCTACCATCCATTGGAGTAACAAAGATATCGACAACAGACAAACTTCCATAATGACAAGGCTACCATCCATTGGAGTGAGAAAAATCTCGAAAATAGACTATCTTCCATAATGACAAGTCTACCATCCATTCGAATGACAAAAATCTCGACAATAGACTACCTTCCATAATGACTAGGCTACCATCCATTAGATTAACAAAGATATCGACAACAGACTACCTTCTATAATGCCAAGGCTACCATATATTGTAATAACAAAAATCTCGACAACAAACTACCTTTAATAATGACAACGCTACCATACATTGTAGTAACAAAAATCTCGACAACAATCTAACTTCCATAATGACAAGGCTACCATCCATTGGAGTAACTAAAATATCGATAATAGACTACCTTCCATAATGACAAGGCTACCATCCATTGGAGTAACAAAAATGTCGACAACAAAATACATTCGATAATGACAAGGCTACCATCCATTAGACTAACAAAAATCTCGACAACAGACTACCTTCCATAATGACAAGGCTACGATCCATTAGAGTAACAAAAATTTCGACAACAGACTACCTTCTATAATGATAAGGCTACCATCCATTGGAGTAATGAAAATATCAACAAGAGACTACCTTCCATAATGACAAGGCTACCATGCATTGGAGTAATGAAAATATCAACAAGAGACTACCTTCTATAATTACAAGGCTACCATCCATTGGAGTAACCAAAATCTCACCAACAGACTACCTTCCATAATGACAAGGCTACCATCCATTGGAGTGACAAAAATCTCGAAAATAGACTACCTTCCATAATGACAAGGCAACCATCCATTGGAGTAGTAAAATCTCGACAATAAACTACCTTCCATAATGACAAGGCTACCATCCATTGGATTAACAAAAACCTCGACAACAAACTACCTTCCATAATGACAAGGCTACCATCCATTGGAATAACAAAAATATCGACAACAAAATACATTCCATAATGACAAGTCTACCATCCATTGGATTGACAAAAATCTCGACAATAGACTACCTTCCATAATGAAAAGGCTACCATCCATTGGAGTAACTAAAATATCTACAACAAAATACCTTCCATAATGACTAGGCTACCATCCATTGGAGTAACAAAGATATCGACAACAGACTACCTTCCATAATGACAAGGCTACCATCCATTGGAGTGAAAAAAATCTTGAAAACAGACTACCTTCCATAATGGCAAGGCTACCATTCACTGGAGTGACAAAAATATCGATAATAGACTACCTTCCATAATGACTAGGCTAACATCCATTAGAGTAACAAAGATATCGACAACAGACTACCATCCATAACGACAAGGCTACCATCCATTGGAATAATAAAAATATCGACAATAAACTATGTTCCATAATGACAAGGCTACCATCCATTGGAGTAACAAAAATGTCGACAACATACTACCTTCAATAATGACAAGGCTACCATCCATTGGAGTAACAAAAATATGGACAACAGACTACCTTACATAATGAAATGCCTACCATCCATTGGAGTAACAAAAAACACGACAACATAATACGTTCCAGAATGACTAGGCTACCATCCATTGGAGTAACAAAGATATCGACAACAAACAACCTTCCATAATGACAAGGCTACCATCCATTGGAGTGAGAAAAATCTCGAAAACAGACTATCTTCCATAATGACAAGTCTACCATCCATTGGAATGACAAAAATCTCGACAATAGACTACCTTCCATAATGACTAGGCTACCATCCATTAGATTAACAAAGATATCGACAACAGACTACCTTCTATAATGCCAAGGCTACCATACATTGTAATAACAAAAATCTCGACAACAAACTACCTTCAATAATGACAATGCTACCATACATTGTAGTAACAAAAATCTCGACAACAATCTAACTTCCATAATGACAAGGCTACCATCCATTGGAGTAACTAAAATAACGATAATAGACTACCTTCCATAAATACAAGGCTACCATCCATTGGAGTAACAAAAATGTCGACAACAAAATACATTCGATAATGACAAGGCTACCATCCATTAGACTAACAAAAATCTCGACAACAGACTACCTTCCATAATGACAAGGCTACGATCCATTAGAGTAACAAAAATTTCGACAACAGACTACCTTCTATAATGATAAGGCTACCATCCATTGGAGTAATGAAAATATCAACAAGAGACTACCTTCCATAATAACAAGGCTACCATGCATTGGAGTAATGAAAATATCAACAAGAGACTACCTTCCATAATTACAAGGCTACCATCCATTGGAGTAACAAAAATCTCACCAACAGGCTACCTTCAATAATTACAAGGCTACCATCCATTGGAGTAACAAAAATCTCACCAACAGACTACCTTCCATAATGACAAGGCTACCATCCATTGGAGTGACAAAAATCTAGACAATAGACTACCTTCCATAATGACAAGGCTACCATCCATTGGAGTAAAAAAATCTCGACAACAAACTACCTTCCATAATGACAAGGCTACCATCCATTGGAGTAGCAAAAATCTCCACAACAAACTACCTTACATAACGACAAGGCTACCATCCATTGGAATAGGAAAAATATCAACAACAAACTACGTTCCATAATGACAAGGCTACCATCCATTGGAGTAACAAAAATGTCGACAATTGACTACCTTCCATAATGACATGGCTACCATCCATTGGAGTAACAAAAATATCGACAACAGACTACCTTACATAATGAAAAGCCTACCATCCATTGGAGTAACAAAAATCACGACAACAAAATACATTCCATAATGACTAGGCTACCATCCATTGGAGTAACAAAGATATTGACAACAGACAACCTTCCATAATGACAAGGCTACCATCCATTGGAGTGAGAAAAATATCGATAACAAACTACCTTTCACAATGACAAGGCTACCATCCATTGGAGTGACAAAAATCTCGACAATAAACTACCTTCGATAATGAATAGGCTACCATCCAATGGAGTAATGAAAATATCAACAAGAGACTACCTTCCATATGAAGGAAAATTGCGATCAAAACGCAGCGGAATATAAAATTTTCCTTTAGAGATCCTTACGAATGAGCATGGTCAGTGATAGAAAGTTTTACCTCTTGTGGCGATTCAGACCTTTGATGTCGTGATCACGAGCGTTGATGAAGAACAACGCCTCTACTCAGTCCACACGAACAGATTGCTTCCGGTCACAGTGCTAGCTGATCACGAACGGAAACCTTGAGTGAGAGAGAGAGTCAAAAACGAAAATGCATCAAGTGAAAAAACTTCATCACAAGGGATCTATTTATGGAATCACTCGTGTGGGCTATAAGCTAAAAGCCCAATTAAGGCTATAAGCTAAAAGCCCAATTAAGCTTATGGACATCATACCTTATGATGTACCATATATCACTCATCCACGTGGTACCTTACCACTTTCCGTATTACACTTAAGTGCACCGTACCTTACGGTGTTCCTTATTTATTCTATCTCTCATCAACCTGTCCTTATGTGTGTGACCCTGTAGGTTTTCGCGACGTTGGCAATTATATTAAATTACACATTTAATATAATAAACAGTGAGCGGTATCTAGCAACACTTCACTGTTACCCAAGTCACGAAAATGTCATGTGATCTGACCAAACCTTTTCCGTGATAATATTTGTGTTGTACAATTACCCTTTTGCCCTCATGTCTATATTGAACACAAGGCATACACTGTGTCACCCTTGTCCAGTTCAATATTGGGCCCTTAGACATTTATCCTGTTATGCAGGATGAGCAAATTCCATCTAGGTCACTCATGTCCCTTAGCATGCTTTGTGAAGTACCCATCAACCATCTTTATAGTCATCCAGTTACGGATGACGTTTGATCAGCAATAAAATACTTGACTCTACATCTAGGGTCCATAGTGGTTTCAGGTCGAAGGGTGGTATACACCATTATCATCATGAGAATAACTTATGACACTTTGCATAACATTCTATGTAGTATTCTCATAACGGGTCAATCCAGTATAAATATTACTCCTAATATTCATACCTATGTCAAGACTTGATAACTCCTTATCTATGATCCATGAGATGTGATCATCAATCTATCTTCATAATAATCTTAATGCTTTAATGTTATCCCACTTCACATTAAAGCTTGACTATGGATACTTTAAGAATAGTTTCTTATGTTTAATAGGATCTCATGATTAAGTCACACTTAACATTTCATTAAACCAATAAACCATTCTAGGGACTTTATTATTTTGGAAAACATAATAAAGAAATGCCTTTTATTATTAATAAATAATTCGATACAAGTACCAAAAGTATTGGCCTCTAGGGCTTACACCAACACCATAATGACAAGGCTACCATGCATTGGAGTAATGAAAATATCAACAAGAGACTACCTTCCATAATTACAAGGCTACCATCCATTGGAGTAACAAAAATCTTACCAACAGACTACCTTCCATAATGACAAGGCTACCATCCATTGGAGTGACAAAAATCTCGACAATAGACTACCTTCCATAATGACAAGGCTACCATCCATTGGAGTAGAAAAATCTCGACAACAAACTACCTTCCATAATGACAAGGCTACCTTCCATTGGAGTGACAAAAATCTCGACAACAGACTACCTTCCATAATGATAAGGCTACCATCCATTGGAGTAATGAAAATATCAATAAGAGACTACCTTCCATAATGACAAGGCTACCATGCATTGGAGTAATGAAAATATCAACAAGAGACTACCTTCCATAATTACAAGGCTACCATCCATTGGAGTAACAAAAATCTCACCAACAGAATACCTTCCATAATGACAAGGCTACCATCCATTGGAATGACAAAAATCTCGACAATAGACTACCTTCCATAATGACTAGGCTACCATCCATTAGATTAACAAAGATATCGACAACAGACTACCTTCTATAATGCCAAGGCTACCATACATTGTAATAACAAAAATCTCGACAACAAACTACCTTCAATAATGACAACGCTACCATACATTGTAGTAACAAAAATCTCGACAACAATCTAACTTCCATAATGACAAGGCTACCATCCATTGGAGTAACTAAAATATCGATAATAGACTACCTTCCATAATGACAAGGCTACCATCCATTGGAGTAACAAAAATGTCGACAACAAAATACATTCGATAATGACAAGGCTACCATCCATTAGACTAACAAAAATCTCGACAACAGACTACCTTCCATAATGACAAGGCTACGATCCATAAGAGTAACAAAAATTTCGACAACAGACTACCTTCTATAATGATAAGGCTACCATCCATTGGAGTAATGAAAATATCAACAAGAGACTACCTTCCATAATGACAAGGCTACCATGCATTGGAGTAATGAAAATATCAACAAGAGACTACCTTCCATAATTACAAGGCTACCATCCATTGGAGTAACAAAAATCTCACAAACAGACTACCTTCCATAATGACAAGGCTACCATCCATTGGAGTGACAAAAATCTCGAAAATAGACTACCTTCCATAATGACAAGGCAACCATCCATTGGAGTAGTAAAATCTCGACAATAAACTACCTTCCATAATGACAAGGCTACCATCCATTAGAATAACAAAAACCTCGACAACAAACTACCTTCCATAATGACAAGGCTACCATCCATTGGAATAACAAAAATATCGACAACAAAATACATTCCATAATGACAAGTCTACCATCCATTGGATTGACAAAAATCTCGACAATAGACTACCTTCCATAATGAAAAGGCTACCATCCATTGGAGTAACTAAAATATCTACAACAAAATACCTTCCATAATGACTAGGCTACCATCCATTGGAGTAACAAAGATATCGACAACAGACTACCTTCCATAATGACAAGTCTACCATCCATTGGAGTGAAAAAAATCTCGAAAACAGACTACCTTCCATAATGGCAAGGCTACCATCCACTGGAGTGACAAAAATATCGATAATAGACTACCTTCCATAATGACTAGGCTAACATCCATTAGAGTAACAAAGATATCGACAACAGACTACCATCCATAACGGCAAGGCTACCATCCATTGGAATAATAAAAATATCGACAATAAACTACGTTCCATAATGACAAGGCTACCATCCATTGGAGTAACAAAAATGTCGACAACATACTACCTTCAATAATGACAAGGCTACCATCCATTGGAGTAACAAAAATATGGACAACAGACTACCTTACATAATGAAATGCCTACCATCCATTGGAGTAACAAAAAACACGACAACATAATACCTTCCAGAATGACTAGGCTACCATCCATTGGAGTAACAAAGATATCGACAACAGACAACCTTCCATAATGACAAGGCTACCATCCATTGGAGTGAGAAAAATCTCGAAAACAGACTATCTTCCATAATGACAAGTCTACCATCCATTGGAATGACAAAAATCTCGACAATAGACTACCTTCCATAATGACTAGGCTACCATCCATTAGATTAACAAAGATATCGACAACAGACTACCTTCTATAATGCCAAGGCTACCATACATTGTAATAACAAAAATCTCGACAACAAACTACCTTCAATAATGACAATGCTACCATACATTGTAGTAACAAAAATCTCGACAACAATCTAACTTCCATAATGACAAGGCTACCATCCATTGGAGTAACTAAAATATCGATAATAGACTACCTTCCATAAATACAAGGCTACCATCCATTGGAGTAACAAAAATGTCGACAACAAAATACATTCGATAATGACAAGGCTACCATCCATTAGACTAACAAAAATCTCGACAACAGACTACCTTCCATAATAACAAGGCTACGATCCATTAGAGTAACAAAAATTTCGACAACAGACTACCTTCTATAATGATAAGGCTACCATCCATTGGAGTAATGAAAATATCAACAAGAGACTACCTTCCATAATAACAAGGCTACCATGCATTGGAGTAATGAAAATATCAACAAGAGACTACCTTCCATAATTACAAGGCTACCATCCATTGCAGTAACAAAAATCTCACCAACAGGCTACCTTCCATAATTACAAGGCTACCATCCATTGGAGTAACAAAAATCTCACCAACAGACTACCTTCCATAATGACAAGGCTACCATCCATTGGAGTGACAAAAATCTAGACAATAGACTACCTTCCATAATGACAAGGCTACCATCCATTGGAGTAAAAAAATCTCGACAACAAACTACCTTCCATAATGACAAGGCTACCATCCATTGGAGTAGCAAAAATCTCGACAACAAACTACCTTACATAACGACAAGGCTACCATCCATTGGAATAGGAAAAATATCAACAACAAACTATGTTCCATAATGACAAGGCTACCATCCATTGGAGTAACAAAAATGTCGACAACTGACTACCTTCCATAATGACATGGCTACCATCCATTGGAGTAACAAAAATATCGACAACAGACTACCTTACATAATGAAAAGCCTACCATCCATTGGAGTAACAAAAATCACGACAACAAAATACATTCCATAATGACTAGGCTACCATCCATTGGAGTAACAAAGATATTGACAACAGACAACCTTCCATAATGACAAGGCTACCATCCATTGGAGTGAGAAAAATATCGATAACAGACTACCTTTCACAATGACAAGGCTACCATCCATTGGAGTGACAAAAATCTCGACAATAAACTACCTTCGATAATGAATAGGCTACCATCCAATGGAGTAATGAAAATATCAACAAGAGACTACCTTCCATAATGACAAGGCTACCATGCATTGGAGTAATGAAAATATCAACAAGAGACTACCTTCAATAATTACAAGGCTACCATCCATTGGAGTAACAAAAATCTTACCAACAGACTACCTTCCATAATGACAAGGCTACCATCCATTGGAGTGACAAAAATCTCGACAATAGACTACCTTCCATAATGACAAGGCTACCATCCATTGGAGTAAAAAAATCTCGACAACAAACTACCTTCCATAATGACAAGGCTACCTTCCATTGGAGTGACAAAAATCTCGACAACAGACTACCTTCTATAATGATAAGGCTACCATCCATTGGAGTAATGAAAATATCAATAAGAGACTACCTTCCATAATGACAAGGCTACCATGCATTGGAGTAATGAAAATATCAACAAGAGACTACCTTCCATAATTACAAGGCTACCATCCATTGGAGTAACAAAAATCTCACCAACAGAATACCTTCCATAATGACAAGGCTACCATCCATTGGAATGACAAAAATCTCGACAATAGACTACCTTCCATAATGACTAGGCTACCATCCATTAGATTAACAAAGATATCGACAACAGACTATCTTCTATAATGCCAAGGCTACCATACATTGTAATAACAAAAATCTCGACAACAAACTACCTTCAATAATGACAACGCTACCATACATTGTAGTAACAAAAATCTCGACAACAATCTAACTTCCATAATGACAAGGCTACCATCCATTGGAGTAACTAAAATATCGATAATAGACTACCTTCCATAATGACAAGGCTACCATCAATTGGAGTAACAAAAATGTCGACAACAAAATACATTCGATAATGACAAGGCTACCATCCATTAGACTAACAAAAATCTCGACAACAGACTACCTTCCATAATGACAAGGCTACGATCCATTAGAGTAACAAAAATTTCGACAACAGACTACCTTCTATAATGATAAGGCTACCATCCATTGGAGTAATGAAAATATCAACAAGAGACTACCTTCCATAGTGACAAGGCTACCATGCATTGGAGTAATGAAAATATCAACAAGAGACTACCTTCCATAATTACAAGGCTACCATCCATTGGAGTAACAAAAATCTCACAAACAGACTACCTTCCATAATGACAAGGCTACCATCCATTGGAGTGACAAAAATCTCGAAAATAGACTACCTTCCATAATGACAAGGCAACCATCCATTGGAGTAGTAAAATCTCAACAATAAACTACCTTCCATAATGACAAGGCTACCATCCATTAGAATAACAAAAACCTCGACAACAAACTACCTTCCATAATGACAAGGCTACCATCCATTGGAATAACAAAAATATCGACAACAAAATACATTCCATAATGACAAGTCTACCATCCATTGGATTGACAAAAATCTCGACAATAGACTACCTTCCATAATGAAAAGGCTACCATCCATTGGAGTAACTAAAATATCTACAACAAAATACCTTCCATAATGACTAGGCTACCATCCATTGGAGTAACAAAGATATCGACAACAGACTACCTTCCATAATGACAAGTCTACCATCCATTGGAGTGAAAAAAATCTCGAAAACAGACTACCTTCCATAATGGCAAGGCTACCATCCACTGGAGTGACAAAAATATCGATAATAGACTACCTTCCATAATGACTAGGCTAACATCCATTAGAGTAACAAAGATATCGACAACAGACTACCATCCATAACGGCAAGGCTACCATCCATTGGAATAATAAAAATATCGACAATAAACTACGTTCCATAATGACAAGGCTACCATCCATTGGAGTAACAAAAATGTCGACAACATACTACCTTCAATAATGACAAGGCTACCATCCATTGGAGTAACAAAAATATGGACAACAGACTACCTTACATAATGAAATGCCTACCATCCATTGGAGTAACAAAAAACACGACAACATAATACCTTCCAGAATGACTAGGCTACCATCCATTGGAGTAACAAAGATATCGACAACAGACAACCTTCCATAATGACAAGGCTACCATCCATTGGAGTGAGAAAAATCTCGAAAACAGACTATCTTCCATAATGACAAGTCTACCATCCATTGGAATGACAAAAATCTCGACAATAGACTACCTTCCATAATGACTAGGCTACCATCCATTAGATTAACAAAGATATCGACAACAGACTACCTTCTATAATGCCAAGGCTACCATACATTGTAATAAAAAAAATCTCGACAACAAACTACCTTCAATAATGATAACGCTACCATACATTGTAGTAACAAAAATCACGACAATAATCTAACTTCCATAATGACAAGGCTACCATCCATTGGAGTAACTAAAATATCGATAATAGACTACCTTCCATAATGACAAGGCTACCATCCATTGGAGTAACAAAAATGTCGACAACAAAATACATTCGATAATGACAAGGCTACCATCCATTAGACTAACAAAAATCTCGACAATAGACTACCTTCCATAATGACAAGGCTACGATCCATTAGAGTAACAAAAATTTCGACAACAGACTACCTTCTATAATGATAAGGCTACCATCCATTGGAGTAATGAAAATATCAACAAGAGACTACCATCCATAATGACAAGGCTACCATGCATTGGAGTAATGAAAATATCAACAAGAGACTACCTTCCATAATTACAAGGCTACCATCCATTGGAGTAACAAAAACCTCACCAACAGACTACCTTCCATAATGACAAGTCTACCATCCATTGGAGTGACAAAAATATCGAAAATAGACTACCTTCCATAATGACAAGGCAACCATCCATTGGAGTAGTAAAATCTCGACAATAAACTACCTTCCATAATGACAAGGCTACCATCCATTGGATTAACAAAAACCTCGACAACAAACTACCTTCCATAATGACAAGGCTACCATCCATTGGAATAACAAAAATATCGACAACAAAATACATTCCATAATGACAAGTCTACCATCCATTGGATTGACAAAAATCTCGACAACAGACTACCTTACATAATGAAATGCCTACCATCCATTGGAGTAACAAAAAACACGACAACATAATACCTTCCAGAATGACTAGGCTACCATCCATTGGATTAACAAAGATATCGACAACAGACAACCTTCCATAATGACAAGGCTACCATCCATTGGAGTGAGAAAAATCTCGAAAATAGACTATCTTCCATAATGACAAGTCTACCATCCATTAGATTAACAAAGATATCGACAACAGACTACCTTCTATAATGCCAAGGCTACCATACATTGTAATAACAAAAATCTCGACAACAAACTACCTTCAATAATGATAACGCTACCATACATTGTAGTAACAAAAATCTCGACAACAATCTAACTTCCATAATGACAAGGCTACGATCCTTTGGAGTAACTAAAATATCGATAATAGACTACCTTCCATAATGACAAGGCTACCATCCATTGGAGTAACAAAAATGTCGACAACAAAATACATTCGATAATGACAAGGCTACCATCCATTAGACTAACAAAAATCTCGACAACAGACTACCTTCCATAATGACAAGGCTACGATCCATTAGAGTAACAAAAATTTCGACAACAGACTACCTTCTATAATGATAAGGCTACCATCCATTGGAGTAATGAAAATATCAACAAGAGACTACCTTCCATAATGACAAGGCTACCATGCATTGGAGTAATGAAAATATCAACAAGAGACTACCTTCCATAATTACAAGGCTACCATCCATTGGAGTAAGAAAAATCTCACCAACAGGCTACCTTCCATAATTACAAGGCTACCATCCATTGGAGTAACAAAAATCTCACCAACAGACTACCTTCCATAATGACAAGGCTACCATCCATTGGAGTGACAAAAATCTAGACAATAGACTACCTTCCATAATGACAAGGCTACCATCCATTGGAGTAAAAAAATCTCGACAACAAACTACCTTCCATAATGACAAGGCTACCATCCATTGGAGTAACATAAATCTCGACAACAAACTACCTTACATAACGACAAGGCTACCATCCGTTGGAATAGGAAAAATATCAACAACAAACTACGTTCCATAATGACAAGGCTACCATCCATTGGAGTAACAAAAATGTCGACAGCTGACTACCTTTCATAATGACATGGCTACCATCCATTGGAGTAACAAAAATATCGACAACAGACTACCTTACATAATGAAAAGCCTACCATCCATAGGAGTAACAAAAATCACGACAACAAAATACATTCCATAATGACTAGGCTACCATCCATTGGAGTAACAAAGATATCGACAACAGACAACCTTCCATACTGACAAGGCTACCATCCATTGGAGTGAGAAAAATATCGATAACAGACTACCTTTCACAATGACAAGGCTACCATCCATTGGAGTGACAAAAATCTCGACAATAAACTACCTTCGATAATGAATAGGCTACCATCCATTGGATTAATAAAAATATCAACAAGAGACTACCTTCCATAATGACAAGGCTACCATGCATTGGAGTAATGAAAATATCAACAAGAGACTACCTTCCATTTTTACAAGGCTACCATCCATTTGAGTAACAAAAATCTCACCAACAGACTACCTTCCATAATGACAAGGCTACCATCCATTGGAGTGACAAAAATCTCGACAATAGACTACCTTCCATAATGGCAAGGCTACCATCCATTGGAGTAAAAAAATCTCGACAACAAACTACCTTCCATAATGACAAGGCTACCATCCATTGGAGTGACAAAAATCTCGACAACAGACTACCTTCCATAATGATAAGGCTACCATCCATTGGAGTAATGAAAATATCAATCAGAGACTACCTTCCATAATGACAAGGCTAGCATGCATTGGAGTAATGAAAATATCAATAAGAGACTACCTTCCATAATTACAAGGCTACCATCCATTGGAGTAACAAAAATCTCACCAACAGAATACCTTCCAGAATGACAAGGCTACCATCCATTGGAGTGACAAAAATCTCGACAATAGACTACCTTCCATAATGACAAGTCTACCATCCATTGGATTGACAAAAATCTCGACAATAGACTACCTTCAATAATAAAAAGGATACCATCCATTGGAGTAACTAAAATATCTACAACAAAATACCTTCCATAATGACTAGGCTACCATCCATTGGAGTAACAAAGATATCGACAACAAACTACCTTCCATAATGACAAGTCTACCATCCATTGGATTGACAAAAATCTCGACAATAGACTACCTTCCATATTGGAAAGGCTACCATCCATTAGAGTAACTAAAATATCTACAACAAAATACCTTCCATAATGACTAGGCTACCATCCATTGGAGTAACAAAGATATCGACAACAGACTACCTTCCATAATGACAAGGCTACCATCCATTGGAGTGAAAAAAATCTCGAAAATAGACTACCTTCCATATTGGAAAGGCTACCATCCATTACAGTGACAAAGATATCGACAACAGACTACCTTCTATAATGACAAGGCTACCATATATTGTAATAACAAAAATCTCAACAACAAACTACCTTCCATAAGGACAAGGCTACCATACATTGTAGTAACAAAAATCTCGACAATAGTCTACCTTTAATAATGACAAGGCTACCGTCCATTGGGGTCATAAAAATATCGACAACAAACTACCTTCCATAATGACAAGTCTACCATCCATTGGAGTAACAAAAATCTCGACAACAGAATACCTACCATTATGACTAGGCTACGATCCATTGGAGTAACAAAGATATCGACAGCAGATTACCTTCTATAATGACAAGGCTACCATCCATTGGAGTGACAAAAATCTCGCCAACATACTACCTTCCATAATGTCAAGGCTACCATCCATTGGAATGACAAAAATCTCGACAATAGACTACCTTCCATAATGACAAGGCTACAATCCATTGGAGTAACAAAATATCGACAACAAACTACCTTCCATAATGACAAGGCTACCATCCATTGGAGTAACAAAAATGTCGACAACAAACTACCTTCCATAACGACAAGGCTACCATCAATTGGAATAGGAAAAATAACGACAAAAAAACTACGTTCCATAATGACAAGGCTATCATCCATTGGAGTAACAAAAATGTCGACAACAGACTACCTTCCATAATGACAAGGCTACCATCCATTGGAGTAACAAAAATATCGACAACAGACTACCTTACATAATGAAAAGCCTACCATCCATTGGAGTAACAAAAATCACGACAACAGAATACCTTCCATAATGGCTAGGCTACCATCCCATGGAGTAACAAAGATATCAACAACAGACAACCTTCCATAATGACAAGGCTACCATCCATTGGAGTGAGAAAAATATCGAAAACAGACTACCTTCCATAATGACACGGCTACCATCCATTGGAGTGACAAAAATCTCGACAACAGACTACCTTCGATAATGACAAGGCTACCATCCATTAGAGTAACAAAAATCTCGACAACAGACTACCTTCCATAATTACAAGGCTATGATCCATTAGAGTAACAAAAATTTGGACAACAGACTAACTTCCATAATGACAAGGCTACCATCCATTGGAGTAATGAAAATATCAACAAGAGACTACCTTCCATAATGACAAGGCTACCATGCATTGGAGTAATGAAAATATCAACAAGAGACTACCTTTCATAATTACAAGGCTACCATCCAATGGAGTAACAAAAATCTCACCAACAGACAACCTTCCATAATGACAAGGCTACCATCCATTGGAGTGACAAAAATATCGACAATAGACTACCTTCCATAATGACAAGGCTACCATCCATTGGAGTAACAAAACTCGACAACAAACTACCTTCCATAATGACAAGGCTAACATCCATTAGAGTAACAAAGATATCGACAACAGACTACCTTCTATAATGACAAGGCTACCATATATTGTAATAACAAAAATCTCGACAACAAACTACCTTCCACAAGGACAAGGCTACCATACATTGTAGTAACAAAAATTTGGACATTAGACTACCTTCCATAATGATAAGGCTACCATCCATTGGAGTAATGAAAATATCAACAAGAGACTACCTTCCATAATGATAAGGCTACCATGCATTGGAGTAATGAAAATATCAACAAGAGACTACCTTCCATAATTACAAGGCTACCATCCATTGGAGTAACAAAAATCTCACCAATAGACTACCTTCCATAATGACAAGGCTACCATCCATTGGATTGACAAAAATCTCGAAAATAGACTACCTTCCATAATGACAAGGCAACCATCCATTGGAGTAACAAAATCTCGACAATAAACTACCTTCCATAGTGACAAGGCTACCATCCATTGGAGTAACAAAAATATCGACAACAGACTACCTTACATAATGAAAAGCCTACCATCCATTGGAGTAACAAAAATCACGACAACAGAATACCTTCCATAATGGCTAGGCTACCATCCCATGGAGTAACAAAGATATCGACAACAGACAACCTTCCATAATGATAACGCTACCATCCATTGGAGTGAGAAAAATATCGAAAACAGACTACCTTCCATAATGACACGGCTACCATCCATTGGAGTGACAAAAATCTCGACAACAGACTACCTTCGATAATGACAACGCTACCATCCATTGGAGTAACAAAAATCTCGACAACAGACTACCTTCCATAATTACAAGGCTATGATCCATTAGAGTAACAAAAATTTGGACAACTGACTAACTTCCATAATGACAAGGCTACCATCCATTGGAGTAATGAAAATATCAACAAGAGACTACCTTCCATAATGACAAGGCTACCATGCATTGGAGTAATGAAAATATCAACAAGAGACTACCTTCCATAATTACAAGGCTACCATCCATTGGAGTAACAAAAATCTCACCAATAGACTACCTTCCATAATGACAAGGCTACCATCCATTGGATTGACAAAAATCTCGAAAATAGACTACCTTCCATAATGACAAGGCAACCATCCATTGGAGTAACAAAATCTCGACAATAAACTACCTTCCATAGTGACAAGGCTACCATCCATTGGAGTAACAAAAATATCGACAACAGACTACCTTACATAATGAAAAGCCTACCATCCATTGGAGTAACAAAAATCACGACAACAGAATACCTTCCATAATGGCTAGGCTACCATCCCATGGAGTAACAAAGATATCGACAACAGACAACCTTCCATAATGACAACGCTACCATCCATTGGAGTGAGAAAAATATCGAAAACAGACTACCTTCCATAATGACACGGCTACCATCCATTGGAGTGACAAAAATCTCGACAACAGACTACCTTCGATAATGACAACGCTACCATCCATTAGAGTAACAAAAATCTCGACAACAGACTACCTTCCTTAATTACAAGGCTATGATCCATTAGAGTAACAAAAATTTGGACAATTGACTAACTTCCATAATGACAAGGCTACCATCCATTGGAGTAATGAAAATATCAACAAGAGACTACCTTCCATAATGACAAGGCTACCATGCATTAGAGTAATGAAAATATCAACAAGAGACTACCTTTCATAATTACAAGGCTACCATCCATTGGAGTAACAAAAATCTCACCAACAGACAACCTTCCATAATGACAAGGCTACCATCCATTGGAGTGACAAAAATATCGACAATAGACTACCTTCCATAATGACAAGGCTACCATCCATTGGAGTAACAAAACTCGACAACAAACTACCTTCCATAATGACAAGGCTAACATCCATTAGAGTAACAAAGATATCGACAACAGACTACCTTCTATAATGACAAGGCTACCATATATTGTAATAACAAAAATCTCGACAACAAACTACCTTCCACAAGGACAAGGCTACCATACATTGTAGTAACAAAAATTTGGACATTAGACTACCTTCCATAATGATAAGGCTACCATCCATTGGAGTAATGAAAATATCAACAAGAGACTACCTTCCATAATGACAAGGCTACCATGCATTGGAGTAATGAAAATATCAACAAGAGACTACCTTCCATAATTACAAGGCTACCATCCATTGGAGTAACAAAAATCTCACCAACAGACTACCTTCCATAATGACAAGGCTACCATCCATTGGATTGACAAAAATCTCGATAATAGACTACCTTCCATAATGACAAGGCAACCATCCATTGGAGTAACAAAATCTCGACAATAAACTACCTTCCATAATGACAAGGCTACCATCCATTGGATTAACAAAAACCTCGACAACAAACTACCTTCCATAATGACATGGCTACCATCCATTGGAATAACAAAAATATCGACAACAAAATACATTCTATAATGATAAGTCTACCATCCATTGGATTGACAAAGATATCGACAACAGACAACCTTCCATAATGACAACGCTACCATCCATTGGAGTGAGAAAAATATCGAAAACAGAC
This sequence comes from Vicia faba, assembly GCA_948472305.1. Lineage (NCBI taxonomy): Eukaryota > Viridiplantae > Streptophyta > Magnoliopsida > Fabales > Fabaceae > Vicia > Vicia faba. Next base: position 556,817,152 of record OX451739.1, on the reverse strand, counting down.
TACCTTCCATAATGACACGGCTACCATCCATTGGAGTGACAAAAATCTCGACAACAGACTACCTTCGATAATGACAAGGCTACCATCCATTAGAGTAACAAAAATCTCGACAACAGACTACCTTCCATAATTACAAGGCTATGATCCATTAGAGTAACAAAAATTTGGACAACTGACTAACTTCCATAATGACAAGGCTACCATCCATTGGAGTAATGAAAATATCAACAAGAGACTACCTTCCATAATGACAAGGCTACCATGCATTGGAGTAATGAAAATATCAACAAGAGACTACCTTTCATAATTACAAGGCTACCATCCAATGGAGTAACAAAAATCTCACCAACAGACAACCTTCCATAATGACAAGGCTACCATCCATTGGAGTGACAAAAATATCGACAATAGACTACCTTCCATAATGACAAGGCTACCATCCATTGGAGTAACAAAACTCGACAACAAACTACCTTCCATAATGACAAGGCTAACATCCATTAGAGTAACAAAGATATCGACAACAGACTACCTTCTATAATGACAAGGCTACCATATATTGTAATAACAAAAATCTCGACAACAAACTACCTTCCACAAGGACAAGGCTACCATACATTGTAGTAACAAAAATTTCGACATTAGACTACCTTCCATAATGATAAGGCTACCATCCATTGGAGTAATGAAAATATCAACAAGAGACTACCTTCCATAATGACAAGGCTACCATGCATTGGAGTAATGAAAATATCAACAAGAGACTACCTTCCATAATTACAAGGCTACCATCCATTGGAGTAACAAAAATCTCACCAATAGACTACCTTCCATAATGACAAGGCTACCATCCATTGGATTGACAAAAATCTCGAAAATAGACTACCTTCCATAATGACAAGGCAACCATCCATTGGAGTAACAAAATCTCGACAATAAACTACCTTCCATAGTGACAAGGCTACCATCCATTGGAGTAACAAAAATATCGACAACAGACTACCTTACATAATGAAAAGCCTACCATCCATTGGAGTAACAAAAATCACGACAACAGAATACCTTCCATAATGGCTAGGCTACCATCCCATGGAGTAACAAAGATATCGACAACAGACAACCTTCCATAATGACAACGCTACCATCCATTGGAGTGAGAAAAATATCGAAAACAGACTACCTTCCATAATGACACGGCTACCATCCATTGGAGTGACAAAAATCTCGACAACAGACTACCTTCGATAATGACAACGCTACCATCCATTAGAGTAACAAAAATCTCGACAACAGACTACCTTCCTTAATTACAAGGCTATGATCCATTAGAGTAACAAAAATTTGGACAATTGACTAACTTCCATAATGACAAGGCTACCATCCATTGGAGTAATGAAAATATCAACAAGAGACTACCTTCCATAATGACAAGGCTACCATGCATTAGAGTAATGAAAATATCAACAAGAGACTACCTTTCATAATTACAAGGCTACCATCCATTGGAGTAACAAAAATCTCACCAACAGACAACCTTCCATAATGACAAGGCTACCATCCATTGGAGTGACAAAAATATCGACAATAGACTACCTTCCATAATGACAAGGCTACCATCCATTGGAGTAACAAAACTCGACAACAAACTACCTTCCATAATGACAAGGCTAACATCCATTAGAGTAACAAAGATATCGACAACAGACTACCTTCTATAATGACAAGGCTACCATATATTGTAATAACAAAAATCTCGACAACAAACTACCTTCCACAAGGACAAGGCTACCATACATTGTAGTAACAAAAATTTGGACATTAGACTACCTTCCATAATGATAAGGCTACCATCCATTGGAGTAATGAAAATATCAACAAGAGACTACCTTCCATAATGACAAGGCTACCATGCATTGGAGTAATGAAAATATCAACAAGAGACTACCTTCCATAATTACAAGGCTACCATCCATTGGAGTAACAAAAATCTCACCAACAGACTACCTTCCATAATGACAAGGCTACCATCCATTGGATTGACAAAAATCTCGATAATAGACTACCTTCCATAATGACAAGGCAACCATCCATTGGAGTAACAAAATCTCGACAATAAACTACCTTCCATAATGACAAGGCTACCATCCATTGGATTAACAAAAACCTCGACAACAAACTACCTTCCATAATGACAAGGCTACCATCCATTGGAATAACAAAAATATCGACAACAAAATACATTCTATAATGATAAGTCTACCATCCATTGGATTGACAAAGATATCGACAACAGACAACCTTCCATAATGACAACGCTACCATCCATTGGAGTGAGAAAAATATCGAAAACAGACTACCTTCCATAATGACACGGCTACCATCCATTGGAGTGACAGAAATCTCGACAACAGACTACCTTCGATAATGACAAGGCTACCATCCATTAGAGTAACAAAAATCTCGACAACAGACTACCTTCCATAATTACAAGGCTATGATCCATTAGAGTAACAAAAATTTGGACAACTGACTAACTTCCATAATGACAAGGCTACCATCCATTGGAGTAATGAAAATATCAACAAGAGACTACCTTCCATAATGACAAGGCTACCATGCATTAGAGTAATGAAAATATCAACAAGAGACTACCTTTCATAATTACAAGGCTACCATCCATTGGAGTAACAAAAATCTCACCAACAGACAACCTTCCATAATGAGAAGGCTACCATCCATTGGAGTGACAAAAATATCGACAATAGACTACCTTCCATAATGACAAGGCTACCATCCATTGGAGTAACAAAACTCGACAACAAACTACCTTCCATAATGACAAGGCTAACATCCATTAGAGTAACAAAGATATCGACAACAGACTACCTTCTATAATGACAAGGCTACCATATATTGTAATAACAAAAATCTCGATAACAAACTACCTTCCACAAGGACAAGGCTACCATACATTGTAGTAACAAAAATTTCGACAATAGACTACCTTCCATAATGATAAGGCTACCATCCATTGGAGTAATGAAAATATCAACAAGAGACTACCTTCAATAATGACAAGGCTACCATGCATTGGAGTAATGAAAATATCAACAAGAGACTACCTTCCATAATTACAAGGCTACCATCCATTGGAGTAAAAAAAATCTCACCAACAGACTACCTTCCATAATGACAAGGCTACCATCCATTGGAGTGACAAAAATCTCGAAAATAGACTACCTTCCATATTGACAAGGCAACCATCCATTGGAGTAACAAAATCTCGACAATAAACTACCTTCCATAATGACAAGGCTACCATCCATTGGATTAACAAAAACCTCGACAACAAACTACCTTCCATAATGACAAGGCTACCATCCATTGGAATAACAAAAATATCGACAACAAAATACATTCTATAATGACAAGTCTACCATCCATTGGATTGACAAAAATCTCGACAATAGACTACCTTCCATAATGAAAAGGCTACCATCCATTGGAGTAACTAAAATATCTACAACAAAATACCTTCCATAATGACTAGGCTACCATCCATTGGAGTAACAAAGATATCGACAACAGACTACCTTCCATAATGACAAGGCTACCATCCCTTGGAGTGAAAAAAATCTCGAAAACAGACTACCTTCCATAATGGGAAGGCTACCATCCACTGGAGTGACAAAAATATCGATAATAGACTACCTTCCATAATGACTAGGCTAACATCCATTAGAGTAACAAAGATATCGACAACAGACTACCTTCCATAACGACAAGGCTACCGTCCATTGGAATAATAAAAATATCGACAATAAACTACATTCCATAATGACAAGGCTACCATCCATTGGAGTAACAAAAATGTCGACAACACACTACCTTCAATAATGACAAGGCTACCATCCATTGGAGTAACAAAAATATGGACAACAAACTACCTCACATAATGAAATGCCTACCATCCATTGGAGTAACAAAAAACACGACAACATAATACCTTCCAGAATGACTAGGCTACCATCCATTGGAGTAACAAAGATATCGACAACAGACAACCTTCCATAATGACAAGGCTACCATCCATTGGAGTGAGAAAAATCTCGAAAACAGACTATCTTCCATAATGACAAGTCTACCATCCATTGGATTAACAAAGATATCGACAACAGACTACCTTCTATAATTCCAAGGCTACCATACATTGTAATAACAAAAATCTCGACGACAAACTACCTTCAATAATGACAACGCTACCATACATTGTAGTAACAAAAATCTCGACAACAGTCTAACTTCCATAATGACAAGGCTACCATCCATTGGAGTAACTAAAATATCGATAATAGACTACCTTCCATAATGACAAGGCTACCATCCATTGGAGTAACAAAAATGTCAACAACAAACTACATTCGATAATGACAAGGCTACCATCCATTAGACTAACAAAAATCTCGACAACAGACTACCTTCCATAATGACAAGGCTACGATCCATTAGAGTAACAAAAATTTCGACAACAGACTACCTTCTATAATGATAAGGCTACCATCCATTGGAGTAATTAAAATATCAACAAGAGACTACCTTCCATAATTACAAGGCTACCATCCATTGGAGTAACAAAAATCTCACCAACAAACTACCTTCCATAATTACAAGGCTACCATCCATTGGAGTAACAAAAATCTCACCAACAGACTACCTTCCATAATGACAAGGCTACCATCCATTGGAGTGACAAAAATCTAGACAATAGACTACCTTCCATAATGACAAGGCTACCATCCATTGGAGTAAAAAAATCTCGACAACAAACTATCTTCCATAATTACAAGGCTACCATCCATTGGAGTAACAAAAATCTCGACAACAAACTACCTTACATAACGAAAAGGCTACCATCCAGTGGAATAGGTAAAATATCGACAACAAACTACGTTCCATAATGACAAGGCTACCATCCATTGGAGTAACAAAAATGTCGACAACTGACTACCTTCCATAATGACAAGGCTACCATCCATTGGAGTAACAAAAATATCGACAACAAACTACCTTACATAATGAAAAGCCTACCATCCATTGGAGTAACAAAAATCACGACAACAAAATACATTCCATAATGACTAGGCTACCATCCATTGGAGTAACAAAGATATCGACAACAGACAACCTTCCATAATGACAAGGCTACCATCCATTGGAGTGAGAAAAATATCGATAACAGACTACCTTTCACAATGACAAGGCTACCATCCATTGGAGTGACAAAAATCTCGACAATAAACTACCTTCCATAATGACTAGGCTACCATCCATTGGAGTAATGAAAATATCAACAAGAGACTACCTTCCATAATGACAAGGCTACCATGCATTGGAGTAATGAAAATATCAACAAGAGACTACCTTCCATAATTACAAGGCTACCATCCATTGGAGTAACAAAAATCTCACCAACAGACTACCTTCCATAATGACAAGGCTACCATCCATTGGAGTGACAAAAATCTCGACAATAGACTACCTTCCATAATGACAAGGGTACCATCCATTGGAGTAAAAAAATCTCGACAACAAACTACCTTCCATAATGACAAGGCTACCATCCATTGGAGTGACAAAAATCTCGACAACAGACTACCTTCCATAATGATAAGGCTACCATCCATTGGAGTAATGAAAATATCAACAAGAGACTACCTTCCATAATGACAAGGCTACCATGCATTGGAGTAATGAAAATATCAACAAGAGACTACCTTCCATAATTACAAGGCTACCATCCGTTGGAGTAACAAAAATCTCACCAACAGACTACCTTCCATAATGACAAGGCTACCATCCATTGGAGTGACAAAAATCTCAACAATAGACTACCTTCCATAATGACAAGGCTACCATCCATTGGAGTAAAAAAATCTCGACAACAAACTACTATCCATAATGACAAGGCTACCGTCCATTGGAGTAACAAAAATCTCGACAACAAACTACCTTCCATAATGACAAGGCTACCATCCATTGGAATAACAAAAATATCGACAACAAAATACATTCCATAATGACAAGTCTACCATCCATTGGATTGACAAAAATCTTGACAATAGACTACCTTCCATAATGAAAAGGATACCATCCATTGGAGTAACTAAAATATCTACAACAAAATACCTTCCATAATGACTAGGCTACCATCCATTGGAGTAACAAAGATATCGACAACAGACTACCTTCCATAATGACAAGGCTACCATCCATTGGAGTGAAAGAAATCTCGAAAATAGACTACCTTCCATATTGGAAAGGCTACCATCCATTAGAGTGACAAAGATATCGACAACAGACTACCTTCTATAATGACAAGACTACCATATATTGTAATAACAAAAATATCGACAACAAACTACCTTCCATAATGACAAGTCTGCCATCCATTGGAGTAACAAAAATCTCGACAACATAATTCCTACAATTATGACTAGGCTACGATCCATTGGAGTAACAAAGATATCGACAGCAGATTACCTTCCATAATGAAAAGGCTACCATCCATTGGAGTGACAAAAATCTAGCCAACAGACTACCTTCCATAATGACAAGGCTACCATCCATTGGAATGACAAAAATCTCGACAATAGACTACCTTCCATAATGACATGGCTACAATCCATTGGATTAACAAAATTTCGACAACAAACTACCTTCCATAATGACAAGGCTACCATCCATTGGAGTAACAAAAATGTCGATAACAAACTACCTTCCATAACGACAAGGCTACCATCAATTGGAATAGGAAAAATATCGACAACAAACTACGTTCCATAATGACAAGGCTATCATCCATTGGAGTAACAAAAATGTCGACAACAGACTACCTTCCATAATGACAAGGCTACCATCCATTGGAGTAACAAAAATATCGATAACAGACTACCTTACATATTGAAAAGCCTACCATCCATTGGAGTAACAAAAATCACGACAACAGAATACCTTCCATAATGGCTAGGCTACCATCCCTTGGAGTAACAAAGATATCGACAACAGACAAACTTCCATAATGACAAGGCTACCATCCATTGGAGTGAGAAAAATATCGAAAACAGACTACCTTCCATAATGACATGGCTACCATCCATTGGAGTGACAAAAATCTCGACAACAGACTACCTTCGATAATGACAAGGCTACCATCCATTAGAGTAACAAAAATCTCGACAACAGACTACCTTCCATAATTACAAGGCTACGATCCATTAGAGTAACAAAAATTTGGACAACAGACTTACTTCCATAATGACAAGGCTACCATCCATTGGAGTAATGAAAATATCAACAAGAGACTACCTTCCATAATGACAAGGCTACCATGCACTGGAGTAATGAAAATATCAACAAGAGACTACCTTTCATAATTACAAGGCTACCATCCATTGGAGTAACAAAAATCTCACCAACAGACAACCTTCCATAATGACAATGCTACCATCCATTGGAGTGACAAAAATATCGACAATAGACTACCTTCCATAATGACAAGGCTACCATCCATTGGAGTAACAAAACTCGACAACAAAATACCTTCCATAATGACAAGGCTAACATCCATTAGAGTAACAAAGATATCGACAACAGACTACCTTCTATAATGACAAGGCTACCATATATTGTAATAACAAAAATCTCGACAACAAACTACCTTCCACAAGGACAAGGCTACCATACATTGTAGTAACAAAAATTTCGACAGTAGACTACCTTCCATAATGATAAGGCTACCATCCATTGGAGTAATGAAAATATCAACAAGAGACTACCTTCCATAATGACAAGGCTACCATGCATTGGAGTAATGAAAATATCAACAAGAGACTACCTTCCATAATTACAAGGCTACCATCCATTGGAGTAAAAAAAATCTCACCAACAGACTACCTTCCATAATGACAAGGCTACCATCCATTGGAGTGACAAAAATCTCGAAAATAGACTACCTTCCATAATGACAAGGCAACCATCCATTGGAGTAACAAAATCTCGACAATAAACTACCTTCCATAATGACAAGGCTACCATCCATTGGATTAACAAAAACCTCGACAACAAACTACCTTCCATAATGACAAGGCTACCATCCATTGGAATAACAAAAATATCGACAACAAAATACATTCTATAATGACAAGTCTACCATCCATTGGATTGACAAAAATCTCGACAATAGACTACCTTCCATAATGAAAAGGCTACCATCCATTGGAGTAACTAAAATATCTACAACAAAATACCTTCCATAATGACTAGGCTACCATCCATTGGAGTAACAAAGATATCGAAAACAGACTACCTTCCATAATGACAAGGCTACCATCCATTGGAGTGAAAAAAATCTCGAAAACAGACTACCTTCCATAATGGCAAGGCTACCATCCACTGGAGTGACAAAAATATCGATAATAGACTAACTTCCATAATGACTAGGCTAACATCCATTAGAGTAACAAAGATATCGACAACAGACTACCTTCCATAACGACAAGGCTACCGTCCATTGGAATAATAAAAATATCGACAATAAACTACGTTCCATAATGACAAGGCTACCATCCATTGGAGTAACAAAAATGTCGACAACACACTACCTTCAATAATGACAAGGCTACCATCCATTGGAGTAACAAAAATATGGACAACAGAATACCTTTCATAATGAAATGCCTACCATCCATTGGAGTAACAAAAAACACGACAACATAATACCTTCCAGAATGACTAGGCTACCATCCATTGGAGTAACAAAGATATCGACAACAGACAACCTTCCATAATGACAAGGCTACCATCCATTGGAGTGAGAAAAATCTCGAAAACAGACTATCTTCCATAATGACAAGTCTACCATCCATTGGAATGACAAAAATCTCGACAATAGACTACCTTCCATAATGACTAGGCTACCATCCATTAGATTAACAAAAATATCGACAACAGACTACCTTCTATAATTCCAAGGCTACCATACATTGTAATAACAAAAATCTCGACAACAAACTACCTTCAATAATGACAACGCTACCATACATTATAGTAACAAAAATCTCGACAACAGTCTAACTTCCATAATGACAAGGCTACCATCCATTGGAGTAACTAAAATATCGACAATAGACTACCTTCCATAATGACAAGGCTACCATCCATTGGAGTAACAAAAATGTCGACAACAAACTACATTCGATAATGACAAGGCTACCATCCATTAGACTAACAAAAATCTCGACAACAGACTACCTTCCATAATGACAAGGCTACGATCCATTAGAGTAACAAAAATTTCGACAACAGACTACCTTCTATAATGATAAGGCTACCATCCATTGGAGTAATGAAAATATCAACAAGAGACTACCTTCCATAATGACAAGGCTACCATTCATTGGAGTAATGAAAATATCAACAAGAGACTACCTTCCATAATTACAAGGCTACCATCCATTGGAGTAACAAAAATCTCACCAACAAACTACCTTCCATAATTACAAGGCTACCATCCATTGGAGTAACAAAAATCTGACCAACAGACTACCTTCCATAATGACAAGGCTACCATCCATTGGAGTGACAAAAATCTAGACAATAGACTACCTTCCATAATGACAAGGCTACCATCCATTAGAGTAAAAAAATCTCGACAACAAACTACCTTCCATAATTACAAGGCTACCATCCATTGGAGTAACAAAAATCTCGACAACAAACTACCTTACATAACGAAAAGGCTACCATCCAGTGGAATAGGAAAAATATCGACAACAAACTAAGTTCCATAATGACAAGGCTACCATCCATTGGAGTAACAAAAATGTCGACAACTGACTACCTTCCATAATGACAAGGCTACCATCCATTGGAGTAACAAAAATATCGACAACAGACTACCTTACATAATGAAAAGCCTACCATCCATTGGAGTAACAAAAATCACGACAACAAAATACCTTCCATAATGACTAGGCTACCATCCATTGGAGTAACAAAGATATCGACAACAGACAACCTTCCATAATGACAAGGCTACCATCCATTGGAGTGAGAAAAATATCGATAACAGACTACCTTTCATAATGACAAGGCTACCATCCATTGGAGTGACAAAAATCTCGACAATAAACTACCTTCCATAATGACTAGGCTACCATCCATTGGAGTAATGAAAATATCAACAAGAGACTACCTTCCATAATGACAAGGCTACCATGCATTGGAGTAATGAAAATATCAACAAGAGACTACCTTCCATAATTACAAGGCTACCATCCATTGGAGTAACAAAAATCTCACCAACAGACTACCTTCCATAATGACAAGGCTACCATCCATTAGAGTGACAAAAATCTCGACAATAGACTACCTTCCATAATGACAAGGCTACCATCCATTGGAGTAAAAAAATCTCGACAACAAACTACCTTCCATAATGACAAGGCTACCATCCATTAGAGTGACAAAAATCTCGACAACAGACTACCTTCCATAATGATAAGGCTACCATCCATTGGAGTAATGAAAATATCAACAAGAGACTACCTTCCATAATGACAAGGCTACCATGCATTGGAGTAATGAAAATATCAACAAGAGACTACCTTCCATAATTACAAGGCTACCATCCATTGGAGTAACAAAAATCTCACCAACAGACTACCTTCCATAATGACAAGGCTACCATCCATTGGAGTGACAAAAATCTCGACAATAGACTACCTTCCATAATGACAAGGCTACCATCCATTGGAGTAAAAAAATCTCGACAACAAACTACTATCCATAATGACAAGGCTACCGTCCATTGGAGTAACAAAAATCTCGACAACAAACACCCTTCCATAATGACAAGGCTACCATCCATTGGAATAACAAAAATATCGACAACAAAATACATTCCATAATGACAAGTCTACCATCCATTGGATTGACAAAAATCTTGACAATAGACTACCTTCCATAATGAAAAGGATACCATCCATTGGAGTAACTAAAATATCTACAACAAAATACCTTCCATAATGACTAGACTACCATCCATTGGAGTAACAAAGATATCGACAACAGACTACCTTACATAATGACAAGGCTACCATCCATTGGAGTGAAAGAAATCTCGAAAATAGACTACCTTCCATATTGGAAAGGCTACCATCCATTAGAGTGACAAAGATATCGACAACAGACTACCTTCTATAATGACAAGACTACCATATATTGTAATAACAAAAATATCGACAACAAACTACCTTCCATAATGACAAGTCTACCATCCATTGGAGTAACAAAAATCTCGACAACATAATACCTACAATTATGACTAGGCTACGATCCATTGGAGTAACAAAGATATCGACAGCAGATTACCTTCCATAATGACAAGGCTACCATCCATTGGAGTGACAAAAATCTCGACAATAGACTACCTTCCATAATGACAAGGCTACCATCCATTGGAATGACAAAAATCTCGACAATAGACTACCTTCCATAATGACATGGCTACAATCCATTGGAGTAAAAAAATTTCGACAACAAACTACCTTCCATAATGACAAGGCTACCATCCATTGGAGTAACAAAAATGTCGACAACAAACTACCTTCCATAACGACAAGGCTACCATCAATTGGAATAGGAAAAATATCGACAACAAACTACGTTCCATAATGACAAGGCTATCATCCATTGGAGTAACAAAAATGTCGACAACAGACTACCTTCCATAATGACAAGGCTACCATCCATTGGAGTAACAAAAATATCGATAACAGACTACCTTACATATTGAAAAGCCTACCATCCATTGGAGTAACAAAAATCACGACAACAGAATACCTTCCATAATGGCTATGCTACCATCCCTTGGAGTAACAAAGATATCGACAACAGACAAACTTCCATAATGACAAGGCTACCATCCATTGGAGTGAGAAAAATATCGAAAACAGACTACCTTCCATAATGACACGGCTACCATCCATTGGAGTGACAAAAATCTCGACAACAGACTACCTTCGATAATGACAAGGCTACCATCCATTAGAGTAACAAAAATCTCGACAACAGACTACCTTCCATAATTACAAGGCTACGATCCATTAGAGTAACAAAAATTTGGACAACAGACTAACTTCCATAATGACAAGGCTACCATCCATTGGAGTAATAAAAATATCAACAAGAGACTACCTTCCATAATGACAAGGCTACCATGCATTGGAGTAATGAAAATATCAACAAGAGACTACCTTTCATAATTACAAGGCTACCATCCATTGGAGTAACAAAAATCTCACCAACAGACAACCTTCAATAATGACAAGGCTACCATCCATTGGAGTGACAAAAATATCGACAATAGACTACCTTCCATAATGACAAGGCTAACATCCATTGGAGTAACAAAACTCGACAACAAACTACCTTCCATAATGACAAGGCTAACATCCATTACAGTAACAAAGATATCGATAACAGACTACCTTCTATAATGACAAGGCTACCATATATTGTAATAACAAAAATCTCGACAACAAACTACCTTCCACAAGGACAAGGCTACCATACATTGTAGTAACAAAAATTTCGACAATAGACTACCTTCCATAATGATAAGGCAACCATCCATTGGAGTAATGAAAATATCAACAAGAGACTACCTTCCATAATGACAAGGCTACCATGCATTGGAGTAATGAAAATATCAACAAGAGACTACCTTCCATAATTACAAGGCTATCATCCATTGGAGTAACAAAAATCTCACCAACAGACTACCTTCCATAATGACAAGGCTACCATCCATTGGAGTGACAAAAATCTCCAAAATAGACTACCTTCCATAATGACAAGGCAACCATCCATTGGAGTAACAAAATCTCGACAATAAACTACCTTCCATAATGACAAGGCTACCATCCATTGGATTAACAAAAACCTTGACAACAAACTACCTTCCATAATGACAAGGCTACCATCCATTGGAGTGACAAAAATCTCGATAGTAGACTACCTTCCATAATGACAATGCTACCATCTATTGGAGTAATAAAATATCGACAATAAAGTACCTTCCATAATGACAAGGCTACTATCCATTGGAGTAACAAAAATGTCGACAACAAACTACCTTACATAACGACAAGGCTACCATCCATTGGAATAGGAAAAATATCGAAAACAAACTACGTTCCATAATGACAAGGCTACCATCCATTGGAGTAACAAAAATGTCGACAACTGACTACCTTCCATAATGACAAGGCTACCATCCATTGGAGTAACAAAAATATTGCCAACAGACTACCTTACATAATGAAAAGCCTACCATCCAATGGAGTAACAAAAATCACGACAACAAAATACATTCCATAATGACTAGGCTACCATCCATTGGAGTAACAAAGATATCGACAACAGACAACCTTCCATAATGACAAGGCTACCATCCATTAGAGTGAGAAAAATAATGAAAACAGACTACCTTCCATAATGACAAGGCTACCATTTATTGGAGTAACAAAAATATCGACAATAGACTACCTTCCATAATGACAAGGCTACCATCCATTGGAGTAACAAAAATATCGACAACAAACTTCCTTCCATAATGACAAGTCTACCATCCATTGGAGTAACAAAAATATCGACAACAGAATACCTACCATTATGACTATGTTACCATCCATTGGAGTAACAAAGATATCGACAACAGATTACCTTCCATAATGACAAGGCTACCATCCATTGGAGTGACAAAAATCTCGACAACAGACTACCTTCCATAATGACAAGGATACCATCCATTGTAGTAACAAAAATCTCGAAAACTGAATACCTTCCATAATGACAAGGCTAAATTCTATTGGAGTAACAAAAATCTCGACAATAGACTACCTTCCATAAAGACAAGGCTACTATCCATTAGAGTAACAAAAATCTCGACAACAGACTACCTTCCATAATGACAAGGCTACCATCCATTGGAGTAATGAAAATATCAACAAGAGACTACCTTCCATAATGACTAGGCTACCATCCATTGGAGTAACAAAGATATCGACAATAGATTACCTTCCATAATGACAAGTCTACAATCCATTGGAGTGACAAAAATCTCGACAACAGACTACCTTCCATAATGACAAGGCTACCATCCATTGTAGTAACAAAAATCTCGAAAACAGAATACCTTCCATAATGGAAAGGCTAAAATCCATTGGAGTAACAAAAATCTCACCAATAGACTACCTTCCATAATGACAAGGCTACCATCCATTGGAGTGACAAAAATCTCGACAATAGACTACCTTCCATAATGACGAGGCTACCATCCGTTGGAGTAATGAAAATATCAATAAGAGACTACCTTTATAATGAAAAGGCTACCATGCATTGGAGTAATGAAAATATCAACAAGAGACTACCTTCCATAATGACAAGGCTACCATCCATTGGAGTAACAAAAATCTCGCCAACAGTCTACCTTCCATAATGACAACGCTACCATCCATTGGAGTGACAAAAATCTCGATAACAAACTACCTTCTATAATGAAAAGGCTACCATCCATTGGAGTAACAAAAATGTCGACAACAAACTACCCTCCATAACGACAAGGCTACCATCCATTGGAATAATAAAAATATCGACAATAAACTACGTTCCATAATGACAAGGCTACAATCCATTGGAGTAACAAAAATGTTGACAACACACTACCTTCAATAATGACAAGGCTACCATCTATTGGAGTAACAAAAATATCGATAACAGACTACCTTACATAATGAAATGCCTACCATCCATTGGAGTAATAAAAATCACGACAACATAATACCTTCCATAATGACTAGGATACCATTCATTGGAGTAACAAAGATATCGACAACAGACAACCTTCCATAATGACAAGGCTACCATCCATTGGAGTGAGAAAAATCTCGAAAACAAACTATCTTCAATAATGACAAGTCTACCATCCATTGGAATGACAAAAATATCGACAATAGACTACCTTCCATAATGACTAGGCTACCATCCATTAGATTAAAAAAGATATCGACAACAGACTACCTTCTATAATGACAAGGCTACCATACATTGTAATAACAAAAATCTCGACAACAAACTACCTTCCATAATGACAACGCTACCATACATTGTAGTAACAAAAATCTCGACAATAGTCTACCTTCCATAATGACAAGGCTACCATCCATTGGAGTAAGAAAAATCTCACCAACAGACTACCTTCCATAATGACAAAGCTACCATCCATTGGAGTGACAAAAATCTCAAAATTAGACTACCTTCCATAATGACAAGGCAACCATCCATTGGAGTAACAAAATCTCGACAATAAACTACCTTCCATAATGACAAGGCTACCATCCATTGGATTAACAAAAACCTCGACAACAAACTACCTTCCATAATGACAAGGCTACCATCCATTGGAATAACAAAAATATCGACAACAAAATACATTCCATAATGACAAGTCTACCATCCATTGGATTGACAAAAATCTTGACAATAGACTACCTTACATAATGAAAAGGCTACCATCCATTGGCATAACTAAAATATCTACAACAAAATACCTTCCATAATGACTAGGCTACCATCCATTGGAGTAACAAAGATATCGACAACAGACTACCTTCCATAATGACAAGGCTACCATCCATTGGAGTGAAAAAAATCTCGAAAATAGACTACCTTCCATAATGGCAAGGCTACCATCCACTGGAGTGACAAAAATATCGACAATGGACTACCTTCCATAATGACTAGGCTAACATCCATTAGAGTAACAAAGATATCGACAACAGACTACCTTCTATAATGACAAGGCTACCATATATTGTAATAACAAAATTATCGAGAACAAACTACCTTCCATAATGACAAGTCTACCATCCATTGGAGTAACAAAAATCTCGACAACAGAATACCTACCATTATGACTAGGCTACGATCCATTGGAGCAACAAAGATATCGACATCAGATTACCTTCTATAATGACAAGGCTACCATCCATTGGAGTGACAAAAATCTCGCCAAGAGACTACCTTCCATAATGACAATGCTACCATCCATTGGAGTGACAAAAATCTCGACAGTAGACTACCTTCCATAATGACTACACTACCATCCATTAGAGTAATAAAATATCGACAATAAACTACCTTCCATAATGACAAGGCTACCATCCATTGGAGTAACAAAAATGTCGACAACAAACTACCTTACATAACGACAAGGCTACCATCCATTGGAATAGGAAAAATATCGACAACAAACTACGTTCCATAATGACAAGGCTACCATCCATTGGAGTAACAAAAATGTCGACAACTGACTACCTTCCATAATGACAAGGCTACCATCCATTGGAGTAACAAAAATATCGACAACAGACTACCTTACATAATGAAAAGCCTACCATCCATTGGAGTAACAAAAATCACGACAACAAAATACATTCCATAATGACTAGGCTACCATCCATTGGAGTAACAAAGATATCGACAACATACAACCTTCCATAATGACAAGGCTACCATCCATTGGAGTGAGAAAAATATCGAAAACAGACTACCTTCCATAATGACAAGGCTACCATTTATTGGAGTAACAAAAATATCGACAATAGACTACCTTCCATAATGACAAGGCTACCATCCATTGGAGTAACAAAAATATCGACAACAAACTACCTTCCATAATGACAAGTCTACCATCCATTGGAGTAACAAAAATATCGACAACATAATACCTACCATTATGACTAGGTTACCATCCATTTGAGTAACAAAGATATCAACAACAGATTACCTTCCATAATGACAAGGCTACCATCCATTCGAGTGACAAAAATCTCGACAACAGACTACCTTCGATAATGACAAGGATACCATCCATTGTAGTAACAAAAATCTCGAAAACAGAATACCTTCCATAATGACAAGGCTAAAATCTATTGGAGTATCAAAATTCTCGACAATAGACTACCTTCCATAAAGACAAGGCTACTATCCATTAGAGTAACAAAAATCTCGACAACAGACTACCTTCCATAATGACAAGGCTACCATCCATTGGAATAACAAAAATATCGACAACAAAATACATTCCATAATGACAAGTCTACCATCCATTGGGGTGACAAAAATCTCGAGAATAGACTACCTTACATAATGAAAAGGCTACCATCCATTGGAGTAACTAAAATATCTACAACAAAATACCTTCCATAATGACTAGGCTACCATCCATTGGAGTAACAAAGATATCGGCAACAGACTACCTTCCATAATGACAAGGCTACCCTCCATTGGAGTGAAAAAAATCTCGAAAATAGACTACCTTCCATAATGGCAAGGCTACCATCCACTGGAGTGACAAAAATATCGACAATAGACTACCTTCCATAATGACTAGGTTAACATCCATTAGAGTACCAAAGATATCGCCAACATACTACCTTCTATAATGACAAGTCTACCATATATTGTAATAACAAAAATATCGAGAACAAACTACCTTCCATAATGACAAGTCTACCATCCATTGGAGTAACAAAAATCTCGACAACAGAATACCTACCATTATGACTAGGCTACGATCCATTGGAGCAACAAAGATATCGACATTAGATTACCTTCTATAATGACAAGGCTACCATCCATTGGAGTGACAAAAATCTCGCCAAGAGACTACCTTCCATAATGACAATGCTACCATCCATTGGAGTGACAAAAATCTCGACAGTAGACTACCTTCCATAATGACAACGCTACCATCCATTGGAGTAATAAAATATCGACAATAAACTACCTTCCATAATGACAAGGCTACCATCCATTGGAGTAACAAAAATGTCGACAACAAACTACCTTACATAACGACAAGGCTACCATCCATTGGAACAGGAAAAATATCGACAACAAACTACGTTCCATAATGACAAGGCTACCATCCATTGGAGTAACAAAAATGTCGATAACAAACTACCTTACATAACGACAAGGCTACCATCCATTGGAATAGGAAAAATATCGACAACAAACTACGTTCCATAATGACAAGGCTACCATCCATTGGAGTAACAAAAATGTCGACAACTGACTACCTTCCATAATGACAAGGCTACCATACATTGGAGTAACAAAAATATCGACAACAGACTACCTTACATAATGAAAAGCCTACCATCCATCGGAGTATCAAAAATCACGACAACAAAATACATTCCATAATGACTAGGCTACCATCCATTGGAGTAACAAAGATATCGACAACAGACAACCTTCCATAATGACAAGGCTACCATCCATTGGAGTGAGAAAAATATCGAAAACAGACTACCTTCCATAATGACAAGGCTACCATTTATTGGAGTAACAAAAATATCGACAATAGACTACCTTCCATAATGACAAGGCTACCATCCATTGGAGTAACAAAAATATCGACAACAAACTACCTTCCATAATGACAAGTCTACCATCCATTGGAGTAACAAAAATATCGACAACAGAATACCTACCATTATGACTAGGTTACCATCCATTGGAGTAACAAAGATATCGACAACAGATTACCTTCCATAATGATAAGGCTACCGTCCGTTGGAGTGACAAAAATCTCGACAACAGACTACCTTCCATAATGACAATGATACCATCCATTATAGTAACAAAAATCTCGAAAACAGAATACCTTCCATAATGACAAGGCTAAAATCTATTGGAGTAACAAAAATCTCGACAATAGACTACCTTCCATAATGACAAGGCTACCATCCATTGGAGTAATGAAAATATCAACAAGAGACTACCTTTCATAATGACTAGGCTACCATCCATTGGAGTAACAAAGATATCGACAATAGATTACCTTTCATAATGACAAGTCTACAATCCATTGGAGTGACAAAAATCTCGACAACAGACTACCTTCTATAATGACAAGGCTACCATCCATCGTAGTAACAAAAATCTCGAAAACAAAATACCTTCCATAATGGAAAGGCTAAAATCCATTGGAGTAAAAAAAATCTTGACAATAGACTACCTTCCATAATGACTAGGCTACCATCCATTAGATTAACAAAGATATCGACAACAGACTACCTTCTATAATGACAAGGCTACCATACATTGTAATAACAAAAATCTCGACAACAAACTACCTTCCATAATGACAACGCTACCATACATTGTAGTAACAAAAATCTCGACAACAGTCTACCTTCCATAATGACAAGGCTACCATCCATTGGAGTAACAAAAATGTCACCAACAGACTACCTTCCATAATGACAAGGATACCATCCATTGTAGTAACAAAAATCTCGAAAACAGAATACCTTCCATAATGACAAGGCTAAAATCTATTGGAGTAACAAAATTCTCGACAATAGACTACCTTCCATAAAGACAAGGCTACTATCCATTAGAGTAACAAAAATCTCGACAACAAACTACCTTCCATAATGACAAGGCTACCATCCATTGGAATAACAAAAATATCGACAACAAAATACATTCCATAATGACAAGTCTACCATCCATTGGATTGACAAAAATCTCGACAATAGACTACCTTACATAATGAAAAGGCTACCATCCATTGGAGTAACTAAAATATCTACAACAAAATACCTTCCATAATGACTAGGCTACCATCCATTGGAGTAACAAAGATATCGACAACAGACTACCTTCCATAATGACAAGGCTACCATCAATTGGAGTGAAAAAAATCTCGAAAACAGACTACCTTCCATAATGGCAAGGCTACCATCCACTGGAGTGACAAAAATATCGATAATAGACTACCTTCCATAATGACTAGGCTAACATCCATTAGAGTAACAAAGATATCGACAACAGACTACCTTCTATAATGACAAGTATACCATATATTGTAATAACAATAATATCGAGAACAAACTACCTTCCATAATGACAAGTCTACCATCAATTGGAGTAACAAAAATCTCGACAACAGAATACCTACCATTATGACTAGGCTACGATCCATTGGAGCAACAAAGATATCGACATCAGATTACCTTCTATAATGACAAGGCTACCATCCATTGGAGTGACAAAAATCTCGCCAAGAGACTACCTTCCAAAATGACAATGCTACCATCCATTGGAGTGACAAAAATCTCGACAGTAGACTACCTTCCATAATGACAATGCTACCATCCATTGGAGTAATAAAATATCGACAATAAACTACCTTCAATAATGACAAGGCTACCATCCATTGGAGTAACAAAAATGTCGACAAAAAACTACCTTACATAATGACAAGGCTACCATCCATTGGAATAGGAAAAATATCGACAACAAACTACGTTCCATAATGACAAGGCTACCATCCATTGGAGTAACAAAAATGCCGACAACTGACTACCTTCCATAATGACAAGGCTACCATCCATTGGAGTAACAAAAATATCGACAACAGACTACCTTACATAATGAAAAGCCTACCATCCATTGGAGTAACAAAAATCACGACAACAAAATACATTCCATAATGACTAGGCTACCATCCATTGGAGTAACAAAGATATTGACAACTGATAACCTTCCATAATGACAAGGCTACCATCCATTGGAGTGAGAAAAATATCGAAAACAGACTACCTTCCGTAATGACAAGGCTACCATTTATTGGCGTAACAAAAATATCGACAATAGACTACCTTCCATAATGACAAGGCTACCATCCATTGGAGTAACAAAAATATCGACAACAAACTACCTTCCATAATGACAAGTCTACCATCCATTGGTGTAACAAAAATATCGACAACAGAATACCTACCATTATGACTAGGTTACCATCCATTGGAGTAACAAAGATATCGACAACAGATTACCTTCCATAATGACAAGGCTACCATCCATTGGAGTGACAAAAATCTCGACAAAAGACTACCTTCCATAATGACAAGGATACCATCCATTGTAGTAACAAAAATCTCGAAAACAGAATACCTTCCATAATGACAAGGCTAAAATCTATTGGAGTAACAAAATTCTCGACAATAGACTACCTTCCATAAAGACAAGGCTATTATCCATTAGAGTAACAAAAATCTCGACAACAAACTACCTTCCATAATGACAAGGCTACCATCCATTGGAATAACAAAAATATCGACAACAAAATACATTCCATAATGACAAGTCTACCATCCATTGGATTGACAAAAATCTCAACAATAGACTACCTTACATAATGAAAAGGCTACCATCCATTGGAGTAACTAAAATATCTACAACAAAATACCTTCCATAATGACTAGGCTACCATCCATTGGAGTAACAAAGATATCGACAACAGACTACCTTCCATAATGACAAGGCTACCATCCATTGGAGTGAAAAAAATCTCGAAAACAGACTACCTTCCATAATGGCAAGGCTACCATCCACTAGAGTGACAAAAATATCGACAATAGACTACCTTCCATAATGACTAGGCTAACATCCATTAGAGTAACAAAGATATCGACAACAGACTACCTTCTATAATGACAAGGCTATCATATATTGTAATAACAAAAATATCGAGAACAAACTACCTTCCATAATGACAAGTCTACCATCCATTGGAGTAACAAAAATCTCGACAACAGAATACCTACCATTATGACTAAGCTACGATCCATTGGAGCAACAAAGATATCGACATCATATTACCTTCTATAATGACAAGGCTACCATCCATTGGAGTAACAAAAATGCCGACAACTGACTACCTTCCATAATGACAAGGCTACCATCCATTGGAGTAACAAAAATATCGACAACAGACTACCTTACATAATGAAAAGCCTACCATCCATTGGAGTAACAAAAATCACGACAACAAAATACATTCCATAATGACTAGGCTACCATCCATTGGAGTAACAAAGATATCGACAACAGACAACCTTCCATAATGACAAGGCTACCATCCATTGGAGTGAGAAAAATATCGAAAACAGACTACCTTCCGTAATGACAAGGCTACCATTTATTGGCGTAACAAAAATATCGACAATAGACTACCTTCCATAATGACAAGGCTACCATCCATTGGAGTAACAAAAATATCAACAACAAACTACCTTCCATAATGACAAGTCTACCATCCATTGGTGTAACAAAAATATCGACAACAGAATACCTACCATTATGACTAGGTTACCATCTATTGGAGTAACAAAGATATCGACAACAGATTACCTTCTATAATGACAAGGCTACCATCCATTGGAGTGACAAAAATCTCGACAAAAGACTACCTTCCATAATGACAAGGATACCATCCATTGTAGTAACAAAAATCTCGAAAACAGAATACCTTCCATAATGACAAGGCTAAAATCTATTGGATTAACAAAATTCTCGACAATAGACTACCTTCCATAAAGACAAGGCTATTATCCATTAGAGTAACAAAAATCTCGACAACAAACTACCTTCCATAATGACAAGGCTACCATCCATTGGATTGACAAAAATCTCAACAATAGACTACCTTACATAATGAAAAGGCTAGCATCCATTGGAGTAACTAAAATATCTACAACAAAATACCTTCCATAATGACTAGGCTACCATCCATTGGAGTAACAAAGATATCGACAACAGACTACCTTCCATAATGACAAGGCTACCATCCATTGGAGTGAAAAAAATCTCGAAAACATACTACCTTCCATAATGGCAAGGCTACCATCCACTGGAGTGACAAAAATATCGACAATAGACTACCTTCCATAATGACTAGGCTAACATCCATTAGAGTAACAAAGATATCGACAACAGACTACCTTCTATAATGACAAGGCTACCATATATTGTAATAACAAAAATATCGAGAACAAACTACCTTCCATAATGACAAGTCTACCATCCATTGGAGTAACAAAAATCTCGACAACAGAATACCTACCATTATGACTAGGCTACGATCCATTGGAGCAACAAAGATATCGACATCAGATTACCTTCTATAATGACAAGGCTACCATCCATTGGAGTGACAAAAATCTCGCCAAGAGACTACCTTCCATAATGACAATGCTAGCATCCATTGGAGTGACAAAAATCTCGATAGTAGACTACCTTCCATAATGACAACGCTACCTTCCATTGGAGTAATAAAATATCGACAATAAACTACCTTCCATAATGACAAGGCTACCATCCATTGGAGTAACAAAAATGTCGACAACAAACTACCTTACATAACGACAAGGCTACCATCCATTGGAACAGGAAAAATATCGACAACAAACTACGTTCCATAATGACAAGGCTACCATCCATTGGAGTAACAAAAATGTCGATAACAAACTACCTTACATAACGACAAGGCTACCATCCATTGGAATAGGAAAAATATCGACAACAAACTACGTTCCATAATGACAAGGCTACCATCCATTGGAGTAACAAAAATGTCGACAACTGACTACCTTCCATAATGACAAGGCTACCATACATTGGAGTAACAAAAATATCGACAACAGACTACCTTACATAATGAAAAGCCTACCATCCATCGGAGTAACAAAAATCACGACAACAAAATACATTCCATAATGACTAGGCTACCATCCATTGGAGTAACAAAGATATCGACAACAGACAACCTTCCATAATGACAAGGCTACCATCCATTGGAGTGAGAAAAATATCGAAAACAGACTACCTTCCATAATGACAAGGCTACCATTTATTGGAGTAACAAAAATATCGACAATAGACTACCTTCCATAATGACAAGGCTACCATCCATTGGAGTAACAAAAATATCGACAACAAACTACCTTCCATAATGACAAGTCTACCATCCATTGGAGTAACAAAAATATCGACAACAGAATACCTACCATTATGACTAGGTTACCATCCATTGGAGTAACAAAGATATCGACAACAGATTACCTTCCATAATGATAAGGCTACCGTCCGTTGGAGTGACAAAAATCTCGACAACAGACTACCTTCCATAATGACAATGATACCATCCATTATAGTAACAAAAATCTCGAAAACAGAATACCTTCCATAATGACAAGGCTAAAATCTATTGGAGTAACAAAAATCTCGACAATAGACTACCTTCCATAATGACAAGGCTACCATCCATTGGAGTAATGAAAATATCAACAAGAGACTACCTTTCATAATGACTAGGCTACCATCCATTGGAGTAACAAAGATATCGACAATAGATTACCTTTCATAATGACAAGTCTACAATCCATTGGAGTGACAAAAATCTCGACAACAGACTACCTTCTATAATGACAAGGCTACCATCCATCGTAGTAACAAAAATCTCGAAAACAAAATACCTTCCATAATGGAAAGGCTAAAATCCATTGGAGTAAAAAAAATCTTGACAATAGACTACCTTCCATAATGACTAGGCTACCATCCATTAGATTAACAAAGATATCGACAACAGACTACCTTCTATAATGACAAGGCTACCATACATTGTAATAACAAAAATCTCGACAACAAACTACCTTCCATAATGACAACGCTACCATACATTGTAGTAACAAAAATCTCGACAACAGTCTACCTTCCATAATGACAAGGCTACCATCCATTGGAGTAACAAAAATGTCACCAACAGACTACCTTCCATAATGACAAGGATACCATCCATTGTAGTAACAAAAATCTCGAAAACAGAATACCTTCCATAATGACAAGGCTAAAATCTATTGGAGTAACAAAATTCTCGACAATAGACTACCTTCCATAAAGACAAGGCTACTATCCATTAGAGTAACAAAAATCTCGACAACAAACTACCTTCCATAATGACAAGGCTACCATCCATTGGAATAACAAAAATATCGACAACAAAATACATTCCATAATGACAAGTCTACCATCCATTGGATTGACAAAAATCTCGACAATAGACTACCTTACATAATGAAAAGGCTACCATCCATTGGAGTAACTAAAATATCTACAACAAAATACCTTCCATAATGACTAGGCTACCATCCATTGGAGTAACAAAGATATCGACAACAGACTACCTTCCATAATGACAAGGCTACCATCAATTGGAGTGAAAAAAATCTCGAAAACAGACTACCTTCCATAATGGCAAGGCTACCATCCACTGGAGTGACAAAAATATCGATAATAGACTACCTTCCATAATGACTAGGCTAACATCCATTAGAGTAACAAAGATATCGACAACAGACTACCTTCTATAATGACAAGTATACCATATATTGTAATAACAATAATATCGAGAACAAACTACCTTCCATAATGACAAGTCTACCATCAATTGGAGTAACAAAAATCTCGACAACAGAATACCTACCATTATGACTAGGCTACGATCCATTGGAGCAACAAAGATATCGACATCAGATTACCTTCTATAATGACAAGGCTACCATCCATTGGAGTGACAAAAATCTCGCCAAGAGACTACCTTCCAAAATGACAATGCTACCATCCATTGGAGTGACAAAAATCTCGACAGTAGACTACCTTCCATAATGACAATGCTACCATCCATTGGAGTAATAAAATATCGACAATAAACTACCTTCAATAATGACAAGGCTACCATCCATTGGAGTAACAAAAATGTCGACAAAAAACTACCTTACATAATGACAAGGCTACCATCCATTGGAATAGGAAAAATATCGACAACAAACTACGTTCCATAATGACAAGGCTACCATCCATTGGAGTAACAAAAATGCCGACAACTGACTACCTTCCATAATGACAAGGCTACCATCCATTGGAGTAACAAAAATATCGACAACAGACTACCTTACATAATGAAAAGCCTACCATCCATTGGAGTAACAAAAATCACGACAACAAAATACATTCCATAATGACTAGGCTACCATCCATTGGAGTAACAAAGATATTGACAACAGATAACCTTCCATAATGACAAGGCTACCATCCATTGGAGTGAGAAAAATATCGAAAACAGACTACCTTCCGTAATGACAAGGCTACCATTTATTGGCGTAACAAAAATATCGACAATAGACTACCTTCCATAATGACAAGGCTACCATCCATTGGAGTAACAAAAATATCGACAACAAACTACCTTCCATAATGACAAGTCTACCATCCATTGGTGTAACAAAAATATCGACAACAGAATACCTACCATTATGACTAGGTTACCATCCATTGGAGTAACAAAGATATCGACAACAGATTACCTTCCATAATGACAAGGCTACCATCCATTGGAGTGACAAAAATCTCGACAAAAGACTACCTTCCATAATGACAAGGATACCATCCATTGTAGTAACAAAAATCTCGAAAACAGAATACCTTCCATAATGACAAGGCTAAAATCTATTGGAGTAACAAAATTCTCGACAATAGACTACCTTCCATAAAGACAAGGCTATTATCCATTAGAGTAACAAAAATCTCGACAACAAACTACCTTCCATAATGACAAGGCTACCATCCATTGGAATAACAAAAATATCGACAACAAAATACATTCCATAATGACAAGTCTACCATCCATTGGATTGACAAAAATCTCAACAATAGACTACCTTACATAATGAAAAGGCTACCATCCATTGGAGTAACTAAAATATCTACAACAAAATACCTTCCATAATGACTAGGCTACCATCCATTGGAGTAACAAAGATATCGACAACAGACTACCTTCCATAATGACAAGGCTACCATCCATTGGAGTGAAAAAAATCTCGAAAACAGACTACCTTCCATAATGGCAAGGCTACCATCCACTAGAGTGACAAAAATATCGACAATAGACTACCTTCCATAATGACTAGGCTAACATCCATTAGAGTAACAAAGATATCGACAACAGACTACCTTCTATAATGACAAGGCTACCATATATTGTAATAACAAAAATATCGAGAACAAACTACCTTCCATAATGACAAGTCTACCATCCATTGGAGTAACAAAAATCTCGACAACAGAATACCTACCATTATGACTAAGCTACGATCCATTGGAGCAACAAAGATATCGACATCAT
This sequence comes from Vicia faba, assembly GCA_948472305.1. Lineage (NCBI taxonomy): Eukaryota > Viridiplantae > Streptophyta > Magnoliopsida > Fabales > Fabaceae > Vicia > Vicia faba. The sequence goes on along the minus strand of OX451739.1, from coordinate 556,789,986 downwards.
ATTACCTTCTATAATGACAAGGCTACCATCCATTGGAGTAACAAAAATGCCGACAACTGACTACCTTCCATAATGACAAGGCTACCATCCATTGGAGTAACAAAAATATCGACAACAGACTACCTTACATAATGAAAAGCCTACCATCCATTGGAGTAACAAAAATCACGACAACAAAATACATTCCATAATGACTAGGCTACCATCCATTGGAGTAACAAAGATATCGACAACAGACAACCTTCCATAATGACAAGGCTACCATCCATTGGAGTGAGAAAAATATCGAAAACAGACTACCTTCCGTAATGACAAGGCTACCATTTATTGGCGTAACAAAAATATCGACAATAGACTACCTTCCATAATGACAAGGCTACCATCCATTGGAGTAACACAAATATCAACAACAAACTACCTTCCATAATGACAAGTCTACCATCCATTGGTGTAACAAAAATATCGACAACAGAATACCTACCATTATGACTAGGTTACCATCTATTGGAGTAACAAAGATATCGACAACAGATTACCTTCTATAATGACAAGGCTACCATCCATTGGAGTGACAAAAATCTCGACAAAAGACTACCTTCCATAATGACAAGGATACCATCCATTGTAGTAACAAAAATCTCGAAAACAGAATACCTTCCATAATGACAAGGCTAAAATCTATTGGAGTAACAAAATTCTCGACAATAGACTACCTTCCATAAAGACAAGGCTATTATCCATTAGAGTAACAAAAATCTCGACAACAAACTACCTTCCATAATGACAAGGCTACCATCCATTGGATTGACAAAAATCTCAACAATAGACTACCTTACATAATGAAAAGGCTAGCATCCATTGGAGTAACTAAAATATCTACAACAAAATACCTTCCATAATGACTAGGCTACCATCCATTGGAGTAACAAAGATATCGACAACAGACTACCTTCCATAATGACAAGGCTACCATCCATTGGAGTGAAAAAAATCTCGAAAACATACTACCTTCCATAATGGCAAGGCTACCATCCACTGGAGTGACAAAAATATCGACAATAGACTACCTTCCATAATGACTAGGCTAACATCCATTAGAGTAACAAAGATATCGACAACAGACTACCTTCTATAATGACAAGGCTACCATATATTGTAATAACAAAAATATCGAGAACAAACTACCTTCCATAATGACAAGTCTACCATCCATTGGAGTAACAAAAATCTCGACAACAGAATACCTACCATTATGACTAGGCTACGATCCATTGGAGCAACAAAGATATCGACATCAGATTACCTTCTATAATGACAAGGCTACCATCCATTGGAGTGACAAAAATCTCGCCAAGAGACTACCTTCCATAATGACAATGCTAGCATCCATTGGAGTGACAAAAATCTCGATAGTAGACTACCTTCCATAATGACAACGCTACCTTCCATTGGAGTAATAAAATATCGACAATAAACTACCTTCCATAATGACAAGGCTACTATCCATTGGAGTAACAAAAATGTCGACAACAAACTACCTTACATAACGACAAGGCTACCATCCATTGGAATAGGAAAAATATCGACAACAAACTACGTTCCATACTGACAAGGCTACCATCCATTGGAGTAACAAAAATGTCGACAACTGACTACCTTCCATAATCACAAGGCTACCATCCATTGGAGTAACAAAAATATCGACAACAGACTACCTTACATAATGAAAAGCCTACCATCCATTGGAGTAAAAAAAATCACGACAACAAAATACATTCCACAATGACTAGGCTACCATTCATTGGAGTAACAAAGATATCGACAACAGACAACCTTCCATAATGACAAGGCTACCATCCATTGGAGTGATAAAAATATAGAAAATAGACTACCTTCCATAATGACAAGGCTACCATCCATTGGAGTAACAAAAATATCGACAACAAACTACCTTCCATAATGACAAGTCTACCATCCATTGGAGTAACAAAAATATCGACAACAGAATACCTACCATTATGACTAGGTTACCATCCATTGGAGTAACAAAGATATCGACAACAGACTACCTTCCATAATGACAAGGATACCATCCATTGTAGTAACAAAAATCTCGAAAACAGAATACCTTCCATAACGACAAGGCTACCATCAATTGTAGTAACAAAAATCTCGAAAACAGAATACCTTCCATAATGGAAAGGCTAAAATCCATTGGAGTAACAAAAATCACGACAACAAACTACCTTCCATAATGACTAGGCTACCATCCATTAGATTAACAAAGATATCGACAACAGACTACCTTCTTTAATGACAAGGCTACCAGACATTGTAATAACAAAAATCTCGACAACAAACTACCTTCCATAATGACAACGCTACCATATATTGTAGTAACAAAAATATCGACAACAATCTACCTTCCATAATGACAAGGCTACCATCCATTGGAGTAACAAAAATCTCACCAACAGACTACCTTCCATAATGACAAGGCTACCATCCATTGGAGTGACAAAAATATCGAAAATAGACTACCTTCCATAATAACAAGGCAACCATCCATTGGAGTAACAAAATCTCGACAACAAACTACATTCCATAATGACAAGTCTACCATCCATTGGAGTAACAAAAATATCGACAACAGAATACCTACCATTATGACTAGGTTACCATCCATTGGAGTAACAAAGATATCGACAACAGATTACCTTCCATAATGACAAGGCTACCATCCATTGGAGTGACAAAAATCTCGACAAGAGACTACCTTCCATAATGATAAGGATACCATCCATTGTAGTAACAAAAATCTCGAAAACAAAATACCTTCCATAATGACAAGGCTAAAATCTATTGGAGTAACAAAAATCTCGACAATAGACTACCTTCCATAAAGACAAGGCTACTATCCATTAGAGTAACAAAAATCTCGACAACAGACTACCTTCCATAATGACAAGGCTACCATCCATTGGAGTAATGAAAATATCAACAAGAGACTACCTTTCATAATGAATAGGCTACCATCCATTGGAGTAACAAAGATATCGACAATAGATTACCTTCCATAATGACAAGTCTACAATCCATTGGAGTGACAAAAATCTCGACAACAAACTACCTTCCATAATGACAAGGCTACCATCCATCGTAGTAACAAAAATCTCGAAAACAGAATACCTTCCATAATGGAAAGGCTAAAATCCATTGGAGTAACAAAAATCTCGACAATAGACTACCTTCCATAATGACTAGGCTACCATCCATTAGATTAACAAAGATATCGACAACAAACTACCTTCTATAATGACAAGGCTACCAGACATTGTAATAACAAAAATCTCGACAACAAACTACCTTCCATAATGACAATGCTACCATATATTGTAGTAACAAAAATATCGACAACAGTCTACCTTCTATAATGACAAGGCTACCATCCATTGGAGTAACAAAAATCTCACCAACAGACTACCTTCCATAATGACAAGGCTACCATCCATTGGAGTGACAAAAATATCGAAAATAGACTACCTTCCATAATAACAAGGCAACCATCCATTGGAGTAACAAAATCTCGACAACAAACTACATTCCATAATGACAAGTCTACCATCCATTGGAGTAACAAAAATATCGACAACAGAATACCTACCATTATGACTAGGTTACCATCCATTGGAGTAACAAAGATATCGACAACAGATTACCTTCCATAATGACAAGGCTACCATCCATTGGAGTGACAAAAATCTCGACAAGAGACTACCTTCCATAATGATAAGGATACCATCCATTGTAGTAACAAAAATCTCGAAAACAAAATACCTTCCATAATGACAAGGCTAAAATCTATTGGAGTAACAAAAATCTCGACAATAGACTACCTTCCATAAAGACAAGGCTACTATCCATTAGAGTAACAAAAATCTCGACAACAGACTACCTTCCATAATGACAAGGCTACCATCCATTGGAGTAATGAAAATATCAACAAGAGACTACCTTTCATAATGAATAGGCTACCATCCATTGGAGTAACAAAGATATCGACAATAGATTACCTTCCATAATGACAAGTCTACAATCCATTGGAGTGACAAAAATCTCGACAACAAACTACCTTCCATAACGACAAGGCTACCATCCATCGTAGTAACAAAAATCTCGAAAACAGAATACCTTCCATAATGGAAAGGCTAAAATCCATTGGAGTAACAAAAATCTCGACAATAGACTACCTTCCATAATGACTAGGCTACCATCCATTAGATTAACAAAGATATCGACAACAGACTACCTTCTATAATGACAAGGCTACCATACATTGTAATAACAAAAATCTCGACAACAAACTACCTTCCATAATGACAACGCTACCATACATTGTAGTAACAAAAATCTCGACAACAGATAACCTTCCATAATGACAAGGCTACCATCCATTGGAGTGACAAAAATCTCGAAAATAGACTACCTTCCATAATAACAAGGCAACCATCCATTGGAGTAACAAAATCTCGACAATAAACTACCTTCCATAATGACAAGGCTACCATCCATTGGATTAAAAAAAACCTCGACAACAAACTACCTTCCATAAAGACAAGGTTACCATCCATTGGAATAACAAAAATATCGACAACAAAATACATTCCATAATGACAAGTCTACCATCCATTGGATTGACAAAAATCTCGACAATAGACTACCTTACATAATGAAAATGCATCCATCCATTGGAGTAACTAAAATATCTACAACAAAATACCTTCCATAATAACTAGGCTACCATCCATTGGAGTAACAAAGATATCGACAACAGACTACCTTCCCTAATGACAATGCTACCATCCATTGGAGTGAAAAAAATATCGAAAACAGACTACCTTCCATAATGGCAAGGCTACCATCCACTGGAGTGACAAAAATATCGACAATAGACTACCTTCCATAATGACTAGGCTAACATCCATTAGAGTAACAAAGATATCGACAACAGACTACCTTCTATAATTACAAGGCTACCATATATTGTAATAACAAAAATTTCAAGAACAAACTACCTTCCATAATGACAAGTCTACCATCCATTGGAGTAACAAAAATCTCGATAACAGACTACCTTCCATTATGACTAGGCTATGATCCATTGGAGCAACAAAGATATCGACATCAGATTACCTTCTATAATGACAAGGCTACCATCGATTGGAGTGACAAAAATCTCGCCAACAGACTACCTTCCATAATGACAATGCTACCATCCATTGGAGTGACAAAAATCTCGACAGTAGACTACCTTCCATAATGACAACGCTACCATCCATTGGAGTAATAAAATATCGACAATAAAATACCTTCCATAATGACAACGCTACCATCCATTGGAGTAACAAAAATGTCGACAACAAACTACCTTACATAACGACAAGGCTACCATCCATTGGAATAGGAAAAATATCGACAACAAACTACTTTCCATAATGACAAGGCTACCATCCATTGGAGTAACAAAAATGTCGACAACTGACTACCTTCCATAATGACAAGGCTACCATCCATTGGAGTAACAAAAATATCGACAACAGACTACCTTACATAATGAAAAGCCTACCATCCATTGGAGTAACAAAAATCACGACAACACAATACATTCCATAATGACTAGGCTACCATCCATTGGAGTAACAAAGATATCGACAATAGACAACCTTCCATAATGACAAGGCTACCATCCATTGGAGTGAGAAAAATATCGAAAACAGACTACCTTTCACAATGACAAGGCTACCATCCATTGGAGTGACAAAAATCTCGACAATAGACTACCTTCCATAATGACTAGGCTACCATCCATTAGATTAACAAAGATATCGACAACAGAATACCTTCTATAATGACAAGGCTACCATACATTATAATAACAAAAATCTCGACAACAAACTACCTTCCATAATGACAATGCTACCATACATTTTAGTAACAAAAATCTCAACAACAGTCTACCTTCCATAATGACAAGGCTACCATCCATTGGAGTAAGAAAAATCTCGACAATAGACTACCTTCCATAATGACAAGGCTACCATCCATTGTAATAACAAAAATCTCGACAACAAACTACCTTTGATAATGACAAGGCTACCATCCATTAGAGTAACAAAAATTTCGACAACAGACTACCTTCCATAATGACAAGGCTACCATCCATTGGAGTAATGAAAATATCAACAAGAGACTACCTTCCATAATGACAAGGCTACCATGCATTGGAGTAATGCAAATATCAACAAGAGACTACCTTCCATAATTACAAGGCTACCATCCATTGGAGTAACAAAAATCTAACCAACAGACAACCTTCCATAATGACAAGGCTACCATCCATTAGATTGACTAAAATCTGGACAATAGACTACCATCCATAATGACAAGGCTACCATCCATTGGAGTAACAAAACTCGACAACAAACTACCTTCCATAGTGACAAGGCTACCATCCATTGGAGTATCAAAAATCTCGACAACAAACTACCTTCCATAATGAAAAGGCTACCATCCATTGGAATAACAAAAATATAGACAACAAACTACATTCCATAATGACAAGTCTACTATCCATTGGATTGACAAAAATCTCGACAATAGACTACCTCCCATAATGAAAAGGCTACCATCCATTGGAGTAACTAAAATATCTACAACAAAATACCTTCCATAATGACTTGGCTACCATCCATTGGAGTAACAAAGATATCGACAACAGACAACCTTCCATAATGACAAGGCTACCATCCATTGGAGTGAAAAAAATCTCGAAAACAGACTACCTTCCATAATGGCAAGGCAACCATCCATTGGAGTGACAAAAATATCGACAATAGACTACCTTCCATAATTACTAGGCTAATATCCATTAGAGTAACAAAGATATCGACAACAGACTACCTTCTATAATGACAAGGCTACCATATATTGTAATAACAAAAATCTCGACAACAAACTACCTTCCATAAGGACAAGGCTACCATACATTGTAGTAACAAAAATTTAGACAATAGACTACCTTCCATAATGATAAGGCTACCATCCATTGGAGTAATGAAAATATCAACAAGAGACTACCTTCCATAATGACAAGGCTACCATGCATTGGAGTAATGAAAATATCAACAAGAGACTACCTTCCATAATTACAAGGCTACCATCCATTGGAGTAACAAAAATCTCACCAACAGACTACCTTCCATAATGACAAAGCTACCATCCATTGGAGTGACAAAAATCTCCACAATAGACTACCTTCCATAATGACAAGGCAAACATCCACTGGAGTAACAAAATCTCGACAACAAACTACCTTCCATAATGACAAGGCTACCATCCATTGGATTAACAAAAACCTCGACACTAAACTACCTTCCATAATGACAATGCTACCATCCATTGGAATAACAAAAATATCGTAAACAAACTACATTCAATAATGACAAGTCTACCATCCATTGGATTGACAAAAATCTCGACAATAGACTACCTTCTATAATGAAAAGGCTACCATCCATTGGAGTAACTAAAATATCTACAACAAAATACCTTCCATAATGACTAGGCTACCATCCATTGGAGTAACAAAGATATCGACAACAGACTACCTTCCATAATGACAAGGCTACCATCCATTGGAGTGAAAAAAATCTCGAAAACAGACTACCTTCCATAATGGCAAGGCTACCATCCATTGGAGTGACAAAAATATCGACAATAGACTACCTTCCATAATTACTAGGCTAACATCCATTAGAGTAACAAAGATATGGACAACAGACTACCTTCTATAATGACAAGGCTACCATATATTGTAATAACAAAAATATCGACAACAAACTACCTTCCATAATGACAAGTCTACCATCCATTGGAGTAACAAAAATCTCGACAACAGAATACCTACCATTATGACTAGGCTACGATCCATTGGAGTGACAAAAATCTGGACAATAGACTACCTTCCATAATGACAAGGCTACCATCCATTGGAGTAACAAAACTCGACAACAAACTACCTTCCATAATGACAAGGCTACCATCCATTGGAGTATCAAAAATCTCGACAACAAACTACCTTCCATAATGAAAAGGCTACCATCCATTGGAATAACAAAAATATAGACAACAAACTACATTCCATAATGACAAGTCTACTATCCATTAGATTGACAAAAATCTCGACAATAGACTACCTTCCATAATGAAAAGGCTACCATCCATTGGAGTAACTAAAATATCTACAACAAAATACCTCCCATAATGACTTGGCTACCATCCATTGGAGTAACAAAGATATCGACAACAGACAACCTTCCATAATGACAAGGCTACCATCCATTGGAGTGAAAAAATCTCGAAAACAGACTACCTTCCATAATGGCAAGGCAACCATCCATTGGAGTGACAAAAATATCGACAATAGACTACCTTCCATAATGACTAGGCTAACATCCATTAGAGTAACAAAGATATCGACAACAGACTACCTTCTATAATGACAAGGCTACCATATATTGTAATAACAAAAATCTCGACAACAAACTACCTTCCGTAAGGACAAGGCTACCATACATTGTAGTAACAAAAATTTCGACAATAGACTACCTTCCATAATGATAAGGCTACCATCCATTGGAGTAATGAAAATATCAACAAGAGACTTCCTTCCATAATTACAAGGCTACCATCCATTGGAGTAACAAAAATATCACCAACAGACTACCTTACATAATGACAAGGCTACCATCCATTGGAGTGACAAAAATCTCGACAATAGACTACCTTCCATAATGACAAGGCAACCATCCATTGGAGTAACAAAATCTCGACAACAAACAACCTTCCATAATGACAAGGCTACCATCCATTGGATTAACAAAAACCTCGACAACAAACTACCTTCCATAATGACAAGGCTACCATCCATTGGAATAACAAAAATATCGACAACAAACTACATTCAATAATGACAAGTCTACCATCCATTGGATTGACAAAAATCTCGACAATAAACTACCTTCTATAATGAAAAGGCTACCATCCATTGGAGTAACTAAAATATCTACAACAAAATACCTTCCATAATGACTAGGCTACCATCCATTGGAGTAACAAAGATATCGACAACAGACTACCTTCCATAATGACAAGGCTACCATCCATTGGAGTGAAAAAAATCTGGAAAATTGACTACCTTCCATAATGGAAAGGCTACCATCCATTGGAGTGACAAAAATATCGACAATAGACTACCTTCCATAATTACTAGGCTAACATCCATTAGAGTAACAAAGATATCGACAACAGACTACCTTCTATAATGACAAGGCTACCATATATTGTAATAACAAAAATATCGACAACAAACTACCTTCCATAATGACAAGTCTACCATCCATTGGAGTAACAAAAATCTCGACAACAGAATACCTACCATTATGACTAGGCTACGATCCATTGGAGTGACAAAAATCTGGACAATAGACTACCTTCCATAATGACAAGGCTACCATCCATTGGAGTAACAAAACTCGACAACAAACTACCTTCCATAATGACAAGGCTACCATCCATTGGAGTATCAAAAATCTCGACAACAAACTACCTTCCATAATGAAAAGGCTGCCATCCATTGGAATAACAAAAATATAGACAACAAACTACATTCCATAATGACAAGTCTACTATCCATTAGATTGACAAAAATCTCGACAATAGACTACCTTCCATAATGAAAAGGCTACCATCCATTGGAGTAACTAAAATATCTACAACAAAATACCTCCCATAATGACTTGGCTACCATCCATTGGAGTAACAAAGATATCGACAACAGACAACCTTCCATAATGACAAGGCTACCATCCATTGGAGTGAAAAAATCTCGAAAACAGACTACCTTCCATAATGGCAAGGCAACCATCCATTGGAGTGACAAAAATATCGACAATAGACTACCTTCCATAATGACTAGGCTAACATCCATTAGAGTAACAAAGATATCGACAACAGACTACCTTCTATAATGACAAGGCTACCATATATTGTAATAACAAAAATCTCGACAACAAACTACCTTCCGTAAGGACAAGGCTACCATACATTGTAGTAACAAAAATTTCGACAATAGACTACCTTCCATAATGATAAGGCTACCATCCATTGGAGTAATGAAAATATCAACAAGAGACTTCCTTCCATAATTACAAGGCTACCATCCATTGGAGTAACAAAAATATCACCAACAGACTACCTTACATAATGACAAGGCTACCATCCATTGGAGTGACAAAAATCTCGACAATAGACTACCTTCCATAATGACAAGGCAACCATCCATTGGAGTAACAAAATCTCGACAACAAACAACCTTCCATAATGACAAGGCTACCATCCATTGGATTAACAAAAACCTCGACAACAAACTACCTTCCATAATGACAAGGCTACCATCCATTGGAATAACAAAAATATCGACAACAAACTACATTCAATAATGACAAGTCTACCATCCATTGGATTGACAAAAATCTCGACAATAAACTACCTTCTATAATGAAAAGGCTACCATCCATTGGAGTAACTAAAATATCTACAACAAAATACCTTCCATAATGACTAGGCTACCATCCATTGGAGTAACAAAGATATCGACAACAGACTACCTTCCATAATGACAAGGCTACCATCCATTGGAGTGAAAAAAATCTGGAAAATTGACTACCTTCCATAATGGAAAGGCTACCATCCATTGGAGTGACAAAAATATCGACAATAGACTACCTTCCATAATTACTAGGCTAACATCCATTAGAGTAACAAAGATATCGACAACAGACTACCTTCTATAATGACAAGGCTACCATATATTGTAATAACAAAAATATCGACAACAAACTACCTTCCATAATGACAAGTCTACCATCCATTGGAGTAACAAAAATCTCGACAACAGAATACCTACCATTATGACTAGGCTACGATCCATTGGAGTGACAAAAATCTGGACAATAGACTACCTTCCATAATGACAAGGCTACCATCCATTGGAGTAACAAAACTCGACAACAAACTACCTTCCATAATGACAAGGCTACCATCCATTGGAGTATCAAAAATCTCGACAACAAACTACCTTCCATAATGAAAAGGCTACCATCCATTGGAATAACAAAAATATAGACAACAAACTACATTCCATAATGACAAGTCTACTATCCATTGGATTGACAAAAATCTCGACAATAGACTACCTTCCATAATGAAAAGGCTACCATCCATTGGAGTAACTAAAATATCTACAACAAAATACCTCCCATAATGACTTGGCTACCATCCATTGGAGTAACAAAGATATCGACAACAGACAACCTTCCATAATGACAAGGCTACCATCCATTGGAGTGAAAAAATCTCGAAAACAGACTACCTTCCATAATGGCAAGGCAACCATCCATTGGAGTGACAAAAATATCGACAATAGACTACCTTCCATAATGACTAGGCTAACATCCATTAGAGTAACAAAGATATCGACAACAGACTACCTTCTATAATGACAAGGCTACCATATATTGTAACAACAAAAATCTTGACAACAAACTACCTTCCGTAAGGACAAGGCTACCATACATTGTAGTAACAAAAATTTCGACAATAGACTACCTTCCATAATGATAAGGCTACCATCCATTGGAGTAATGAAAATATCAACAAGAGACTACCTTCCATAATTACAAGGCTACCATCCATTGGAGTAACAAAAATATCACCAACAGACTACCTTACATAATGACAAGGCTACCATCCATTGGAGTGACAAAAATCTCGACAATAGACTACCTTCCATAATGACAAGGCAACCATCCATTGGAGTAACAAAATCTCGACAACAAACAACCTTCCATAATGAAAAGGCTACCATCCATTGGATTAACAAAAACCTCGACAATAAACTACCTTCCATAATGACAAGGCTACCATCCATTGGAATAACAAAAATATCGACAACAAACTACATTCAATAATGACAAGTCTACCATCCATTGGATTGAAAAAAATCTCGACAATAAACTACCTTCTATAATGAAAAGGCTACCATCCATTGGAGTAACTAAAATATCTACAACAAAATACCTTCCATAATGACTAGGCTACCATCCATTGGAGTAACAAAGATATCGACAACAGACTACCTTCCATAATGACAAGGCTACCATCCATTGGAGTGAAAAAAATCTCGAAAATTGACTACCTTCCATAATGGCAAGGCTACCATCCATTGGAGTGACAAAAATATCGACAATAGACTACCTTCCATAATTACTAGGCTAACATCCATTAGAGTAACAAAGATATCGACAACAGACTACCTTCTATAATGACAAGGCTACCATATATTGTAATAACAAAAATATCGACAACAAACTACCTTCCATAATGACAAGTCTACCATTCATTGGAGTAACAAAAATCTCGACAACAGAATACCTACCATTATGACTAGGCTACGATCCATTGGAGTGACAAAAATCTGGACAATAGACTACCTTCCATAATGACAAGGCTACCATCCATTGGAGTAACAAAACTCGAAAACAAACTACCTTCCATAATGACAAGGCTACCATCCATTGGAGTATCAAAAATCTCGACAACAAACTACCTTCCATAATGAAAAGGCTACCATCCATTGGAATAACAAAAATATAGACAACAAACTACATTCCATAATGACAAGTCTACTATCCATTGGATTGACAAAAATCTCGATAATAGACTACCTTCCATAATGAAAAGGCTACCATCCATTGGAGTAACTAAAATATCTACAACAAAATACCTTCCATAATGACTTGGCTACCATCCATTGGAGTAATGAAAATATCAACAAGAGACTACCTTCCATAATGACAAGGCTACCATCCATTGGAGTGAAAAAATCTCGAAAATAGACTACCTTCCATAATGGCAAGGCAACCATCCATTGGAGTGACAAAAATATCGATAATAGACTACCTTCCATAATGACTAGGCTAACATCCATTAGAGTAACAAAGATATCGACAACAGACTACCTTCTATAATGACAAGGCTACCATATATTATAATAACAAAAATCTCGACAACAAACTACCTTCCGTAAGGACAAGGCTACCATACATTGTAGTAACAAAAATTTCGACAATAGACTACCTTCCATAATGATAAGGCTACCATCCATTGGAGTAATGAAAATATCAACAAGAGACTACCTTCCATAATTACAAGGCTACCATCCATTGGAGTAACAAAAATATCACCAACAGACTACCTTACATAATGACAAGGCTACCATCCATTGGAGTGACAAAAATCTCGACAATAGACTACCTTCCATAATGACAAGGAAACCATCCATTAGAGTAACAAAATCTCGACAACAAACTACCTTCCATAATGACAAGGCTACCATCCATTGGATTAACAAAAACCTCGACAACAAACTACCTTCCATAATGACAAGGCTACCATCCATTGGAATAACAAAAATATCGACAACAAACTACATTCAATAATGACAAGTCTACCATCCATTGGATTGACAAAAATCTCGACAATAGACTACCTTCTATAATGAAAAGGCTACCATCCACTGGAGTAACTAAAATATCTACAACAAAATACCTTCCATAATGACTAGGCTACCATCCATTGGAGTAACAAAGATATCGACAACAGACTACCTTCCATAATGACAAGGCTACCATCCATTGGAGTGAAAAAAATCTCGAAAACAGACTACCTTCCATAATGGCAAGGCTACCATCCATTGGAGTGACAAAAATATCGACAATAGACTACCTTCCATAATTACTAGGCTAACATCCATTAGAGTAACAAAGATATCGACTACAGACTACCTTCTATAATGACAAGGCTACCATATATTGTAATAACAAAAATATCGACAACAAACTACCTTCCATAATGACAAGTCTACCATCCATTGGAGTAACAAAAATCTCGACAACAGAATACCTACCCTTATGACTAGGCTACGATCCATTGGAGTGACAAAAATCTGGACAATAGACTTCCTTCCATAATGACAAGGCTACCATCCATTGGAGTAACAAAACTCGACAACAAACTAGCTTCCATAATGACAAGGCTACCATCCATTGGAGTATCAAAAATCTCGACAACAAACTACCTTCCATAATGAAAAGGCTACCATCCATTGGAATAACAAAAATATAGACAACAAACTACATTCCATAATGACAAGTCTACCATCCATTGGATTGACAAAAATCTCGACAATAGACTACCTTCCATAATGAAAAGGCTACCATCCATTGGAGTAACTAAAATATCTACAACAAAATACCTTCCATAATGACTTGGCTACCATCCATTGGAGTAACAAAGATATCAACAACAGACAACCTTCCATAATGACAAGGCTACCATCCATTGGAGTGAAAAAATCTCGAAAACAGACTACCTTCCATAATGGCAAGGCAACCATCCATTGGAGTGACAAAAATATCGATAATAGACTACCTTCCATAATGACTAGGCTAACATCCATTAGAGTAACAAAGATATCGACAACAGACTACCTTCTATAATGACAAGGCTACCATATATTGTAATAACAAAAATCTCGACAACAAACTACCTTCCGTAAGGACAAGGCTACCATACATTGTAGTAACAAAAATTTCGACAATAGACTACCTTCCATAATGATAAGGCTACCATCCATTGGAGTAATGAAAATATCAACAAGAGACTACCTTCCATAATTACAAGGCTACCATCCATTGGAGTAACAAAAATCTCACCAACAGACTACCTTACATAATGACAAGGCTACCATCCATTGGAGTGACAAAAATCTCGACAATAGACTACCTTCCATAATGACAAGGCAACCATCCATTGGAGTAACAAAATCTCGACAACAAACTACCTTCCATAATGACAAGGCTACCATCCATTGGATTAACAAAAACCTCGACAACAAACTACCTTCCATAATGACAAGGCTACCATCCACTGGAGTAACTAAAATATCTACAACAAAATACCTTCCATAATGACTAGGCTACCATCCATTGGAGTAACAATGATATCGACAACAGACTACCTTCCATAATGACAAGGCTACCATCCATTGGAGTGAAAAAAATCTCGAAAACAGACTACCTTCCATAATGGCAAGGCTACCATCCATTGGAGTGACAAAAATATCGACAATAGACTACCTTCCAGAATTACTAGGCTAACATCCATTAGAGTAACAAAGATATCGACAACAGACTACCTTCTATAATGACAAGGCTACCATATATTGTAATAACAAAAATATCGACAACAAACTACCTTCCATAATGACAAGTCTACCATCCATTGGAGTAACAAAAATCTCGACAACAGAATACCTACCATTATGACTAGGCTACGATCCATTGGAGTGACAAAAATCTAGACAATAGACTACCTTCCATAATGACAAGGCTACCATCCATTGGAGTAACAAAACTCGACAACAAACTACCTTCCATAATGACAAGGCTACCATCCATTGGAGTATTAAAAATCTCGACAACAAACTACCTTCCATAATGAAAAGGCTACCATCCATTGGAATAACAAAAATATAGACAACAAACTACATTCCATAATGACAAGTCTACTATCCATTGGATTGACAAAAATCTCGACAATAGACTACCTTCCATAATGAAAAGGCTACCATCCATTGGAGTAACTAAAATATCTACAACAAAATACCTTCCATAATGACTTGGCTACCATCCATTGGAGTAACAAAGATATCGACAACAGACAACCTTCCAAAATGACAAGGCTACCATCCATTGGAGTGAAAAAATCTCGAAAACAGACTACCTTCCATAATGGCAACGCAACCATCCATTGGAGTGACAAAAATATCGATAATAGACTACCTTCCATAATGACTAGGCTAACATCCATTAGAGTAACAAAGATATCGACAAAAGACTACCTTCTATAATGACAAGGCTACCATATATTGTAATAACAAAAATCTCGACAACAAACTACCTTCCGTAAGGACAAGGCTACCATACATTGTAGTAACAAAAATTTCGACAATAGACTACCTTCCATAATGATAAGGCTACCATCCATTGGAGTAATGAAAATATCAACAAGAGACTACCTTCCATAATGACAAGGCTACCATGCATTGGAGTAATGAAAATATCAACAACAGACTACCTTACATAATGACAAGGCTACCATCCATTGGAGTGACAAAAATCTCGACAATAGACTACCTTCCATAATGACAAGGCAACCATCCATTGGAGTAACAAAATCTCGACAACAAACTACCTTCCATAATGACAAGGCTACCATCCATTGGATTAACAAAAACCTCGACAACAAACTACCTTCCATAATGACAAGGCTACCATCCACTGGAGTAACTAAAATATCTACAACAAAATACCTTCCATAATGACTAGGCTACCATCCATTGGAGTAACAAAGATATCGACAACAGACTACCTTCCATAATAACAAGGCTACCATCCATTGGAGTGAAAAAAATCTCGAAAACAGACTACCTTCCATAATGGCAAGGCTACCATCCATTGGAGTGACAAAAATATCGACAATAGACTACCTTCCAGAATTACTAGGCTAACATCCATTAGAGTAACAAAGATATCGAC
This sequence comes from Vicia faba, assembly GCA_948472305.1. Taxonomy (NCBI): domain Eukaryota; kingdom Viridiplantae; phylum Streptophyta; class Magnoliopsida; order Fabales; family Fabaceae; genus Vicia; species Vicia faba. The sequence continues at coordinate 556,773,208 of OX451739.1, read as the reverse complement.
AACAGACTACCTTCTATAATGACAAGGCTACCATATATTGTAATAACAAAAATATCGACAACAAACTACCTTCCATAATGACAAGTCTACCATCCATTGGAGTAACAAAAATCTCGACAACAGAATACCTACCATTATGACTAGGCTACGATCCATTGGAGTGACAAAAATCTAGACAATAGACTACCTTCCATAATGACAAGGCTACCATCCATTGGAGTAACAAAACTCGACAACAAACTACCTTCCATAATGACAAGGCTACCATCCATTGGAGTATCAAAAATCTCGACAACAAACTACCTTCCATAATGAAAAGGCTACCATCCATTGGAATAACAAAAATATAGACAACAAACTACATTCCATAATGACAAGTCTACTTTCCATTGGATTGACAAAAATCTCGACAATAGACTACCTTCCATAATGAAAAGGCTACCATCCATTGGAGTAACTAAAATATCTACAACAAAATGCCTTCCATAATGACTTGGCTACCATCCATTGGAGTAACAAAGATATCGACAACAGACAACCTTCCATAATGACAAGGCTACCATCCATTGGAGTGAAAAAATCTCGAAAACAGACTACCTTCCATAATGGCAACGCAACCATCCATTGGAGTGACAAAAATATCGATAATAGACTACCTTCCATAATGACTAGGCTAACATCCATTAGAGTAACAAAGATATCGACAACAGACTACCTTCTATAATGACAAGGCTACCATATATTGTAATAACAAAAATCTCGACAACAAACTACCTTCCGTAAGGACAAGGCTACCATACATTGTAGTAACAAAAATTTCGACAATAGACTACCTTCCATAATGATAAGGCTACCATCCATTGGAGTAATGAAAATATCAACAAGAGACTACCTTCCATAATGACAAGGCTACCATGCATTGGAGTAATGAAAATATCAACAAGAGACTACCTTCCATAATTACAAGGCTACCATCCATTGGAGTAACAAAAATCTCACCAACAGACTACCTTACATAATGACAAGGCTACCATCCATTGGAGTGACAAAAATCTCGACAATAGACTACCTTCCATAATGACAAGGCAACCATCCATTGGAGTAACAAAATCTCGACAACAAACTACCTTCCATAATGACAAGGCTACCATCCATTAGATTAACAAAAACCTCGACAACAAACTACCTTCCATAATGACAAGGCTACCATCCATTGGAATAACAAAAATATCGACAACAAACTACATTCAATAATGACAAGTCTACCATCCATTGGATTGACAAAAATCTCGACAATAGACTACCTTCTATAATGAAAAGGCTACCATCCATTGGAGTAACTAAAATATCTACAACAAAATACCTTCCATAATGACTAGGCTACCATCCATTGGAGTAACAAAGATATCGACAACAGACTACCTTCCATAATGACAAGGCTACCATCCATTGGAGTAATGAAAATATCAACAAGAGACTACCTTCCATAATGACAAGGCTACCATGCATTGGAGTAATGAAAATATCAACAAGAGACTACCTTCCATAATTACAAGGCTACCATCCATTGGAGTAACAAAAATCTTACCAACAGACAACCTTCCATAATGACAAGGCTACCATCCATTGGAGTGACAAAAATCTCGACAATAGACTACCTTCCATAATGACAAGGCTACCATCCATTGGAGTAACAAAAATCTCAACAACAAACTACCTTCAATAATGACAAGGCTACCATCCATTAGAGTACCAAAAATCTCGACAACAGACTACCTTCCACAATGACAAGCCTACGATCCATTAGAGTAACAAAAATATCAACAACAGACTACCTTCCATAATGACAAGGCTACCATCCATTGGAGTAACAAAAATCTCGACAACAGAATACCTACCATTATGACTAGGCTACGATCCATTGGAGCAACAAAGATATCGACAGCAGATTACCTTCTATAATGAAAAGGCTACCATCCATTGGAGTGACAAAAATCTCGCCAACAGACTACCTTCCATAATGACAAGGCTACCATCCATTGGAGTGACAAAAATCTCGACAATAGACTACCTTCCATAATGACAAGGCTACCATCCATTGGAGTAACAAAAATCTCAACAACAAACTACCTTCAATAATGACAAGGCTACCATCCATTAGAGTAACAAAAATCTCGACAACAGACTACCTTCCACAATGACAAGCCTACAATCCATTAGAGTAACAAAAATATCAACAACAGACTACCTTCCATAATGACAAGGCTACCATCCATTGGAGTAATGAAAATATCAACAAGAGACTACCTTCCATAATGACAAGGCTACCGTGCATTGGAGTAATGAAAATATCAACAAGAGACTACCTTCCATAATTACAAGGCTACCATCCATTGGAGTAACAAAAATTTCACCAACAGACAACCTTCCATAATGACAAGGCTACCATCCATTGGAGTGACAAAAATCTCGACAATAGACTACCTTCCATAATGACAAGGCTACCATCCATTGGAGTAACAAAATCTCGACAACAAACAACCTTCCATAATGACAAGACTACCATCCATTGGAGTATCATAAATCTAGACAACAAACTACCTTCCATAATGACAAGGCTACCATCCATTGGAATAACAAAAATATCGACAACAAACTAGATTCCATAATGACAAGTCTACTATCCATTGGATTGACAAAAATCTCGACAATAGACTACCTTCCATAATGAAAAGGCTACCATCCATTGGAGTAACTAAAATATCTACAACAAAATACCTTCCATAATGACTAGTCTACCATCCATTGGAGTAACAAAGATATCGTCAACAGATTACCTTCCATAATAAAAAGGCTACCATCCATTGGAGTGAAAAAAATCTTGAAAACAGACTACCTTCCATAATGGCAAGGCTACCATCCATTGGAGTGACAAAAATATCGACAATAGACTACCTTCCATAATGACTAGGCTAACATCCATTAGAGTAACAAAGATATCGACAACAAACTACCTTCCATAAGGACAAGGCTACCATACATTGTAGTAACAAAAATCTCGACAATAGTCTACCTTCAATAATGACAAGGCTACCATCCATTAGGGTAACAAAAATATCGAAAACAAACTACCTTCCATAATGACAAGTCTACCATCCATTGGAGTAACAAAAACCTCGACAACAGAATACCTACCATTATGACTAGGCTACGATCCATTGGAGCAACAAAGATATCGACAGCAGATTACCTTCCATAATGACAAGGCTACCATCCATTGGAGTAACAAAAATATCGACAACAGACTACCTTACATAATGAAAAGCCTACCATCCATTGGAGTAACAAAAATCACGACAACAAACTACGTTCCATAATGACAATGCTACCATCCATTGGAGTAACAAAAATGTCGACAACTGACTACCTTCCATAATGACTAGGCTACCATCCATTGGAGTAACAAAAATCTCGACAATAGACTACCTTCCATAATGACAAGGCTACCTTCCATTGGAGTAACAAAAATATGAACAACATACTACCTTCCATAGTGACAAGGCTACCATCCATTGGAGTGACAGAAATCACAACGACATACTGCAATTCATAATGACAAGGATAGCATCCATTGGAGTAACAAAAATCTCGACAACAAAGTACCTTCCATAATGACAAGGCTACAATCCATTAGAGTAACAAAAATCTCGACAACAGACAACCTTCCATAATGACAAGGCTACCATCCATTGGAGTAACAAAAATCTCGACAAAAAACTACCTTCCATAATGACAAGGCTACCATCTATTGAAGTAACAAAAATCTCGACGACAGACTACATTCCATAATGACAAGGCTACCATCCATTGGAGTAACAAAAATCTTGACAACAAACTACCTTCCATAATGACAAGGCTACCATCCATTGGAGTAACAAAAACATCGACAACAGACTATGTTCCATAATGACAAGGCTACAATCCATTGGAGTAACAAAATTCTCGACAACAAACTACCTTCCATTAATGACAAGGATACCATCCATTGGAGTAACAAAAATCTCGGCAACAGACTACCTTCCATAATGACAAGGCTACCATCTATTGGAATAACAAAAATCTCGAGAACAAACTACCTTCCATAATGACAAGGCTACCATCCAATGGAATGACAAAAATCTCGACAACTTTCTACCTTCCATAATGATAAGTCTACCATCCATTGGAGTAAAAAAAATCTCGACAACAGACTACCTTCCATAATGACAAGGATAACATCTATTGGAATAACAAAAATCTCGAGAACAGACTACCTTCCATAATGACAAGGCTACCATCCATTTTAGTATTAAAAAACTCGACAACAGACTACCTTCCCTAATTAAAAGGCTACCATCCATTAGAGTAACAAAAATCTCAAAAACAAACTACCATCCATAATAACAAGGCTACCATCCATTAGAGTAACAAAAATCTCGACAACAAACAACCTTCCATAATGACAAGGCTACCATTCATTGGAGTAACAAAAATCTCGACAATAGACTACCTTCCATAATGACAAGGCTACCTTCCCTTGGAGTAACAAAAATATGAACAACATACTACCTTCCATAGTGACAAGGCTACCATCCATTGGAGTGACAAAAATCTCGACAATAGACTACCTTCCATAATGACAAGGCTACCATCCATTGAAGTAACAAAAATCTCAACAACAAACTACCTTCAATAATGACAAGGCTACCATCCATTAGAGTAACAAAAATCTCGACAACAGACTACCTTCCACAATGACAAGCCTACGATCCATTAGAGTAACAAAAATATCAACAACAGACTACCTTCCATAATGACAAGGCTACCATCCATTGGTGTAATGAAAATATCAACAAGAGACTACCTTCCATAATGACAAGGCTACCGTGCATTGGAGTAATGAAAATATCAACAAGAGACTGCCTTCCATAATTACAAGGCTACCATCCATTGGAGTAACAAAAATTTCACCAACAGACAACCTTCCATAATGACAAGGCTACCATCCATTGGAGTGACAAAAATCTCGACAATAGACTACCTTCCATAATGACAAGGCTACCATCCATTGGAGTAACAAAATCTCGACAACAAACAACCTTCCATAATGACAAGGCTACCATCCATTGGAGTATCAAAAATCTAGACAACAAACTACCTTCCATAATGACAAGGCTACCATCCATTGGAATAACAAAAATATCGACAACAAACTAGATTCCATAATGACAAGTCTACTATCCATTGGATTGACAACAATCTCGACAATAGACTACCTTCCATAATGAAAAGGCTACCATCCATTGGAGTAACTAAAATATCTACAACAAAATACCTTCCATAATGACTAGTCTACCATCCATTGGAGTAACAAAGATATCGTCAACAGATTACCTTCCATAATAAAAAGGCTACCATCCATTGGAGTGAAAAAAATCTTGAAAACAGACTACCTTCCATAATGGCAAGGCTACCATCCATTGGAGTGACAAAAATATCGACAATAGACTACCTTCCATAATGACTAGGCTAACATCCATTAGAGTAACAAAGATATCGACAACAAACTACCTTCCATAAGGACAAGGCTACCATACATTGTAGTAACAAAAATCTCGACAATAGTCTACCTTCAATAATGACAAGGCTACCATCCATTAGGGTAACAAAAATATCGAAAACAAACTACCTTCCATAATGACAAGTCTACCATCCATTGGAGTAACAAAAACCTCGACAACAGAATACCTACCATTATGACTAGGCTACGATCCATTGGAGCAACAAAGATATCGACAGCAGATTACCTTCTATAATGACAAGGCTACCATCCATTGGAGTGACAAAAATCTCGCCAACAGACTACCTTCCATAATGATAAGGCTACCATCCATTGGAGTGACAAAAATCTCGACAATAGACTACCTTCCATAATGACAAGGATACCATCCATTGGAGTAATAAAATATCGACAACAAACTACCTTCCATAATGACAAGGCTACCATCCATTGGAGTAACAAAAATGTCGACAACAAACTACCTTACATAATGACAAGGCTACCATCCATTGGAATAGGAAAAATATCGACAACAAACTACGTTCCATAATGACAATGCTACCATCCATTGGAGTAACAAAAATGTCGACAACTGACTACCTTCCATAATGACAAGGCTACCATCCATTGGAGTAACAAAAATATCGACAACAGACTACCTTACATAATGAAAAGCCTACCATCCATTGGAGTAACAAAAATCACGACAACAAACTACGTTCCATAATGACAATGCTACCATCCATTGGAGTAACAAAAATGTCGACAACTGACTACCTTCCATAATGACTAGGCTACTATCCATTGGAGTAACAAAAATCTCGACAATAGACTACCTTCCATAATGACAAGGCTACCTTCCATTGGAGTAACAAAAATATGAACAACATACTACCTTCCATAGTGACAAGGCTACCATCCATTGGAGTGACAAAAATCACAACGACATACTGCAATTCATAATGACAAGGATAGCATCCATTGGAGTAACAAAAATCTCGACAACAAAGTACCTTCCATAATGACAAGGCTACAATCCATTAGAGTAACAAAAATCTCGACAACAGACAACCTTCCATAATGACAAGGCTACCATCCATTGGAGTAACAAAAATCTCGACAAAAAACTACCTTCCATAATGACAAGGCTACCATCTATTGAAGTAACAAAAATCTCGACGACAGACTACATTCCATAATGACAAGGCTACCATCCATTGGAGTAACAAAAATCTTGACAACAAACTACCTTCCATAATGACAAGGCTACCATCCATTGGAGTAACAAAAACATCGACAACAGACTATGTTCCATAATGACAAGGCTACAATCCATTGGAGTAACAAAATTCTCGACAACAAACTACCTTCCATTAATGACAAGGATACCATCCATTGGAGTAACAAAAATCTCGGCAACAGACTACCTTCCATAATGACAAGGCTACCATCTATTGGAATAACAAAAATCTCGAGAACAAACTACCTTCCATAATGACAAGGCTACCATCCAATGGAATGACAAAAATCTCGACAACTTTCTACCTTCCATAATGATAAGTCTACCATCCATTGGAGTAACAAAAATCTCGACAACAGACTACCTTCCATAATGACAAGGATAACATCAATTGGAATAACAAAAATCTCGAGAACAGACTACCTTCCATAATGACAAGGCTACCATCCATTTTAGTATTAAAAAACTCGACAACAGACTACCTTCCCTAATTAAAAGGCTACCATCCATTGGAGTAACAAAAATCTCAAAAACAGACTACCATCCATAATAACAAGGCTACCATCCATTAGAGTAACAAAAATCTCGACAACAAACAACCTTCCATAACGACAAGGCTACCATTCATTGGAGTAACAAAAATCTTGACAATAGACTACCTTCCATAATGACAAGGCTACCTTCCCTTGGAGTAACAAAAATATGAACAACATACTACCTTCCATAGTGACAAGGCTACCATCCATTGGAGTGACAGAAATCACAACGACATACTACAATTCCTAATGACAAGGATAGCATCCATTGGAGTAACAAAAATCTCGACAACAAAGTACCTTCCATAATGACAAGGCTACAATCCATTAGAGTAACAAAAATCTCGACAACAGACAACCTTCCATAATGACAAGGCTACCATCCATTGGAGTAACAAAAATCTCGACAAAAAACTACCTTCCATAATGACAAGGCTACCATCTATTGAAGTAACAAAAATCTCGACGACATACTACATTCCATAATGACAAGGCTACCATCCATTGGAGTAACAAAAATATCGACAACTGACTACCTTCCATAATTACAAGGCTACCATCCATTGGAATAACAAAAATCTTGACAACAAACTACCTTCCATAATGACAAGGCTACCTTCCATTGGAGTAACAAAAATATGAACAACATACTACCTTCCATAGTGACAAGGCTACCATCCATTGGAGTGACAAAAATCACAACGACATACTGCAATTCATAATGACAAGGATAGCATCCATTGGAGTAACAAAAATCTCGACAACAAAGTACCTTCCATAATGACAAGGCTACAATCCATTAGAGTAACAAAAATCTCGACAACAGACAACCTTCCATAATGACAAGGCTACCATCCATTGGAGTAACAAAAATCTCGACAAAAAACTACCTTCCATAATGACAAGGCTACCATCTATTGAAGTAACAAAAATCTCGACGACAGACTACATTCCATAATGACAAGGCTACCATCCATTGGAGTAACAAAAATCTTGACAACAAACTACCTTCCATAATGACAAGGCTACCATCCATTGGAGTAACAAAAACATCGACAACAGACTATGTTCCATAATGACAAGGCTACAATCCATTGGAGTAACAAAATTCTCGATAACAAACTACCTTCCATTAATGACAAGGATACCATCCATTGGAGTAACAAAAATCTCGGCAACAGACTACCTTCCATAATGACAAGGCTACCATCTATTGGAATAACAAAAATCTCGAGAACAAACTACCTTCCATAATGACAAGGCTACCATCCAATGGAATGACAAAAATCTCGACAACTTTCTACCTTCCATAATGATAAGTCTACCATCCATTGGAGTAACAAAAGTCTCGACAACAGACTACCTTCCATAATGACAAGGATAACATCAATTGGAATAACAAAAATCTCGAGAACAGACTACCTTCCATAATGACAAGGCTACCATCCATTTTAGTATTAAAAAACTCGACAACAGACTACCTTCCCTAATTAAAAGGCTACCATCCATTGGAGTAACAAAAATCTCAAAAACAGACTACCATCCATAATAACAAGGCTACCATCCATTAGAGTAACAAAAATCTCGACAACAAACAACCTTCCATAATGACAAGGCTACCATTCATTGGAGTAACAAAAATCTCGACAATAGACTACCTTCCATAATGACAAGGCTACCTTCCCTTGGAGTAACAAAAATATGAACAACATACTACCTTCCATAGTGACAAGGCTACCATCCATTGGAGTGACAGAAATCACAACAACATACTACAATTCCTAATGACAAGGATAGCATCCATTGGAGTAACAAAAATCTCGACAACAAAGTGCCTTCCATAATGACAAGGCTACAATCCATTAGAGTAACAAAAATCTCGACAACAGACAACCTTCCATAATGACAAGGCTACCATCCATTGGAGTAACAAAAATCTCGACAAAAAACTACCTTCCATAATGACAAGGCTACCATCTATTGAAGTAACAAAAATCTCGACGACATACTACATTCCATAATGACAAGGCTACCATCCATTGGAGTAACAAAAATATCGACAACTGACTACCTTCCATAATTACAAGGCTACCATCCATTGGAATAACAAAAATCTTGACAACAAACTACCTTCCATAATGACAAGGCTACAATCCATTGGAGTAACAAAAACATCGACAAAAGACTATGTTCCATAATGACAAGGCTACAATCCATTGGAGTAACAAAAATCTCGACAACAAACTACCTTCCATTAATGACAAGGATACCATCCATTGGAGTAACAAAAATCTCGGCAACAGACTACCTTCCATAATGACAAGGCTACCATCTATTGGAATAACAAAAATATCGAGAACAAACTACCTTCCATAATGACAAGGCTACCATCCAATGGAATGACAAAAATCTCGACAACATTCTACCTTCCATAATGATAAGTCTACCATCCATTGGAGTAACAAAAATCTCGACAACATACTACCTTCCATAATGACAAGGATAACATCTATTGGAATAACAAAAATCTCGAGAACAGACTATCTTCCATAATGACAAGGCTACCATCCATTTTAGTATCAAAAAACTCGACAACAGACTACCTTCCCTAATTTAAAGGCTACCATCCATTGGAGTAACAAAAATCTCAAAAACAGACTACCATCCATAATAACAAGGCTACCTTCCATTAGAGTAACAAAAATCTCGACAACAAACAACCTTCCATAATGACAAGGCTACCATTCATTGGAGTAACAAAAATCTCGACAATAGACTACCTTCCATAATGACAAGGCTACCTTCCATTGGAGTAACAAAAATATGAACAACATACTACCTTCCATAGTGACAAGGCTACCATCCATTGGAGTGACAAAAATCACAACGACATACTACAATTCATAATGACAAGGATAACATCCATTGGAGTAACAAAAATCTCGACAACAAACTACCTTCCATAATGACAAGGCTACAATCCATTAGAGTAACTAAAATCTCGACAACAGACAACCTTCCATAATGACAAGGCTACCATCCATTGGAGTAACAAAAATCTCGACAATAAACTACCTTCCATAATGACAAGGCTACCATCTATTGAAGTACCAAAAATCTCGACGACAGACTACATTCCATAATGACAAGGCTACCATCCATTGGAGTAACAAAAATATCGACAACTGACTACCTTCCATAATTAGAAGGCTACCATCCATTGGAATAACAAAAATCTTGACAACAAACTACCTTCCATAATGACAAGGCTACCATCCATTGGAGTAACAAAAACATCGACAACAGACTATGTTCCATAATGACAAGGCTACAATCCATTGGAGTAACAAAATTCTCGAAAACAAACTACCTTCCATTAATGACAAGGATACCTTCCATTGGAGTAACAAAAATCTCGGCAACAGACTACCTTCCATAAGGACAAGGCTACCATCTATTGGAATAAAAAAAATCTCGAGAACAGACTACCTTCCATAATGATAAGGCTACCATCCATTGTAGTAACAAAAATATCGACCACAGACTACCTTCCCTAATTACAAGGTTACCATCCATTGGAGAAACAAAAATCTCGAAAACAGACTACCATTCATAATAACAAGGCTACAATCCATTAGAGTAACAAAAATCTCGACAACAGACAACCTTCCATAATGACAAGGCTACCATCCAATGGAATGACAAAAATCTCGACAACTTTCTACCTTCCATAATGATAAGTCTACCAACCATTGGAGTAACAAAAATCTTGACAACAGACTACCTTCCATAATGACAAGGATAACATCTATTGGAATAACAAAAATCTCGAGAACAGACTACCTTCCATAATGACAAGGCTACCATCCATTTTAGTATTAAAAAACTCGACAACAGACTACCTTCCCTAATTAAAAGGCTACCATCCATTGGAGTAACAAAAATCTCAAAAACAGACTACCATCCATAATAACAAGGCTACCATCCATTAGAGTAACAAAAATCTCGACAACAAAAAACCTTCCATAATGACAAGGCTACCATTCATTGGAGTAACAAAAATCTCGACAATAGACTACCTTCCATAATGACAAGGCTACCTTCCCTTGGAGTAACAAAAATATGAACAACATACTACCTTCCATAGTGACAAGGCTACCATCCATTGGAGTGACAGAAATCACAACGACATACTACAATTCCTAATGACAAGGATAGCATCCATTGGAGTAACAAAAATCTCGACAACAAAGTACCTTCCATAATGACAAGGCTACAATCCATTAGAGTAACAAAAATCTCGACAACAGACAACCTTCCATAATGACAAGGATACCATCCATTGGAGTAACAAAAATCTCGACAAAAAACTACCTTCCATAATGACAAGGCTACCATCTATTGAAGTAACAAAAATCTCGACGACATACTACATTCCATAATGACAAGGCTACCATCCATTGGAGTAACAAAAATATCGACAACTGACTACCTTCCATAATTACAAGGCTACCATCCATTGGAATAACAAAAATCTTGACAACAAACTACCTTCCATAATGACAAGGCTACCATCCATTGGAGTAACAAAAACATCGACAAAAGACTATGTTCCATAATGATAAGGCTACAATCCATTGGAGTAACAAAATTCTCGACAACAAACTACCTTCCATTAATGACAAGTATACCATCCGTTGGAGTAACAAAAATCTCGGCAACAGACTACCTTCCATAATGACAAGGCTACCATCTATTGGAATAACAAAAATCTCGAGAACAAACTACCTTCCATAATGACAAGGCTACCATCCAATGGAATGACAAAAATCTCGACAACTTTCTACCTTCCATAATGATAAGTCTACCATCCATTGGAGTAACAAAAATCTCGACAACATACTACCTTCCATAATGACAAGGATAACATCTATTGGAATAACAAAAATCTCGAGAACAGACTATCTTCCATAATGACAAGGCTACCATCCATTTTAGTATCAAAAAACTCGACAACAGACTACCTTCCCTAATTAAAAGGCTACCATCCATTGGAGTAACAAAAATCTCAAAAACAGACTACCATCCATAATAACAAGGCTACCTTCCATTAGAGTAACAAAAATCTCGACAACAAACAACCTTCCATAATGACAAGGCTACCATTCATTGGAGTAACAAAAATCTCGACAATAGACTACCTTCCATAATGACAAGGCTACCTTCCATTGGAGTAACAAAAATATGAACAACATACTACCTTCCATAGTGACAAGGCTACCATCCATTGGAGTCACAAAAATCACAACGACATACTACAATTCATAATGACAAGGATAACATCCATTGGAGTAACAAAAATCTCGACCACAAACTACCTTCCATAATGACAAGGCTACAATCCATTAGAGTAACTAAAATCTCGACAACAGACAACCTTCCATAATGACAAGGCTACCATCCATTGGAGTAACAAAAATCTCGACAAAAAACTACCTTCCATAATGACAAGGCTACCATCTATTGAAGTAACAAAAATCTCAACGACAGACTACATTCCATAATGACAAGGCTACCATCCATTGGAGTAACAAAAATATCGACAACTGACTACCTTCCATAATTACAAGACTACCATCCATTGGAATAACAAAAATCTTGACAACAAACTACCTTCCATAATGACAAGGCTACCATCCATTGGAGTAACAAAAACATCGACAACAGACTATGTTCCATAATGACAAGGCTACAATCCATTGGAGTAACAAAATTCTCGACAACAAACTACCTTCCATTAATGAAATGGATACCTTCCATTGGAGTAACAAAAATCTTGGCAACAGACTACCTTCCATAATGACAAGGCTACCATCTATTGGAATAAAAAAAATCTCGAGAACAGACTACCTTCCATAATGATAAGGCTACCATCCATTGTAGTAACAAAAATATCGACCACAGACTACCTTCCCTAATTACAAGGTTACCATCCATTGGAGAAACAAAAATCTCGAAAACAGACTACCATTCATAATAACAAGGCTACAATCCATTAGAGTAACAAAAATCTCGACAATAGACAACCTTCCATAATGACAAGGCTACCATCCATTGGAGTGACAGAAATCACAACGATAGACTACCTTCCATAATGATAAGGCTAGAATCCATTTGAGTAACAAAAATCTCGACAAAAAACTACCTTCCATAATTACAAGGCTACCATCCATTGAAGTAACAAAAATCTCAACAACAGACTACCTTCCATAGTTACAAGGCTACCATCCATTGGAGTGACAGAAATCACAACGTCAGACTACCTTCCATAATGACAAGGCTAGCATCCATTGGAGTAACAAAAATCTCGACAAAAAACTACCTTCCATAATGACAAGGCTACCATCTATTGAAGTAACAAAAATCTCGACGACAGACTACATTCCATAATGACAAGGCTACCATCCATGGAGTAACAAAAATATCGACAACTGACTACCTTCCATAATTACAAGGCTACCATCCATTGGAATAACAAAAATCTTGACAACAAACTACCTTCCATAATGACAAGGCTACCATCCATTGGAGTAACAAAAACATCGACAACAGACTATGTTCCATAATGACAAGGCTACAATCCATTGGAGTAACAAAATTCTCGACAACAAACTACCTTCCATTAATGACAAGGATACCATCCATTGGAGTAACAAAAATCTCAGCAACAGACTACCTTCCATAATGACAAGGCTACCATCTATTGGAATAACAAAAATCTCAAGAACAAACTACCTTCCATAATGACAAGGCTACCATCCAATGGAATGACAAAAATCTCGACAACTTTCTACCTTCCATAATGATAAGTCTACCATCCATTGGAGTAACAAAAATCTCGACAACAAACTACCTTCCATAATGACAAGGATAACATCTATTGGAATAACAAAAATCTCGAGAACAGACTACCTTCCATAATGACAAGGCTACCATCCATTTTAGTATCAAAAAACTCGACAACAGACTACCTTCCCTAATTAAAAGGCTACCATCCATTGGAGTAACAAAAATATCAAAAACAGACTACCATCCATAATAACAAGGCTACCATCCATTAGAGTAACAAAAATCTCGACAACAAACAACCTTCCATAATGACAAGGCTACCATTCATTGGAGTAACAAAAATCTCGACAATAGACTACCTTCCATAATGACAAGGCTACCTTCCATTGGAGTAACAAAAATATGAACAACATACTACCTTCCATAGTGACAAGGCTACCATCCATTGGAGTGACAGAAATCACAACGACATACTACAATTCATAATAACAAGGATAGCATCCATTGGAGTAACAAAAATCTCGACAAGAAAGTACCTTCCATAATGACAAGGCTACAATCCATTAGAGTAACAAAAATCTCGACAACAGACAACCTTCCATAATGACAAGGCTACCATCCATTGGAGTAACAAAAATCTCGACAAAAAACTACCTTCCATAATGACAAGGCTACCATCTATTGAAGTAACAAAAATCTCGACGACAGACTACATTCCATAATGACAAGGCTACCATCCATTGGAGTAACAAAAATATCGACAACTGACTACCTTCAATAATTACAAGGCTACCATCCATTGGAATAACAAAAATCTTGACAACAAACTACCTTCCATAATGACAAGGCTACCATCCATTGGAGTAACAAAAACATCGACAAAAGACTATGTTCCATAATGATAAGGCTACAATCCATTGGAGTAACAAAATTCTCGACAACAAACTACCTTCCATTAATGACAAGGATACCTTCCATTGGAGTAACAAAAATCTCGGCAACAGACTACCTTCCATAATGACAAGGCTACCATCTATTGGAATAACAAAAATCTCGAGAACAAACTACCTTCCATAATGACAAGGCTACCATCCAATGGAATGACAAAAATCTCGACAACTTTCTACCTTCCATAATGATAAGTCTACCATCCATTGGAGTAACAAAAATCTCGACAACATACTACCTTCCATAATGACAAGGATAACATCTATTGGAATAACAAAAATCTCGAGAACAGACTATCTTCCATAATGACAAGGCTACCATCCATTTTAGTATCAAAAAACTCGACAACAGACTACCTTCCCTAATTAAAAGGCTACCATTCATTGGAGTAACAAAAATCTCAAAAACAGACTACCATCCATAATAACAAGGCTACCTTCCATTAGAGTAACAAAAATCTCGACAACAAACAACCTTCCATAATGACAAGGCTACCATTCATTGGAGTAACAAAAATCTCGACAATAGACTACCTTCCATAATGACAAGGCTACCTTCCATTGGAGTAACAAAAATATGAACAACATACTACCTTCCATAGTGACAAGGCTACCATCCATTGGAGTGACAAAAATCACAACGACATACTACAATTCATAATGACAAGGATAACATCCATTGGAGTAACAAAAATCTCGACAACAAACTACCTTCCATAATGACAAGGCTACAATCCATTAGAGTAACTAAAATCTCGACAACAGACAACCTTCCATAATGACAAGGCTACCATCCATTGGAGTAACAAAAATCTCGACAAAACACTACCTTCCATAATGACAAGGCTACCATCTATTGAAGTAACAAAAATCTCGACGACAGACTACATTCCATAATGACAAGGCTACCATCCATTGGAGTAACAAAAATATCGACAACTGACTACCTTCCATAATTACAAGGCTACCATCCATTGGAATAACAAAAATCTTGACAACAAACTACCTTCCATAATGACAAGGCTACCATCCATTGGAGTAACAAAAACATCGACAACAGACTATGTTCCATAATGACAAGGCTACAATCCATTGGAGTAACAAAATTCTCGACAACAAACTACCTTCCATTAATGAAATGGATACCTTCCATTGGAGTAACAAAAATCTCGGCAACAGACTACCTTCCATAATGACAAGGCTACCATCTATTGGAATAAAAAAAATCTCGAGAACAGACTACCTTCCATAATGATAAGGCTACCATCCATTGTAGTAACAAAAATATCGACCACAGACTACCTTCCCTAATTACAAGGTTACCATCCATTGGAGAAACAAAAATCTCGAAAACAGACTACCATTCATAATAACAAGGCTACAATCCATTAGAGTAACAAAAATCTCGACAACAAACAACCTTCCATAATGACAAGGCTACCATCCATTGGAGTGACAGAAAGCACAACGATAGACTACCTTCCATAATGATAAGGCTAGAATCCATTTGAGTAACAAAAATCTCGACAAAAAACTACCTTCCATAATTACAAGGCTACCATCCATTGAAGTAACAAAAATCTCAACAACAGACTACCTTCCATAGTTACAAGGCTACCATCCATTGGAGTGACAGAAATCACAACGTCAGACTACCTTCCATAATGACAAGGCTAGCATCCATTGGAGTAACAAAAATCTCGACAAAAAACTACCTTCCATAATGACAAGGCTACCATCTATTGAAGTAACAAAAATCTCGACGACAGACTACATTCCATAATGACAAGGCTACCATCCATGGAGTAACAAAAATATCGACAACTGACTACCTTCCATAATTACAAGGCTACCATCCATTGGAATAACAAAAATCTTGACAACAAACTACCTTCCATAATGACAAGGCTACCATCCATTGGAGTAACAAAAACATCGACAACAGACTATGTTCCATAATGACAAGGCTACAATCCATTGGAGTAACAAAATTCTCGACAACATACTACCTTCCATTAATGACAAGGATACCATCCATTGGAGTAACAAAAATCTCGGCAACAGACTACCTTCCATAATGACAAGGCTACCATCTATTGGAATAACAAAAATCTCAAGAACAAACTACCTTCCATAATGACAAGGCTACCATCCAATGGAATGACAAAAATCTCGACAACTTTCTACCTTCCATAATGATAAGTCTACCATCCATTGGAGTAACAAAAATCTCGACAACAAACTACCTTCCATAATGACAAGGATAACATCTATTGGAATAACAAAAATCTCGAGAACAGACTACCTTCCATAATGACAAGGCTACCATCCATTTTAGTATCAAAAAACTCGACAACAGACTACCTTCCCTAATTAAAAGGCTACCATCCATTGGAGTAACAAAAATATCAAAAACAGACTACCATCCATAATAACAAGGCTACCATCCATTAGAGTAACAAAAATCTCGACAACAAACAACCTTCCATAATGACAAGGCTACCATTCATTGGAGTAACAAAAATCTCGACAATAGACTACCTTCCATAATGACAAGGCTACCTTCCATTGGAGTAACAAAAATATGAACAACATACTACCTTCCATAGTGACAAGGCTACCATCCATTGGAGTGACAGAAATCACAACGACATACTACAATTCATAATAACAAGGATAGCATCCATTGGAGTAACAAAAATCTCGACAAGAAAGTACCTTCCATAATGACAAGGCTACAATCCATTAGAGTAACAAAAATCTCGACAACAGACAACCTTCCATAATGACAAGGCTACCATCCATTGGAGTAACAAAAATCTCGACAAAAAACTACCTTCCATAATGACAAGGCTACCATCTATTGAAGTAACAAAAATCTCGACGACAGACTACATTCCATAATGACAAGGCTACCATCCATTGGAGTAACAAAAATATCGACAACTGACTACCTTCAATAATTACAAGGCTACCATCCATTGGAATAACAAAAATCTTGACAACAAACTACCTTCCATAATGACAAGGCTACCATCCATTGGAGTAACAAAAACATCGACAAAAGACTATGTTCCATAATGATAAGGCTACAATCCATTGGAGTAACAAAATTCTCGACAACAAACTACCTTCCATTAATGACAAGGATACCTTCCATTGGAGTAACAAAAATCTCGGCAACAGACTACCTTCCATAATGACAAGGCTACCATCTATTGGAATAACAAAAATCTCGAGAACAAACTACCTTCCATAATGACAAGGCTACCATCCAATGGAATGACAAAAATCTCGACAACTTTCTACCTTCCATAATGATAAGTCTACCATCCATTGGAGTAACAAAAATCTCGACAACATACTACCTTCCATAATGACAAGGATAACATCTATTGGAATAACAAAAATCTCGAGAACAGACTATCTTCCATAATGACAAGGCTACCATCCATTTTAGTATCAAAAAACTCGACAACAGACTACCTTCCCTAATTAAAAGGCTACCATTCATTGGAGTAACAAAAATCTCAAAAACAGACTACCATCCATAATAACAAGGCTACCTTCCATTAGAGTAACAAAAATCTCGACAACAAACAACCTTCCATAATGACAAGGCTACCATTCATTGGAGTAACAAAAATCTCGACAATAGACTACCTTCCATAATGACAAGGCTACCTTCCATTGGAGTAACAAAAATATGAACAACATACTACCTTCCATAGTGACAAGGCTACCATCCATTGGAGTGACAAAAATCACAACGACATACTACAATTCATAATGACAAGGATAACATCCATTGGAGTAACAAAAATCTCGACAACAAACTACCTTCCATAATGACAAGGCTACAATCCATTAGAGTAACTAAAATCTCGACAACAGACAACCTTCCATAATGACAAGGCTACCATCCATTGGAGTAACAAAAATCTCGACAAAACACTACCTTCCATAATGACAAGGCTACCATCTATTGAAGTAACAAAAATCTCGACGACAGACTACATTCCATAATGACAAGGCTACCATCCATTGGAGTAACAAAAATATCGACAACTGACTACCTTCCATAATTACAAGGCTACCATCCATTGGAATAACAAAAATCTTGACAACAAACTACCTTCCATAATGACAAGGCTACCATCCATTGGAGTAACAAAAACATCGACAACAGACTATGTTCCATAATGACAAGGCTACAATCCATTGGAGTAACAAAATTCTCGACAACAAACTACCTTCCATTAATGAAATGGATACCTTCCATTGGAGTAACAAAAATCTCGGCAACAGACTACCTTCCATAATGACAAGGCTACCATCTATTGGAATAAAAAAAATCTCGAGAACAGACTACCTTCCATAATGATAAGGCTACCATCCATTGTAGTAACAAAAATATCGACCACAGACTACCTTCCCTAATTACAAGGTTACCATCCATTGGAGAAACAAAAATCTCGAAAACAGACTACCATTCATAATAACAAGGCTACAATCCATTAGAGTAACAAAAATCTCGACAACAAACAACCTTCCATAATGACAAGGCTACCATCCATTGGAGTGACAGAAAGCACAACGATAGACTACCTTCCATAATGATAAGGCTAGAATCCATTTGAGTAACAAAAATCTCGACAAAAAACTACCTTCCATAATTACAAGGCTACCATCCATTGAAGTAACAAAAATCTCAACAACAGACTACCTTCCATAGTTACAAGGCTACCATCCATTGGAGTGACAGAAATCACAACGTCAGACTACCTTCCATAATGACAAGGCTAGCATCCATTGGAGTAACAAAAATCTCGACAAAAAACTACCTTCCATAATGACAAGGCTACCATCTATTGAAGTAACAAAAATCTCGACGACAGACTACATTCCATAATGACAAGGCTACCATCCATGGAGTAACAAAAATATCGACAACTGACTACCTTCCATAATTACAAGGCTACCATCCATTGGAATAACAAAAATCTTGACAACAAACTACCTTCCATAATGACAAGGCTACCATCCATTGGAGTAACAAAAACATCGACAACAGACTATGTTCCATAATGACAAGGCTACAATCCATTGGAGTAACAAAATTCTCGACAACATACTACCTTCCATTAATGACAAGGATACCATCCATTGGAGTAACAAAAATCTCGGCAACAGACTACCTTCCATAATGACAAGGCTACCATCTATTGGAATAACAAAAATCTCGAGAACAAACTACTTTCCATAATGACAAGGCTACCATCCAATGGAATGACAAAAATCTCGACAACTTTCTACCTTCCATAATGATAAGTCTACCATCCATTGGAGTAACAAAAATCTCGACAACAGACTACCTTCCATAATGACAAGGATAACATCTATTGGAATAACAAAAATCTCGAGAACAGACTACCTTCCATAATGACAAGGCTACCATCCATTTTAGTATCAAAAAACTCGACAACAGACTACCTTCCCTAATTAAAAGGCTACCATCCATTGGAGTAACAAAAATCTCAAAAACAGACTACCATCCATAATAACAAGGCTACCATCCATTAGAGTAACAAAAATCTCGACAACAAACAACCTTCCATAATGACAAGGCTACCATTCATTGGAGTAACAAAAATCTCGACAATAGACTACCTTCCATAATGACAAGGCTACCTTCCATTGGAGTAACAAAAATATGAACAACATACTACCTTCCATAGTGACAAGGCTACCATCCATTGGAGTGACAGAAATCACAACGACATACTACAATTCATAATGACAAGGATAGCATCCATTGGAGTAACAAAAATCTCGACAAGAAAGTACCTTCCATAATGACAAGGCTACAATCCATTAGAGTAACAAAAATCTCGACAACAGACAACCTTCCATAATGACAAGGCTACCATCCATTGGAGTAACAAAAATCTCGACAAAAAACTACCTTCCATAATGACAAGGCTACCATCTATTGAAGTAACAAAAATCTCGACGACAGACTACATTCCATAATGACAAGGCTACCATCCATTGGAGTAACAAAAATATCGACAATTGACTACCTTCCATAATTACAAGGCTACCATCCATTGGAATAACAAAAATCTTGACAACAAACTACCTTCCATAATGACAAGGCTACCATCCATTGGAGTAACAAAAACATCGACAACAGACTATGTTCCATAATGACAAGGCTACAATCCATTGGAGTAACAAAATTCTCGACAACAAACTACCTTCCATTAATGACAAGGATACCATCCATTGGAGTATCAAAAATCTCGGCAACAGACTACCTTCCATAATGACAAGGCTACCATCTATTGGAATAACAAAAATCTCGAGAACAGACTACCTTCCATAATGACAAGGCTACCATCCATTGTAGTAACAAAAATATCGACAACAGACTACCTTCCCTAATTACAAGGTTACCATCCATTAGAGAAACAAAAATCTCGAAAACAGACTACCATCCATAATAACAAGGCTACAATCCATTAGAGTAACAAAAATCTCGACAACAGACAACCTTCCATAATGACAAGGATACCATCCATTGGAGTAACAAAAACATCGACAACAGACTATGTTCCATAATGACAAGGCTACAATCCATTGGAGTAACAAAATTCTCGACAACAAACTACCTTCCATTAATGACAAGGATACCATCCATTGGAGTAACAAAAATCTCGGCAACAGACTACCTTTCATAATGACAAGGCTACCATCTATTGGAATAACAAAAATCTCGAGAACAAACTACCTTCCATATCGACAAGGCTACCATCCAATGGAATGAAAAAAATCTCGACAACTTTCTACCTTCCATAATGATAAGTCTACCATCCATTGGAGTAACAAAAATATCGACAACAGACTACCTTCCATAATGACAAGGATAACATCTATTGGAATAACAAAAATCTCGAGAACAGACTACCTTCCATAATGACAAGGCTACCATCCATTTTAGTATCAAAAAACTCGACAACAGACTACCTTCCCTAATTAAAAGGCTACCATCCATTGGAGTAACAAAAATCTCCAAAACAGACTACCATCCATAATAACAAGGCTACCATCCATTAGAGTAACAAAAATCTCGACAATAAACAACCTTCCATAATGACAAGGCTACCATTCATTGGAGTAACAAAAATCTCGACAATAGACTACCTTCCTTAATGACAAGGCTACCTTCCATTGGAGTAACAAAAATATGAACAACATACTACCTTCCATAGTGACAAGGCTACCATCCATTGGAGTGACAGAATTCACAACGACATACTACAATTCATAATGACAAGGATAACATTTATTGGAGTAACAAAAATCTCAACAATAAACTACCTTCCATAATGACAAGGCTACACTCCATTAGAGTAACAAAAATCTCGACAACAGACAACCTTCCATAATCACAAGACTACCATCCATTGGAGTAACAAAAATCTCGACAAAAAACTACCTTCCATAATGACAAGGCTACCATCTATTAAAGTAACAAAAATCTCGACGACAGACTACATTCCATAATGACAAGGCTACCATCCATTGGAGTAACAAAATTATCGACAACTGACTAACTTCCATAATTACAAGGCTACCATCCATTGGAATAACAAATATCTTGACAACAAACTACCTTCCATAATGACAAGACTACCATCCATTGGAGTAACAAAAACATCGACAACAGACTATGTTCCATAATAACAAGGCTACAATCCATTGGAGTAACAAAATTCTCGACAACAAACTACCTTCCATTAATGACAAGGATACCATCCATTGGAGTAACAAAAATCTCGGCAACAGACTACCTTCCATAATGACAAGGCTACCATCTATTGGAATAACAAAAATCTCGAGAACATACTACCTTCCATAATGACAAGGCTACCATCCATTGTAGTAACAAAAATATCGTCAACAGACTACCTTCCCTAATTACAAGGTTACCATCCATTGGAGAAACAAAAATCTCGAAAACAGACTACCATCCATAATAACAAGGCTACAATCCATTAGAGTAACAAAAATCTCGACAATAGACTACCTTCCATAATGACAAGGCTACCTTCCATTGGAGTAACAAAAATATGATCAACATACTACCTTCCATAGTGACAAGGCTACCATCCATTGGAGTAACAAAAATCTCGGCAACAGACTACCTTCCATAATGACAAGGCTACCATCTATTGGAATAACAAAAATCTCGAGAACAAACTACCTTCCATTTTGACAAGGCTACCATCCAATGGAATGACAAAAATCTTGACAACTTTCTACCTTCCACAATGATAAGTCTACCATCCATTGGAGTAACAAAAATCTCGACAACAGACTACTTCCATAATGACAAGGATAACATCTATTGGAATAACAAAAATCTCGAGAAAAGACTACCTTCCATAATGACAAGGCTACCATCCATTTTAGTATCAAAAAACTCGACAACAGACTACCTTCCCTAATTAAAAGGCTACCATCCATTGGAGTAACAAAAATCTCAAAAACAGACTACCATCCATAATAACAAGGCTACCATCCATTAGAGTAACAAAAATCTCGACAACAAACAACCTTCCATAATGACAAGGCTACCATTCATTGGAGTAACAAAAATCTCGACAATAGAATACCTTCCATAATGACAAGGCTACCTTCCATTGGAGTACCAAAAATATGAACAACATACTACCTTCCATAGTGACAAGGCTACCATCCATTGGAGTGACAGAAATCACAACGACATACTACAATTCATAATGACAAGGCTACAATCCATTAGAGTAACAAAAATCTCGACAACAGACAACCTTCCATAATGACAAGGCTACCATCCATTGGAGTAACAAAAATCTCGACAAAAAACTACCTTCCATAATGACAAGGCTACCATCTATTGAAGTAACAAAAATCTCGACGACAGACTACATTCCATAATGACAAGGCTACCATCCATTGGAGTAACAAAAATATCGACAACTGACTACCTTCCATAATTACAAGGCTACCATCCATTGGAATAACAAAAATCTTGACAACAAACTACCTTCCATAATGACAAGGCTACCATCCATTGGAGTAACGAAAACATCGACAACAGACTATGTTCCATAATGACAAGGCTACAATCCATTGGAGTAACAAAATTCTCGACAACAAACTACCTTCCATTAATGACAAGGATACCATCCATTGGAGTAACAAAAATCTCGGCAACAGACTACCTTTCATAATGACAAGGCTACCATCTATTGGAATAACAAAAATCTCGAGAACAAACTACCTTCCATATCGACAAGGCTACCATCCAATGGAATGACAAAAATCTCAACAACTTTCTACCTTCCATAATGATAAGTCTACCATCCATTGGAGTAACAAAAATCTCGACAACGAACTACCTTCCATAATGACAAGGATAACATCTATTGGAATAACAAAAATCTCGAGAACAGACTACCTTCCATAATGACAACGCTACCATCCATTTTAGTATCAAAAAACTCGACAACAAACTACCTTCCCTAATTAAAAGGCTACCATCCATTGGAGTAACAAAAATCTCAAAAAACGACTACCATCCATAATAACAAGGCTACCATCCATTAGAGTAACAAAAATCTCGACAACAAACAACCTTCCATAATGACAAGGCTACCATTCATTGGAGTAACAAAAATCTCGACAATAGACTACCTTCCATAATGACAAGGCTACCTTCCATTGGAGTAACAAAAATATGAACAACATACTACCTTCCATAGTGACAAGGCTACCATCCATTGGAGTGACAGAAATCACAACGACATACTACAATTCATAATGACAAGGATAACATCCATTGGAGTAACAAAAATCTCGACAACAAACTACCTTCCATAATGACAAGGCTACAATCCATTAGAGTAACAAAAATCTCGACAAGAGACAACCTTCCATAATCACAAGGCTACCATCCAATGGAGTAACAAAAATCTCGACAAAAAACTACCTTCCATAATGACAAGGCTACCATCTATTGAAGTAACAAAAATCTCGACGACAGACTACATTCCATAATGACAAGGCTACCATCCATTGGAGTAACAAAAATATCGACAACTGACTACCTTCCATAATTACAAGGCTACCATCCATTGGAATAACAAAAATCTTGACAACAAACTACCTTCCATAATGACAAGGCTACCATCCATTGGAGTAACAAAAACATCGACAACAGACTATGTTCCATAATGACAAGGCTACAATCCATTGGAGTAACAAAATTCTCGACAACAAACTACCTTCCATTAATGACAAGGATACCATCCATTGGAGTAACAAAAATCTCGGCAACAGACTACCTTCCATAATGACAAGGCTACCATCTATTGGAATAACAAAAATCTCGAGAACAGACTACCTTCCATAATGACAAGGCTACCATCCATTGTAGTAACAAAAATATCGACAACATACTACCTTCCCTAATTACAAGGTTACCATCCATTGGAGAAACAAAAATCTCGAAAATAGACTACCATCCATAATAACAAGGCTACAATCCATTAGAGTAACAAAAATCTCGACAACAGACAACCTTCCATAATGACAAGGCTACCATCCATTGGAGTAACAAAAATCTCGACAATAGACTACCTTCCATAATGACAAGGCTAACTTCAATTGGAGTTACAAAAATATGTACAACAGACTACCTTCCATAGTGACTAGGCTACCATCCATTGGAGTGACAGAAATCACAACGACAGACTACCATCCATCATGACAAGGCTAGCATCCATTAGAGTAACAAAAATATCGACAACAAACTACCTTCCATAATGACAAGGCTACAATCCATTGAAGTATCAAAAATCTCGACGACAGACTACCTTCCATAATAACAAGGCTACCATCCATTGGAGTAACAAAAATCTCGACAATAGACAACCTTCCATAATGACAAGGCTACCTTCAATCAGAGTAACAAAAATATGAACAACAGACTACCTTCCATAATGTCAAGGCTACCATCCATTGGAGTGACAGAAATCACAACGATAAACTACCTTCCATAATGACAAGGCTAGCATCCATTGGAGTAACAAAAATCTCCACATCAAACTACCTTCCATAATGACAAGGCTACCATCCATTGAAGTAACAAAAATATCGATGACGGACTACCTTCCATAATGACAAGGCTACCATCCATTAGAGTAACAAAAATCTAGACAATAGACTACCTTCCATAATGACAAGGCTACCTTCCATTGGAGTAAAAAAAATATGAACAACAGACTACCTTCCATAGTGACAAGGCTACCATCCATTGGAGTGACAGAAATCACAACGACAGACTACCTTCCAGAATGATAAGGCTAGAATCCATTGGTGTAACAAAAATATCGACAAAAAACTACCTTTCATAATGACAAGGCTACCATCAATTGAAGTAACAAAAATATCGACAACAGACTACCTTCCATAGATACAAGGCTACCATCCATTGGAGTGACAGAAATCACAACGTCAGACTACCTTCCATAATGACAAGGCTAGCATCCATTGGAGTAACAAAAATCTCGACAAAAAACTACCTTCCATAATGACAAGGCTACCATCTATTGAAGTAACAAAAATCTCGATGACAAACTACATTCCATAATGACAAGGCTACCATCCATTGGAGTAACAAAAATATCGACAACTGACTACCTTCCATAATTACAAGGCTACCATCCATTGGAATAACAAAAATCTTGACAACAAACTACCTTCCATAATGACAAGGCTACCATCCATTGAAGTAACAAAAACATCGACAACAGATAACCTTCCATAATGACAAGGCTACCATCCATTGGAGTAACAAAAATCTCGACAATAGACTACCTTCCATAATGACAAGGCTAACTTCCATTAGAGTTACAAAAATATGTACAACAGACTACCTTCCATAGTGAGAAGGCTACCATCCATTGGAGTGACAGAAATCACAACGATAGACTACCATCCATCATGACAAGTCTAGCATCCATTGGAGTAACAAAAATATCGACAACAAACTACCTTCCATAATGACAAGGCTACAATCCATTGAAGTATCAAAAATCTCGACGACATACTACCTTCCATAATAACAAGGCTACCATCCATTGGAGTAACAAAAATCTCGACAATAGACAACCTTTCATAATGACAAGGCTACCTTCAATCAGAGTAACAAAAATATGAACAACAAACTACCTTCCATAATGTCAAGGCTACCATCCATTGGAGTGACAGAAATCACAACGATAGACTACCTTCCATAATGACAAGGCTAGCATCCATTGGAGTAACAAAAATCTCCACAGCAAACTACCTTCCATAATGACAAGGCTACCTTCCATTGAAGTAATAAAAATATCGATGACGGACTACCTTCCATAATGACAAGGCTACCATCCATTGGAGTAACAAAAATCTAGACAATAGACTACCTTCCATAATGACAAGGCTACCTTCCATTGGAGTAACAAAAATATGAACAACAGACTACCTTCCATAGTGACAAGGCTACCATCCATTGGAGTGACAGAAATCACAACGACAGACTACCTTCCATAATGATAAGGCTAGAATCCATTGGTGTAACTAAAATATCGAAAAAAAACTACCTTCCATAATGACAAGGATACCATCCATTGAAGTGACAAAAATCTCGATAACAGACTACCTTCCATAGTTACAAGGCTACCATCCATTGGAGTGACAGAAATCACAACGTCAGACTACCTTCCATAATGACAAGGCTAGCATCCATTGGAGTAACAAAATTCTCGACAAAAAACTACCTTCCATAATGACAAGGCTACCATCTATTGAAGTAACAAATATCTCGACGACAGACTACATTCCATAATGACAAGGCTACCATCCATTGGAGTAACAAAAATCTTGACAACAGACTACCTTCCCTAATTACAAGGTTACCATCCATTGGAGAAACAAAAATCTCGAAAACAGACTACCATCCATAATAACAAGGCTACCATCCATTAGAGTAACAAAAATCTCGACAACAGATAACCTTCCATAATGACAAAGCTACCATCCATTGGAGTAACAAAAATCTTGACAATAGACTACCTTCCATAATGACAAGGCTAACTTCCATTGGAGTTACAAAAATATGTATAATAGACTACCTTCCATAGTGACAAGGCTACCATCCATTGGAGTGACAGAAATCACAACGACAGACTACCATCCATCATGACAAGGCTAGCATCCATTGGAGTAACAAAAATCTTGACAACAAACTAACTTCCATAATGACAAGGCTACCATCCATTGAAGTATCAAAAATCTCGACGACAGACTACCTTCCATAATTACAATGCTACCATCCATTGGAATAACAAAATTCTCGACAACCGACTACCTTCCATAATGACAAGGATACCATCCATTGGAGTAACAAAAATCTCGGCAACAGACTACCTTCCATAATGACAAGGCTACCATCTATTGGAATAACAAAAATCTTGAGAACAGACTACCTCCAACAATGACAAGGCTACCATCCAATGGAATGACAAAAATATCGACAACATTCTAACTTCCATAATGATAAGTCTACCATCCATTGGATTACAAAAATCTCGACAATAGACTACCTTCCATAATGACAAGGATACCATCTATTGGAATAACAAAAATCTCGAGAATAGACTACCTCCCATAATGACAAGGCTACCATCCATTGTAGTAACAAAAATATCGACAACAGACTACCTTCCCTAATTACAAGGTTACCATCCATTGGAGAAACAAAAATCTAGAAAACAGACTACCATCCATAATAACAAGGCTACAATCCATTAGAGTAACAAAAATCTCGACAACAGACAACCTTCCATAATGACAAGGCTACCATCCATTGGAGTAACAAAAATCTCGACAATAGACTACCTTCCATAATGACAAGGCTAACTTCCATTGGAGTTACAAAAATATGTACAACAGACTACCTTCCATAGTGACAAGGCTACCATCCATTGGAGTGACAGAAATCACAACGACAGACTACCATCCATCATGACAAGGCTAGCATCCATTGGAGTAACAAAAATCTCGACAACAAACTACCTTCCATAATGACAAGGCTACAATCCATTGAAGTATCAAAAATCTCGACGATAGACTACCTTCCATAATAACAAGGCTACCATCCATTGGAGTAACAAAAATCTCGACAATAGACAACCTTCCATAATGACAAGGCTACCTTCAATCAGAGTAACAAAAATATTAACAACAGACTACCTTCCATAATGTCAAGGCTACCATCCATTGGAGTGACAGAAATCACAACGATAGACTACCTTCCATAATGACAAGGCTAGCATCCATTGGAGTAACAAAAATCTCCACAGCAAACTACCTTCCATAATGACAAGGCTACCATCCATTGAAGTAACAAAAATATCGATGATGGACTACCTTCCATAATGACAAGGCTACCATCCATTGGAGTAACAAAAATCTAGACAATAGACTACCTTCCATAATAACAAGGCTACCTTCCTTGGGAGTTACAAAAATATGAACAACAGACTACCTTCCATAGTGACAAGGCTACCATCCATTGGAGTGATAGAAATCACAACGACAAACTACCTTCCATAATGATAAGGCTAGAATCCATTAGTGTAACAAAAATATCGACAAAAAACTACCTTCCATAATGAAAAGGCTACCATCCATTGAAGTAACAAAAATCTCGACAACAGACTACCTTCCATAGTTACACGGCTACCATCCATTGGAGTGGCAGAAATCACAACGTCAGACTACCTTCCATAATGACAAGGCTAGCATCCATTGGAGTAACAAAAATCTCGACAAAAAACTACCTTCCATAATGGCAAGGCTACCATCTATTGAAGTAACAAAAATCTCGACGACAGACTACATTCCATAATGACAAGGCTACCATCCATTGGAGTAACAAAAATCTCAACAACAGACTACCTTCCCTAATTACAAGG
The DNA here is from genome assembly GCA_948472305.1 of Vicia faba. Taxonomy (NCBI): domain Eukaryota; kingdom Viridiplantae; phylum Streptophyta; class Magnoliopsida; order Fabales; family Fabaceae; genus Vicia; species Vicia faba. The sequence goes on along the minus strand of OX451739.1, from coordinate 556,742,966 downwards.
TTACCATCCATTGGAGAAACAAAAATCTCGAAAACAGACTACCATCCATAATAACAAGGCTACCATCCATTAGAGTAACAAAAATCTCGACAACAGATAACCTTCCATAATGACAAGGCTACCATCCATTGGAGTAACAAAAATCTCGACAATAGAGTACCTTCCATAATGACAAGGCTATCTTCCATTAGAGTTACAAAAATATGTACAACAGACTACCTTCCATAGTGAGAAGGCTACCATCCATTGGAGTGACAGAAATCACAACGATAGACTACCATCCATCATGACAAGGCTAGCATCCATTGGAGTAACAAAAATATCGACAACAAACTACCTTCCATAATGACAAGGCTACAATCCATTGAAGTATCAAAAATCTCGACGACAGACTACCTTCCATAATAACAAGGCTACCATCCATTGGAGTAACAAAAATCTCGACAATAGACAACCTTTCATAATGACAAGGCTACCTTCAATCAGAGTAACAAAAATATGAACAACAGACTACCTTCCATAATGTCAAGGCTACCATCCATTGGAGTGACAGAAATCACAACGATTGACTACCTTCCATAATGACAAGGCTAGCATCCATTGGAGTAACAAAAATCTCCACAGCAAACTACCTTCCATAATGACAAGGCTACCATCCATTGAAGTAATAAAAATATCGATGACGGACTACCTTCCATAATGACAAGGCTACCATCCATTGGAGTAACAAAAATCTAGACAATAGACTACCTTCCATAATGACAAGGCTACCTTCCATTGGAGTAACAAAAATATGAACAACAGACTACCTTCCACAGTGACAAGGCTACCATCCATTGGAGTGACAGAAATCACAACGACAGACTACCTTCCATAATGATAAGGCTAGAATCCATTGGTGTAACTAAAATATCGACAAAAAACTACCTTCCATAATGACAAGGATACCATCCATTGAAGTGACAAAAATCTCGACAACAGACTACCTTCCATAGTTACAAGGCTACCATCCATTGGAGTGACAGAAATCACAACGTCAGACTACCTTCCATAATGACAAGGCTAGCATCCATTGGAGTAACAAAATTCTCGACAAAAAACTACCTTCCATAATGACAAGGCTACCATCTATTGAAGTAACAAAAATCTCGACGACAGACTACATTCCATAATGACAAGGCTACCATCCATTGGAGTAACAAAAATCTCGACAACAGACTACCTTCCCTAATTACAAGGTTACCATCCATTGGAGAAACAAATATCTCGAAAACAGACTACCAGCCATAATAACAAGGCTACCATCCATTAGAGTAACAAAAATCTCGACAACAGATAACCTTCCATAATGACAAAGCTACCATCCATTGGAGTAACAAAAATCTTGACAATAGACTACCTTCCATAATGACAAGGCTAACTTCCATTGGAGTTACAAAAATATGTATAATAGACTACCTTCCATAGTGACAAGGCTACCATCCATTGGAGTGACAGAAATCACAACGACAGACTACCATCCATCATGACAAGGCTAGCATCCATTGGAGTAACAAAAATCTTGACAACAAACTAACTTCCATAATGACAAGGCTACCATCCATTGAAGTATCAAAAATCTCGACGACAGACTACCTTCCATAATTACAATGCTACCATCCATTGGAATAACAAAATTCTCGACAACCGACTACCTTCCATAATGACAAGGATACCATCCATTGGAGTAACAAAAATCTCGGCAACAGACTACCTTCCATAATGACAAGGCTACCATCTATTGGAATAACAAAAATCTTGAGAACAGACTACCTCCAACAATGACAAGGCTACCATCCAATGGAATGACAAAAATATCGACAACATTCTAACTTCCATAATGATAAGTCTACCATCCATTGGATTACAAAAATCTCGACAATAGACTACCTTCCATAATGACAAGGATACCATCTATTGGAATAACAAAAATCTCGAGAACAGACTACCTCCCATAATGACAAGGCTACCATCCATTGTAGTAACAAAAATATCGACAACAGACTACCTTCCCTAATTACAAGGTTACCATCCATTGGAGAAACAAAAATCTAGAAAACAGACTACCATCCATAATAACAAGGCTACAATCCATTAGAGTAACAAAAATCTCGACAACAGACAACCTTCCATAATGACAAGGCTACCATCCATTGGAGTAACAAAAATCTCGACAATAGACTACCTTCCATAATGACAAGGCTAACTTCCATTGGAGTTACAAAAATATGTACAACAGACTACCTTCCATAGTGACAAGGCTACCATCCATTGGAGTGACAGAAATCACAACGACAGACTACCATCCATCATGACAAGGCTAGCATCCATTGGAGTAACAAAAATATCGACAACAAACTACCTTCCATAATGACAAGGCTACCATCCATTGAAGTATCAAAAATCTCGACGACATACTACCTTCCATAATAACAAGGCTACCATCCATTGGAGTAACAAAAATCTCGACAATAGACAACCTTCCATAATGACAAGGCTACCTTCAATCACTGTAACAAAAATATGAACAACAGACTACCTTCCATAATGTCAAGGCTACCATCCATTGAAGTGACAGAAATCACAACGATAGACAACCTTCCATAATGACAAGGCTAGCATCCATTGGAGTAACAAAAATCTCCACAGCAAACTACCTTCCATAATGACAAGGCTACCATCCATTGAAGTAACAAAAATCTCGATGACGGACTACCTTCCATAATGACAAGGCTACCATCCAATGGAGTAACAAAAATCTAGACAATAGACTACCTTCCATAATGACAGGGCTACCTTCCATTGGAGTAACAAAAATATGAACAACAGACTACCTTCCATAGTGACAAGGCTACCATCCATTGGAGTGAAAGAAATCACAACGACAGACTACCTTCCATAATGATAAGGCTAGAATCCATTGGAGTAACAAAAATCTCGACAAAAAACTACCTTCCATAATGACAAGGCTACCATCCATTGAAGTAACAAAAATCTCGACAACAGACTACCTTCCATAGTTACAAGGCTACCATCCATTGGAGTGACAGAAATCACAACGTCAGACTACCTTCCATAATGACAAGGCTAGCATCCATTGGAGTAACAAAAATCTCGACAAAAAACTACCTTCCATAATGACAAGGCTACCATCTATTGAAGTAACAAAAATCTCGACGACAGACTACATTCCATAATGACAAAGCTATCATCCATTGGAGTAACAAAAATCTCGACAACAAACAACCTTCCATAATGACAAGGCTACCATTCATTGGAGTAACAAAAATCTCGAAAATAGACTACCTTCCATAATGACAAGGCTACCTTCCATTGGAGTAACAAAAATAAGAACAACATACTACCTTCCATAGTGACAAGGCTACCATCCATTGGAGTGACAGAAATCACAACGACAGACTACAATTCATAATGACAAGGATAGCATCCATTGGAGTAACAAAAATCTCACAACAAACTACCTTCCATAATGACAAGGCTACCATCCATTGAAGTATCAAAAATCTCGACGACAGACAACCTTCCATAATGACAAGGCTACCATCCATTGGAGTGACAGAAATCACAACGATAGACTACCTTCCATAATGACAAGGCTAGCAACCATTGGAGTAACAAAAATCTCCACAACAAACTACCTTCCATAATGACAAGGCTACCATCCATTGAAGTAACAAAAATCTCGACGACAGACTACCTTCCATAATGACAAGGCTACCATCCATTGCAGTAACAAAAATCTAGACAATAGACTACCTTCCATAATGACAAGGCTACCTTCCATTGGAGTAACAAAAATATGAACAACAGACTACCTTCCATAGTGACAAGGCTACCATCCATTGGAGTGACTGAAATCACAACGACAGACTACCTTCCATAATGATAAGGCTAGCATCCATTGGAGTAACAAAAATCTCGACAACAAACTACCTTCCATAATGACAAGGCTACCATCCATTGGAGTAACAAAAATCTCGACAACAGACTACCTTCCATAGTTACAAGGCTACCATCCATTGGAGTGACAAAAATCACAACGTCAGACTACCTTCCATAATGATAAGGCTAGCATCCATTGGAGTAACAAAAATCTCGACAAAAAACTACCTTCCATTATGACAAGGCTACCATCCATTGAAGTAACAAAAATCTCAACGACAAACTACATTCCATAATGACAAGGCTACCATCCATCAGAGTAACAAAAATATCGACAACAGACTACCTTCCATAATTACAAGGCTACCATCCATTGGAATAACAAAAATCTCGACAACAAACTACCTTCCATAATGACAAGGCTACCATCCAATTGAATGACAAAAATTTCGACAACATTCTACCTTCCATAATGATAAGTTTACCATCCATGGGAGTAACAAAAATCTCGATAACAGACTACCTTCCATAATGACAAGGATACCATCTATTGAAATCTCAAGAACAAACTACCTTCGATAATGACAAGGCTACCATCCATTGTAGTAACAAAAATCTCGACAACAGACTACCTTCCCTAATTACAAGGCTACCATCCATTGGAGTAACAAAAATCTCGAAAACAGACTACCATCCATTGGAGTAACAAAAATCTCGAAAACAGACTACCGTCCATAATGACAAGGCTAGCATCCATTGGAGTAACAAAAATCTCGACAATAGACAACCTTCCATAATGACAAGGCTACCTTCCATTGGAGTAACAAAAATATGAACAACAGACTACCTTCCATAATGACAAGGCTACCATCCATTGGAGTGACAGAAATCACAACGATATACTACCTTCCATAATGACAAGGCTAGCATCCATTGGAGTAACAAAAATCTCCACAACAAACTACCTTCCATAATGACAAGGCTACCATCCATTGAAGTAACAAAAATCTCGACGACAGACTACCTTCCATAATGACAAGGCTACCATCCATTGGAGTAACAAAAATCTAGACAATAGACTACCTTCCATAATGACAAGGCTACCTTCCATTGGAGTAACAAAAATATGAACAATAGACTACCTTCCATAGTGACAAGGCTACCATCCATTGGAGTGACAGAAATCACAACGACTGACTACCTTCCATAATGATAAGGCTAGCATCCATTGGAGTAACAAAAATCTCGACAATAACTACCTTCCATAATGACAATGCTACCATCCATTGAAGTAACAAAAATCTCGACAACAGACTACCTTCCATAGTTACAAGGCTACCATCCATTGGAGTGACAGAAATCACAACGTCAGACTACCTTCCATAATGACAAGGCTAGCATCCATTGGAGTAACAAAAATCTCGACAAAAAACTACCTTCCATTATGACAAGGCTACAATCCATTGAAGTAACAAAAATCTCGACGACAGACTACATTCCATAATGACAAGGCTACCATCCATTGGAGTAACAAAAATATCGACAACAGACTACCTTCCATAATTACAAGGCTACCATCCATTGGAATAACAAAAATCTCGACAACAGACTACCTTCCATAATGTCAAGGCTACCATCCATTGGAGTAACAAAAACATCGACAACAGACTATGTTCCATAATGACAAGGCTACAATCCATTGGAGTAACAAAATTCTCGACAACAAACTCCCTTCCATTAATGACAAGGATACCATCCATTGGAGTAACAAAAAACTCTGCAACAGACTACCTTCCATAATGACAAGGCTACCATCTTTTGGAATAACAAAAAGCTCGAGAACAGACCTCCTTCCATAATGACAAGGCTACCATCCAATGGAATGACAAAAATCTCGACAACATTCTACCTTCCATAATGATAAGTCTACCATCCATTGGAGTAACAAAAATCTCGACAACAGACTACCTTCCATAATGACAAGGATACCATCTATTGGAATAACAAAAATCTCGGGAACAAACTACCTTCCATAATGACAAGGCTACCATCCATTGTAGTAACAAAAATCTCGACAACAGACTACCTTCCCTAATTACAAGGCTACCATCCATTGGAGTAACAAAAATCTTGAAAACAGACTACCATCCATAATGACAAGGCTAGCATCCATTGGAGTACCAAAAATCTCGACAACAGACAACCTTCCATAATGACAAGGCTACCATCCATTGAAGTAACAAAAATGTCAACAACAGACTACCTTCCATAATGACAAGTATACCATCCTTTGGAGTAACAAAAATATGAACAACAGACTACCTTCCATAGTGACAAGGCTACCATCCATTAGAGTGACAGAAATCACAATGACCGACTGCCTTCCATAATGACAAGTCTAGCATCCATTGGAGTAACAAAAATCTCGACAACAAACTACCTACAATAATGACAAGGCTACCATCCATTGGAGTAACAAAAATCTCGACGACAGACTACATTCCATAATAACAAGGCTACCATCCATCGAAGTAACAAAAATATCGACAACAGACTACCTTCCATAATTACAAGGCTACCATCCATTGGAATAACAAAAGTCTCGACAACAAACTACCTTCCATAATGTAAAGGCTACCATCCATTAGAGTAACAAAAACATCGACAACAGACTATGTTCCATAATGACAAGGCTACAATCCATTGGAGTAACAAAATTCTCGACAACAAAATACCTTCCATTAATGACAAGGATACCATCCATTGGAGTAAAAAAAGTCTCTGCAACAAACTACCTTCCATAATGACAAGGCTACCATCTTTTGGAATAACAAAAATCTCGAGAACAGACTACCTTCCATAATGACAAGGCTGCCATCCAATGGAATGACAAAAATCTCGACAACATTCTACCTTCCATAATGATAAGTCTACCATCCATTGGAGTAACAAAAATCTCGACAACAGACTACCTTCCATAATGACAAGGCTACCATCCATTGAAGTAACAAAAATCTCAACAACAGACTACCTTCCATAATGACAAGTATACCATCCATTAGAGTAACAAAAATATGAACAACAGACTACCTTCCATAGTGACAAGGCTACATCCATTGGAGTGACAGAAATTACAATGACAGACTGCCTTCCATAATGACAAGTCTAGCATCCATTGGAGTAACAAAAATCTCGACAACAAACTACATACAATAATGACAAGGCTACCATCCATTGGAGTAACAAAAATCTCGACAATAGACTACCTTCCATAATGATAAGGATACCATCCAATGTAGTAACAAAAATCTCGACAACAGACTATGTTCCCTAATTACAAGGCTACCATCCGTTGGAGTAACAAAAATCTCGAAAACAGACTACCATCCATAATAACAAGGCTACAATCCATTAGAGTAATAAAAATATCGACAATAGACTACCTTCCATAATGACAAGGCTACCTTCTTTTGTAGTAACAAAAATCTCGACAATAGACTACCTTCCATAATGACAAGGATACCTTCCATTGGAGTAACAAAAATATGAACAACAGACTACCTTCCATAATGACAAGGCTACCATCCATTGGAGTGACAGAAGTCACAACGATAGACTACCTTCCATAATGATAAGGCTAGCATCCATTGGAGTAACAAAAATCTCGACAACAAACTACCTTCCATAATGACAAGGCTACCATCCATTGAAGTAACAAAAATCTCGACAACAGACTACCTTCCATAGTTACAAGGCTGCCATCCATTGGAGTGACAGAAATCACAACGTCAGACTACCTTCGATAATGACAAGGCTAGCATCCATTGGAGTAACAAAAATCTCGATAAAAAACTACCTTCCATTATGACAAGGCTACCATCCATTGAAGTAACAAAAATCTCGACGACAGACTACATTCCATAATTACAAGGCTACCATCCATTGGAGTAACAAAAATATCAACAACAGACTACCTTCCATAATTACAAGGCTACCATCCATTGGAATAACAAAAATCTCGACAACAAACTACCTTCCATAATGTCAAGGCTACCATCCATTGGAGTAACAAAAACATCGACAACAGACTATGTTCCATAATGACAAGGCTACAATCCATTGGAGTAACAAAATTCTCGACAACAAACTCCCTTCCATTAATGACAAGGATACCATCCATTGGAGTAACAAAAATCTCTGCAACAGACTACCTTCCATAATGACAAGGCTACCATCTTTTGGAATAACAAAAAGCTCGAGAACAGACCTCCTTCCATAATGACAAGGCTACCATCCAATGGAATGACAAAAATCTCGACAACATTCTACCTTCCATAATGATAAGTCTACCATCCATTGGAGTAACAAAAATCTCGACAACAAACTACCTTCCATAATGACAAGGATACCATCTATTGGAATAACAAAAATCTCGAGAACAAACTACCTTCCATAATGACAAGGCTACCATCTATTGTAGTAACAAAAATCTCGACAACAGACTACCTTCCCTAATTACAAGGCTACCATCCATTGGATTAACAAAAATCTTGAAAACAGACTACCATCCATAATGACAAGGCTAGCATCCATTGGAGTACCAAAACTCTCGACAACAGACAACCTTCCATAATGACAAGGCTACCATCCATTGAAGTAACAAAAATCTCAACAACAGACTACCTTCCATAATGACAAGTATACCATCCTTTGGAGTAATAAAAATATGAACAACAGATTACCTTCCATAGTGACAAGGCTACCATCCATTAGAGTGACAGAAATCACAATGACCGACTGCCTTCCATAATGACAAGTCTAGCATCCATTGGAGTAACAAAAATCTCGAGAATAAACTACCTACAATAATGACAAGGCTACCATCCATTGGAGTAACAAAAATCTCGACGACAGACTACATTCCATAATGACAAGGCTACCATCCATCGAAGTAACAAAAATATCGACAACAGACTACCTTCCATAATTACAAGGCTACCATCCATTGGAATAACAAAAGTCTCGACAACAAACTACCTTCCATAATGTAAAGGCTACCATCCATTGGAGTAACAAAAACATCGACAACAGACTATGTTCCATAATGACAAGGCTACAATCCATTGGAGTAACAAAATTCTCGACAACAAAATACCTTCCATTAATGACAAGGATACCATCCATTGGAGTAACAAAAATCTCTGCAACAAACTACCTTCCATTATGACAAGGCTACCATCTTTTGGAATAACAAAAATCTCGAGAACAGACTACCTTCCATAATGACAAGGCTACCATCCAATGGAATGACAAAAATCTCGACAACATTCTACCTTCCATAATGATAAGTCTACCATCCATTGGAGTAACAAAAATCTCGACAACAGACTACCTTCCATAATGACAAGGCTACCATCCATTGAAGTAACAAAAATCTCAACAACAGACTACCTTCCATAATGACAAGTATACCATCCATTGGAGTAACAAAAATATGAACAACAGACTACCTTCCATAGTGACAAGGCTACATCCATTGGAGTGACAGAAATTACAATGACAGACTGCCTTCCATAATGATAAGTCTTGCATCCATTGGAGTAACAAAAATCTCGACAACAAACTACCTACAATAATGACAAGGCTACCATCCATTGGAGTAACAAAAATCTCGACAATAGACTACCTTCCATAATGATAAGGCTACCATCCAATGTAGTAACAAAAATCTCGACAACAGAGTATGTTCCCTAATTACAAGGCTACCATCCGTTGGAGTAACAAAAATCTCGAAAGCAGACTACCATCCATAATAATAAGGCTACAATCCATTAGAGTAATAAAAATCTCGACAATAGACTACCTTCCATAATGACAAGGCTACCTTCTTTTGTAGTAACAAAAATCTCGACAATAGACTACCTTCCATAATGACAAGGATACCTTCCATTGGAGTAACAAAAATATGAACAACAGACTACCTTCCATAATGACAAGGCTACCATCCATTGGAGTGACAGAAGTCACAACGATAGACTACCTTCCATAATGATAAGGCTAGCATCCATTGGAGTAACAAAAATCTCGACAACAAACTACCTTCCATAATGATAAGGCTACCATCCATTGAAGTAACAAAAATCTCGACAACAGACTACCTTCCATAGTTACAAGGCTGCCATCCATTGGAGTGACAGAAATCACAACGTCAGACTACCTTCGATAATGACAAGGCTAGCATCCATTGTAGTAACAAAAATCTCGATAAAAAACTACCTTCCATTATGACAAGGCTACCATCCATTGAAGTAACAAAAATCTCGACGACAGACTACATTCCATAATGACAAGGCTACCATCCATCGGAGTAACAAAAATATCGACAACAGACTACCTTCCATAATTACAAGGCTACCATCCATTGGAATAACAAAAATCTCGACAACAAACTACCTTCCATAATGTCAAGGCTACCATCCATTGGAGTAACAAAAACATCGACAACAGACTATGTTCCATAATGACAAGGCTACAATCCATTGGAGTAACAAAATTCTCGACAACAAACTCCCTTCCATTAATGACAAGGATACCATCCATTGGAGTAACAAAAATATCTGCAACAGACTACCTTCCATAATGACAAGGCTACCATCTTTTGGAATAACAAAAAGCTCGAGAACAGACCTCCTTCCATAATGACAAGGCTACCATCCAATGGAATGACAAAAATCTCGACAACATTCAACCTTCCATAATGATAAGTCTACCATCCATTGGAGTAACAAAAATCTCGACAACAGACTACCTTCCATAATGACAAGGATACCATCTATTGGAATAACAAAAATCTCGAGAACAAACTACCTTCCATAATGACAAGGCTACCATCCATTGTAGTAACAAAAATCTCGACAACAGACTACCTTCCCTAATTACAAGGCTACCATCCATTGGAGTAACAAAAATCTTGAAAACAGACTACCATCCATAATGACAAGGCTAGCATCCATTGGAGTACCAAAAATCTCGACAACAGACAACCTTCCATAATGACAAGGCTACCATCCATTGAAGTAACAAAAATCTCAACAACAGACTACCTTCCATAATGACAAGTATACCGTCCTTTGGAGTAACAAAAATATGAACAACAGACTACCTTCCATAGTGACAAGGCTACCATCCATTAGAGTGACAGAAATCACAATGACCGACTGCCTTCCATAATGACAAGTCTAGCATCCATTGGAGTAACAAAAATCTCGACAACAAACTACCTACAATAATGACAAGGCTACCATCCATTGGAGTAACAAAAATCTCGACGACAGACTACATTCCATAATGACAAGGCTACCATCCATCGAAGTAACAAAAATATCGACAACAGACTACCTTACATAATTACAAGGCTACCATCCATTGGAGTAACAAAAACATCGACAACAGACTATATTCCATAATGACAAGGCTACAATCCGTTGGAGTAACAAAATTCTCGACAACAAAATACCTTCCATTAATGACAAGGATACCATCCATTGGAGTAACAAAAATCTCTGCAACAGACTACCTTCCATAATGACAAGGCTACCATCTTTTGGAATAACAAAAATCTCGAGAACAGACTACCTTCCATAATGACAAGGCTACCATCCAATGGAATGACAAAAATCTCGACAACATTCTACCTTCCATAATGATAAGTCTACCATCCATTAGAGTAACAAAAATCTCGACAACAGACTACCTTCCATAATGACAAGGATACCATCTATTGGAATAACAAAAATCTCGAGAACAAACTACCTTCCATAATGACAAGGCTACCATCCATTGTTGTAACAAAAATCTCGACAACTGACTACCTTCCCTAATTACAAGGCTACCATCCATTGGAGTAACAAAAATCTTGAAAACAGACTACCATCCATAATGACAAGGCTAGCATCCATTGGAGTACCAAAAATCTCGACAACAGACAACCTTCCATAATGACAAGGCTACCATCCATTGAAGTAACAAAAATCTCAACAACAGACTACCTTCCATAATGACAAGTATACCATCCATTGGAGTAACAAAAATATGAACATCAAACTACCTTCCATAGTGACAAGGCTACCATCCATTGGAGTGACAGAAATCACAATGACAGACTACCTTCCATAATGACAAGTCTAGCATCCATTGGAGTAAGAAAAATCTCGACAACAAACTACCTACAATAATGACAAGGCTACCATCCATTGGAGTAACAAAAATCTCGACAATAGACTACCTTCCATAATGATAAGGCTACCATCCAATGTAGTAACAAAAATCTCGACAACAGACTATGTTCCCTAATTACAAGGCTACCATCCGTTGGAGTAACAAAAATCTCGAAAACAGACTACCATCCATAATAACAAGGAGACCATCCATTAGAGTAATAAAAATCTCGACAATAGACTACCTTCCATAATGACAAGGCTACCATCCATTGGAGTAACAAAAATTTGAACAACAGACTACCTTCCATAATGACAAGGCTACCATCCATTGGAGTAACAAAAATCTCGATAAAAAACTACCTTTCATTATGACAAGGCTACCATCCATTGAAGTAACAAAAATCTCGACGACAGACTACATTCCATAATGGCAAGGCTACCATCCATCGGAGTAACAAAAATATCGACAACAGACTACCTTCCATAATTACAAGGTTACCATCCATTGGAATAACAAAAATCTCGACAACAGACTATGTTCCATAATGACAAGGCTACAATCCATTGGAGTAACAAAATTCTCGACAACAAACTACCTTCCATTAATGACAAGGATACCATCCATTGGAGTAACAAAAATCTCTGCAACAGACTACCTTCCATAATGACAAGGCTACCATCTTTTGGAATAACAAAAATCTCGAGAACAAACTACCTTCCATAATGACAAGGCTACCATCCAATGGAATGACAAAAATCTCGACAACATTCTACCTTCCATAATGACAAGGCTACCTTCCATTGGAGTAACAAAAATCTAGACAATAGACTACCTTCCATAATTACAAGGCTACCTTCCATTGGAGTCACAAAAATATGAACAATAGACTACATTCCATAGTGACAAGGCTACCATCCATTAGAGTGACAGAAATCACAACGATTGACTACCGTCCATAATGATAAGGCTAGCATCCATTGGAGTAACAAAAATATCGACAACAAACTACCTTCCATAATGACAAGGCTACCATCCATTGAAGTAACAAAAATCTCGACAACAGACTACCTTCCATAGTTACAAGGCTACCATCCATTGGAGTGACAGAAATCACAATGTCAATCTACCTTCCATAATGACAAGGCTAGCATCCATTGGAGTAACAAAAATCTCGACAAAAAACTACCTTCCATTATGACAAGGCTACCATCCATTGAAGTAACAAAAATCTCCACGACAGACTACATTCCATAATGACAAGGCTACCAACCATCGAAGTAACAAAAACATCGACAACAGACTACCTTCCATAATTACAAGGCTACCATCCATTGGAATAACAAAAGTCTCGACAACAAACTACCTTCCATAATGTAAAGGCTACCATCCATTGGAGTAACAAAAACATCGACAACAGACTATGTTCCATAATGACAAGGCTACAATCCATTGGAGTAACAAAATTCTCGACAACAAAATACCTTCCATTAATGACAAGGATACCATCCATTGGAGTAACAAAAATCTCTGCAACAGACTACCTTCCATAATGACAAGGCTACCATCTTTTGGAATAACAAAAATCTCGAGAACAGACTACCTTCCATAATGACAAGGCTACCATCCAATGGAATGACAAAAATCTCGACAACATTCTACCTTCCATAATGATAAGTCTACCATCCATTGGAGTAACAAAAATCTCGACAACAGACTACCTTCCATAATGACAAGGATACCATCTATTGGAATAACAAAAATCTCGAGAACAAACTACCTTCCATAATGACAAGGCTACCATCCATTGTAGTAACAAAAATCTCGACAACAGACTACCTTCCCTAATTACAAGGCTACCATCCATTGGAGTACCAAAAATCTTGAAAACAGACTACCATCCATAATGACAAGGCTAGCATCCATTGGAGTACCAAAAATCTCGACAACAGACAACCTTCCATAATGACAAGGCTACCATCCATTGAAGTAAGAAAAATCTCAACAACAGACTACCTTTCATAATGACAAGGCTACCTTCCATTGGAGTAACAAAAATATGAACAATAGACTACCTTCCATAGTGACAAGGCTACCATCCGTTGGAGTGACAGAAATCACAACGACAGACTACCTTCCATAATGATAAGGCTAGCATCCATTGGAGTAACAAAAATCTCGACAACAAACTACCTTCCATAATGACAAGGCTACCATCCATTGAAGTAACAAAAATCTCGACAACAGACTACCTTCCATAGTTACAAGGCTACCATCCATTGGAGTGATAGAAATCACAATGTCAAACTACCTTCCATAATGACAAGGCTAGCATCCATTGGAGTAACAAAAATCTCGACAAAAAACTACCTTCCATTATGACAAGGCTTCCATCCATTGAAGTAACAAAAATCTCAACGACAGACTACATTCCATAATGACAAGGCTACCAACCATCGAATTAACAAAAACATCGACAACAGAATACCTTCCATAATTACAATGCTACCATCCATTGGAATAACAAAAGTCTCGACAACAAACTACCTTCCATAATGTAAAGGCTACCATCCATTGGAGTAACAAAAACATCGACAACAGACTATGTTCCATAATGACAAGGCTACAATCCATTGGAGTAACAAAATTCTCGACAACAAAATACCTTCCATTAATGACAAGGATACCATCCATTGGAGTAACAAAAATCTCTGCAATAGACTACCTTCCATAATGACAAGGCTACCATCTTTTCGAATAACAAAAATCTCGAGAACAGACTACCTTCCATAATGACAAGGCTACCATCCAATGGAATGACAAAAATCTCGACAACATTCTACCTTCCATAATGATAAGTCTACCATCCATTGGAGTAACAAAAATCTCGACAACAGACTACCTTCCATAATGACAAGGATACCATCTATTGGAATAACAAAAATCTCGAGAACAAACTACCTTCCATAATGACAAGGCTACCGTCCATTGTAGTAACAAAAATCTCGACAACAGACTACCTTCCCTAATTACAAGGCTACCATCCATTGGAGTAACAAAAATCTTGAAAACAGACTACCATGCATAATGACAAGGCTAGCATCCATTGGAGTACCAAAAATCTCGACAACAGACAACCTTCCATAATGACAAGGCTACCATCCATTGAAGTAAGAAAAATCTCAACAACAGACTACCTTCCATAATGACAAGGCTACCTTCCATTGGAGTAACAAAAATATGAACAATAGACTACCTTCCATAGTGACAAGGCTATCATCCATTGGAGTCACAGAAATCACAACGACAGACTACCTTCCATAATGATAAGGCTAGCATCCATTGGAGTAACAAAAATCTCGACAACAAACTACCTTCCATAATGACAAGGCTACCATCCATTGAAGTAACAAAAATCTCGACAACAGACTACCTTCCATAGTTACAAGGCTACCATCCATTGGAGTGACAGAAATCACAATGTCAAACTACCTTCCATAATGACAAGGCTAGCATCCATTGGAGTAATAAAAATCTCGACAAAAAACTACCTTCCATTATGACAAGGCTACCATCCATTGAAGTAACAAAAATCTCGACGACAGACTACATTCCATAATGAAAAGGATACCATCCATCGAAGTAACAAAAACATCGAGAAAAGACTACCTTCCATAATTACACGGCTACCATCCATTGGAATAACAAAAGTCTCGACAACAAACTACCTTCCATAATGTAAAGGCTACCATCCATTGGAGTAACAAAAACATCGACAACAGACTATGTTCCATAATGACAAGGCTACAATCCATTGGAGTAACAAAATTCTCGACAACAAAATACCTTCCATTAATGACAAGGATACCATCCATTGGAGTAACAAAAATCTCTGCAACATACTACCTTCCATAATGACAAGGCTACCATCTTTTGGAATAACAAAAATCTCGAGAACAGACTACCTTCCATAATGACAAGGCTACCGTCCAATGGAATGACAAAAATCTCGACAACATTCTACCTTCCATAATGATAAGTCTACCATCCATTGGAATAACAAAAATCTCGACAACAGACTACCTTCCATAATGACAAGGATACCATCTATTGGAATAACAAAAATCTCGAGAACAAACTACCTTCCATAATGACAAGGCTACCATCCATTGTAGTAACAAAAATCTCGACAACAGACTACCTTCCCTAATTACAAGGCTACCATCCATTGGAGTAACAAAAATCTTGAAAACAGACTACCATCCATAATGACAAGGCTAGCATCCATTGGAGTACCAAAAATCTCGACAACAGACAACCTTCCATAATGACAAGGCTACCATCCATTGAAGTAACAAAAATCTCGACAACAGACTACCTTCCATAGTTACAAGGCTACCATCCATTGGAGTGACAGAAATCACAATGTCAAACTACCTTCCATAATGACAAGGCTAGCATCCATTGGAGTAACAAAAATCTCGACAAAAAACTACCTTCCATTATGACAAGGCTACCATCCATTGAAGTAACAAACATCTCGACGACAGACTACATTCCATAATGACAAGGCTACCATCCATCGAAGTAACAAAAACATAGAGAACAGACTACCTTCCATAATTACAAGGCTACCATCCATTGGAATAACAAAAGTCTCGACAACAAACTACCTTCCATAATGTAAAGGCTACCATCCATTGGAGTAACAAAAACATCGACAACAGACTATGTTCCATAATGACAAGGCTACAATCCATTGGAGTAACAAAATTCTCGACAACAAAATACCTTCCATTAATGACAAGCATACCATCCATTGGAGTAACAAAAATCTCTGCAACAGACTACCTTCCATAATGACAAGGCTACCATCTTTTGGAATAACAAAAATCTCGAGAACAGACTACCTTCCATAATGACAAGGCTACCATCCAATGGAATGACAAAAATCTCGACAACATTCTACCTTCCATAATGATAAGTCTACCATCCATTGGAGTAACAAAAATCTCGACAACAGACTACCTTCCATAATGACAAGGATACCATCTATTGGAATAATAAAAATCTCGAGAACAAACTACCTTCCATAATGACAAGGCTACCATCCATTGTAGTAACAAAAATCTCGACAATAGACTACCTTCCCTAATTACAAGGCTACCATCCATTGGAGTAACAAAAATCTTGAAAACAGACTACCATCCATAATGACAAGGCTAGCATCCATTGGAGTACCAAAAATCTCGACAACAGACAACCTTCCATAATGACAAGGCTACCATCCATTGGAGTAACAAAAATCTCGACAAAAAACTACCTTCCATAATGACAAGGCTACCATCTATTGAAGTAACAAAAATCTCGACGACAGACTACATTCCATAATGACAAGGCTACCATCCATTGGAGTAACAAAAATATCGACAACAAACTACCTACAATAATGACAAGGCTACCATCCATTGGAGTAACAAAAATCTCGACAATAGACTACCTTCCATAATGATAAGGCTACCATCCAATGTAGTAACAAAAATCTCGACAACAGACTATGTTCCCTAATTACAAGGCTACCATCCATTAGAGTAATAAAAATCTCGACAATAGACTACCTTCCATAATGACAAGGCTACCTTCTTTTGTAGTTACAAAAATCTCGACGACAGACTACCTTCTATAATGACAAGGCTACCATCCATTGGAGTAACAAAAATCTCGACAATAGACTACCTTCCATAATGGCAAGGCTACCTTCAATTGGAGTAACAAAAATATGAACAAAAGACTACCTTCCATAATGACAAGGCTACCATCCATTGGAGTGACAGAAATCACAACGACAGACTACCTTCCATAATGATAAGGCTAGTATCCATTGGAGTAACAAAAATCTCCACAACAAACTACCTTCCATAATGACAAGGCTACCATCCATTGAAGTAACAAAAATCTCGAAGACAGACTACCATCCATAATGACAAGGCTACAATCCATTGGAGTAACAAAAATCTAGATAATAGACTACCTTCCATATGCCAAGGCTACCTTCCATTGGAGTAAAAAAAATCTCGACAACAAACTACCTTCCATAATGACAAGGCTACCATCCCTTGAAGTAACAAAAATCTCGACGATAGACTACCTTCCATAATGACAAGGCTACCATCCATTGTAGTAACAAAAATCTCGACAACAGACTATGTTCCCTAATTACAAGGCTACAATCCATTGGAGTAACAAAAATCTCGAAAACAGACTACCATCCATAATAACAAGGCTACCATCCATTAAAGTAACAAAAATCTCGACAACAGACAACCTTCCATAATGACAAGACTACCATCTATTGGAGTAACAAAAATCTCGACAATAGACTACCTTCCATAATGACAAGGCTACCTTCCATTGTAGTAACAAAAATATGAATAACAGACTACCTTCCATAGTGACAAGGCTACCATCCATTGGAGTGACAGAAATCACAACGACAAACTACCTTCCATAATGACAAGGCTGGCATCCATTGGAGTAACAAAAATCTCGACAACAAACTACCTTCTATAATGACAAGGCTACCATCCATTGAAGTAACAAAAATCTCGACGACAGACTACCTTCTATAATGACAAGGCTACCATCCATTGGAGTAACAAAAATCTCGACAATAGACTACCTTCCATAATGGCAAGGCTACCTTCAATTGGAGTAACAAAAATATGAACAACAGACTACCTTCCATAATGACAAGGCTACCATCCATTGGAGTGACAGAAATCACAACGACAGACTACCTTCCAAAATGACAAGGATAGCATCCATTGGAGTAACAAAAATCTCCACAACAAACTACCTTCCATAATGACAAGGCTACCATCCATTGAAGTAACAAAAATCTCGATGACAGACTACCATCCATAATGACAAGGCTACCATCCATTGGAGTAACAAAAATCTAGACAATAGACTACCTTCCATAATGACAAGGCTAACATCCATTGGAGTAACAAAAATCTCGACAACAAACTACCTTTTATAATGACAAGGCTACCATCCATTGGAGTGACAGAAATCACAACGTCAGACTACCTTCCATAATGACAAGGCTAGAATCCATTGGAGTAACAAAAATCTCGATAACAAACTACCTTCCATAATGACAAGGCTACCATCCATTGAAGTAACAAAAATCTCGACGACAGACTTCATTCCATATAGACAAGGCTACCATCCATTGGAGTAACAAAAATCTCGACAATAAACTACATTCCATAATGACAAGGCTACCATCCCTTGAAGTAACAAAAATCTCGACAATAGACTACCTTCCATAGTGACAAATCTACCATCCATTGTAGTAACAAAAATATGGACAACAGACTACGTTCACTAATTACAAGGCTAGCATCCATTGTAGTAAAAAAAATCTGGACAACAGACTAAGTTCCCTAATTACAAGGCTACCATCCACTGGAGTAACAAAAATCTCGAAAATAGACTACCATCCATAATAACAAGGCTACCATCCATTAGAGTAACAAAAATCTCGACAACAGACAACCTTCCATAATGACAAGGCTACCATCTATTGGAGTAACAAAAATCTCGACAATAGACTACCTTCCATAATGACAAGGCTACCTTCGATTTTAGTAACAAAAATATGAATAACAGACTACCTTCTATAGTGACAAGGCTACCATCCATTGGAGTGACAGAAATCACAACGACAGACTAACTTACATAATGACAAGGCTAGCATCCATTGGAATAATAAAAATCTCGACAACAAACTACCTTCCATAATGACAAGGCTACCATCCATTGAAGTAACAAAAATCTCGACGATAGACTACCTTCTATAATGACAAGGCTACCATCCATTGGAGTAACAAAGATCTCGATAATAGATTACCTTCCATAATGAGAAAGGCTACCTTCAATTGGAGTAACAAAAATATGAACAACAGACTACCTTCCATAATGACAAGGCTAGCATCCATTGGAGTAACAAAAATCTCCACAACAAACTACCTTCCATAATGACAAGACTACCATCCATTGAAGTAACAAAAATCTCGACGACAGACTACCATCCATAATGACAAGGCTACAATCCATTGGAGTAACAAAAATCTAGATAATAGACTACCTTCCATAATGACAAGGCTACCTTCCATTGGAGTAACAAAAATATGAATAACAGACTACCTTCCATAGTGACAAGGCTACCATCCATTGGAGTGACAGAAATCACAATGACGGACTACCTTCCATAATGACAAGGCTAGCATCCATTGGAGTAACAAAAATCTCGACAACAAACTACCTTCTATAATGACAAGGCTTCAATCCATTGAAGTAACAAAAATCTCGACAACGGACTACCTTCCATAGTGACAAGGCTACCATCCATTGGAGTGACAGAATTGACAATGTCAGACTACCTTCCATAATGACAAGGCTAGCATCCATTGGAGTAAAAAAAATCTCGACAACAAACTACCTTCCATAATGACAAGGCTACCATCCATTGAAGTAACAAAAATCTCGACGACAGACTACATTCCATAATGACAAGGCTACCATCCATTGGAGTAACAAAAATCTCGACAACAAACTACCTTCCATAATGACAAGGCTACCATCCCTTGAAGTTACAAAAATCTCGACAATAGACTACCTTCCATAATGACAAGGCTACCATCCATTGTAGTAATAAAAATAGGGACAACAGACTAAGTTCCCTAATTACAAGGCTAGCATCCACTAGAGTAACAAAAATCTCGAAAACAGACTACCATCCTTAATAACAAGGCTACCATCCATTAGAGTAACAAAAATCTCGACAACAGACAACCTTCCATAATGACAAGGCTACCATCTATTGGAGTAACAAAAATCTCGACAATAGACTACCTTCCATAATGACAAGGCTACCTTCGATTTTAGTAACAAAAATATGAATAACAGACTACCTTCCATAGTGACAAGGCTACCATCCATTGGACTGACAGAAATCACAACGACAGACTACCTTCCATAATGACAAGGCTAGCATCCATTGGAATAACAAAAATCTCGACAACAAACTACCTTCCATAATGACAAGGCTACCATCCATTGAAGTAACAAAAACTCGATGACAGACTACCTTCTATAATGACAAGGCTACCATCCATTAGAGTAACAAAAATCTCGACAATAGACTACCTTCCATAATGACAAAGGCTACCTTCAATTGGAGTAACAAAAATATGAACAACAGACTACCTTCCATAATGACAAGGCTACCATCCATTGGAGTAACAAAAATCTCGACAACAAACTACCTTCTATAATGACAAGGCTACCATCCATTGAAGTAACAAAAATCTCGACAACAAACTACCTTCCATAGTTACAAGGCTACCATCCATTGGAGTGACAGAAATCACCACGTTAGACTACCTTCCATAATGACAAGGCTAGCATCCATTGGAGTAACAAAAATCTTGATAATAGACTACCTTCCATAATGACAAGGCTACCTTCCATTGGAGTAACAAAAATATGAACAACAGACTACCTTCCATAGTGACAAGGCTACCATCCATTGGAGTAACAAAAATATGAACAACAGACTACCTTCCATAGTGACAAAGCTATCATCCATTGGAGTGCCAGAAATCACAACGACAAACTACCTTCCATAATGAAAAGGCTAACATCCATTGGAGTAACAAAAATATCGAAAACAGACTACCTCCCATAATGACAAGGCTACCATCCATTGGAGTAACAAAAATCTAGATAACAGACTACCTCCCATAATGACAAGGCTACCTTCCATTGGAGTAACAAAAATATGAACAACAGACTACCTTCCATAGTGACAAGGCTACCATCCATTGGAGTGACAGAAATCTCAACGACATACTACCTTCCATAATGACAAGGCTAGCATCCATATGAGTAACAAAAATATCGACAACAAACTACCTTCTATAATGAAAAGGCTACAATCCATTGAAGTAACAAAAATCTCGACAACGGACTACCTTCCATAGTGACAAGGCTACCATCCATTGGAGTGATAGAAATCACAACGTCAGACTACCTTCCATAATGACAAGGCTAGCATCCATTGGAGTAAAAAAAATCTCGACAACAAACTACCTTTTATAATGACAAGGCTACCGTCCATTGGAGTGACAGAAATCACAACGTCAGACTACCTTCCATAATGACAAGGCTAGAATCCATTGGAGTAACAAAAATCTCGACAACAAACTACCTTCCATAATGACAAGGCTACCATCCATTGGAGTGACAGAAATCAAAATGACAGACTACCTTACATAATGACAAGGCTAGCATCCATTGGAATAATAAAAATCTCGACAACAAACTACCTTCCATAATGACAAGGCTACCATCCATTGAAGTAACAAAAATCTCGACGATAGACTACCTTCTATAATGACAAGGCTACCATCCATCGGAGTAACAAAAATCTCGATAATAGACTACCTTCCACAATGAGAAAGGCTACCTTCAATTGGAGTAACAAAAATATGAACAACAGACTACCTTCCATAATGACAAGGCTACCATCCATTGGAGTGACAGAAATCACAACGACAGACTACCTTCCATAATGACAAGGCTAGCATCCATTGGAGTAACAAAAATCTCCACAACAAACTACCTTCCATAATGACAAGGCTACCATCCATTGAAGTAACAAAAATCTCGACGACAGACTACCATCCATAATGACAAGGCTACAATCCATTGGAGTAACAAAAATCTAGATAATATACTACCTTCCATAATGACAAGGCTACCTTCCATTGGAGTAACAAAAATATGAACAAGAGACTACCTTCCATAGTGACAAGGCTACCATCCATTGGAGTAACAAAAATATGAACAACAGACTACCTTCCATAGTGACAAAGCTATCATCCATTGGAGTTCCATAAATCACAATGACAAACTACCTTCCATAATGAAAAGGCTAACATCCATTGGAGTAACAAAAATATCGAAAACAGACTACCTCCCATAATGACAAGGCTACCATCCATTGGAGTAACAAAAATCTAGAAAATAGACAACCATCCATAATGATAATGCTACCATCCATTGGAGTAACAAAAATCTCGACAATAGATTACCTTCCATAATGATAAGGCTATCATCCATTGGAGTAACAAAAATATGAACAACATACTACCTTCCATAGTGACAAAGCTACCATCCATTGGAGTGCCATAAATCACAACGACAAACTACCTTCCATAATGAAAAGGCTAGCATCCATCAGAGTAAAAAAATCTCGCCAATAGACTACCTTTCATAATGACAAGGCTACAATCCATTGGAGTAACAAAGATACCAACAACATAGTACTACCCATTATGACAAGGCTACCATTCATTGGAGTAACAAAATTCTCGACACTAGACTACCTTCCATAATGACAAGGCTACCATCCATTGGAGTAACAAAAATCTCGACAACAAATAACCTTCCATAATGACAAGGCTACCATCCGTTGAATTAACAAAAATCTCGACAACAGACTACCTTCCATAATGACAAGGGTACCATCCATTGGAATAACAAAAATCTCGACAAAAAACTACCTTCCATAATGAAAAGGCTACCATCCATTGGAGTAATAAAAATATGAACAATTGACTACCTTCCGTAATGACAAGGCTGCCATTCATTGGAGTAACAAAAATATCGACAACAGACTACCTTCCATAATGACAAGGCTACCATCCATTGGAGTAACAAAAATCTCAGAAACAGACTGCCTTCCATAATGAAAAGGCTACCATCCATTAGAGTAAAAAAAATCTCGACAACAAACAACCTTCCATAATGAGAAGGCTACCATCCATTGGAGTAACAAAAATCTCGACAATAGACTACCTTCCATAATGAGAAGGCTACCATCCATTGGAGTAACAAAAATACGACCAACATATTACCTTCCATAATGACAAGGCTACCATCCATTGGAATAACAAAAATATCGACAACAGACTACCTTCTATAATGACAAGGCTACCATCCATTGGAGTAACATAAATCTCGAAATCAGACTGCCTTCCATAATGACAAGGCTACCATCCATTAGAGTAACAAAAATCTCGAGAACAAACAACCTTCCATAATGACAAGGCTACCATCCATTGGAGTAACAAAAATATGAACAACAGACTACCATCCATAGTGGCAAGGCTACCATCCATTGGAGTGACATAAATCACAACGACAGACTAACTTCCATAATGACAAGGATAGCATCCATTGGAGTAACAAAAATCTCGACAACAAATAACCTTCCATAATGACAAGGCTACCATCCATTGAATTAAGAAAAATCTCGACAACAAACTACCTTCCATAATGACAAGGCTACCATTCATTGGAATAACAAAAATCTCGACAACAAACTACCTTCCATAATGACAAGGCTACCATCCATTGGAGTAACAAAAATATGAACAATTGACTACCTTCCATAGTGACAAGGCTACCATCCATTGGAGTAACAAAAATCTCGAAAACAGACTATCTCCCATAATTACAAGGCTACCATCCATTGGAGTAACAAAAATCTCAAAAATAGACAACCATCCATAATGATAATGCTACCATCCATTGGAGTAACAAAAATATGAACAACAAACTACCTTCCATAGTGACAAGGATACCTTCCATTGGAGTGACAAAAATCACAACAACAAACTACCTTCAATAATGACAAGGCTACCATCCATTGGAGTATCAAAAATATCGACAACAGACAACCTACCATAATGATAATTCTACCATCCATTGGAGTAACAAAAATCTCTACAACAGACTACCTTCCATAATGACAAGCCTACCATCCATTGTAGTAACCAAAATCCCGACAATAGACTACCTTCCATAATGACAAGCCTACCATCCATTGGAGTAACAAAAATATGAACAACAGACTACCTTTCATAGTGACAAAGCTACCTTCCATTGGAGTGACATAAATCACAACAACAGACTACCTTCCATAGTGACAAAGCTACCATCCGTTGGAGTGCCATAAATCACAACGACAAACTACCTTCCATAATGACAAGGCTAGCATCCATCGGAGTAACAAAAATCTCGACAATAGACTACCTTCCATAATGACAAGGCTAAAATCCATTGAAGTAACAAAGATATCGACAACATACTACCTTCCATAGTGACAAAGCTACCTTCCATTGGAGTGACAGAAATCACAACAACATACTGCCTTCCATAATGACAAGGCTACCATTCATTAGAGTAACAAAAATATCGACAACAGACTACCTTCCATAATGACAAGGCTACCATCCATTGGAGTAACAAAAATCTCGAAAACAGACTGCCTTCCATAATGACAAGGCTACCATCCATTAGAGTAACAAAAATCTTGACAACAAACAACCTTCCATAATGAGAAGGCTACCATCCATTAGAGTAACACAAATCTCGACAATAGACTCACTTCCATAATGACAAGGCTACCATCCATTGGAGTAACAAAAATACGAACAACATATTACCTTCCATAATGACCAGGCTAGCATCCATTGGAGTAACAAAAATATCGACAACAGACTACCTTCCATAATGACAAGGTTACCATCCATTGGAGTAACAAAAATCTCGACAACAGACGGCTATCCATAATGACAATGATACCATCCATTGGAGTAACAAAAATCTCGACAATAGACTACCTTCCATAATGACAAGGCTACAATCCATTGAAGTAACAAAGATATCGATAACATACTACCTTCAATAATGACAAGGCTACGATCCATTGGAGTAACAAAAATATCGAAAACAGACTACCTTCCATAATGATAATTCTACCATCCATTGGAGTAACAAAAATCCCAACAATAGACTACCTTCCATAATGACAAGGCTACCATCCATTAGAGTAACAAAAATATGAACAACATACTACCTTCCATAGTGACAAAGCTACCATCCATTGGAGTGCCATAAATCACAACGACAAACTACCTTCCAAAATGAAAAGGCTAGCATCCATCAGAGTAACAAAAATATCGACAATAGACTACCTTCCATAATGACAAGGCTACAATCCATTGGAGTAACAAAGATATCGACAACATACTACCTTCCATAATGATAAGGCTACCATTCATTGGAGTAACAAAAATATTGACAACAGACTATTTTCCATAATGACAAGGCTACCATCCATTGGAGTAACAAAAATCTCGAAAACAGACTGCCTTCCATAATGACAAGGCTACCATCCATTAGAGTAACAAAAATCTCGAGAACAGACAACCTTCCATAATGACAAGGCTACTATCCAGTGGAGTAACAAAAATATGAACAACAGACTACCATCCATAGTGGCAAGGCTACCTTCCATTGGAGTGACATAAATCACAATGACAGACTACCTTCCATAATGACAAGGCTAGCATCCATTGGAGTAACAAAAATCTCGACAACAAATAACCTTCCATAATGACAAGGCTACCATCCGTTGAATTAACAAAAATCTCGACAACATATGACCTTCCAAAATGACAAGGCTACCATTCATTGGAATAACAAAAATATCGACAACAGACTACCTTCCATAATGACAAGGCTACCATCCATTGGAGTAACAAAAATCTCGAAAACAGACTACCTTCCAGAATGACAAGGCTACCATCCATTGGAGTAACAAAAATCTCGAAAATAGACAATAACCATAATGATAATGCTACCATCCATTGGAGTAACAAAAATCTCGACAATAGACTACCTTCCATACTGATAAGGCTACCATCCATTGGAGTAACAAAAATATGATCAACAAACTACCTTCCATACTGACAAGGCTACCTTCCATTGGAGTGACAGGAATCACAACAACATACTACCATCCATAATGACAATGCTAGCATCCATTGGAGTAACAAAAACATCGACAACAGACTATGTTCCATAATGACAAGGCTACCATCCATTGGAGTAACAAAAATATCGATAACATACTACCTTCAATAATTATAAGGCTACCATCCATTGGTGTAACAAAAATATCGACAACAGACAACCTACCATAATGATAATTCTACCATCCATTGGAGTAAAAAAAATCTCGACAACAGACTACCTTCCATAATGACCAGGCTAGCATCCATTGGAGTAACAAAAATATCGACAACAGACTACCTTCCATAATGACAAGGCTACCATCCATTGGAATAACAAAAATCTCGACAACAGACTGCTATCCATAATGACAATGATACCATCCATTGGAGTAACAAAAATCTCGACAATAGACTACCTTCCATAATGACAAGGCTACAATCCATTGGAGTAACAAAGATATCGATAACATACTACCTTCAATAATGACAAGGCTACGATCCATTGGAGTAACAAAAATATCGACAACAGACTACCTTCCATAATGATAATTCTACCATCCATTGGAGTAACAAAAATCCCAACAATAGACTACCTTCCATAATGACAAGGCTACCAACCATTAGAGTAACAAAAATATGAACGACATACTACCTTCCATAGTGACAAAGCTACCATCCATTGGAGTACCATAAATCACAACGACAAACTAACTTCCAAAATGAAAAGGCTAGCATCCATCGGAGTAACAAAAATATCGACAATAGATTACCTTCCAAAATGACAAGGCTACAATCCATTCTAGTAACAAAGATATCGACAACATACTACCTTCTTAAATGATAAGGCTACCATTCATTAGAGTAACAAAAATATTGACAACAGACTACCTTCCATAATGACAAGGCTACCATCTATTGGAGTAACAAAAATCTCGAAAACAAACTGCCTTCCATAATGACAAGGCTACCATCCATTAGAGTAACAAAAATCTCGACAGCAAACAACCTTCCATAATGAGAAGGCTACCATCCATTGGAGTAACAAAAATCTCGACAATAGATTACCTTCCATAATGACAAGGCTACCATCCATTGGAGTAACAAAAATACGAACAACATATTACCTTCCATAATGAGAAGGCTACCATTCATTGGAGTAACAAAAATATAGACAACATACAACGTTCCATAATGACAAGGCTACCATCCATTGGAGTAACAAAAATCTCGAAAACAGACTGCCTTCCATAATGACAAGGCTACCATCCATTAGAGTAACAAAAATCTCGAGAACAGACAACCTTCCATAATGACAAGGCTACCATCCAGTGGAGTAAAAAAAATATGACCAACAGACTACCATCCATAGTGGCAAGGCTACCATCCATTGGAGTGACATAAATCACAACGACAGACTACCTTCCATAATGACAAGGCTAGCATCCATTGGAATAACAAAAATCTCGACAACAAATAACCTTCCATAATGACAAGGCTACCATCCGTTGAATTAACAAAAATCTCGACAACATATGACCTTCCAAAATGACAAGGCTACCATTCATTGGAATAACAAAAATATCGACAACAGACTATCTTCCATAATGACAAGGCTACCATCCATTGGAGTAACAAAAATATGAACAATTGACTACCTTCCATAGTGACAAGGCTAACATCCATTGGAGTAACAAAAATCTCGAAAACAGACTACCTCCCATAATGACAAGGCTACCATCCATTAGAGTAACAAAAATCTCGAAAATAGACAACAACCATAATAATAATGCTACCATCCATTAGAGTAACAAAAATCTCGAAAATAGACAACAACCATAATGATAAGGCTACCATCCATTGGAGTAACAAAAATATGAACAACAAACTACCTTCCATACTGACAAGGCTACCTTCCATTGGAGTGACAGAAATCACAACAACAGACTACCATCCATAATGACAATGCTAGCATCCCTTGGAGTAACAAAAACATCGACAACAGACTATGTTCCATAATGACAAGGCTACCATCCATTGGAGTAACAAAATTCTCGACAACAGACTGCTATCCATATTGACAATGATACCATCCATTGAAGTAACAAAAATCTCGACAACAGACTACATTCCATAATGACAAGGCTACAATCCATTGGAGTAACAAAGATATCGATAACATACTACCTTCAATAATGATAAGGCTACCATCCATTGGAGTAACAAAAATATCGACAACAGACAACCTACCATAATGATAATTCTACCATCCATTGGAGTAAAAAAAATCTCGACAACAGACTACCTTCCATAATGAGAAGGCTACCATTCACTGGAGTAACAAAAATATAGACAACAGACTACGTTCCATAATGACAAGGCTACCATCCATTGGAGTAACAAAATTTTCGACAACAGACTGTTATCCATAATGACAATGATACCATCCAATGGAGTAACAAAAATCTCAACAACAGACTACCTTCCATAATTACAAGGCTACAATTAATTGGAGTAACAAAGATATCGACAACATACTACCTTCCATAATGACAAGGCTACAATCCATTGGAGTAACAAAGATATTGACAACATACTACCTTCCATAATTACAAGGCTACCTTTCATTGGAGTAACAAAAATATCGACAACAGACTACCTTCCATAATGACAAGGCTCCCATCCATTGGAGTAACAAAAATATGAACAATTGACTACCTTCCATAGTGACAAGGCTAACG
Organism: Vicia faba; assembly: GCA_948472305.1. Lineage (NCBI taxonomy): Eukaryota > Viridiplantae > Streptophyta > Magnoliopsida > Fabales > Fabaceae > Vicia > Vicia faba. Next base: position 556,713,133 of record OX451739.1, on the reverse strand, counting down.
TCCATTGGAGTAACAAAAATCTCGAAAACAGACTACCTCCCATAATGACAAGGCTACCATCCATTAGAGTAACAAAAATCTCGAAAATAGACAACAACCATAATGATAATGCTACCATCCATTGGAGTAACAAAAATCTCGACAATAGACTACCTTCCATAATGATAAGGCTACCATCCATTGGAGTAACAAAAATATGAACAACAAACTACCTTCCATACTGACAAGGCTACCTTCCATTGGAGTGACAGAAATCACAACAACAGACTACCATCCATAATGACAATGCTAGCATCCCTTGGAGTAACAAAAACATCGACAACAGACTATGTTCCATAATGACAAGGCTACCATCCATTGGAGTAACAAAATTCTCGACAACAGACTGCTATCCATATTGACAATGATACCATCCATTGGAGTAACAAAAATCTCGACAACAGACTACATTCCATAATGACAAGGCTACAATCCATTGGAGTAACAAAGATATCGATAACATACTACCTTCAATAATGATAAGGCTACCATCCATTGGAGTAACAAAAATATCGACAACAGACACCCTACCATAATGATAATTCTACCATCCATTGGAGTGACAGAAATCACAAAAACAGACTACCATCCATAATGACAATGCTAGCATCCATTGGAGTAACAAAAACATCGACAACAGACTATGTTCCATAATGACAAGGCTACCATCCATTGGAGTAATAAAATTTTCGACAACAGACTGTTATCCATAATGACAATGATACCATCCAATGGAGTAACAAAAATCTCGACAACAGACTACCTTCCATAATTACAAGGCTACAATCCATTGGAGTAACAAAGATATCGACAATAGACTACCTTCCATAATGACAAGGCTACCATCCATTAGAGTAACAAAAATCTTGACAACAAACAACCTTCCATAATGAGAAGGCTACCATCCATTGGAGTAACAAAAATCTCGACAATAGACTAACTTCCATAATGACAAGGCTACCATCCATTGGAGTAACAAAAATACGAACAACATATTACCTTCCATAATGACAAGGCTACCATTCATTGGAGTAACAAAAATATCGACAACAGACTACCTTCCATAATGACAAGGCTACCATCCATTGGAGTAACAAAATTCTCAACAACAGACTTCTATCCATAATGACAATGATACCATCCATTGGAGTAACAAAAATCTCGACAACAGACTACATTCCATAATGACAAGGCTATAATCCATTGGAGTAACAAAGATATCGATAACATACTACCTTCAATAATGATAAGGCTACCATCCATTGGAGTAACAAAAATATCGACAACAGACAACCTACCATAATGATAATTCTACCATCCATTGGAGTTAAGAAAATCTCGACAACAGACTACCTTCCATAATGACAAGGCTACCATTCATTGGAGTAACAAAAATATAGACAACAGACTACGTTCCATAATGACAAGGCTACCATCCATTGGAGTAACAAAATTTTCGACAACAGACTGTTATCCATAATGACAATGATACCATCCAATGGAGTAACAAAAATCTCGACAACAGACTACCTTCCATAATTACAAGGCTACAATTAATTGGAGTAACAAAGATATCGACAACATACTACCTTCCATAATGACAAGGCTACAATCCATTGGAGTAACAAAGATATCGACAACATACTACCTTCCATAATGACAAGGCTACCATTCATTGGAGTAACAAAAATATCGACAACAGACTACCTTCCATAATGACAAGGCTACCATCCATTGGAGTAACAAAAATATTGAAAACATACAGCCTTCCATAATGACAAGGCTACCATCCATTAGAGTAACAAAAATCTTGACAACAAACAACCTTCCATAAGTAGAAGTCTACCATCCATTGGAGTAACAAAAATCTCGACAATAGACTAACTTCCATAATGACAAGGCTACCATCCATTGGAGTAACAAAAATACGAACAACATATTACCTTCCATAATGACAAGGCTACCATTCATTGGATTAAAAAAAATATCGACAACAGACTACCTTCCATAATGACAAGGCTACCATCCATTGGAGTAACAAAATTCTCAACAACAGACTGCTATCCATAATGACAATGATACCATCCATTGGAGTAACAAAAATCTCGACAACAGACTACATTCCATAATGACAAGGCTACCATTCATTGGAGTAACAAAAATATCGACAATAGACTACCTTCCATAATGACAAGGCTACCATTCATTAGAGTAACAAAAATACGAACAACATATTACCTTCCATAATGACAAGGCTACCATTCATTGGAGTAACAAAAATATTGACAACAGACTATTTTCCATAATGACAAGGCTACCATCCATTGGAGTAACAAAAATCTTGTAAACAGACTGCCTTCCATAATGACAAGGCTACCATCCATTAGAGTAACAAAAATCTCGAGAACAGAAAACCTTCCATAATGACAAGGCTACCATCCAGTGGAGTAACAAAAATATGAACAACAGACTACCATCCATAGTGGCAAGGCTACCATCCATTGGAGTGACATAAATCACAATGATATACTACCTTCCATAATGACAAGGCTAGCATCCATTGGAGTAACAAAAATCTCGACAACAAATAACCTTCCATAATGACAAGTCTACCATCCGTTGAATTAAAAAAAATCTCGACAACATATTACCTTCCAAAATGACAAGGCTACCATTCATTGGTATAACAAAAATATCGACAACAGACAACCTTCCATAATGACAAGGCTACCATCCATTGGAGTAACAAAAATATGAACCATTGACTACCTTCCATAGTGACAAGGCTAACATCCATTGGAGTAACAAAAATCTCGAAAACAAACTACCTCCCATAATGACAAGGCTACCATCCATTGGAGTAATAAAAATCTCGAAAATAGACAACAATCCATAATGATAATGCTACCATCCATTGGAGTAACAAAAATCTCGATAATAGACTACCTTCCATAATGATAAGGCTACCATCCATTGGAGTAACAAAAATATGAACAACAATCTACCTTCCATACTAACAAGGCTACCTTCCATTGGAGTGACAGAAATCACAACAACAGACTACCTTCCATAATGACAATGCTAGCATCCATTGGAGTAACAAAAACATCGACAACAGACTACGTTCCATAATGACAAGGCTACCATCCATTGGAGTAACAAAAATATCGACAACAGACAACCTACCATAATGATAATTCTACCATCCATTGGAGTAGAAAAAATCTCGACAACAAACTACCTTCCGTAATGACAAGGCTACCATTCATTGGAGTAACAAAGATATAGACAACATACTACCTTCCATAATGACAAGGCTACCATTCATTGGAGTAACAAAAATATCGACAACAGACTACCTTCCATAATGACAAGGCTACCATCCATTGGAGTAACAAAAATATTGAAAACATACAGCCTTCCATAATGACAAGGCTACCATCCATTAGAGTAAAAAAATCTTGACAACAAACAACCTTCCATAATGAGAAGGCTACCATCCATTGGAGTAACAAAAATCTCGACAATAGACTAACTTCCATAATGACAAGGCTACCATCCATTGGAGTAACAAAAATACGAACAACATATTACCTTCCATAATGACAAGGCTACCATTCATTGGATTAACAAAAATATCGATAACAGACTACCTTCCATAATGACAAGGCTACCATCCATTGGAGTAACAAAATTCTCAACAACAGACTGCTATCCATAATGACAATGATACCATCCATTGGAGTAACAAAAATCTCGACAACAGACTACATTCCATAATGACAAGGCTACCATTCATTGGAGTAACAAAAATATCGACAATAGACTACCTTCCATAATGACAAGGCTACCATTCATTAGAGTAACAAAAATACGAACAACATATTACCTTCCATAATGACAAGGCTACCATTCATTGGAGTAACAAAAATATTGACAACAGACTATTTTCCATAATGACAAGGCTACCATCCATTGGAGTAACAAAAATCTTGTAAACAGACTGCCTTCCATAATGACAAGGCTACCATCCATTAGAGTAACAAAAATCTCGAGAACAGAAAACCTTCCATAATGACAAGGCTACCATCCAGTGGAGTAACAAAAATATGAACAACAGACTACCATCCATAGTGGCAAGGCTACCATCCATTGGAGTGACATAAATAACAACGATATACTACCTTCCATAATGACAAGGCTAGCATCCATTGGAGTAACAAAAATCTCGACAACAAATAACCTTCCATAATGACAAGTCTACCATCCGTTGAATTAAAAAAAATCTCGACAACATATTACCTTCCAAAATGACAAGGCTACCATTCATTGGAATAACAAAAATATCGACAACAGACAACCTTCCATAATGACAAGGCTACCATCCATTAGAGTAACAAAAATATGAACCATTGACTACCTTCCATAGTGACAAGGCTAACATCCATTGGAGTAACAAAAATCTCGAAAACAAACTACCTCCCATAATGACAAGGCTACCATCCATTGGAGTAATAAAAATCTCGAAAATAGACAACAATCCATAATGATAATGCTACCATCCATTGGAGTAACAAAAATCTCGATAATAGACTACCTTCCATAATGATAAGGCTACCATCCATTGGAGTAACAAAAATATGAACAACAATCTACCTTCCATACTAACAAGGCTACCTTCCATTGGAGTGACAGAAATCACAACAACAGACTACCTTCCATAATGACAATGCTAGCATCCATTGGAGTAACAAAAACATCGACAACAGACTACGTTCCATAATGACAAGGCTACCATCCATTGGAGTAACAAAAATATCGACAACAGACAACCTACCATAATGATAATTCTACCATCCATTGGAGTAGAAAAAATCTCGACAACAGACTACCTTCCATAATGACAAGGCTACCATTCATTGGAGTAAAAAAAATATAGACAACAGACTACGTTCCATAATGACAAGGCTATCATCCATTGGAGTAACAAAATTCTCGACAACAGACTGTTATCCATAATGACAATGATACCATCCAATGGAGTTACAAAAATCTCGACAACAGACTACCTTCCATAATGACAAGGCTACAATTCATTGGAGTAACAAAAATATCGACAATATACTACCTTCCATAATGACAAGGCTACCAATTATTGGCGTAACAAAAATATCGACAACAGACTACCTTCCATAATGACAAGGCTACCATCCATTGGAGTAACAAAAATATTGAAAACATACAGCCTTCCATAATGACAAGGCTACCATCCATTAGAGTAACAAAAATCTTGACAACAAACAACCTTCCATAATGAGAAGGCTACCATCCATTGGAGTAACAAAAATCTCGACAATAGACTAACTTCCATAATGACAAGGCTACCATCCATTGGAGTAACAAAAATACGAATAACATATTACCTTCCAAAATGACAAGGCTACCATTCATTGGAGTAACAAAAATATCGACAACAGACTACCTTCCATAATGACAAGGCTACCATCCATTGGAGTAACAAAATTCTCAACAACAGACTGCTATCCATAATGACAATGATACCATCCTTTGGAGTAACAAAAATCTCGACAACAGACTACATTCCATAATGACAAGGCTACCATTCATTGGAGTAACAAAAATATCGACAATAGACTACCTTCCATAATGAGAAGGCTACCATCCAATGGATTAACAAAAATCTCGAAAACTGACTGCCTTCCATAATGACAAGGCTACCATCTATTAGAGTAACAAAAATCTCGACAACAAACAACCTTCCATAATGAGAAGGCTACCATCCATTGGAGTAACAAAAATCTCGACAATAGACTACATTCCATAATGACAAGGCTACCATCCATTGGAGTAACAAAAATACGTACAACATATTACCTTCCATAATGACAAGGCTACCATTCATTGGAGTAACAAAAATATTGACAACAGACTATTTTCCATAATGACAAGGCTACCATCCATTGGAGTAACAAAAATCTCGAAAACAGACTGCCTTCCATAATTACAAGGCTACCATCCATTAGAGTAACAAAAATCTCGAGAACAGACAACCTTCCATAATGACAAGGCTACCATCCAGTGGAGTAACAAAAATATGAACAACAGAATACCATCCATAGTGGTAAGGCTACCATCCATTGGAGTGAGATAAATCACAACGACAGACTACCTTCCATAATGACAAGGCTAGCATCCATTAGAGTAACAAAAATCTCGACAAAAAATAACCTTCCATAATGACAAGGCTACCATCCGTTGAATTATAAAAAATCTCGACAACATATTACCTTCCAAAATGACAAGGCTACCATTCATTGGAATAACAAAAATATCGACAACAGACTACCTTCCATAATGACAAGGCTACCATCCATTGGAGTAACAAAAATATGAACAATTGACTACCTTCCATAGTGACAAGGCTAACATCCATTGGAGTAACAAAAATCTCGAAAACAGACTACCTCCCATAATGACAAGGCTAGCATCCATTGGAGTAACAAAAATCTCGAAAATAGACAACAATCCATAATGATAATGCTACCATCAATTGGAGTAACAAAAATCTCGACAATAGACTACCTTCTATAATGATAAGGCTACCATCCATTGGAGTAACAAAAATATGAACAACCAACTACCTTCCATACTGACAAGGCTACCTTCCATTAGAGTGACAACAATCACAACAACAGACTACCTTCCATAATGACAATGCTAGCATCCATTGGAGTAACAAAAACATCGACAACAGACTACGTTCCATAATGACAAGGCTACCATCCATTGGAGTAACAAAATTCTCGACAACAGACTGCTATCCATAATGACAATGATACCATCCATTGGAGTAACAAAAATCTCGACAACAGACTACCTTCCATAATGACAAGGCTACCATGAATTGGAGTAACAAAAATCTCGACAACAGACTACCTTCCATAATGACAAGGATACCATCCATTGGAGTAAGAAAAATCTCGACAATAGACTACCTTCCATAATGACAAGGCTATAATCCATTGGAGTAACAAAGGTATCGACAACATACTACCTTCCATAATGACAAGGCTACCATTCATTGGAGTAACAAAAATATCGACAACAGACTACCTTCCATAATGACAAGGCTACCATCCAATGGAGTAACAAAAATCTCGAAAACAGACTGCCTTCCATAATGACAAGGCTACCATCCATTAGAGTAACAAAAATCTCGACAACAAACAACCTTCCATAATGAGAAGGCTACAATCCATTGGAGTAACAAAAATCTCGACAATAAACTACCTTCCTTTGGAGTAACAAAAATACGAACAACATATTACCTTCCATAATGACAAGGCTACCATTCATTGGAGTAACAAAAATATTGACAACAGACTATGTTCCATAATGACAAGGCTACCATCCATTGGAGTAACAAAAATCTCGAAAACAGACTGCCTTCCATAATGACAAGGCTACCATCTATTAGAGTAACAAAAATCTCGAGAACAGACAACCTTCCATAATGACAAGGCTACCATCCAGTGGAGTAACAAAAATATGAACAACAGAATACCATCCATAGTGGTAAGGCTACCATCCATTGGAGTGAGATAAATCACAACGACAGACTACCTTCCATAATGACAAGGCTAGCATCCATTGGAGTAACAAAAATCTCGACAACAAATAACCTTCCATAATGACAAGGCTACCATCCGTTGAATTAAAAAAAATCTCGACAACATATTACCTTCCAAAATGACAAGGCTACCATTCATTGGAATAACAAAAATATCGACAACAGACTACCTTCCATAATGACAAGGCTACCATGCATGGGAGTAACAAAAATATGAACAATTGACTACCTTCCATAGTGACAAGGCTAACATCCATTGGAGTAACAAAAATCTCGAAAACAGACTACCTCCCATAATGACAACGCTACCATCCATTGGAGTAACAAAAATCTCGAAAATAGACAACAATCCATAATGATAATGCTACCATCCATTGGAGTAACAAAAATCTCGACAATAGACTACCTTCCATAATGATAAGGCTACCATCCATTGGAGTAACAAAAATATGAACAACAAACTACCTTCCATACTGACAAGGCTACCTTCCATTGGAGTGACAGCAATCACAACAACAGACTACCTTCCATAATGACAATGCTAGCATCCATTGGAGTAACAAAAACATCGACAACAGACTACGTTCCATAATGACAAGGCTACCATCCATTAGAGTAACAAAATTCTCGACAACAGACTGTTATCCATATTGACAATGATACCATCCATTGGAGTAACAAAAATCTCGACAACAGACTACATTCCATAATGACAAGGCTACAATCCATTGGAGTAACAAAGATATCGATAACATACTACCTTCAATAATGACAAGGCTACCATCCATTGGAGTAACAAAAATATCGACAACAGACAACCTACCATAATGATAATTCTACCATCCATTGGAGTAAAAAAATCTCGACAACAGACTACCTTCCATAATTACAAGGCTACCATTCATTGGAGTAACAAAAATATAGACAACAGACTATGTTCCATAATGACAAGGCTACCATCCATTGGAGTAACAAAATTCTCGACAACAGACTGTTATCCATATTGACAATGATACCATCCATTGGAGTAACAAAATTCTCAACAACAGACTACCTTCCATAATGACAAGGCTACAATCCATTGGAGTAACAAAGATATCGACAACATACTACCTTCCATAATGACAAGGCTACCATTCATTAGAGTAACAAAAATATCGACAACAGACTACCTTCCATAATGACAAGGCTACCATCCATTGGAGTAGCAAAAATCTCGACAATAGACTACCTTCAATAATGACAAGGCTACAATCCATTGGAGTAACAAAGATATCGACAACATACTACCTTCCATAATGATAAGGCTACCATTCATTGGAGTAACAAAAATATAGACAACAGACTACCTTCCATAATGACAAGGCTACCATCCAATGGAGTAACAAAAATCTCGAAAATAGACTGCCTTCCATAATGACAAGGCTACCATCCATTAGAGTAACAAAAATCTCGAGAACAGACAACCTTCCATAATGAGAAGGCTACCATCCATTGGAGTAACAAAAATCTCGACAATAGACTACCTTCCATAATGACAAGGCTACCATCCATTGGAGTAACAAAAATACGAACAACATATTACCTTCCATAATGACAAGGCTACCATTCATTGGAGTAATAAAAATATTTCCAACAGACTACGTTCCATAATGACAAGGCTACCATCCATTGGAGTAACAAAAATCTCGAAAACAGACTACCTTCCATAATGACAAGGCTACCATAAATTTGAGTAACAAAAATCTCGAGAACAGACAACCTTCCATAATGACAAGGCTACCATCCAGTGGAGTTAAAAAAATATGAACAACAGACTACCATCCATAGTGACAAGGCTAGCATCCATTGGAGTAACAAAAATCTCGACAACAAATAACATTCCATAATGACAAGGCTACCATCCGTTGAATTAACAAAAATCTCGACAACAAACTACCTTCCATAGTGACAATGCTACCATCCATTGGAATAACAAAAATCTCGACAACAAACTACCTTCCATAATGACAAGGCTACCATCCATTGGAGTAACAAAAATATGAACAATTGACTACCTTCCATAGTGACAAGGCTATCATCCATTGGAGTAACAAAAATCGTGAAAACAAACTACCTCCCATAATGACAAGGCTACCATCCATTGGAGTAACAAAAGTCTCGAAAATAGACAACCATCCATAATGATAATGCTACCATCCATTGGAGTAACAAAAATCTCGACAATAGACTACCTTCCATAATGATAAGGCTACCATCCATTAGAGTAACAAAAATATGAACAACAAACTACCTTCCATACTGACAAGGCTACCTTCCATTGGTGTGACAGAAATCACAACAACAGACTACCTTCCATAATGACAATGCTATCATCCATTGGAGTAACAAAAACATCGACAACAGACTACGTTCCATAATGACAAGGCTACCATCCATTGGAGTAACAAAATTCTCGACAACAAACTGCTATCCATAATGACAATGATACCATCCATTGGAGTAACAAAAATCTCGACAACAGACTACATTCCATAATGACAAGGCTACAGTCCATTGGAGTAACAAAGATATCGATAACATACTACCTTCAATAATGACAAGGCTACCATCCATTGGAGTAACAAAAATATCGACAACAGACAACCTACCATAATGATAATTCTACCAACCATTGGAGTAAAAAAAATCTCGACAACAAACTACCTTCCATAATGACAAGGCTACCATTCATTGGAGTAACAAAAATATAGACAACAAACTACGTTCTATAATGACAAGACTACCATCCATTGGAGTAACAAAAATATCGAAAACATACTACCTTCCATAATGACAAGGCTACCATCCATTAGAGTAAGAATAATCTTGACAACAAACAACCTTCCATAATGAGAAGGCTACCATCCATTAGAGAAACAAAAATCCCGACAATAGACTGACTTCCATAATGACAAGGCTACCATCCATTGGAGTAACAAAAATATAAACAACATATTACCTTCCATAATGACAAGGATACCATTCATTGGAGTAACAAAAATATCGACAATAGCCTACCTTCCATAATGACAAGGCGACCATCCATTGGAGTAACAAAAATATCGACAACAGACTGCTATCCATAATGATAATGATACCATCCATTGGAGTAACAAAAATCTCGACAATAGACTACCTTCCATAATGACAAGGCTACCATTCATTGGAGTAACAAAAATATCGACAACAGACTACCTTCCATAATGACAAGGCTACCATCCATTGGAGTAACAAAAATCTCGACAACATACTGCTATCCATAATGACAATGATACCATCCATTGGAGTTACAAAAATCTCGACAATAGACTACCTTCCATAATGACAAGGCTACAATCCATTGGAGTAACAAAGATATCGATAACATACTACCTTCAATAATGACAAGGCTACGATCCATTGGAGTAACAAAAATATCGACAATAAACTACCTTCCATAATGATAATTCTACCATCCATTGGAGTAACCAAAATCCCGACAATAGACTACCTTCCAAAATGACAACACTACCATCCATTAGAGTAACAAAAATATGAACAATAGACTACCTTCCATAGTGACAAAGCTACCATCCATTGGAGTGCCATAAATCACAACGACAAACTACCTTCCATAATGAAAAGGGTAGCATCCATCGGAGTAACAAAAATCTCGACAATAGACTACCTTCCAAAATGACAAGGCTACAATCCATTGGAGTAACAAAGATATCGACAACATACTACCTTCCATAATGACAAGGCTACCATTCATTAGAGTAACAAAAATATCGACAACAGACTACCTTCCATAATGACAAGGCTACCATCCATTGGAGTAAAAAAAATCTCGAAAACAGACTGCCTTCCATAATGACAAGGCTACCATCCATTAGAGTAACAAAAATCTCGACAACAAACAACCTTCCATAATGAGAAGGCTACCATCCATTGGAGTAACAAAAATATCGACAACAGACTACCTTCCATAATGACAAGGCTACCATCCATTGGAGTAACAAAAATACGAACAACATATTACCTTCCATAATGACAAGGCTACCATTCATTGGAGTAACAAAAATATCGAAAACAGAATACGTTCCATAATGACAAGGCTACCATCCATTGGAGTAACAAAAATCTCGAAAACAGACTGCCTTCCATAATGACAAGGCTACCATCCATCACAGTAACAAAAATCTCGAGAACAGACAACCTTCCATAATGACAAGGCTACCATCCAGTGGAGTAACAAAAATATGAACAACAGACTACCATCCATAGTGGCAAGGCTACCATCCATTGGAGTGACATAAATCACAATGACAAACTACCTTCCATAATGACAAGGCTAGCATCCATTGGAGTAACAAAAATCTCGACAACAAATAACCTTCCATAAGGACAAGGCTACCATCCGTTGAATTAACAAAAATCACGACAACAGACTACCTTCCATAATGACAAGGCTACCATCCATTGGAATAACAAAAATCTCGACAACAAACTACCTTCCATAATGACAAGGCTACCATCCACTGAAGTAATTAAAAAATGAACAATTGACTACCTTCCATAGTGATAAGGCAAAACATCCATTGGAGTAACAAAAATCTCGAAAACAGACTACCTCCCATAATGACAAGGCTACCATCCATTGGAGTAACAAATATCTCGAAAATAGACAACCATCCATAATGATAATGCTACCATCCATTGGAGTAACAAAAATCGCGACAATAGACTACCTTCCATAAGGATAAGGCCACCATCCATTGGAGTAACAAAAATATGAACAACAAACTACCTTCCATACTGACAAGGCTACCTTCCATTGGAGTGACAGAAATCACAACAACAGACTACCTTCCATAATGACAAGTCTAGCATCCATTGGAGTAACAAAAACATCGGCAACAGACTACGTTCCATATTGACAAGGCTACCATCCATTATAGTAACAAAATTCTCGACAACAGACTGTTATCCATAATGACAATGATACCTTCCATTGGAGTAAAAAAAATCTCGACAATAGACTACATTCCATAATGACGAGGCTACAATACATTGGAGTAACAAAGATATCGATAACGTACTACCTTCAATAATGACAAGGCTACCATCCATTGGAGTAACAAAAATATCGACAACAAAACAACCTACCATAATGATAATTCTACCACCCATTGGAGTAACAAAAATCTCGACAACAGACTACCTTCCATAATGACAAGGCTACCATGCATTGGTGTAACAAAAATATCTACAATAGACTATGTTCTATAATGACAAGGCTACCATGCATTGTAGTAACCAAAATCCCGACAATAGACTACCTTCCATAATGACAAGGCTACCATCCATTGGAGTAACGAAAATATGAACAACAGACTACCTTCCATAGTGACAAAGCTACCATCCGTTGGAGTGCCATAAATCACAACGACAAACTACCTTCCATAATGACAAGGCTACAATCCATTGGAGTAACAAAGATATCGACAACATACTACCTTCCATAATGACAAGGCTACCATCCATTGGAGTAACAAAAATCTCGAAAACAGACTACCTACCATAATGACAAGGCTACCATCCATTAGAGTAACAAAAATCTCGACAACAAACAACCTTCCATAATGAAAAGGCTACCATCCATTGGAGTAACAAAAATCTCGACAATAGACTGACTTCCATAATGACAAGCCTACCATACATTGGAGTAAAAAAAATACGAACAACATATTACCTTCCATAATGACAAGGCTAGCATCCATTGGAGTAACAAAAACATCGACAACAGACTATGTTCCATAATGACAAGGCTACCATCCATTGGAGTAACAAAATTCTCGACAACAGACTGCTATCCATAATGACAATGATACCATCCATTGGAGTAAAAAAAATCTCGACAACAGACTACCTTCCATAATGACAAGGCTACAATCCATTGGAGTAACAAAGATATCGATAACATACTACCTTCAATAATGACAAGGCTACCATCCATTGGAGTAACAAAAATTTCGACAACAGACTACCTTCCATAATGACAAGGCTACCATGCATTGGAGTAACAAAAATATCTACAATAGACTATGTTCCATAATGACAAGGCTACCATCCATTGGATTAACAAAAATATGAACAACAGACTACCTACCATAGTGACAAAGCTACCATCCATCGGAGTGCCATAAATCACAACGACAAACTACCTTCCATAATGAAAAGGCTAGCATCCATCGGAGTAACAAAAATCTCGACAATAGACTACCTTCCATAATGACAAGGCTATAATCCATTGGAGTAACAAAGATGTCGACAAAATACTACCTTCTATAATGACAAGGCTACCATTCATTGGAGTAACAAAAATATCGACAACAGACTACCTTCCATAATGACAAAGCTACCATCCATTGGAGTAACAAAAATCTCAAAAACAGACTGCCTTCCATAATGACAAGGCAACCATCCATTAGAGTAACAAAAATCTCGACAACAAACAACCATCCATAATGAGAAGGCTACCATCCATTGGAGTAACAAAAATCTCGACAGTAGACTACCTTCCATAATGACAAGGCTACCATCCATTGGAGTAACAAAAATACGAACAACATATTACCTTCCATAATGAAAAGGCTACCATTCATTGGAGTAACAAAAATATCGACAACAGACTACCTTCCATAATGACAAGGCTGCCATCCATTGGAGTAACAAAAATCTCGAAATCAGACTGCCTTCCATAATGACAAGGCTACCATCCATTAGAGTAACAAAAATCTCGAGAACAGACAACCTTCCATTATGACAAGGCTACCATCCATTGGAGTAACAAAAATATGAACAACAGACTACCATCCATAGTGGCAAGGCTACCATCCATTGGAGTGACATAAATCACAATGACAGACTACCTTCCATAATGACAAGGCTACCATCCATTGGAGTAACAAAAATCTCGACAACAAATAACCTTCCATAATGACAAGGCTACCATCCATTGAATTAACAAAAATCTCGACAACAGACTACCTTCCATAATCGCAAGGCTACCATCCATTGGAATAACAAAAATCTCGACAACAAACTACGTTCCATAATGACAAGGCTATCATCCATTGGAGTAACAAAAATATGAACAATTGACTACCTTCCATAGTGACAAGGCTAACATCCATTGGAGAAACAAAAATCTCGAAAACAGACTACCTCCCATAATGACAAGGCTACCATCCATTGAAGTAAAAAAAATCTCGATAATAGACAACCATCCATAATGATAATGCTACCATCCATTGGAGTGACAAAAATCTCGACAATAGACTACCTTCCATAAGGATAAGGCTACCATCCATTGGAGTAACAAAAATATGAACAACAAACTACCTTCCATAGTGTCAAGGCTACCTTCCATTCGAGTGACAGAAATCACAACAACAGACTACCTTCCATAATGAGAAGGCTAGCATCCATTGGAGTAACAAAAACATCGACAACAGACTATGTTCCATAATGACAAGGCTACCATCCATTGGAGTAACAAAATTCTCGACAACAAACTGCTATCCATAATGACAATGATACCATCCATTGGAGTAACAAAAATCTCGAGAACATACTACATTCCATAATGACAAGGCTACAAACCATTGGAGTAAAAAAGATGTCGACAATAGACTGACTTCCATAATGACAAGGCTACCATCCATTGGAGTAAAAAAATACGAACAACATATTACCTTCCATAATGACAAGGCTAGCATCCATTGGAGTAACAAAAACATCGACAACAGACTATGTTCCATAATGACAAGGCTACCATCCATTGGAGTAACAAAATTCTCGAAAATAGACTGCCTTCCATAATGACAAGGCTACCATCCATTAGAGTAACAAAAATCTCGAGAACAGACAACCTTCCATAATGAGAAGGCTACCATCCATTGGAGTAACAAAAATCTCGACAATAGACTACCTTCCATAATGACAAGGCTACCATCCATTGGAGTAACAAAAATACGAACAACATATTACCTTCCATAATGACAAGGCTACCATTCATTGGAGTAATAAAAATATTTCCAACAGACTACGTTCCATAATGACAAGGCTACCATCCATTGGAGTAACAAAAATCTCGAAAACAGACTACCTTCCATAATGACAAGGCTACCATAAATTTGAGTAACAAAAATCTCGAGAACAGACAACCTTCCATAATGACAAGGCTACCATCCAGTGGAGTTAAAAAAATATGAACAACAGACTACCATCCATAGTGACAAGGCTAGCATCCATTGGAGTAACAAAAATCTCGACAACAAATAACATTCCATAATGACAAGGCTACCATCCGTTGAATTAACAAAAATCTCGACAACAAACTACCTTCCATAGTGACAATGCTACCATCCATTGGAATAACAAAAATCTCGACAACAAACTACCTTCCATAATGACAAGGCTACCATCCATTGGAGTAACAAAAATATGAACAATTGACTACCTTCCATAGTGACAAGGCTATCATCCATTGGAGTAACAAAAATCGTGAAAACAAACTACCTCCCATAATGACAAGGCTACCATCCATTGGAGTAACAAAAGTCTCGAAAATAGACAACCATCCATAATGATAATGCTACCATCCATTGGAGTAACAAAAATCTCGACAATAGACTACCTTCCATAATGATAAGGCTACCATCCATTAGAGTAACAAAAATATGAACAACAAACTACCTTCCATACTGACAAGGCTACCTTCCATTGGTGTGACAGAAATCACAACAACAGACTACCTTCCATAATGACAATGCTATCATCCATTGGAGTAACAAAAACATCGACAACAGACTACGTTCCATAATGACAAGGCTACCATCCATTGGAGTAACAAAATTCTCGACAACAAACTGCTATCCATAATGACAATGATACCATCCATTGGAGTAACAAAAATCTCGACAACAGACTACATTCCATAATGACAAGGCTACAGTCCATTGGAGTAACAAAGATATCGATAACATACTACCTTCAATAATGACAAGGCTACCATCCATTGGAGTAACAAAAATATCGACAACAGACAACCTACCATAATGATAATTCTACCAACCATTGGAGTAAAAAAAATCTCGACAACAAACTACCTTCCATAATGACAAGGCTACCATTCATTGGAGTAACAAAAATATAGACAACAAACTACGTTCTATAATGACAAGACTACCATCCATTGGAGTAACAAAAATATCGAAAACATACTACCTTCCATAATGACAAGGCTACCATCCATTAGAGTAAGAATAATCTTGACAACAAACAACCTTCCATAATGAGAAGGCTACCATCCATTAGAGAAACAAAAATCCCGACAATAGACTGACTTCCATAATGACAAGGCTACCATCCATTGGAGTAACAAAAATATAAACAACATATTACCTTCCATAATGACAAGGATACCATTCATTGGAGTAACAAAAATATCGACAATAGCCTACCTTCCATAATGACAAGGCGACCATCCATTGGAGTAACAAAAATATCGACAACAGACTGCTATCCATAATGATAATGATACCATCCATTGGAGTAACAAAAATCTCGACAATAGACTACCTTCCATAATGACAAGGCTACCATTCATTGGAGTAACAAAAATATCGACAACAGACTACCTTCCATAATGACAAGGCTACCATCCATTGGAGTAACAAAAATCTCGACAACATACTGCTATCCATAATGACAATGATACCATCCATTGGAGTTACAAAAATCTCGACAATAGACTACCTTCCATAATGACAAGGCTACAATCCATTGGAGTAACAAAGATATCGATAACATACTACCTTCAATAATGACAAGGCTACGATCCATTGGAGTAACAAAAATATCGACAATAAACTACCTTCCATAATGATAATTCTACCATCCATTGGAGTAACCAAAATCCCGACAATAGACTACCTTCCAAAATGACAACACTACCATCCATTAGAGTAACAAAAATATGAACAATAGACTACCTTCCATAGTGACAAAGCTACCATCCATTGGAGTGCCATAAATCACAACGACAAACTACCTTCCATAATGAAAAGGGTAGCATCCATCGGAGTAACAAAAATCTCGACAATAGACTACCTTCCAAAATGACAAGGCTACAATCCATTGGAGTAACAAAGATATCGACAACATACTACCTTCCATAATGACAAGGCTACCATTCATTAGAGTAACAAAAATATCGACAACAGACTACCTTCCATAATGACAAGGCTACCATCCATTGGAGTAAAAAAAATCTCGAAAACAGACTGCCTTCCATAATGACAAGGCTACCATCCATTAGAGTAACAAAAATCTCGACAACAAACAACCTTCCATAATGAGAAGGCTACCATCCATTGGAGTAACAAAAATATCGACAACAGACTACCTTCCATAATGACAAGGCTACCATCCATTGGAGTAACAAAAATACGAACAACATATTACCTTCCATAATGACAAGGCTACCATTCATTGGAGTAACAAAAATATCGAAAACAGAATACGTTCCATAATGACAAGGCTACCATCCATTGGAGTAACAAAAATCTCGAAAACAGACTGCCTTCCATAATGACAAGGCTACCATCCATCACAGTAACAAAAATCTCGAGAACAGACAACCTTCCATAATGACAAGGCTACCATCCAGTGGAGTAACAAAAATATGAACAACAGACTACCATCCATAGTGGCAAGGCTACCATCCATTGGAGTGACATAAATCACAATGACAAACTACCTTCCATAATGACAAGGCTAGCATCCATTGGAGTAACAAAAATCTCGACAACAAATAACCTTCCATAAGGACAAGGCTACCATCCGTTGAATTAACAAAAATCACGACAACAGACTACCTTCCATAATGACAAGGCTACCATCCATTGGAATAACAAAAATCTCGACAACAAACTACCTTCCATAATGACAAGGCTACCATCCACTGAAGTAATTAAAAAATGAACAATTGACTACCTTCCATAGTGATAAGGCAAAACATCCATTGGAGTAACAAAAATCTCGAAAACAGACTACCTCCCATAATGACAAGGCTACCATCCATTGGAGTAACAAATATCTCGAAAATAGACAACCATCCATAATGATAATGCTACCATCCATTGGAGTAACAAAAATCGCGACAATAGACTACCTTCCATAAGGATAAGGCCACCATCCATTGGAGTAACAAAAATATGAACAACAAACTACCTTCCATACTGACAAGGCTACCTTCCATTGGAGTGACAGAAATCACAACAACAGACTACCTTCCATAATGACAAGTCTAGCATCCATTGGAGTAACAAAAACATCGGCAACAGACTACGTTCCATATTGACAAGGCTACCATCCATTATAGTAACAAAATTCTCGACAACAGACTGTTATCCATAATGACAATGATACCTTCCATTGGAGTAAAAAAAATCTCGACAATAGACTACATTCCATAATGACGAGGCTACAATACATTGGAGTAACAAAGATATCGATAACGTACTACCTTCAATAATGACAAGGCTACCATCCATTGGAGTAACAAAAATATCGACAACAAAACAACCTACCATAATGATAATTCTACCACCCATTGGAGTAACAAAAATCTCGACAACAGACTACCTTCCATAATGACAAGGCTACCATGCATTGGTGTAACAAAAATATCTACAATAGACTATGTTCTATAATGACAAGGCTACCATGCATTGTAGTAACCAAAATCCCGACAATAGACTACCTTCCATAATGACAAGGCTACCATCCATTGGAGTAACGAAAATATGAACAACAGACTACCTTCCATAGTGACAAAGCTACCATCCGTTGGAGTGCCATAAATCACAACGACAAACTACCTTCCATAATGACAAGGCTACAATCCATTGGAGTAACAAAGATATCGACAACATACTACCTTCCATAATGACAAGGCTACCATCCATTGGAGTAACAAAAATCTCGAAAACAGACTACCTACCATAATGACAAGGCTACCATCCATTAGAGTAACAAAAATCTCGACAACAAACAACCTTCCATAATGAAAAGGCTACCATCCATTGGAGTAACAAAAATCTCGACAATAGACTGACTTCCATAATGACAAGCCTACCATACATTGGAGTAAAAAAAATACGAACAACATATTACCTTCCATAATGACAAGGCTAGCATCCATTGGAGTAACAAAAACATCGACAACAGACTATGTTCCATAATGACAAGGCTACCATCCATTGGAGTAACAAAATTCTCGACAACAGACTGCTATACATAATGACAATGATACCATCCATTGGAGTAAAAAAAATCTCGACAACAGACTACCTTCCATAATGACAAGGCTACAATCCATTGGAGTAACAAAGATATCGATAACATACTACCTTCAATAATGACAAGGCTACCATCCATTGGAGTAACAAAAATTTCGACAACAGACTACCTTCCATAATGACAAGGCTACCATGCATTGGAGTAACAAAAATATCTACAATAGACTATGTTCCATAATGACAAGGCTACCATCCATTGGATTAACAAAAATATGAACAACAGACTACCTACCATAGTGACAAAGCTACCATCCATCGGAGTGCCATAAATCACAACGACAAACTACCTTCCATAATGAAAAGGCTAGCATCCATCGGAGTAACAAAAATCTCGACAATAGACTACCTTCCATAATGACAAGGCTATAATCCATTGGAGTAACAAAGATGTCGACAAAATACTACCTTCTATAATGACAAGGCTACCATTCATTGGAGTAACAAAAATATCGACAACAGACTACCTTCCATAATGACAAAGCTACCATCCATTGGAGTAACAAAAATCTCAAAAACAGACTGCCTTCCATAATGACAAGGCAACCATCCATTAGAGTAACAAAAATCTCGACAACAAACAACCATCCATAATGAGAAGGCTACCATCCATTGGAGTAACAAAAATCTCGACAGTAGACTACCTTCCATAATGACAAGGCTACCATCCATTGGAGTAACAAAAATACGAACAACATATTACCTTCCATAATGAAAAGGCTACCATTCATTGGAGTAACAAAAATATCGACAACAGACTACCTTCCATAATGACAAGGCTGCCATCCATTGGAGTAACAAAAATCTCGAAATCAGACTGCCTTCCATAATGACAAGGCTACCATCCATTAGAGTAACAAAAATCTCGAGAACAGACAACCTTCCATTATGACAAGGCTACCATCCATTGGAGTAACAAAAATATGAACAACAGACTACCATCCATAGTGGCAAGGCTACCATCCATTGGAGTGACATAAATCACAATGACAGACTACCTTCCATAATGACAAGGCTACCATCCATTGGAGTAACAAAAATCTCGACAACAAATAACCTTCCATAATGACAAGGCTACCATCCATTGAATTAACAAAAATCTCGACAACAGACTACCTTCCATAATCGCAAGGCTACCATCCATTGGAATAACAAAAATCTCGACAACAAACTACGTTCCATAATGACAAGGCTATCATCCATTGGAGTAACAAAAATATGAACAATTGACTACCTTCCATAGTGACAAGGCTAACATCCATTGGAGAAACAAAAATCTCGAAAACAGACTACCTCCCATAATGACAAGGCTACCATCCATTGAAGTAAAAAAAATCTCGATAATAGACAACCATCCATAATGATAATGCTACCATCCATTGGAGTGACAAAAATCTCGACAATAGACTACCTTCCATAAGGATAAGGCTACCATCCATTGGAGTAACAAAAATATGAACAACAAACTACCTTCCATAGTGTCAAGGCTACCTTCCATTCGAGTGACAGAAATCACAACAACAGACTACCTTCCATAATGAGAAGGCTAGCATCCATTGGAGTAACAAAAACATCGACAACAGACTATGTTCCATAATGACAAGGCTACCATCCATTGGAGTAACAAAATTCTCGACAACAAACTGCTATCCATAATGACAATGATACCATCCATTGGAGTAACAAAAATCTCGAGAACATACTACATTCCATAATGACAAGGCTACAAACCATTGGAGTAAAAAAGATGTCGACAATAGACTGACTTCCATAATGACAAGGCTACCATCCATTGGAGTAAAAAAATACGAACAACATATTACCTTCCATAATGACAAGGCTAGCATCCATTGGAGTAACAAAAACATCGACAACAGACTATGTTCCATAATGACAAGGCTACCATCCATTGGAGTAACAAAATTCTCGACAACAGACTGCTATCCATAATGACAATGATACCATCCATTGGAGTAAAAAAAATCTCGACAACAGACTACCTTCCATAATGACAAGGCTACAATCCATTGGAGTAACAAAGATATCGATAACATACTACCTTCAATAATGACAAGGCTACCATCCATTGGAGTAACAAAAATTTCGACAACAGACTACCTTCCATAATGACAAGGCTACCATGCATTGGAGTAACAAAAATATCTACAATAGACTATGTTCCATAATGACAAGGCTACCATCTATTGGATTAACAAAAATATGAACAACAGACTACCTACCATAGTGACAAAGCTACCATCCATCGGAGTGCCATAAATCACAACGACAAACTACCTTCCATAATGAAAAGGCTAGCATCCATCAGAGTAACAAAAATCTCGACAATAGACTACCTTCCATAATGACAAGGCTATAATCCATTGGAGTAACAAAGATGTCGACAAAATACTACCTTCTATAATGACAAGGCTACCATTCATTGGAGTAACAAAAATATCGACAACAGACTACCTTCCATAATGAAAAAGCTACCATCCATTGGAGTATCAAAAATCTCAAAAACAGACTGCCTTCCATAATGACAAGGCAACCATCCATTAGAGTAAGAAAAACCTCGACAACAAACAACCATCCATAATGAGAAGGCTACCATCCATTGGAGTAACAAAAATCTCGACAGTAGACTACCTTCCATAATGACAAGGCTACCATCCATTGGAGTAACAAAAATACGAACAACATATTACCTTCCATAATGAAAAGGCAACCATTCATTGGAGTAACAAAAATATCGACAACAGACTACCTTCCATAATGACAAGGCTGCCATCCATTGGAGTAACAAAAATCTCGAAATCAGACTGCCTTCCATAATGACAAGGCTACCATCCATTAGAGTAACAAAAATCTCGAGAACAGACAACCTTCCGTTATGACAAGGCTACCATCCATTGGAGTAACAAAAATATGAACAACAGACTACCATCCATAGTGGCAAGGCTACCATCCATTGGAGTGACATAAATCACAATGACAGACTACCTTCCATAATGACAAGGCTACCATCCATTGGAGTAACAAAAATCTCGACAACAAATAACCTTCCATAATGACAAGGCTACCATCCATTGAATTAACAAAAATCTCGACAACAGACTACCTTCCATAATCGCAAGGCTACCATCCATTGGAATAACAAAAATCTCGACAACAAACTACGTTCCATAATGACAAGGCTATCATCCATTGGAGTAACAAAAATATGAACAATTGACTACCTTCTATAGTGACAAGGCTAACATCCATTGGAGAAACAAAAATCTCGAAAACAGACTACCTCCCATAATGACAAGGCTACCATCCATTGAAGTAACAAAAATCTCGATAATAGACAACCATCCATAATGATAATGCTACCATCCATTGGAGTGACAAAAATCTCGACAATAGACTACCTTCCATAAGGATAAGGCTACCATTCATTGGAGTAACAAAAATATCGAAAACAGAATACGTTCCATAATGACAAGGCTACCATCCATTGGAGTAACAAAAATCTCGAAAACAGACTGCCTTCCATAATGACAAGGCTACCATCCATCACAGTAACAAAAATCTCGAGAACAGACAACCTTCCATAATGACAAGGCTACCATCCAGTGGAGTAACAAAAATATGAACAACAGACTACCATCCATAGTGGCAAGGCTACCATCCATTGGAGTGACATAAATCACAATGACAGACTACCTTCCATAATGACAAGGCTAGCATCCATTGGAGTAACAAAAATCTCGACAACAAATAACCTTCCATAAGGACAAGGCTACCATCCGTTGAATTAACAAAAATCACGACAACAGACTACCTTCCATAATGACAAGGCTACCATCCATTGGAATAAGAAAAATCTCGACAACAAACTACCTTCCATAATGACAAGGCTACCATCCACTGAAGTAATTAAAAAATGAACAATTGACTACCTTCCATAGTGACAAGGCAAAACATCCATTGGAGTAACAAAAATCTCGAAAACAGACTACCTCCCATAATTACAAGGCTACCATCCATTGGAGTAACAAATATCTCGAAAATAGACAACCATCCATAATGATAATGCTACCATCCATTGGAGTAACAAAAATCGCGACAATAGACTACCTTCCATAAGGATAAGGCCACCATCCATTGGAGTAACAAAAATATGAACAACAAACTACCTTCCATACTGACAAGGCTACCTTCCATTGGAGTGATAGAAATCACAACAACAGACTACCTTCCATAATGACAAGTCTAGCATCCATTGGAGTAACAAAAACATCGGCAACAGACTACGTTCCATATTGACAAGGCTACCATCCATTATAGTAACAAAATTCTCGACAACAGACTGTTATCCATAATGACAATGATACCTTCCATTGGAGTAAAAAAAATCTCGACAATAGACTACATTCCATAATGACAAGGCTACAATACATTGGAGTAACAAAGATATCGATAACGTACTACCTTCAATAATGACAAGGCTACCATCCATTGGAGTAACAAAAATATCGACAACAAAACAACCTACCATAATGATAATTCTACCACCCATTAGAGTAACAAAAATCTCGACAACAGACTACCTTCCATAATGACAAGGCTACCATGCATTGGAGTAACAAAAATATCTACAATAGACTATGTTCTATAATGACAAGGCTACCATGCATTGTAGTAACCAAAATCCCGACAATAGACTACCTTCCATAATGACAAGGCTACCATCCATTGGAGTAACGAAAATATGAACAACAGACTACCTTCCATAGTGACAAAGCTACCATCCGTTGGAGTGCCATAAATCACAACGACAAACTACCTTCCATAATGACAAGGCTACAATCCATTGGAGTAACAAAGATATCGACAACATACTACCTTCCATAATGACAAGGCTACCATTCATTAGAGTAACAAAGATATCGACAACAGACTACCTTCCATAATGACAAGGCTACCATCCATTGGAGTAACAAAAATCTCGAAAACAGACTACCTACCATAATGACAAGGCTACCATCCATTAGAGTAACAAAAATCTCGACAACAAACAACCTTCCATAATGAAAAGGCTACCATCCATTGGAGTAACAAAAATCTCGACAATAGACTGACTTCCATAATGACAAGCCTACCATCCATTGGAGTAAAAAAAATACGAACAACATATTACCTTCCATAATGACAAGGCTAGCATCCATTGGAGTAACAAAAACATCGACAACAGACTATGTTCCATAATGACAAGGCTACCATCCATTGGAGTAACAAAATTCTCGACAACAGACTGCTATCCATAATGACAATGATACCATCCATTGGAGTAAAAAAAATCTCGACAACAGACTGCCTTCCACAATGACAAGGCTACGATCGATTAAAGTAATAAAAATCACGACAACATAATACCTTCCATAATGATTAGGGTACCATCCATTGGAGTAATGAAAATATCAACAAGAGACTACCTTCCATAATGACAACGCTACCATGCATTAGAGTAATGAAAATATCAACAAGAGATTACCTTCCATGATGACAAGGCTACCATCCATTAGAGTAACAAAAATCCCGCCAACAGACTACCTTCCATATTGACAAGGTTACCATCCGTTGGAGTGACAAAAATCTCGACAATAGACTACCTTCCATAATGACAAGGCTACCATCCATTGGATTAACAAAATCTCGACAACATACAACCTTCCATAATGACAAGGCTACCATTCATTGGAGTAACACAAATATCGACAACAAACTACCTTCCATAATGACAAAGCTACCATCCATTGGAATAACAAAAATAACGACAACATACTACGTTCCATAATGACATGGCTACCATCCGATGGAGTAACAAAAATCTCGACAAAAGACTACCTTCCACAATGACAAGGCTACCATCCATTGGAGTAATGAAAATATCAACAAGAGACTACCTTCCATAATGACAAGGCTACCATGCATTGGAGTAATGAAAATATCAACAAGAGACTACCTTCCATAATGACAAGGCTACCATCCATTAGAGTAACAAAAATCTCGCCAATAGACTACCTTCCATAATAACAAGGCTACCATCCATTGGAGTGAAAAAAATCTCGACAATAGACTACCTTCCATAATGACAAGGCTACCATACATTGCAGTAACAAAAATCTCGGCAACAGTCTACCTTCCATAATGACAAGGCTACCATCCATTGGAGTAACAAAAATCTCGACAATCGACTACCTTCCATAATGACAAGGCTACCATATATTGTTGTAACAAAAATCTCGGCAACATTCTACCTTCCATAATGACAAGCCTACCATCCATTGGAGTAAAAAAAATCTCGACAATAGACTACCGTCCATAATGACAAGGCTACCATTCATTGGAGTAACAAAAATCTCGACAATAGACTACCTTCCATAATGACAAGGCTACCATACATTGGAGTGACAAAAATCTCGACAACAAACTACCTTCCGTAATGACAAGGCTACCATCCATTGGAGTAACAAAAATCTCGAAAATAGACTACCTTCCATAATGACAAGCCTACCATCCATTGGAGTGACAAAAATCTCGACAACAGACTACCTTCCATAATGACATGGCTACCATACATTGCAGTAACAAAAATCTCGACAACAGACTACCTTCCATAATGACAAGGCTACCATCCATTGTAGTAACAAAACTCTCGACAATAGACTACCTTCCATAATGACAAGGCTACCATCCATTGGAGTAACAAATATCTCGACAATAGACTACCTTCCATAATGACAAGGCTACCATCCATTAGAGTAACAAAAAACTCAACAACAGACTACCTTCCATAATTACTAGGCTACCATCCATTAGAGTAAAAAATATCTCGACAACAAACTGCCTTCCATAATGACAAGGCTACGATCCATTGGAGTAACAAAAATCTCGACAATAGACTACCTTCCATAATGACAAGGCTACCATCCATTGGAGTAACAAAAATCTCGACAATAGACTACCTTCCATAATGACAAGGCTACCATCCTTTGGAGTAACAAAAATCTCGACAATAGACTACCTTCCATAATGACAAGGCTACCATACATTGGAGTAACAAAAATCTCAACAACGGACAACCTTCCATAATTACTAGGCTACCATCCATTAGAGTAAAAAATATCTCGACAACAAACTGCCTTCCATAATGACAAGGCTACGATCAATTGGAGTAACAAAAATCTCGACAACAGACTCCCTTCCATAATGACAAGGTTACCATCAATTGGAGTAATGAAAATATCAACAAGAGACTACCTTCCATAATGACAACGCTACCATGCATTAGAGTAATGAAAATATCAACAAGAGACTACCTTCCACAATGACAAGGCTACCATCCATTAGAGTAACAAAAATCTCGCCAACAGACTACCTTCCATAATGACAAGGATATCATCCATTCGAGTAATGAAAATATCAACAAGAGACTACCTTCCATAATGACAATGCTACCATCCATTGGAGTAACAGAAATCTCGCCAATAGACTACCTTCCATAATAACAAGGCTACCATCCATTGGAGTGACAAAAATCTTGACAACAGACTACCTTCCATAATGACAAGGCTAACATCCATTGGAGTAACAAAAATCTCGAAAACAGACTACCTTCCATAATGACAAGCCTACCATCCATTGGAGTGACAAAAATCTCGACAACAGACTACCTTCCATAATGACAAGGCTACCATACATTGCAGTAACAAAAATCTCGGCAACAGTCTACCTTCTATAATGACAAGTCTACCATCCATTGGAGTAACAAAAATCTCGACAATAGACTACCTTCCATAATGACAAGGCTACCATCCATTGGAGTAACAAAAATCTCGACAATAGACTACCTTCCATAATGAAAAGGCTACCATACATTGGAGTAACAAAAATCTCAACAACATACAACCTTCCATAATTACTAGGCTACCATCCATTAGAGTAAAAAATATCTCGACAACAAACTGCCTTCCATAATGACAAGGCTACGATCCATTGGAGTAACAAAAATCTCGACAACAGACTCCCTTCCATAATGACAAGGTTACCATCCATTGGAGTAATTAAAATATCAACAAGAGAATACCTTCCATAATTACAACGCTACCATGCATTAGAGTAATGAAAATATCAACAAGAGACTACCTTCCATAATGACAAGGCTACCATCCATTAGAGTAACAAAAATCTCGCCAACAGACTACCTTCCATAATGACAAGGATACCATCCATTCGAGTAATGAAAATATCAACAAGAGACTACCTTCCATAATGACAATGCTACCATCCATTGGAGTAACAAAAATCTCGCCAATAGACTACCTTCCATAATAACAAGGCTACCATCCATTGGAGTGACAAAAATCTTGACAACAGACTACCTTCCATAATGACAAGCCTACCATCCATTGGAGTGACAAAAATCTCGACAACAGACTACCTTCCATAATGACAAGGCTACCATACATTGCAGTAACAAAAATCTCGGCAATAGTCTACCTTCTATAATGACAAGTCTACCATCCATTGGAGTAACAAAAATCTCGACAATAGACTACGTTCCATAATGACAAGGCTACCATCCATTGGAGTAACAAAAATCTCGACAATAGACTACCTTCCATAATGACAAGGCTACCATACATTGGAGTAACAAAAATCTCAACAACAGACAACCTTCCATAATTACTAGGCTACCATCCATTAGAGTAAAAAATATCTCGACAACAAACTACCTTCCATAATGACAAGGCTACGATCCATTGGAGTAACAAAAATCTCGACAACAGACTCCCTTCCATAATGACAAGGTTACCATCCATTGGAGTAATGACAATATCAACAAGACACTAATTTCCATAATGACAATGCTACCATGCATTAGAGTAATGAAAATATCAACAAGAGACTACCTTCCATAATGACAAGGCTACCATCCATTAGAGTAACAAAAATCTCGCCAACAGACTACCTTCCATAATGACAAGGATACCATCCATTCGAGTAATGAAAATATCAACAAGAGACTACCTTCCATAATGACAATGCTACCATCCATTGGAGTAACAAAAATCTCGCCAATAGACTACCTTCCATAATAACAAGGCTACCATCCATTGGAGTGACAAAAATCTTGACAACAGACTACCTTACATAATGACAAGGCTAACATCCATTGGAGTAACAAAAATCTCGAAAACAGACTACCTTCCATAATGACAAGCCTACCATTCATTGGAGTGACAAAAATCTCGACAACAGACTACCTTCCATAATGACAAGGCTACCATACATTGCAGTAACAAAAATCTCGGCAATAGTCTACCTTCTATAATGACAAGTCTACCATCCATTGGAGTAACAAAAATCTCGACAATAGACTACCTTCCATAATGACAAGGCTACCATCCATTGGAGTAACAAAAATCTCGACAATAGACTACCTTCCATAATGACAAGGCTACCATACATTGGAGTAACAAAAATCTCAACAACAGACAACCTTCCATAATTACTAGGCTACCATCCATTAGAGTAAAAAATATCTCGACAACAAACTACCTTCCATAATGACAAGGCTATGATCCATTAAAAAAACAAAAATCTCGACAACAGACTCCCTTCCGTAATGACAAGGTTACCATCCATTGGAGTAATGAAAATATCAACAAGAGACTACCTTCCATAATGACAACGCTACCATGCTTTAGAGTAATGAAAATATCAACAAGAGATTACCTTCCATAATGACAAGGCTACCATCCATTAGAGTAACAAAAATCCCGCCAACAGACTTCCTTCCATATTGACAAGGTTACCATCCATTGGAGTGACAAAATTCTCGACAATAGACTACCTTCCATAATGACAAGGCTACCATCCATTGGAGTAACAAAATCTCGACAACATACCACCATCCATAATGACAAGGCTACCATTCATTGGAGTAACACAAATCTCGACAACAAACTACCTTCCATAATGACAAAGCTACCATCCATTGGATAGCAAAAATAACGACAACATACTACGTTCCATAATGACATGGCTACCATCCGATGGAGTAACAAAAATCTCGACAAAAGACTACCTTCCATAATGACAAGGCTACCATCCATTGGAGTAATGAAAATATCAACAACAGACTACCTTCCATAATGACAAGGCTACAATGCATTGGAGTAATGAAAATATCAACAAGAGACTACCTTCCATAATGACAAGGATACCATCCATTAGAGTAACAAAAATCTCGCCAATAGACTACCTTCCATAATAACAAGGCTACCATCCATTGGAGTGACAAAAATCTCGACAACAGACTACCTTCCATAATGAGAAGGCTACCATACATTGCAGTAACAAAAATCTCGGCAACAATCTACCTTCCATAATGACAAGGCTCCCATCCATTGGAGTAACAAAAATCTCGACAATCGACTACCTTCCATAATGACAAGGCTACCATCTATTGGAGTAACAAAAATCTAGACAATAGACTACCTTCCATAATGACAAGGCTACCATCCATTGGAGTAACAAAAATCTCGACAATCGACTACCTTCCATAATGACAAGGCTACCATACATTGTAGTAACAAAAATCTCGGCAACAGTCTACCTTCCATAATGACAAGGCTACCATCCATTGGAGTAACAAAAATCTCGACAATAGACTACCTTCCGTAATGACAAGGCTACCATCCATTGGAGTAACAAAAATCTCGACAATAGACTACCTTCCATAATGACAAGGCTACCATCCATTGGAGTAACAAAAATCTCAACAACATACTACCTTCCATAAATACTAGGCTACCATCCATTAGAGTAAAAAATATCTCGACAACAAACTACCTTCCATAATGACAAGGCTACGATCCATTTAAAAAAACAAAAATCTCGACAACAGACTCCCTTCCATAATGACAAGGGTACCATCCATTGGAGTAATGAAAATATCAACAAGAGACTACCTTCCATAATGACAACGCTACGATGCATTAGAGTACTGAAAATATCAACAAGAGACTACCTTCCATAATAACAAGGCTACCATCCATTAGAGTAACAAAAATCTCGCCAACAGACTACCTTCCATAATGACAAGGTTACCATCTATTCGAGTGACAAAAATCTCAACAATAGACTACCTTCCATAATGACAAGGCTACCATCCATTGGAGTAACAAAATCTCGACAACAGAAATCCTTCCATAATGACAAGGCTACTATCCATTGGAGAAACACAAATCTCGACAACAAACTACCTTCCATAATGACAAAGCTACCATCCATTGGAATAACAAAAATATCGACAACATACTATGTTCCATAATGACAAGGCTACCATCCGTAGGAGTAACAAAAATCTCGACAAAAGCTTACCTTCCATAATGACAAGGCTACAATCCATTGGAGTAATGAAAATATCAACAAGAGACTACCTTCCATAATGACAAGGCTACCATGCATTGGAGTAATGAAAATATCAACAAGAGACTACCTTCCATAATGACAATGCTACCATCCATTGGAGTAACAAAAATCTCGCCAATAGACTACCTTCCATAATAACAAGGCTACCATCCATTGGAGTGACAAAAATCTTGAAAACAGAATACCTTCCATAATGACAAGGCTACCATCCATTAGAGTAACAAAAATCTCGAAAACAGACTACCTTCCATAATGACAAGCCTACCATCCATTGAAGTGACAAAAATCTCGACAACAGACTACCTTCCATAATGATAAGGCTACCATACATTGTAGTAACAAAAATCTCGAAAATAGACTACCTTCCATAATGACAAGCCTACCATCCATTGGAGTGACAAAAATCTCGACAACAGGCTACCTTCCATAATGACAAGGCTACCATACATTGCAGTAACAATAATCTCAGCAACAGTCTACCTTCTATAATGACAAGTCTACCATCCATTGGAGTAACAAAAATCCCGACAATAGACTACCTTGCATAATTACAAGGCTACCATCCATTGGAGTAACAAAAATATCGACAATAGACTACCTTCCATAATGACAAGGCTACCATCCATTCGAGTAACAAAAAACTCAACAATAGACTACCTTCCATAATTACTAGGCTACCATCCATTAGAGTAAAAAATATCTCGACAACAAACTGCCTTCCATAATGACAAGGTTACGATCCATTAAAGTAACAAAGATCTCGACAACAGAATACCTTCCATAATGACTAGGGTACCATCCATTGGAGTAATGAAAATATCAACAAGAGACTACCTTCCATAATGACAACGCTACCATGCATTAGAGTAATGAAATATCAACAAGAGATTACCTTCCATAATGACAAGGCTACCATCCATTAGAGTAACAAAAATCCCGCCAACATACTTCCTTCCATATTGACAAGGTTACCATCCATTGGAGTGACAAAAATCTCGAAAATAGACTACCTTCCATAATGACAAGGCTACCATCCATTGCAGTAACAAAATCCCGATAACATACAACCATCCATAATGACAAGGCTACCATTCATTTGAGTAACACAAATCTCGACAACAAACTACCTTCCATAATGACATAGCTACCATCCATTGGAATAGCAAAAATAACGACAACATACTACGTTCCATAATGACATGGCTACCATCCGATGGAGTAACAAAAATCTTGACAAAAGACTACCTTCCATAATGACAAGGCTACCATCCATTGGAGTAATGAAAATATCAACAAGAGACTACCTTCCATAATGACAAGGCTACAATGCATTGGAGTAATGAAAATATCAACAAGAGACTACCTTCCATAATGACAAGGCTACCATCCATTAGAGTAACAAAAATCTCGCCAATAGACTACCTTCCATAATAACAAGGCTACCATCCATTGGAGTGACAAAAATCTCGACAACAGACTACCTTCCATAATGAGAAGGCTACCATACATTGCAGTAACAAAAATCTCGGCAACAATCTACCTTCCATAATGACAAGGCTCCCATCCATTGGAGTAACAAAAATCTCGACAATCGACTACCTTCCATAATGACAAGGCTACCATCTATTGGAGTAACAAAAATCTAGACAATAGACTACCTTCCATAATGACAAGGCTACCATCCATTGGAGTAACAAAAATCTAGACAATAGACTACCTTCCATAATGACAAGGCTACCATCCATTGGAGTAACAAAAATCTCGACAACAGTCTACCTTCCATAATGACAAGGCTACCATCCATTGGAGTAACAAAAATCTCGACAATAGACTACCTTCCATAATGACAAGGCTACCATCCATTGGAGTAACAAAAATCTCAACAACATACTACCTTCCATAAATACTAGGCTACCATCCATTAGAGTAAAAAATATCTCGACAACAAACTACCTTCCATAATGACAAGGCTACGATCCATTTAAAAAAACAAAAATCTCGACAACAGACTCCCTTCCATAATGACAAGGGTACCATCCATTGGAGTAATGAAAATATCAACAAGAGACTACCTTCCATAATGACAATGCTAACATGCATTAGAGTACTGAAAATATCAACAAGAGACTACCTTCCATAATGACAAGGCTACCATCCATTAGAGTAACAAAAATCTCGCCAACAGACTACCTTCCATAATGACAAGGTTACCATCTATTCGAGTGACAAAAATCTCAACAATAGACTACCTTCCATAATGACAAGGCTACCATCCATTGGAGTAACAAAATCTCGACAACAGAAATCCTTCCATAATGACAAGGCTACTATCCATTGGTGTAACACAAATCTCGACAACAAACTACCTTCCATAATGACAAAGCTACCATCCATTGGAATAACAAAAATATCGACAACATACTATGTTCCATAATGATAAGGCTACCATCCGTAGGAGTAACAAAAATCTCGACAAAAGCTTACCTTCCATAATGACAAGGCTACAATCCATTGGAGTAATCAAAATATCAACAATAGACTACCTTCCATAATGAAAAGGCTACCATGCATTGGAGTAATGAAAATATCAACAAGAGACTACCTTCCATAATGACAATGCTACCATCCATTGGAGTAACAAAAATCTCGCCAATAGACTACCTTCCATAATAACAAGGCTACCATCCATTGGAGTGACAAAAATCTTGACAACAGAATACCTTCCATAATGACAAGGCTACCATCCATTAGAGTAACAAAAATCTCGAAAACAGACTACCTTCCATAATGACAAGCCTACCATCCATTGAAGTGACAAAAATCTCGACAACAGACAACCTTCCATAATGATAAGGCTACCATACATTGCAGTAACAAAAATCTCGGCAACAGTCTACCTTCCATAATGACAAGTCTACCATCCATTGGAGTAACAAAAATCTCGACAATAGACTACCTTCCATAATTACAAGGCTACCATCCATTGGAGTAACAAAAATCTCGACAATAGACTACCTTCCATAATGACAAGGCTACCATCCATTCGAGTAACAAAAAACTCAACAACAGACTACCTTCCATAATTACTAGGCTACCATCCATTAGAGTAAAAAATATCTCGACAACAAACTGCCTTCCATAATGACAAGGCTACGATCCATTAAAGTAACAAAAATCTCGACAACAGAATACCTTCCATAATGACTAGGGTACCATCCATTGGAGTAATGAAAATATCAACAAGAGACTACCTTCCATAATGACAACGCTACCATCCATTAGAGTAATGAAAATATCAACAAGAGATTACCTTCCATAATGACAAGGCTACCATCCATTAGAGTAACAAAAATCCCGCCAACAGACTTCCTTCCATATTGACAAGGTTACCATCCATTGGAGTGACAAAAATCTCGACAATAGACTACCTTCCACAATGACAAGGCTACTATCCATTGGAGTAACAAAATCTCGACAACATACAACCATCCATAATGACAAGGCTACCATTCATTGGAGTAACACAAATCTCGACAACAAACTACCTTCCATAGCGACAAAGCTACCATCCATTGGAATAACAAAAATAACGACAACATACTTCGTTCCATAATGACATGGCTACCATTCGATGGAGTAACAAAAATCTCGACAAAAGACTACCTTCCATAATGACAAGGCTACCATCCATTGGAGTAATGAAAATATCAACAAGAGACTACCTTCCATAATGACAAGGCTACCATGCATTGGAGTAATGAAAATATCAACAAGAGACTACCTTCCATAATGAAAAGGCTACCATCCATTAGAGTAACAAAAATCTCGCCAATAGACTACCTTCCATAATAACAAGGCTACCATCCATTAGAGTGACAAAAATCTCGACAATAGACTACCTTCCATAATGACAAGGATACCATACATTGCAGTAACAAAAATCTCGACAACAATCTACCTTCCATAATGACAAGGCTACCATCCATTGGAGTAATAAAAATCTCGACAATAGACTACCTTCCATAATGACAAGGCTACCATCCATTGGAGTAACAAAAATTCTCGACAATAGACTACCTTCCATAATGACAAGGCTACCATCCATTGGAGTAACAAAAATCTCAACAACAGACTACCTTCCATAATTACTAGGCTACCATCCATTAGAGTAAAAAATATCTCGACAACAAACTACCTTCCATAATGACAAGGCTACCATCCATTAGAGTAACAAAAATCTCGAAAATAGACTACCTTCCATAATGACAAGCCTACCATCCATTGGAGTGACAAAAATATCGACAACAGACTACCTTCCATAATGAGAAGGCTACCATACATTGCAGTAACAAAAATCTCGGCAACAGTCTACCTTCCATAATGACAAGTCTACCATCCATTGGAGTAATAAAAATATCGACAATAGACTACCTTCCATAATTACAAGGCTACCATCCATTGGAGTAACAAAAATCTCGACAATAGACTACCTTCCATAATGCAAAGGCTACCATCCATTCGAGTAACAAAAAACACAACAACAAACTACCTTCCATAATTACTAGGCTACCATCCATTAGAGTAAAAAATATCTCGACAAAGAACTGCATTCCATAATGACAAGGCTACGATCCATTAAAGTAACAAAAATCTCGACAACAGAATACCTTCCATAATGACTAGGGTACCATCCATTTGAGTAATGAAAATATCAACAAGAGACTACCTTCTATAATGACAACGCTACCATGCATTACCGTAATTAAAATATCAACAAGAGATTACCTTCCATAATGACAAGGCTACCATCCATTAGAGTAATAAAAATCCCGCCAACAGAGTTCCTTCCATATTGACAAGGTTACCATCCATTGGAGTGACAAAAATCTCGACAATAGACTACCTTCCATAATGACAAGGCTACCATCCATTGGAGTAACAAAATATCGACAACATACAACCATCCATAATGACAAGGCTACCATTCATTGGAGTAACACAAATCTCGACAACAAACTACCTTCCATAATGACAAACCTACCATCCATTGGAAAAACAAAAATAACGACAACATACTACGTTCCATAATGACATGGCTACCATCTGATGGAGTAACAAAAATCTCGACAAAACACTACCTTCCATAATGACAAGGCTACCATGCATTGGAGTAATGAAAATATCAACAAGAGACTACCTTCCATAATGACAAGGCTACCATCCATTAGAGTAACAAAAATCTCGCCAATAGACTACCTTCCATAATAACAAGGCTACCATCCATTGGAGTGACAAAAATCTCGACAACAGACTACCTTCCATAATGACAAGGCTACCATACATTGCAGTAAAAAAATCTCGGCAACAATCTACCTTCCATAATGACAAGGCTACCATCCATTGGAGTAACAAAAATCTCGACAATCGACTAACTTCCATAATGACAAGGCTACCATATATTGGAGTAACAAAAATCTAGACAATAGACTACCTTCCATAATGACAAGGCTACCATCCATTGGAGTAACAAAAATCTCGACAATCGACTACCTTCCATAATGACAAGGCTACCATACATTGTAGTAACAAAAATCTCGGCAACAATCTAACTTCCATAATGACAAGGCTACCATTCATTGGAGTAACACAAATCTCGACAACAAACTACCTTCCATAATGACAAAGCTACCATCCATTGGAATAACAAAAATAACGACAACATACTACGTTCCATAATGACATGGATACCATCCGATGGAGTAACAAAAATCTCGACAAAAGACTAACTTCCATAATGAAAAGGCTACCATCCATTGGAGTAATGAAAATATCAACAAGAGACTACCTTCCATAATGACAAGGCTACCATGCATTGGAGTAATGAAAATACCAACAAGAGACTACCTTCCATAATGACAAGGCTACCATCCATTAGAGTAACAAAAATCTCGCCAATAGACTAACTTCCATAATAACAAGGCTACCATCCATTGGAGTGACAAAAATCTCGACAACAGACTACCTTCCATAATGACAAGGCTACCGTACATTGCAGTAACAAAAATTTCGGCAACAATCTACCTTCCATAATGACAAGGCTACCATCCATTGGAGTAACAAAAATCTCGACAATCGACTACCTTCCATAATGACAAGGCTACCATCTATTGGAGTAACGAAAATCTAGACAATAGACTACCTTCCATAATGACAAGGCTACCATCCATTGGAGTAACAAAAATCTCGAAAATCGACTACCTTCCATAATGACAAGGCTACCATACTTTGTAGTAACAAAAATCTCGGCAACAGTCTACCTTCCATAATGACAAGGCTACCATCCATTGGAGTAACAAAAATCTCGATAATAGACTACCTTCCATAATTACAAGGCTACCATCCATTGGAGTAACAAAAATCTCGACAATAGACTACCTTCCATAATGACAAGGCTACCATCCATTGGAGTAACAAAAATCTCAACAACAGACTACCTTCCATAATGACAACACTACCATGCATTAGCGTAATGAAAATATCAACAAGAGACTACCTTCCATAATGACAACGCTACCATGCATTAGAGTAGTGAAAATATCAACAAGAGACTACCTTCCATAATGACAATGCTACCATGCATTAGCGTAATGAAAATATCAACAAGAGACTACCTTCCATAATGACAACGCTACCATGCATTAGCGTAATGAAAATATCAACAAGAGACTACCTTCCATAATGACAACGCTACCATGCATTAGAGTAGTGAAAATATCAACAAGAGACTACCTTCCATAATGACAAGGCTACCATCCATTAGAGTAACAAAAATCTCGCCAACAGACTACCTTCCATAATGACAAGGTTACCATCCATTCGAGTGACAAAAATCTCGACAATAGACTACCTTCCATAATGACAAGGCTACCATCCATTGGAGTAACAAAATCTCGACAACAGACAACCTTCCATAATGACAAGGCTACCATCCATTGGAGTAACACAAATCTCGACAACAAACTACCTTCCATAATGACAAAGCTACCATCCATTGGAATAACAAAAATATCGACAACATACTACGTTCCATAATGACAAGGCAACCATTCGTTGGAGTAACAAAAATCTCGTCAAAAGACTACCTTCCATAATGACAAGGCTACCAT
Source organism: Vicia faba (assembly GCA_948472305.1). NCBI lineage: Eukaryota > Viridiplantae > Streptophyta > Magnoliopsida > Fabales > Fabaceae > Vicia > Vicia faba. The sequence goes on along the minus strand of OX451739.1, from coordinate 556,674,338 downwards.
CCATTGGAGTAATGAAAATATCAACAAGAGACTACCTTCCATAATGACAAGGCTACCATGCATTGGAGTAATGAAAATATAACCAAGAGACTACCTTCCATAATGACAATGCTACCATCCATTGGAGTAACAAAAATCTCGCCAATAGACTACCTTCCATAATAACAAGGCTACCACCCATTGGAGTGACAAAAATCTCGACAACAGACTACCTTCCATAATGACAAAAATCTCGAAAACAGACTACCTTCCATAATGACAAGCCTACCATCCATTGGATTGACAAAAATCTCGACAACAGACTACCTTCCATAATGACAAGGCTACCATACATTGCAGTAACAAAAATCTCGGCAACAGTCTACCTTCCATAATGACAAGTCTACCATCCATTGGAGTAAGAAAAATCTCGACGATAGACTACCTTCCATAATGACAAGGCTACCATCCATTGGAGAAACAAAAATCTCGACAATAGACTACCTTCCATAATGACAAGCCTACCTTCCATTCGAGTTACAAAAAACTCAACAACAGACTACCTTCCATAATTACTAGGCTACCATCCATTAGAGTAAAAAATATCTCGACAACAAACTGCGTTCCATAATGACAAGGCTACGATCCATTAAAGTAACAAAAATATCGACAAAAGAATACCTTCCATAATGACTAGGGTACCATCCATTGGAGTAATGAAAATATCAACAAGAGACTACCTTCCATAATGACAAGGCTACCATCCATTAGAGTAATAAACATCCCGCCAAAGACTACCTTCCATAATGACAACGCTACCATGCATTAGTGTAATGAAAATATCAACAAGAGACTACCTTCCATAATGACAACGCTACCATGCATTAGAGTAGTGAAAATATCAACAAGAGACTACCTTCCATAATGACAAGGCTACCATCCATTAGAGTAACAAAAATCTCGCCAACAGACTACCTTCCATAATGACAAGGTTACCATCCATTCGAGTGACAAAAATCTCGACAATAGACTACCTTCCATAATGACAAGGCTACCATCCATTGGAGTAACAAAATCTCGACAACAGACAACCTTCCATAATGACAAGGCTATCATCCATTGGAGTAACACAAATCTCGACAACAAACTACCTTCCATAATGACAAAGCTACCATCCATTGGAATAACAAAAATATCGACAACATACTACGTTCCATAATGACAAGGCAACCATTCGTTGGAGTAACAAAAATCTCGTCAAAAGACTACCTTCCATAATGACAAGGCTACCATCCATTGGAGTAATGAAAATATCAACAAGAGACTACCTTCCATAATGACAAGGCTACCATGCATTGGAGTAATGAAAATATAACCAAGAGACTACCTTCCATAATGACAATGCTACCATCCATTGGAGTAACAAAAATCTCGCCAATAGACTACCTTCCATAATAACAAGGCTACCATCCATTGGAGTGACAAAAATCTCGACAACAGACTACCTTCCATAATGACAAAAATCTCGAAAACAGACTACCTTCCATAATGACAAGCCTACCATCCATTGGAGTGACAAAAATCTCGACAACAGACTACCTTCCATAATGACAAGGCTACCATACATTGCAGTAACAAAAATCTCGGCAACAGTCTACCTTCCATAATGACAAGTCTACCATCCATTGGAGTAAGAAAAATCTCGACAATAGACTACCTTCCATAATGACAAGGCTACCATCCATTGGAGAAACAAAAATCTCGACAATAGACTACCTTCCATAATGACAAGCCTACCTTCCATTCGAGTTACAAAAAACTCAACAACAGACTACCTTCCATAATTACTAGGCTACCATCCATTAGAGTAAAAAATATCTCGACAACAAACTGCGTTCCATAATGACAAGGCTACGATCAATTAAAGTAACAAAAATCTCGACAAAAGAATACCTTCCATAATGACTAGGGTACCATCCATTGGAGTAATGAAAATATCAACAAGAGACTACCTTCCATAATGACAAGGCTACCATCCATTAGAGTAATAAACATCCCGCCAAAGACTACCTTCCATAATGACAAGGTTACCATCCATTGGAGTGACAAAAATCTCGACAATAGACTACCTTCCATAATGACAAGGCTACCATCCATTGGAGTAACAAAATCTCGACAATATACAACCCTTCCATAATGACAAGGCTACCATCCATTGGAGTAACACAAATCTCGACAACAAACTACCTTCCATAATGGCAAAGCTACCATCCATTGGAATAACAAAAATATCGACAACATACTATGTTCCATAATGACATGGCTACCATCCGATGGAGTAACAAAAATCTCGTCAAAAGACTACCTTCCATAATGACAAGGCTACCATCCATTGGAGTAATGAAAATATCAACAAGAGACTACCTTCCATAATGACAAGGCTACCATGCATTGGAGTAATGAAAATATAACCAAGAGACTACCTTCCATAATGACAATGCTACCATCCATTGGAGTAACAAAAATCTCGCCAATAGACTACCTTCCATAATAACAAGGCTACCATCCATTGGAGTGACAAAAATCTCGACAACAGACTACCTTCCATAATGACAAAAATCTCGAAAACAGACTACCTTCCATAATGACAAGCCTACCATCCATTGGAGTGACAAAAATCTCGACAACAGACTACCTTCCATAATGACAAGGCTACCATACATTGCAGTAACAAAAATCTCGGCAACAGTCTACCTTCCATAATGACAAGTCTACCATCCATTGGAGTAAGAAAAATCTCGACAATAGACTACCTTCCATAATGACAAGGCTACCATCCATTGGAGAAACAAAAATCTCGACAATAGACTACCTTCCATAATGACAAGCCTACCTTCCATTCGAGTTACAAAAAACTCAACAACAGACTACCTTCCATAATTACTAGGCTACCATCCATTAGAGTAAAAAATATCTCGACAACAAACTGCGTTCCATAATGACAAAGCTACCATCCATTAGAGTAACAAAAATCTCGCCAATAGACTACCTTCCATAATAACAAGGCTACCATCCATTGGAGTGACAAAAATCTCGACAACAGACTACCTTCCATAATGACAAGGCTACCATACATTGCAGTAACAAAAATCTCGGCAACAACCTACCTTCCATAATGACAAGGCTACCATCCATTGGAGTAACAAAAATCTCGACAATCGACTACCTTCCATAATGACAAGGCTACCATCTATTGGAGTAACAAAAATCTAGACAATAGACTACCTTCCATAATGACAAGGCTACCATCCATTGGAGTAACAAAAATCTCGACAATCGACTACCTTCCGTAATGACAAGGCTACCATACATTTGAGTAACAAAAATCTCGGCAACAGTCTACCTTCCATAATGACAAGGCTACCATCCATTGGAGTAACAAAAATCTCGACAATAGACTACCTTCCATAATGACAAGTCTACCATCCATTGGAGTAACAAAAATCTCGACAATAGACTACCTTCCATAATGACAAGGCTACCATCCATTGGAGTAACAAAAATCTCAACAACAGACAACCTTCCATAACTACTAGGCTACAATCCATTAGAGTAAAAAATATCTCGACAACAAACTACCTTCCATAATGACAAGGCTACGATCCATTTAAAAAAACAAAAATCTCGAAAACAGACTCCCTTCCATAATGACAAGGGTACCATCCATTGGAGTAATGAAAATATCAACAAGAGACTACCTTCCATAATGACAACGCTACCACGCATTAGAGTAGTGAAAATATCAACAAGAGACTACCTTCCATAATGACAAGGCTACCATCCATTAGAGTAACAAAAATCTCGCCAAAAGACTACCTTCCATAATGACAAGGTTACCATCCATTCGAGTGACAAAAATCTCGACAATGGACTACCTTCCATAATGACAAGGCTACCATCCATTGGAGTAACAAAATCTCGACAACAGACAACCTTCCATAATGACAAGGCTACCATCCATTGGAGTAACACAAATCTCGACAACAAACTACCTTCCATAATGACAAAGCTACCATCCTTTGGAATAACAAAAATATCGACAACATACTACGTTCCATAATGACAAGGCTACCATCCGTTGGAGTAACAAAAATCTCGACAAAAGACTACCTTCCATCATGACAAGGCTACCATCCATTGGAGTAATGAAAATATCAACAAGAGACTACCTTCCATAATGACAAGGCTACCATGCATTGGAGTAATGAAAATATCAACAAGAGACTACCTTCCATAATGACAATGCTACCATCCATTGGAGTAACAAATATCTCGCCAATAGACTACCTTCCATAATAACAAGGCTACCATCCATTGGAGTGACAAAAATCTCGACAACAGACTACCTTCCATAATGACAAGGCTACCATCCATTGGAGTAACAAAAATCTCAAAAATAGACTACCTTCCATAATGACAAGCCTACCATCCATTGGAGTGACAAAAATCTCGACAACAGACTACCTTCCATAATGACAAGGCTACCATACATTGCAGTAACAAAAATATCGGCAACAGTCTACCTTCCATAATGACAAGTCTACCATCCATTGGAGTAACAAAAATCTCGACAATAGACTACCTTCCATAATGACATGGCTACCATCCATTGGAGTAACAAAAATCTCGACAATAGACTACCTTCCATAATGACAAGCCTACCTTCCATTCGAGTAACAAAAAACTCAACAACGGACTACCTTCCATAATTACTAGGCTACCATCCATTAGAGTAAAAAATATCTCGACAACAAACTTCCTTCAATAATGACAAGGCTACGATCCATTAAAGTAACAAAAATCTCGACAACAGAATACCTTCCATAATGACTAGGGTACCATCCATTGGAGTAATGAAAATATCAACAAGAGACTACCTTCCATAATGACAACGCTACCATGCATTAGAGTAATGAAAATATCAACAAAGAGATTACCTTCCATAATGACAAGGCTACCATCCATTAGAGTAACAAAAATCCCGCCAACAGACTACCTTCCATAATGACAAGGTTACCATCAATTGGAGTGACAAAAATCTCGACAACAGACTACCTTCCATAATGACAAGGCTACCATCTATTAGAGTAACAAAAATCTAGACAATAGACTACCTTCCATAATGACAAGGCTACCATCCATTGGAGTAACAAAAATCTCGACAATCGACTACCTTCCATAATGACAAGGCTACCATACATTGTAGTAACAAAAATCTCGGCAACAATCTACCTTCCATAATGACAAGGCGACCATCCATTGGAGTAACAAAAATCTCGACAATAGACTACCTTCCATAATGACAAGGCTACCATCCATTGGAGTAACAAAAATCTCGACAATAGACTACCTTCCATAATGACAAGGCTACCATCCATTGGAGTAACAAAAATCTCCACAACCGACTACCTTCCATAATTACTAGGCTACCATCCATTAGAGTAAAAAATATCTCGACAACAAACTACCTTCCATAATGACAAGGCTACGATCCATTTAAAAAAACAAAAATCTCAACAACAGACTCCCTTCCATAATGATAAGGGTACCATTCATTGGAGTAATGAAAATATCAACAAGAGACTACCTTCCATAATGATAATGCTACCATGCATTAGAGTAGTGAAAATATCAACAAGAGACTACCTTCCATAATGACAAGGCTACCATCCATTAGAGTAACAAAAATCTCGCGAACAAACTACCTTCCATAATGACAAGGTTACCATTATTCCATTCGATTGACAAAAATCTCGACAATAGACTACCTTCCATAATGACAAGGCTACCATCCATTGGAGTAACAAAATCTCGACAACAGACAACCTTCCATAATGACAAGGCTACCATCCATTGGAGTAACACAAATCTCGACAACAAACTACCTTCCATAATGACAAAGCTACCATCCATTGGAATAACGAAAATATCGACAACATACTACGTTCCATAATGACAAGGCTACCATCCGTTGGAGTAACAAAAATCTCGACAAAAGACTACCTTCCATAATGACAAGGCTACCATCCATTGGAGTAATGAAAATATCAACAAGAGACTACCTTCCATAATGACAAGGCTACCATGCATTGGAGTAATGAAAATATCAACAAGAGACTACCTTCCATAATGACAATGCTACCATCCATTGGAGTAACAAATATCTCGCCAATAGACTACCTTCCATAATAACAAGGCTACCATCCATTGGAGTGACAAAAATCTCGACAACAAACTACCTTCCATAATGAAAAGGCTACCCTCCATTGGAGTAACAAAAATCTCAAAAACAAACTACCTTCCATAATGACAAGCCTACCATCCATTGGAGTGACAAAAATCTCGACAACAGACTACCTTTCATAATGACAAGGCTACCATACATTGTAGTAACAAAAATCTCGGCAACAGTCTACCTTCCATAATGACAAGTCTACCATCCATTGGAGTAACAAAAATCTCGACAATAGACTACCTTACATAATGACAAGGCTACCATCCATTGGAGTAACAAAAATCTCGACAATAGACTACCTTCCATAATGACAAGCCTACCTTCCATTCGAGTAAAAAAAACTCAACAACAGACTACCTTCCATAATTACTAGGCTACCATCCATTAGAGTAAAAAATATCTTGACAACAAACTGCCTTCCATAATGACAAGGCTACGATCCATTAAATAACAAAAATCTCGACAACAGAATACCTTCCATAATGACTGGGTTACCATCCATTGGAGTAATGAAAATATCAACAAGAGACTATCTTCCATAATGACAACGCTACCATGCATTAGAGTAATGAAAATATCAACAAGAGATTACCTTCCATAATGACAAGGCTACCATCCATTAGAGTAACAAAAATCCCGCCAACAGACTACCTTCCATAATGACAAGGTTACCATCCATTGGAGTGACAAAAATCTTGACAATAGACTACCTTCCATAATGACAAGGCTACCATCCATTAGAGTAACAAAATCTCGACAACATACAACCTTCCATAATGACAAGGCAACCATCCATTGGAGTAACACAAATCTCGACAACAAACTACCTTCCATAATGACAAAGCTACCATCCATTGGAATAACAAAAATATCGACAACATACTACCTTCCATAATGACAAGGCTACCATCCGATGGAGTAACAAAAATCTCGGCAAAAGACTACCTTCCATAATGACAAGGCTACCATCCATTAGAGTAATGAAAATATCAACAAGAGACTACCTTCCATAATGACAAGGCTACCATGCATTGGAGTAATGAAAATATGATCAAGAGACTACCTCCCATAATGACAATGCTACCATCCATTGGAGTAATAAATATCTTGCCAATAGACTACCTTCCATAATAACAAGGCTACCATCCATTGGAGTGACAAAAATCTCGACAACAGACTACCCTCCATAATGATAAGGCTACCATCCATTGGAGTAACAAAAATCTCAAAAACAGACTACCTTCCATAATGACAAGCCTACCATCCATTGGAGTGACAAAAATCTCGACAATAGACTACCTTCCATAATGACAAGGCTACCAGACATTGCGGTAACAAAAATCTCGGAAACAGTCTACCTTCCATAATGATAAGTCTACCATCCATTGGAGTAAGAAAAATCTCGACAATAGGCTACGTTACATAATGACAAGGCTACCATCCATTGGATTAACAAAAATCTCGACAATAGACTACCTTCCATAATGACAAAACTACCTTCCATTTGAGTAACAAAAAACTCAACAACAGACTTCCTTCCATAATTACTAGGCTACCATCCATTAGAGTAAAAAATATCTCGACAACAAACTGCCTTCCATAATGACAAGGCTACAATCCATTAAAGTAACAAAAATCTCGACAACAGAATACCTTCCATAATGACTAGGGTATCATCCATTGGAGTAATGAAAATATCAACAAGAGACTACCTTCCATAATGACAACGCTACCATGCATTAGAGTAATGAAAATATCAACAAGAGATTACCTTCCATAATGACAAGGCTACCATCCATTAGAGTAACAAAAATCCCGCCAACAGACTACCTTCCATAATGACAAGGTTACCATCCATTGGAGTGACAAAAATCTCGACAATAGACTACCTTCCATAATGACAAGTCTACCATCCATTGGAGTAACAAAATCTCGACAACATACAACCTTCCATAATGACAAGGCTACCATCCATTGGAGTAACACAAATCTCGACAACAAACTACCTTCCATAATGACAAAGCTACCATCCATTAGAATAACAAAAATATCGACAACATACTACCTTCCATAATGACAAGGCTACCATCCGATGGAGTAACAAATATCTCGGCAAAAGACTACCTTCCATAATGACAAGGCTACCATCCATTGGAGTAATGAAAATATCAACAAGAGACTACCTTCCATAATGACAAGGCTACCATGCATTGGAGTAATGAAAATATCAACAAGAGACTACCTTCCATAATGACAAGGCTACCATCCATTAGAGTAACAAAAATCTCGCCAAAAGACTACCTTCCATAATAACAAGGCTACCATCCATTGGAGTGACAAAAATCTCGACAACAGACTACCTTCCATAATGACAAGGCTATCATTTATTGCAATAACAAAAATCTCGGCAACAATCTACCTTCCATAATGACAAGGCTACCATCCATTGGAGTAACAAAAATCTAGACAATAGACTACCTTCCATAATGACAAGGCTACCATCCATTGGAGTAACAAAAATCTCGACAATAGACTACCTTCCATAATGACAAGGCTACCATCCATTCGAGTAACAAAAATCTCAACAATAGACTACCTTCCATAATGACAAGCCTACCTTCCATTCGAGTAACAAAAAACTCAACAACAGACTACCTTCCATAATTACTAGGCTACCATCCATTAGAGTAAAAAATATCTCGACAACAAACTGCCTTCCATAATGACAAGGCTACGATCCATTAAAGTAACAAAAATCTCGACAACAGAATACCTTCCATAATGACTAGGGTACTATCCATTGGAGTAATGAAAATATCAACAAGAGACTACCTTCCATAATGACAACGCTACCATGCATTAGAGTAATGAAAATATCAACAAGAGATTACCTTCCATAATGACAAGGCTACCATCCATTAGAGTAACAAAAATCTCGCCAACAGACTACCTTCCATAATGGCAAGATTACCATCCAATGGAGTGACAAAAATCTCGACAATATTCTACCTTCCATAATGACAAGGCTACCATCCATTGGAGTAACAAAATCTCGACAACATACAACCTTCCATAATGACAAGGCTACCATCCAATGGAGTAACACAAATTTCGACAACAAACTACCTTCCATAATGACAAAGCTACCATCCATTGGAATAACAAAAATATCGACAACATACTACCTTCCATAATGACAAGGCTACCATCCGATGGAGTAACAAAAATCTCGGCAAAAGACTACCTTCCATAATGACAAGGCTACCATCCATTGGAGTAATGAAAATATCAACAAGAGATTACCTTACATAATGACAAGGCTACCATGCATTGGAGTAATGAAAATATCAACAAGAGACTACCTTCCATAATGACAAGGCTACCATCCATTAGAGTAACAAAAATCTCGCCAATAGACTACCTTCCATAATAACAAGGCTACCATCCATTGGAGTGACAAAAATCTCGACAACAGACTACCTTCCATAATGACAAGGCTACCATCCATTGGAGTAACAAAAATCTCGACAATCGACTACCTTACATAATGACAAGGCTACCATCTATTGGAGTAACAAAAATCTAGACAATAGACTACCTTCCATAATGACAAGGCTACCATCCATTGGAGTAAAAAAAATCTCGACAATAGACTACCTTCTATAATGATAAGGCTACCATCCATTCGAGTAACAAAAATCTCGACAATAGACTACCTTCCATAATGACAAGCCTACCTTCCATTCGAGTAACAAAAAACTTAACAACAGACTACCTTCCATAATTACTAGGCTACCATCCATTAGAGTAAAAAATATCTCGACAACAAACTGCCTTCCATAATGACAAGGCTACGATCCATTAAAGTAACAAAAATCTCGACAACAGAATACCTTCCATAATGACTAGGGTACCATCCATTGGAGTAATGAAAATATCAACAAGAGACTACCTTCCATAATGACAATGCTACCATGCATTAGAGTAATGAAAATATCAACAAGAGATTACCTTCCATAATGACAAGGCTACCATCCATTAGAGTAACAAAAATCTCGCCAACAGACTACCTTCCATAATGACAAGGTTACCATCCATTGGAGTGACAAAAATCTCGACAATAGTCTACCTTCCATAATGACAAGGCTACCATCCATTGGAGTAACAAAATCTCGACAACATACAACCTTCCATAATGACAAGGCTACCATCCATTGGAGTAACACAAATCTCGACAACAAACTACCTTCCATAATGACAAAGCTACCATCCATCGGAGTAACAAAAATTTCGACAACATACTACCTTCCATAATGACAAGGCTACCATCCGATGGAGTAACAAAAATCTCGGCAAAAGACTACCTTCCATAATGACAAGGCTACGATCCATTGGAGTAATGAAAATATCAACAAGAGACTACCTTGCATAATGACAAGGCTACCAGCCATTGGAGTAACAAAAATCTCGAAAACAAACTACCTTCCATAATGACAAGGTTACCATCCATTGGAGTAACACAAATCTCGACAACAAACTACCTTCCATAATGACAAGGCTACCATACATTGAAGTAACAAAAAATTGGACAATAGACTACCTTCCATAATGACAAGGATAGTATCCATTGGAGTCACAAAAATATCGACAACAGACTACCTTCAATAGTGACAAGGCTACCATCCATTAGAATAAAAAAAATCTCGACAACAAACTACCTTCCATAATGATAATGCTACCATCCATTGGAGTAAAAAAACATAGACAACAGACTACGTTCCATAATGACAAGGATACCATCCATTGGATTAACAAAATTCTCGACAACAAACTACCTTCCATAATGACAAAGCTACAGTCCATTGGAGTAACAAAGATATCGATAACATACTACCTTCCATAATGACAAGGCTACCATCCATTGGAGTAACAAAAATATCGACAATAGACTATGTTCCATAATGACAAGGCTACCATCCATTGGAGTAACAAAAATCTCGACAATAGACTACCTTCCATAATGACAAGGATACCATGCATTGGAGTAACAAAAATATCTACAATAGACTATGTTCCATAATGACAAGGCTACCATCCATTGTAGTAACTAAAATCCCGGCAATATATTACCTTCCATAATGACAAGGCTACCATCCATTGGAGTAACAAAAATATGAACAACATAATACCTTCCATAGTGACAAAGCTACCATCCATTAGAGTGCCATAAATCACAACGACAAACTACCTTCCATAATGATAAGGCTATAATCCATTGGAGTAACAAAAATCTCGACAACAGACTACCTTTCATAATGACAAGGCTACATCCATTAGAGTAAGAATGATATCGACAACATACTACCTTCCATAATGACAAGGCTACCATTCATTGGAGAAACAAAAATATCGACAACAGACTACCTTCCATAATGACAAGGCTACCATCCATTCGAGTAACAAAAATCTCGAAAACAGACTACCTTCCATAATGACAAGGCTACCATCCATTAAATTTGCAAAATTTCAACAACAAATAACCTTCCATAATGACAAGGCTACCATCCATTGGAGTAACAAATATCTCGACAATAGACTACCTTCCATAATGACAAGGCTACCATCCATTGGAGTAACAAAAATTTGAACAACAGACTACCTTCCATAGTGACAAGGCTACCATCCACTGAAGTGACAGAAATCACAACGACAGACTACCTTCCATAATGACAAGGCTACCATCCATTGGAGTAAAAAAACATAGACAACATACTACGTTCCATAATGACAATGATACCATCCATTGGAGTAACAAAATTCTCGACAACAAACTACCTTCCATAATGACAAGGCTACAGTCCATTGGAGTAACAAAGATATCAATAACATACTACCTTCCATAATGACAAGGCTACCATCCATTGGAGTAACAAAAATATTGACAACAGACTAAGTTCGATAATGATAACGCTACCATCCATTGGAGTAAGAAAAATCTCGACAATAGACTACCTTCCATAATGACAAGGCTACCATGCATTGGAGTAACAAAAATATCTACAATAGACTATTTTCCATAATGACAAGGCTACCATCCATTGTAGTAACCAAAATCCCGACAATAGACTACCTTCCATAATGACAAGGCTACCATCCATTGGAGTAACAAAAATATGAACAACAAACCACCTTCCATAGTGACAAAGCTACCATCCATTGGAGTGCCATAAATCACAACGACAAACTACCTTCTATAATGATAAGGCTACCATCCATTGGAGTAACAAAAATCTCGACAACATAATACCTTTCATAATGACAAGGCTACATCCATTGGAGTAACAAAGATATCGACAACATACTACCTTCCATAATGACAAGGCTACCATTCATTGGAGTAACAAAAATATCGACAACAGACTACCTTCCATAATGACAAGGCTACCATCCATTCGAGTAACAAAAATCTCGAATACAGACTGCCTTCCATAATGACAAGGATACCATCCATTAAATTTGCAAAATATCAACAACAAAAAACCTTCTATAATGACAAGGCTACCATCCATTGGAGTAACAAATATCTCGACAATAGACTACCTTCAATAATGACAAGGCTACCATCCATTGGAGTAACAAAAATGTGAATAACAGACTACGTTCCATAGTGACAAGGCTACCATCCATTGAAGTGACAGAAATCACAATGACAAACTACCTTCCATAATGACAAGACTACCATCCATTGGAGTAACAAAAATATCGACAAGAGACTACCTTCCATAATGACAAGGCTACCATCCATTGGAGTAACAAAAATCTCGAAAACAGACTACCTTATATAATGACAAGGCTACCATCCATTAGAGTAACAAAAATCTCGACAACAAACAACCTTCCATAATGACAAGGCTACCATCCATTGGAGTACCAAAAATATGAACAACAGACTACCTTCCATAATGATAATGCTACCATCCATTGGAGTAATAAAAATCTCGACAACAGACTACCTTCAATAACGACAAGGCTACAATGCATTGGAGTAACAAAAATATCTACAATAGACTATGTTCCATAATGACAAGGCTACCATCCATTGTAGTAACCAAAATCCCGATAATGGACTACATTTCATAATGACAAATCTACCATCCATTGGAGTAACAAAAATATGAACAACAGACTAACTTCCATTGTGACAAGGCTACCATCCATTGGAGTGCCATAAATCACAACGACAAACTACCTTCCATAATGACAAGGCTAGCATCCATCGGAGTAACAAAAATCTCGACAACAGACTACCTTTCATAATGACAAGGCTACAATCCATTGGATTAACAAAGATATCGACAACATACTACCTTCCATAATGACAAGGCTACCATTCATTGGAGTAACAAAAATATCGACAATAGACTACCTTCCATAATGACAAGGCTACCATCCATTCGAGTTACATAACTCTCGAAAACAGACTGCCTTCCATAATGACAAGGCTACCATCCATTAAATTTGCAAAATATCAACAACAAACAACCTTCCATAATGACAAGGCTATTATCCATTGGAGTAACAAATATCTCGACAATAGACTACCTTCCAGAATGACAAGGCTACCATCCATTGGAGTAACAAAATTTTGAATAACAGACTACCTTCCATACTGACAAGGCTACCATTCATTGGAGTGACAGAAATCACCAAGACAGACTACCTTCCATAATGACAAGCCTACCATCCAGTGGAGTATCAAAAATATCGACAATAGACTACCTTGCATAATAACAAGGCTACCATCCATTGGAGTAACAAAAATCTCGACAATAGACTACCTTCCATAATGACAAGGCTACCATCCATTGGAGTAACAAAAATATGAACAACAGACTACCTTCCATAATGATAATGCTACCATCCATTGGATTAACAAAAATCTCGACAACAGACTACCTTCCATAATGACAAGGCTACCATGCATTGGAGTAACAAAAATCTCGACAGCAGACTACCTTCCATAGTGACAAGGATACCATCCATTGGAATAACAAAAATCTCGACAACAGACTACCTTCCATAATGATAAGGCTACCATCCATTGGAGTAACAAAAACGTCGACAACAGACTAGTTCCATAATGACAAGGCTACCATCCATTGGAGTAACAAAATTCTTGACAACAGACTACTATCCATAATGACAATGATACCATCCATTGGAGTAACAAAAATCTCGACAACAGACTACCTTCCATTATGACAAGGCTACAGTCCATTGGAGTAACAAAGATATCGATAACATACTACCTTCCATAATGACAATGCTACCATCCATTGGAATAACAAAAATATCGACAACAGACTACCTTCGATAATGATAATGATACCTTCCACAGGAGTAACAAAAATCTCAAAAACAGACTACCTTCCATAATGACAAGGCTACCATGCATTGGAGTAACAAAAATATCTACAATAGACTATGTTCCATAATGACAAGGCTACCATCCATTGTAGTAACCAAAATCCCGATAATGGACTATATTTCATAATGACAAATCTACCATCCATTGGAGTAACAAAAATATGAACAACAGACTAACTTCCATTGTGACAAGGCTACCATCCATTGGAGTGCCATAAATCACATCGACAAACTACCTTCCATAATGACAAGGCTAGCATCCATCGGAGTAACAAAAATCTCGACAACAGACTACCTTTCATAATGACAAGGCTACAATCCATTGGATTAACAAAGATATCGACAACATACTACCTTCCATAATGACAAGGCTACCATTCATTGGAGTAACAAAAATATCGACAACAGACTACCTTCCATAATGACAAGGCTACCATCCATTCGAGTTACATAACTCTCGAAAACAGACTGCTTTCCATAATGACAAGGCTACCATCCATTAAATTTGCAAAATATCAACAACAAACAACCTTCCATAATGACAAGGCTATTATCCATTGGAGTAACAAATATCTCGACAATAGACTACCTTCCATAATGACAAGGCTACCATCCATTGGAGTAACAAAAATGTGAATAACAGACTACGTTCCATAGTGACAAGGCTACCATCCATTGAAGTGACAGAAATCACAATGACAAACTACCTTCCATAATGACAAGACTACCATCCATGGGAGTAACAAAAATATCGACAAGAGACTACCTTCCATAATGACATGGCTACCATCCATTGGAGTAACAAAAATCTCGAAATCAGACTACCTTATATAATGACAAGGCTACCATCCATTAGAGTAACAAAAATCTCGACAACAAACAACCTTCCATAATGACAAGGCTACCATCCATTGGAGTACCAAAAATATGAACAACAGACTACCTTCCATAATGATAATGCTACCATCCATTGGAGTAATAAAAATCTCGACAACAGACTACCTTCCATAATGACAAGGCTACCATCCATTGAAGTAACAAAAATATCGACAAGAGACTACCTTCCATAATGACAAGGCTACCATCCATTGGAGTAACAAAAATCTCGAAAACAGACTACCTTATATAATGACAAGGCTACCATCCATTAGAGTAACAAAAATCTCGACAACAAACAACCTTCCATAATGACAAGGCTACCATCCATTGGAGTACCAAAAATATGAACAACAGACTACCTTCCATAATGATAATGCTACCATCCATTGGAGTAATAAAAATCTCGACAACAGACTACCTTCAATAATGACAAGGCTACAATGCATTGGAGTAACAAAAATATCTACAATAGACTATGTTCCATAATGACAAGGCTACCATCCATTGTAGTAACCAAAATCCCGATAATGGACTACATTTCATAATGACAAATCTACCATCCATTGGAGTAACAAAAATATGAACAACAGACTAACTTCCATTGTGACAAGGCTACCATCCATTGGAGTGCCATAAATCACAACGACAAACTACCTTCCATAATGACAAGGCTAGCATCCATCGGAGTAACAAAAATCTCGACAACAGACTACCTTTCATAATGACAAGGCTACAATCCATTGGATTAACAAAGATATCGACAACATACTACCTTCCATAATGACAAGGCTACCATTCATTGGAGTAACAAAAATATCGACAATAGACTACCTTCCATAATGACAAGGCTACCATCCATTCGAGTTACATAACTCTCGAAAACAGACTGCCTTCCATAATGACAAGGCTACCATCCATTAAATTTGCAAAATATCAACAACAAACAACCTTCCATAATGACAAGGCTATTATCCATTGGAGTAACAAATATCTCGACAATAGACTACCTTCCAGAATGACAAGGCTACCATCCATTGGAGTAACAAAATTTTGAATAACAGACTACCTTCCATACTGACAAGGCTACCATTCATTGGAGTGACAGAAATCACCAAGACAGACTACCTTCCATAATGACAAGCCTACCATCCAGTGGAGTATCAAAAATATCGACAATAGACTACCTTGCATAATAACAAGGCTACCATCCATTGGAGTAACAAAAATCTCGACAATAGACTACCTTCCATAATGACAAGGCTACCATCCATTGGAGTAACAAAAATATGAACAACAGACTACCTTCCATAATGATAATGCTACCATCCATTGGATTAACAAAAATCTCGACAACAGACTACCTTCCATAATGACAAGGCTACCATGCATTGGAGTAACAAAAATCTCGACAGCAGACTACCTTCCATAGTGACAAGGATACCATCCATTGGAATAACAAAAATCTCGACAACAGACTACCTTCCATAATGATAAGGCTACCATCCATTGGAGTAACAAAAACGTCGACAACAGACTAGTTCCATAATGACAAGGCTACCATCCATTGGAGTAACAAAATTCTTGACAACAGACTACTATCCATAATGACAATGATACCATCCATTGGAGTAACAAAAATCTCGACAACAGACTACCTTCCATTATGACAAGGCTACAGTCCATTGGAGTAACAAAGATATCGATAACATACTACCTTCCATAATGACAATGCTACCATCCATTGGAATAACAAAAATATCGACAACAGACTACCTTCGATAATGATAATGATACCTTCCACAGGAGTAACAAAAATCTCAAAAACAGACTACCTTCCATAATGACAAGGCTACCATGCATTGGAGTAACAAAAATATCTACAATAGACTATGTTCCATAATGACAAGGCTACCATCCATTGTAGTAACCAAAATCCCGATAATGGACTATATTTCATAATGACAAATCTACCATCCATTGGAGTAACAAAAATATGAACAACAGACTAACTTCCATTGTGACAAGGCTACCATCCATTGGAGTGCCATAAATCACATCGACAAACTACCTTCCATAATGACAAGGCTAGCATCCATCGGAGTAACAAAAATCTCGACAACAGACTACCTTTCATAATGACAAGGCTACAATCCATTGGATTAACAAAGATATCGACAACATACTACCTTCCATAATGACAAGGCTACCATTCATTGGAGTAACAAAAATATCGACAACAGACTACCTTCCATAATGACAAGGCTACCATCCATTCGAGTTACATAACTCTCGAAAACAGACTGCTTTCCATAATGACAAGGCTACCATCCATTAAATTTGCAAAATATCAACAACAAACAACCTTCCATAATGACAAGGCTATTATCCATTGGAGTAACAAATATCTCGACAATAGACTACCTTCCATAATGACAAGGCTACCATCCATTGGAGTAACAAAAATGTGAATAACAGACTACGTTCCATAGTGACAAGGCTACCATCCATTGAAGTGACAGAAATCACAATGACAAACTACCTTCCATAATGACAAGACTACCATCCATGGGAGTAACAAAAATATCGACAAGAGACTACCTTCCATAATGACATGGCTACCATCCATTGGAGTAACAAAAATCTCGAAATCAGACTACCTTATATAATGACAAGGCTACCATCCATTAGAGTAACAAAAATCTCGACAACAAACAACCTTCCATAATGACAAGGCTACCATCCATTGGAGTACCAAAAATATGAACAACAGACTACCTTCCATAATGATAATGCTACCATCCATTGGAGTAATAAAAATCTCGACAACAGACTACCTTCCATAATGACAAGGCTACCATCCATTGAAGTAACAAAAATACGAACAACAAACTACCTTCCATAGTGACAAGGCTACCACCAATTGGAGTAACATAAATAACAACGACATACTACCTTCTATAATGACAAGGATAGCATCCATTGGAGTAACAAACATCTCGACAACCAACTACCTTCCATATTGACAAGGCTACCATACATTGAAGTAACAAAAATTTGGACAACAAACTACCTTCCATTGTGACAAGGCTACCATCCATTGGAATAACAAAAATCTCGACTACAGACTACCTTCCATAATGATAAGGCTACCATCCATTGAAGTAACAAAAACATCGACAACAGACTACGTCCCATAATGACAAGGCTACCATCCATTGGAGTAACAAAATTCTTGATAACAAACTGCTATCCATAGTGACAATGATACCATCCATCGGAGTAACAAAAACCTCGACAACAGACTACCTTCCATAATGACAACGCTACAATCCATTGGAGTAACAAAGATATCGATAACATACTACCTTCCATAATGACAAGGCTACCATCCATTGGAGTAACAAAAATATTGACAACAAATTACCTTCCATAATGATAATGCTACCATCCATTGGAGTAGCAAAAATATCTACAACAGACTACATTCCATAATGACAACGCTACCATCCATTGGAGTAACAAAAATGTGAATAACAGACTACCTTCAATAGTGACAAGGCTACCATTCATTGGAGTGACAAATATCTCGACAATAGACTACCTTCCATAATGACAAGGCTACCATCCATTGGAGTAATAAAAACGTGAATAACAGACTACCTTCCATAGTGACAAGGCTACCATTCGTTGGAGTGACATAAATCACAACGACAAACTACCTTCCATAATGACAAGGCTACCATCCATTGGAGTAACAAAAATATCGACAATAGACTACCTTGCATAATGAAAAGGCTACCATCCATTGGAGTAACAAAAATCTCGAAAACAGACTACCTTCTATAATGACAAGGCTACCATCCATTAGAGTAACAAAAATCTCGACTACAGACTACCTTCTATAATGATAAGGCTACCATCCATTGAAGTAACAAAAACATCGACAACAGACTACGTTCCATAATGACAAGGCTACCATCCATTGGAGTAACAAAATTCTCGATAACAAACTGCTATCCATAGTAACAATGATACCATCCATCGGAGTTACATAAATCTCGACAACAGACTACCTTCCATAATGACAAGGCTACAATCCATTGGAGTAACAAAGATATTGATAACATACTACCTTCCATAATGACAAGGATACCATCCATTGGAGTAACAAAAACGTCGACAACAGACTAGTTCCATAATGACAAGGCTACCATCCATTGGAGTAACAAAATTCTTGACAACAGACTACTATCCATAATGACAATGATACCATCCATTGGAGTAACAAAAATCTCGACAACAGACTACCTTCCATTATGACAAGGCTACAGTCCATTGGAGTAACAAAGATATCGATAACATACTACCTTCCATAATGACAATGCTACCATCCATTGGAATAACAAAAATATCGACAACAGACTACCTTCGATAATGATAATGATACCTTCCATAGGAGTAACAAAAATCTCAAAAACAGACTACCTTCCATAATGACAAGGCTACCATGCATTGGAGTAACAAAAATATCTACAATAGACTATGTTCCATAATGACAAGGCTACCATCCAATGTAGTAACCAAAATCCCGACAATGGACTACATTTCATAATGACAAGGCTACCATCCATTGGAGTAACAAAAATATGAACAACAGACTAACTTCCATAGTGACAAGGCTACCATCCATTGGAGTGCAATAAATCACAACGACAAACTACCTTCCATAATGACAAGGCTAGCATCCATCGGAGTAACAAAAATCTCGAAAACAGACTACCTTTCATAATGACAAAGCTACAATCCATTGGAGTAACAAAGATATCGACAACATACTACCTTCCATAATGACAAGGCTACCATTCATTGGAGTAACAAAAATATCGACAACAGACTACGTTGCATAATGACAAGGCTACCGTCCATTAGAGTAACAAAAATCTCGAAAACAGACAGCCTTCCATAATGACAAGACTACCATCCATTCGAGTTACATAACTCTCGAAAACAGACTGCTTTCCATAATGACAAGGCTACCATCCATTAAATTTGCAAAATATCAACAACAAACAACCTTCCATAATGACAAGGCTATTATCCATTGGAGTAACAAAAATCTCGACAACAGACTACCTTCCATAATGACAAGGCTACCATCCATTGTAGTAACCAAAATCCCGACAATGGACTACATTTCATAATGACAACGCTACCATCCATTGGAGTAACAAAAATATGAAGAATAGACTAACTTCCCTAGTGACAAGGCTACCATCCATTGGAGTGCCATAAATCACAACGACAAACTACCTTCCATAATGACAAGGCTAGCATCCATCGTAGTAACAAAAATCTCGACAATAGACTACCTTTCATAATAACAAGGCTACAATCCATTGGAGTAACAAAGATATCGACAACATACTACCTTCCATAATGAAAAGGCTACCATTCATTGGAATAACAAAAATATCGACAACAGACTACCTTCCATAATGACAAGGCTACCATCAATTGGAGTAAAAAAAATCTCAACAATAGACTACCTTCCATAATGACAAGGCTACCATCCATTGAAGTAACAAAAATACGAACAACAAACTACCTTCCATAGTGACAAGGCTACCACCAATTGGAGTAACATAAATAACAACGACATACTACCTTCTATAATGACAAGGATAGCATCCATTGGAGTAACAAACATCTCGACAACCAACTACCTTCCATATTGACAAGGCTACCATACATTGAAGTAACAAAAATTTGGACAACAAACTACCTTCCATTGTGACAAGGCTACCATCCATTGGAATAACAAAAATCTCGACTACAGACTACCTTCCATAATGATAAGGCTACCATCCATTGAAGTAACAAAAACATCGACAACAGACTACGTCCCATAATGACAAGGCTACCATCCATTGGAGTAACAAAATTCTTGATAACGAACTGCTATCCATAGTGACAATGATACCATCCATCGGAGTAACAAAAATCTCGACAACAGACTACCTTCCATAATGACAAGGCTACAATCCATTGGAGTAACAAAGATATCGATAACATACTACCTTCCATAATGACAAGGCTACCATCCGTTGGAGTAACAAAAATATTGACAACAGATTACCTTCCATAATGATAATGCTACCATCCATTGGAGTAACAAAAATATCTACAACAGACTACATTCCATAATGACAAGGCTACCATCCATTGGAGTAACAAAAATGTGAATAACAGACTACCTTCAATAGTGACAAGGCTACCATTCATTGGAGTGACAAATATCTCGACAATAGACTACCTTCCATAATGACAAGGCTACCATCCATTGGAGTAATAAAAACGTGAATAACAGACTACCTTCCATAGTGACAAGGCTACCATTCATTGGAGTGACAGAAATCACAACGACAAACTACCTTCCATAATGACAAGGCTACCATCCTTTGGAGTAACAAAAATATCGACAATAGACTACCTTGCATAATGAAAAGGCTACCATCCATTGGAGTAACAAAAATCTCGAAAACAGACTACCTTCTATAATGACAAGGCTACCATCCATTAGAGTAACAAAAATCTCGACTACAGACTACCTTCTATAATGATAAGGCTACCATCCATTGAAGTAACAAAAACATCGACAACAGACTACGTTCCATAATGACAAGGCTAAAATCCATTAGAGTAACAAAATTCTCGATAACAAACTGCTATCCATAGTGACAATGATACCATCCATCGGAGTTACACAAATCTCGACAACATACTACCTTCCATAATGACAAGGCTACAATCCATTGGAGTAACAAAGATATTGATAACATACTACCTTCCATAATGACAAGGCTACCATCCATTGGAGTAACAAAAATATTGACAACAGATTACCATCCATATTGATAATGCTACCATCCATTGGAGTAACAAAAATATCTACAACAGACTACATTCCATAATTACAAGGCTAGCATCCATTGGAGTAACAAAAATATGAATAACAGACTACCTTCAATAGTGACAAGGCTACCATTCATTGGAGTGACAAATATCTCGACAATAGACTACCTTCCATAATGACAAGGCTACCATCCATTGGAGTAATAAAAACGTGAATAACAGACTACCTTCCATAGTGACAAGGCTACCATTCATTGGAGTGACAGAAATCACAACGACAAACTACCTTCCATAATGACAAGGCTACCATCCTTTGGAGTAACAAAAATATCGACAATAGACTACCTTGCATAATGAAAAGGCTACCATCCATTGGAGTAACAAAAATCTCGAAAACAGACTACCTTCTATAATGACAAGGCTACCATCCATTAGAGTAACAAAAATCTCGACTACAGACTACCTTCTATAATGATAAGGCTACCATCCATTGAAGTAACAAAAACATCGACAACAGACTACTGTCCATAATGACAAGGCTACCATCCATTGGAGTAACAAAATTCTCGATAACAAACTGCTATCCATAGTGACAATGATACCATCCATCGGAGTTACACAAATCTCGACAACAGACTACCTTCCATAATGACAAGGCTACAATCCATTGGAGTAACAAAGATATTGATAACATACTACCTTCCATAATGACAAGGCTACCATCCATTGGAGTAACAAAAATATTGACAACAGATTACCTTCCATATTTATAATGCTACCATCCATTGGAGTAACAAAAATATCTACAACAGACTACATTCCATAATGACAAGGCTAGCATCCATTGGAGTAACAAAAATATGAATAACAGACTACCTTCAATAGTGACAAGGCTACCATTCATTGGAGTGACAAATATCTCGACAATAGACTACCTTCCATAATGACAAGGCTACCATCCTTTGGAGTAATAAAAATGTGAATAACAGACTACCTTCCAATATGACAAGGCTACCATTCATTGGAGTGACAGAAATCACAACGACAAACTACCTTCCATAATGACAAGGTTACCATCCATTGGAGTAACAAAAATATCGACAATAGACTACCTTGCATAATGAAAAGGCTACCATCCATTGGAGTAACAAAAATCTCGAAAACAGACTACCTTCTATAATGACAAGGCTACCATCCATTAGAGTAACAAAAATCTCGACAACAAACAACCTTCAATATCGAGATGGCTACTATCCATTGGAGTAACAAAAATCTCGACAATAGACTACCTTTCATAATGACAAGGCTACCATCCATTGGAGTAACAAAAATATGAACAACAGACTACCTTCCATAATGATAATGCTACCATCCATTGGAGTAACAAAAATCTCGACAACAGACTACCTTGCATAATCACAAGACTACCATGCATTAGAGTAACAAAAATCTCGACAGCAGACTACCTTCCATAGTGACAAGGCTACCATCCATTGGAATAACAAAAATCTCGACAACAGACTACCTTCCATAATGATAAGGCTACCATCCATTGGAGTAACAAAAACATCGACAACGCACTACGTTCCATAATGACAAGGCTACCATACATTGGAGTAACAAAAATATTGACAACAGATTACCTTCCATAATGATAATGCTACCATCCATTGGTGTAACAAAAATATCTACAAAAGACTACATTCCATAATGACAAGGCTACCATCCATTGGAGTAACAAAAATGTGAATAACAGATTACCTTCAATAGTGACAAGGCTACCATCATTGGAGTGACAAATATCTCGACAATAGACTACCTTCCATAATTACAAGGCTACCATCCATTGGAGTAATAAAAATGTGAATAACAGACTACCTTCCATAGTGACAAGGCTACCATTCATTGGAGTGACAGAAATCACAACGACAAACTACCTTCCATAATGACTAGGCTACCATCCATTGGAGTAACAAAAATATCGACAATAGACTACCTTGCATAATGACAAGGCTACCATCAATTGGAGTAACAAAAATCTCGAAAATAGACTACCTTCTATAATGACAAGGCCACCATCCATTAGAGTAACAAAAATCACGACAACAAACAACCTTCCATAATGAGATGACTACTATCACTTGGAGTAACAAAAATCTCGACAATAGACTACCTTTCATAATGACAAGGCTACCATCCATTGGAGTAACAAAAATATGAACAACATGCTACCTTCCATAATGATAATGCTACCATCATTTGGAGTAACAAAAATCTCGACAACAGACTACCTTCCATAGTGACAAGGCTACCATCCATTGGAATAACAAAAATCTCGACAACAGACTACCTTCCATAATGATAAGGCTACCATCCATTGGAGTAACAAAAACATCGACAACAAACTACGTTCCATAATGACAAGGCTACCATCCATTGGAGTAACAAAAATATTGACAACAGATTACCTTCCATAATGATAATGCTACCATCCATTGGAGTAACAAAAATATCTACAAAAGACTATATTCCATAATGACAAGGCTACCATCCATTGGAGTAACAAAAATGTGAATAACAGACTACCTTCAATAGTGACAAGGCTACCATTCATTGGAGTGACAAATATCTCGACAATAGACTACCTTCCATAATGACAAGGCTACCATCCATTGGAGTAATAAAGATGTGAATAACAGACTACCTTCCATAGTGATAAGGCTACCATTCATTGGAGTGACAGAAATCACAACGACAAACTACCTTCCATAATAACAAGGCTACCATCCATTGGAGTAACAAAAATATCGACAATAGACTACCTTGCATAATGACAAGGTTACCATCAATTGGAGTAACAAAAATATCGAAAACAGACTACCTTCTATAAAGACAAGGCTACCATCCATTAGAGTAACAAAAATCTCGACAACAGACTACCTTTCATAATGACAAGGCTACCATCCATTGGAGTAACAAAAATATGAACAACAGACTACCTTCCATAATGATAATGCTACCATCCATTGGAGTAACAAAAATCTCGACAACAGACTACCTTCCATAATGACAAGGCTACCATGCATTGGAGTAACAAAAATCTCGACAGTAGACTACCTTCCATAGTGACAAGGCTACCATCCATTGGAATAACAAAATACTGACAACAGACTACCTTCCATAATGATAAGGCTACCATCCATTGGAGTAACAAAAACATCGACAACAGACTATGTTCCATAATGACAAAGCTACCATCCATTGGAGTAACAAAAATCTCGAAAACAGACTACCTTCTATAATGACAAGGCTACCATCCATTAGAGTAACAAAAATCTTGACAACAAACAACCTTCCATAATGAGATGGCTACCATCCATTGGAGTAACAAAAATCTCGACAATAGACTACCTTCCATAATGACAAGGCTACCATCCATTGGAGTAACAAAAATATGAACAACAGACTACCTTCCATAATGATAATGCTACCATCCATGGGAGTAACAAAAATCTCGACAACAGACTACCTTCCATAATGACAAGGCTACCATGCATTGGATTAACAAAAATCTCGACAGCAGACTACCTTCAATAGTGACAAGGCTACCATCCATTGGAATAACAAAAATATCGACAACAGACTACCTTCCATAATGATAAGGCTACCATCCATTGGAGTAACAAAAACATCGACAACAGACTACGTTCTATAATGACAAGGCTACCATCCATTGGAGTAACAAAATTCTCGACAACGGACTGCTATCCATTATGACAAGGCTACAGTCCATTGGAGTAACAAAGATATCGATAACATACTACCTTCCATAATGACAATGCTACCATCCATTGGAATAACAAAAATATCAACAACAGACTAACTTCGATAATGATAATGCTACCATCCATAGGAGTAACAAAAATCTCAAAAAAAAACTACCTTCCATAATGACAAGGCTACCATGCATTGGAGTAACAAAAATATCTACAATAGACTATGTTCCATAGTGACAAGGCTACCATCCATTGGAGTGCCATAAATCACAACGACAAACTCCCTTCCATAATGACAAGGCTAGCATCCATCGGAGTAACGAAAATCTCGACAATAAACTACCTTTCATAATAACAAGGCTACAATCCATTGGAGTAACAAAGATATCGACAACATACTACCTTCCATAATGAAAAGGCTGCCATTCATTGGAGTAACAAAAATATCGACAATAGACTACATTCCATAATGACAAGGCTACCATCAATTGGAGTAAAAAAAATCTCAACAATAGACTACCTTCAATAATGACAAGGCTACCATCCATTGGAGTAACAAAAATATGAACAAAAAACTACCTTCCATAGTGACAAGGCTACCACCAATTGGAGTGACATAAATAACAAAGACAAACTACCTTCTATAATGACAAGGCTACCATCCATTGGAGTAACAAAAACATCGACAACAGACTACGTTCCATAATAACAAGGCTACATCCATTGGAGTAACAAAATTATGGATAACAAACTGCTATCCATAGTGACAATGATACCATCCATCGGAGTAACAAAAATCTCGACAACAGACTACCTTCCATAATGACAAGGCTACAATCCATTGGAGTAACAAAGATATCGATAACATACTACCTTCCATAATGACAAGGCTACCATCCATTGGAGTAACAAAAATATTGACAACAGACTACCTTCCATAATGATAATGCTACCATCCATTGGGGTAACAAAAATATCTACAACAGACTACCTTCCATAATGGCAAGGCTACCATCCATTGGAGTAACAAAAATGTGAATAACAGACTACCTTCCATAGTGACAAGGCTACCATTCATTGGAGTGAAAAATATCTCGACAATAGACTACCTTCCATAATGACAAGGCTACCATCAATTGGAGTAACAAAAATGTGAATAACAGACTACCTTCCATAGTGACAAGGCTACCATTCATTGGAGTGACATAAATCACAATGACAGACTACCTTCCATAATGATAAGGCTACCATCCATTGGAGTATTAAAAATATCGACAATAGACTACCTTGCATAATGACAAGGCTACCGTCCATTGGAGTAACAAAAATCTCGAAAACAGACTACCTTCCATAATGTGATGGCTACCATCCATTGGAGTTACAAAAATCTCGACAATAGACTACCTTTCATAATGACAAGGCTACCATCCATTGGAGTAACAAAAATATGAACAACAGGCTACCTTCCATAATGATAATGCTACCTTCAATTGGAGTAACAAAAATCTCGACAACAGACTACCTTCCATAATCACAAGACTACCATGCATTAGAGTAACAAAAATCTCGACAGCAGACTACCTTCCATAGTGACAAGGCTACCATCCATTGGAATAACAAAAATCTCGACAACAGACTACCTTCCATAATGATAAGGCTACCATCCATTGGAGTAACAAAAACATCGACAACAAACTACGTTCCATAATGACAAGGCTACCATCCATTGGAGTAACAAAAATATTGACAACAGATTACCTTCCATAATGATAATGCTACCATCCATTGGAGTAACAAAAATATCTATAAAAGACTATATTCCATAATGACAAGGCTACCATCCATTGGAGTAACAAAAATGTGAATAACAGACTACCTTCAATAGTGACAAGGCTACCATTCATTGGAGTGACAAATATCTCGACAATAGACTACCTTCCATAATGACAAGGCTACCATCCATTGGAGTAATAAAAATGTGAATAACAGACTACCTTCCATAGTGATAAGGCTACCATTCATTGGAGTGACAGAAATCACAATGAAAAACTACCTTCCATAATGACAAGGCTACCATCCATTGGAGTAACAAAAATATCGACAATAGACTACCTTGCATAATGACAAGGTTACCATCAATTGGAGTAACAAAAATATCGAAAACAGACTACCTTCTATAATGACAAGGCTACCATCCATTAGAGTAACAAAAATCTCGACAACAGACTACCTTTCATAATGACAAGGCTACCATCCATTGGAGTAACAAAAATATGAACAACTGACTACCTTCCATAATGATAATGCTACCATCCATTGGAGTAACAAAAATCTCGACAACAGACTACCTTCCATAATGACAAGGCTACCATGCATTGGAGTAACAAAAATCTCGACAGTAGACTACCTTCCATAGTGACAAGGCTACCATCCATTGGAATATCAAAATACTTACAACAGACTACCTTCCATAATGATAAGGCTACCATCCATTGGAGTAACAAAAACATCGACAACAGACTATGTTCCATAATGACAAAGCTACCATCCATTGGAGTAACAAAAATCTCGAAAACAGACTACCTTCTATAATGACAAGGCTACCATCCATTAGAGTAACAAAAATCTTGACAACAAACAACCTTCCATAATGAGATGGCTACCATCCATTGGAGTAACAAAAATCTCGACAATAGACTACCTTCCATAATGACAAGGCTACCATCCATTGGAGTAACAAAAATATGAACAACAGACTACCTTCCATAATGATAATGCTACCATCCATGGGAGTAACAAAAATCTCGACAACAGACTACCTTCCATAATGACAAGGCTACCATGCATTGGATTAACAAAAATCTCGACAGCAGACTACCTTCCATAGTGACAAGGCTACCATCCATTGGAATAACAAAAATATCGACAACAGACTACCTTCCATAATGATAAGGCTACCATCCATTGGAGTAACAAAAACATCGACAACAGACTACGTTCTATAATGACAAGGCTACCATCCATTGGAGTAACAAAATTCTCGACAACGAACTGCTATCCATTATGACAAGGCTACAGTCCATTGGAGTAACAAAGATATCGATAACATACTACCTTCCATAATGACAATGCTACCATCCATTGGAATAACAAAAATATCAACAACAGACTACCTTCGATAATGATAATGCTACCATCCATAGGAGTAACAAAAATCTCAACAATAGACTGCCTTTCATAATAACAAGGCTACAATCCATTGGAGTAACAAAGATATCGACAACATACTACCTTCCATAATGAAAAGGCTGCCATTCATTGGAGTAACAAAAATATCGACAATAGACTACCTTCCATAATGACAAGGCTACCATCAATTGGAATAAAAAAAATCTCGACAATAGACTACCTTCAATAATGACAAGGCTGCCATCCATTGGAGTAACAAAAATATGAACAAAAAACTACCTTCCATAGTGACAAGGCTACCACCAATTGGAGTGACATAAATAACAACGACAAACTACCTTCTATAATGACAAGGCTACCATCCATTGGAGTAACAAAAATCTCGACAACAGACTACCTTCCGTAATGACAAGGCTACAATCCATTGGAGTAACAAAGATATCGATAACATACTACCTTCCATAATGACAAGGCTACCATCCATTGGAGTAACAAAAATATTGACAACAGACTACCTTCCATAATGATAATGCTACCATCCATTGGGGTAACAAAAATATCTACAACAGACTACCTTCCATAATGGCAAGGCTACCATCCATTGGAGTAACAAAAATGTGAATAACAGACTACCTTCCATAGTGACAAGGCTACCATTCATTGGAGTGAAAAAAATCTCGACAATAGACTACCTTCCATAATGACAAGGCTACCATCAATTGGAGTAACAAAAATGTGAATAACAGACTACCTTCCATAGTGACAAGGCTACCATCCATTGGAGTGACATAAATCACAATGACAGACTACCTTCCATAATGATAAGGCTACCATCCATTGGAGTATTAAAAATATCGACAATAGACTACCTTGCATAATGACAAGGCTACCGTCCATTGGAGTAACAAAAATCTCGAAAACAGACTACCTTCCATAATGTGATGGCTACCATCCATTGAAGTAACAAAAATCTCGACAATAGACTACCTTTCATAATGACAAGGCTACCATCCATTGGAGTAACAAAAATATGAACAATAGACTGTTAGAACAATGTTTGAATCTACTACCCTATATTTAAGTTTTGATGATAACAAAGTGAAAAGATATAGTATTTATATGTTTCATGTTTGAACTATATGCTGCCTAAAAATTACTATGCTCTGACTTGCAGATACGCTGATTAAAATAAGCAAGATCACTTCTTCAGCATCAGAATTTGATTTCATACACCAGCGTCAGAAGTTGCTGAATCAGAACGTCAAGATCAGATGATCAACTCACGTACATGCTGAAGCTTGATGAACAGAACTGCGCGTAAACACTCTGATACAGAAACACAATAGTTCACCAGCAGCGAAGTAGAATCAGAATGAGCCAAGCCAGAACGTGCATTGAAGAAGCAACGGTACTGTGCATTGAAAGCTAATCAATTCCAACGGCCTCATTCTAGACAAGATCTGCTCAAAAAGGAAAGCTTGTTATTAGCATTGAATCAAAGATATTGCATTCAACGTTCATCTTCTCAAGTGCTATATAAACAAGGCTTCGAAGATTATAATGGCTAATGCTCTCCAAATCTCTACACGCACAAAGCTGAACCATAATCTTCATCTACCAGTTTTGCTAAACCAACAAACTCTGATACTCCATTAGTGTTTAGCAATCTAGTTTCTAAGCTTAAATTGTGTATACATCACAGTTGTGATAAAGTTTTGTAGAAAACATTCACACACATTTGTTTTATACCTTTGTAAGAAAGTGTTGCCTTGACAAACCGGATTGTGGTTTGAATCAAGAAGGCTTTAGCAGTTGTTAAAGCAGTCTGTAATATTCAGTTGAATATAGTGAATTAAGACCTCGTTGGAGAGAGGCGAAATCACCTTGACGGGTGGACTGGAGTAGTTTGAGATCAAACGAACCAGGATAAAAATATCTTGTCAATTGCTTTAAGATTTCAGTTTTACAATTCAACCCCCCCTTCTTGTGTTTTTCACCCCTTCAATTGGCATCAGAGCTCCTGGTTCTGAGCTAAAACACTTAACCGTGTCAGTACAAGATCCAGCGTCAGAAAAACACAATGGCAGGAAACAACTCTCATTTCAGCAATGACAACAATGAGGACAGAGACAGATTCAGCGGCAAACCTCCAGTTTTTGATGGAGAAAACTTTGATTACTGGAAAGAGAATTGAAAGCTTCTTTCTAGCACATGATTCTGATCTGTGGGACATGGTGACAGATGGATACACGCACCCTGTGAATGCAACTGGTCAGAAGATTGATAGAAAATCAATGACTGATCAACAAAAGCGTGACTTCAAGAATCACCATAAGGCCAGAACCATCCTCCTCAGTGCCATCTCCTATACTGAGTATGAAAAGATCTCCAACAGAGACACAGCTAAGAACATCTTTGATTCTCTCAGAATGACGCATGAGGGCAACGTTCAAGTCAAAGAAACAAAAGCTCTGGTGCTCATTCAGAAGTATGAGGCGTTCAAAATGGAAGAATCTGAATCCATTGAAACTATGTTCTCTAGATTCCAGATTCTGGTAGCTGGTCTCAAAGTTCTGGACAAAGGATACTCTACTGCTGACCATGTCAAGAAGATAATCAGAAGTTTACCCAAGCAGTGGAGGCCTATGGTTACTGCTCTGAAGCTAGCGAAAGATCTCAACAAAATCACTCTGGAGGAACTTATAAGCTCCCTCAGAAGTCATGAGATAGAGCTAGAAGCTGACGAGCCTCAGAAGCAAGGTAAGCCTTTAGCTTTAAAATCTAACAGAAAATCTAAGTCTAAAGTTTTGCAGGCAGTTGAAGAAACATCTGATGGATCCTCATCAGAAGAAGACGAACTTTCCCTTCTCTCCAGAAGAGTAAATCAACTGTGGAAGCAAAGACAGAGGAAGTTCAGGAATCCCAGAAGATCTGATCAGAACGAGTCTTCTTCCAGATACAGAAGGACAGATTCTTCCTCTGGATACAGAAGATCTGAAGGCTCCTCCGGTAGCAAGAAGCCAAACACAAAAGACATCATCTGCTACGAGTGCAATGAGCAAGGACACTACAAGAGTGACTGCCCAAAGCTTCAGAGGGAAAAGCCCAAAAAGAAGTTTGGAAGAGAGAAGAAGAAAAGTCTCATGGCCACATGGGATGACTCTGACTCGTCTGAAGCTGACTCAGAATCAGATGATGAAAGGGCAAACATAGCGCTCATGGCTAACATTCCAGATGACAGTGAAGCTTCTGAATCAGACTCAGAATCAGACACAGAAGAGGTATTCCCTAACTTTGCTGTTAATTTTACAAAGGCTGAACTTGCTGAAAGCCTCAATGAAATTCTGGAACGTTATCAGCAGATTAGAGCTAAATTCAGAGACCTGAAAAGGAATCTTGAATCTGACTCTAATAAGTCTGAGAGTCTCAAATTGGAAAACTCTGAGCTGAGAGATAAAATTTCAAAATTAGAAAACTCTTTACAAAACTCTCAGAAGGAACCAATTTCAGAAACTCCCAGCAACGCTGATGAGATCATCAAGGAGTATGATCATAGTTTCCAGAAGTTCCTTGCTAAAAGCATAGATAGAAGCAGAATGGCTTCAATGATCTATGGAGTTAGCAGAAACGGAAGGAAAGGAATAGGATACCTAGGTAAGGTTCCTACACCTAAAAATGTCATGGATTTAACCATTAAACACACTCCTTTAAATTCACACTTTGTGTATGGTCACACACACGACATTAAATACACTAGCAGTAAGCACTCTGTGAAACCAAAATTCAACCAGAGTTTTGGTAAAACTAACAAGTCAGGACCCAAGAAAATCTGGGTACCTAAGGATAAAATAATACATGTTGCAGATATCTTTAGCAGCAAGTCAGAAACACCAGTCATGGTACCTGGACTCTGGCTGCTCACGACACATGACGGGAAGAAGGCATATGTTCCAAAGCCTGGAACTTAAGCCTGGAGGCCACGTTGGCTTTGGAGGAAATCAGAGGGGAAAGATAATTGGCTCTGGAACTGTAGGTAATGGAAATCTTCCCTCTATTAATAATGTTCTGCTAGTTGATGGATTGATGCATAATCTGTTATCCATAAGTCAATTAAGTGATAACGGTTATGATATAATCTTTAATCAAAAATCATGTAAAGCTGTTAGTCAGAAAGATGGGACTATCCTGTTTAATGGAAAAAGGAAAAACAACATTTACAAAATCAAACTTTCTGAACTAAAGAATCAGAACGTAAAATGTCTTCTGTCTGTTAACAACGAGCAGTGGATCTGGCACAGAAGATTGGGGCATGTTAGTATGAGAAGAATATCTCAGATTAACAAACTCAATCTGGTCAGAGGACTTCCTAATTTGAAGTTCAATTCAGATGCTCTGTGTGAAGCATGTCAGAAAGGCAAATTTGCAAAACCTTCTTTTAAATCCAAAAATGTTGTTTCTACCTCTAAGCCATTAGAACTTCTGCACATTGACTTATTTGGACCAGTTAAAACTGCTTCAGTCAGTGGTAAGAAGTATGGGTTAGTAATCGTAGATGACTATAGCAGATGGACATGGGTAAAGTTCTTAAGACACAAGGACGAGTCACACTCTGTGTTTGTTACCTTCTGTAACCAAGTTCAGAATGAAAAAGATCTTAGAATCGTTAAAGTCAGAAGTGATCATGGTGGAGAATTTGAAAATAAAGATTTTGAGTCATTCTTTAATGACAAAGGCATTCTGCATGATTTCTCTTGTCCTAGAACTCCCCAACAAAATGGAGTTGTAGAACGAAAGAACAGAACATTGCAAGAAATGGCCAGAGGCAATAAACACAGTGTGCTACATTCAGAATAGAATCTCAATAAGACCTATTCTGGAAAAGACTCCATATGAATTGTGGAAGAACAGAAAGCCCAACATTTCGTATTTTCATCCATTTGGATGTACTTGCTTTATGCTAAATACGAAGAATTATTTGAACAAGTTTGATTCTAAGGCACAGAAGTGTATTATGTTAGGATACTCTGAACGCTCAAGAGGGTACAGAGTATAAAATACAGAAACACAGATTGTGGAAGAATCAATCAGTGTTCATTTTGATGATAAGCTTGACTCTGAAAAGTCAAAGCAGAATGAAACTTTTGCAGGTATAGAAATTGAATTTGCAGGTTCTGAAGACAAGTCATCAGAAGCTCTCAACACAGACATTCCTTCAACGTCTGAAAGAAGCAATGCTAGAAATCCTACAACTGCTGCTGATCAACCTCAGAAGAGATTACCCAGAAGCAGTTTGGATCACCCAGAAGAGACTATCCTAGGAAGAAACGAAGATCCAATCAGAACAAGAGCAAGCTTCAGAAACTCTGAAGAAACTCTTATGGGACTTGTGTCTCTGATTGAACCTTCTTCTATTGATGAAGCACTTCTGGATAATGACTGGATTCTGGCAATGCAAGAAGAGCTGAATCAATTCACCAGAAACGACGTATGGGATCTCGTTCCCAGACCAAAAGGATTCAACGTCATTGGAACAAGATGGGTGTTCAGAAACAAGCTAAATGAACAAGGTGAAGTCATCAGAAACAAGGCACGACTGGTTGCACAAGGTTATAGTCAGCAAGAGGGGATAGACTATACAGAAACCTTTGCCCCAGTCGCCAGGTTAGAATCTATCAGACTTTTAATTTTATTTGCAGTTAATAGAGGCATCACTCTGTATCAGATGGATGTCAAAAGTGCATTCTTAAATGGTTATATAGAAGAAGAAGTTTATGTTCACCAACCCCCAGGTTTTGAAAATACAAAACATCCAGAACATGTTTTCAAACTGAAAAAGTCACTGTTTGGTCTGAAACAAGCTCCCAGAGCTTGGTATGAAAGGCTAAGTAACTTTCTGCTTGAAAATGAATTCACCAGAGGGAAAGTGGACACTACTCTATTCTGTAAAACAGTTAAGAGTGACATTTTTGTCTGTCAAATTTATGTTGATGATATTATTTTTGGTTCTACTAATCCTTCTCTTGGAAGAAAATTTGCTAAGTGTATACAGGCAGAATTTGAGATGAGCCTCATGGGGGAACTGAAATTCTTTCTAGGAATTCAGATCAATCAAACTCCAGAAGGAACTTACATTCATCAGAGAAAATACATCAGAGATCTTCTGAAGAAATTTGACCTCTCAGAATGTAAGCCATCAAAGATTCCAATGCATCCCACGTGCATTCTGGAAAGAGAAGAGGTAAGCAAAAGTGTAGAACAGAAAGTCTACAGAGGTATGATTGGTTCTCTCCTCTATCTGACTGCTTCAAGACCTGATATTTTATTCAGCGTATGTATTTGTGCTAGATTCCAATCAGATCCTAGAGAATCTCACTTAACAGCTGTTAAGCGAATTTTCAAGTATCTGAAAGGTACTACTAATCTGGGTTTGTTTTATAGAAAATCTAGTGATTACAGCTTAGTAGGCTACTGTGATGCTGATTTTGCTGGAGACAGAGTGGAACGTAAAAGTACTTCTGGAAGCTGCCAGTTTCTGGGAGAAAATCTGATTTCGTGGTCCAGCAAAAGGCAATCAACAATTGCTCTGTCAACAGCAGAAGCTGAGTACATAGCAGCAGCAGGATGTAGCACACAAATGCTCTGGATGAAAAGTCAGCTTGAAGACTTCCAGATTTTTGAGAGTAACATTCCTATTCTTTGTGATAATACTTCTGCTATTTGCTTAAGTAAGAATCCTATTTTACATTCTAGAGCTAAGCATATAGAAATAAAACATCATTTCATTAGGGACTATATTCAGAAAGGTATTTTAAACTTGAAATTTATAGATACAGACCATCAATGGGCTGATATCTTTACTAAACCCCTTTCAGAAGATAGGTTCAATTTCATTCTGAAACATCTCAGCATGAAAGTATGCCCAGAATGAAAATGTTTTTAATTCCATATATTTATCTTCAGAATGTAATTATATTACTGTGAACTTCTGATCAATCTCCTTTCAGAAAGATAGAACATGCAGATTGTATCAGATGCAAGTCTAAAGATCTGAGAGTCTAATCTCAAAGACAGACGTGCTGATCACTACATCAAACAAGTGTCATCCAATCATCAGCAAATCTCTGAAGCAGAACGCGTGCACGCTTCTGAGAAGGCAAAGCGCTGATTGGGTGCATTGAGACACATGTCTGGTAACCGTTTTTAAGTATCTTTCTCAAATCCCCCAAAATCAGCAAGCATTTAATGAAAAGTAATCACGCTTGTTAATGGCAATCATTATTTTTTTTCTCTCTCTCAAAAACGTTTAATTTTTCAAAAATAATTTTTGAAAACTCTATTTAAACACACTAATCCTTCACTCTTATTCTTTACGCTTTCTCATAATCATTCAAGTATTCTCTGCATATTTCTGAGTTTATCTCCTTCAAACCTTTTTCTCTCAAACCATTCTCAAAGCTTTTTAGTGAGAACAATGGCATCCTCCAGCATTTCTGCAGGCAATCAGAAGAAAGAAACCTCTGAACAATATCAGGTGCCTATCAGAACTCTTCTCACACCGGTAAAGAATCTTGAAGTTCTCTCTGAGTTAATCACCGACTTCGAAAGTTTGAAGGATAATGGATTTGACCTAACTGAGGAAATTAGGGCTCAAAAGTGGGAGAGGTATTTTGATAGGTTGGTTGGACCAACCTTCCCAGAGCTTGTCAAGGAATTTTGGATTCACGCCAAGGTTTCCAAATATCTAGTCATCTCTTCTGTCATGGGAAAGAAGATTGTAATTTCTGAAGACCTCATTGCTAGGCTAATCGGTCAAACTGGTGGTGGAGTCCGTTGTGTGGACATGGCTGAAAGATGCCCTGATATAGGTGTGGTAGCCAACAGAATTTTCACTCTTGGAATGCCCAGCAGCAAAATTAAGGATCTGAAGGATCACTGCAGAGTATGGGCCAAGATTGTTCTGGGATGCTTCAATCACAGGAAGCCAACAAGCTCTCCTGATTATATAAACGTGGATCAGCAGTTTCTGATCTACTTTATTGATCAGAGGGTGAAGATCAATCTGGCACACTTCCTGTTCAACCATCTCAAGACCAGTGTGAAAGAGACAAGAGAAGAAGAAAGGACCAAAAGGGACTGGATACCGTTTGGAAGGCTCATATCAGATATTCTGACAGAGAATAAGCTGATAGAGTATCTGAGCGAAGCTCAAGTGCTGAGCACTATGGAACCAACTGTTGGAAAACCGCTGAACGCTAAGAACCTGAAAAAGATGAAGCTGATAGAAAATATTAAGAAGGAACCTAGAGCTACTTCAACTGCTGATATCTCCAGCAGAAGAGTGCCTCTGAGTGATTTTCCAATATTTTCTGAAATGGAATCCAAATCAGATATGTTTCTCAAGTATCCAGATACGTACAAGGCAGAAGATACAGGTTCAAAGCTGAAGATCAAAGATCTGAGTCAACCCCAACCTGAAGTGACTCAGAAGAAGACAAAGAAGAGGAAAGCACCAGCAGAAGGATCGTCTCAGCAGACTCCAAAGAAAAGAGGTATTTCATCTGCTGCCCCTATTTCAATTTCATCTACTATTCCAACATCTGCTGCCCCTCCTCAAACCTCTCACAGAATATCAATCCCAATCCCTACCATTGATGAAACCATACCAGAAGATCCTTCTGAGGCCTTACTACTCAGAAGACCCAGAATCAAAATTCCCAAACAACCAACTGTTTCAACAACACCAGCACTTGATAGAGTGCTAGCTGATATTGAGCGTGAACATACTTCTGCTCAACCACATTCTGAACCACTAAATATTCCTCCTCCACAACCTGAACCAGAAATACAACAACATCAACCAGAACCAGAACCACAACAACAACAACCACTTACAGAAGAACCTCTGATCCCTGAGCAATCAGAGATTCCACCTCCCCAACCAGAAAATAATCCACCTTCACCACAAACAGAGTTTCACCACTATGAAACCCCCTCTCCTCATCATTCTGACCCTCACTCACCTCAACCTTCACCGTTGGCAATCCAATTGCCATGTGGAACCACCATTGTCAGGCCCCAGTTGCCATCCTCATTAGAATCAACACCTCCAAAAACTCCGACCACTCCAATAGAAATATCTGACTCTGATTCTGATACCCTTCCTCCAAAACAAACAGCCCCTCAGCAAACCTCTGAAAACCTCAGCAGAACTTTCATTGACTTAACCAGTCTTGAACGTCTTGCTGATTTAAGACACAAAATTGCCATACCCAAACCAAAGCAACCAGATGTTGGCTCTGGTATTTTGAATTTTGAAACAGGTATGCTGCAATGGATTGCTTCCTTCAAGCAAGTCTGTCCTGGGATGATTGACCCAGCTGCTTCTGATCAGCTCTGGTCACAGTTCAGAGTATGGGTTCGTGCTGAAGCCCTCAAGCTGCAGGACGTCAACTATGAGCAGGCTCAACAGAACTTCAGCAAGCTGCTGAAGGAAGTTGAGAGTCAGCTGCCTCAAGAAGTTGTGCTTCCTCTGGACAGTGAATCTTGGTTGGAGAAAGAGCAAGCTGCACAGGTGCAACCATCAGAAGAAGACAAGACCATTCAGGCTGAAAGTCAAGCAGAAGATGTAGCTGAAAGTTCTGAGAAGCCTCCTCCTTCTGAAAGTTCTCAAGCTGCCTTGGACAGGCAGGCTCTGGAAGAACTAAGGCTGAATGACTTGCGTCTCCAGCAGCGGATGGACGACAATGATCAGAAGATGAAGGCAAGAATGGATGTTCAAGACAGCAAGATTGACACTGTTGTCAACATGGTTCAGAAGCAGAATGAAACTTCTGAAAAAGATTCAAGCAATGCTGGAAAGCCTGTTCTCACGCATGCCCCCTCAACCTTAAATCTTTTTCATGCATAACTTTTTTGTTTTCTTCATTCTCTCATGTACTATTTTGACTATGTTTTGTAGTGCTATTTTGCTCTGATTCTGAACTATTTTAATATAATTAGTTTTTCTGATCAAATTGTTTTAGCACATCACCAACACTTTTTGACTGCTGACAAAAAGGGGGAGAACAAGAATGATATTTAAAATCAATAACGGCTAACTAGACAGAAATTCTCAAACATTCTAACTCTATTACTTGAAATGTTTTTCTGTTTTTGTCTTAAGTCTAAGGCACAAGGAAGCTCCTGAACACTATGAAGACTAGAAGCTCTAATCAAAACGTAGAAGCTCTGATCAATGTTGCTCTGATCAAATATGAAGTTCTGATCGTCCCAACACTCTGATCCAAAGCAAAGCTCTGACAGGAAAAGCTCTGAAGCTCTGCTTTCCGATAAGTCAAAGACTCTGATAATCTGATGTTCAAAGAAAGAAAAAGATCTGATCCTGAAGAACACGCATATCAAAGGGAAGTAACAAACTCAGGGGGAGTATCTCTTAACTCTGATTTCTGCTTACTTCTTATCTCTGAAACATTTCCCAGACACCTTTTCACGTTATTTTTCATTTAAAATATCTAGTTTTTGTCATCATCAAAAAGGGGGAGATTGTTAGAACAATGTTTGAATCTACTACCCTATATTTAAGTTTTGATGATAACAAAGTGAAAAGATATAGTATTTATATGTTTCATGTTTGAACTATATGCTGCCTAAAATGAGAAGGCTACCATCCATTGGAATAACAAAAATCTCGAAAATAGACTACCTTCCATAATGACAAGGCTACCATCCATTGGAGTAACAAAAATGTGAATAACAGACTAACTTCCATAGTGACAAGGATACCATTCATTGGTGTGACAGAAATCACAACGATAGACTACCTTCCATAATGACAAGGCTACCATCCATTGGAGTAACAAAAATCTCGAAAACAGACTACCTTCTATAATGACAAGGCTACCATCCATTAGAGTAACAAAAATCTCGACAACAAACAACCTTCCATAATGAGAAGGCTACCACCCATTGGAGTAACAAAAATCTCGACAATAGACTACCTTCCATAATGACAAGGCTACCATCCATTGGAGTAACAAAAATATGAACAATAGACTACCTTCCATAATGATAATGCTACCATCCATTGGAGTAACAAAAATCTCGACAACAAACTTCCTTCCATAATGACAAGGCTACCATGCATTGGAGTAACAAAAATATCTACAATAGACTATGTTCCATAATGACAAGGCTAACATCCATTGTAGTAACCAAAATCCCGACAATGGACTACATTTCATAATCACAAAGCTACCATCCATCGGAGTAACAAAAATATGAACAACAGACTAACTTGCATAGTGACAAGGCTACCATCCATTGGAGTGCCATAAATCACAACGACAAACTACCTTCCATAATGAAAAGGCTAGCATCCATCGGAGTAACAAATATCTCGACAATAGACTACCTTTCATAATAACAAGGCTACAATCCATTGGAGTAACAAAGATATAGACAACATACTACCTTCAATAATGAAAAGGCTACCATTCATTAGAGTAACAAAAATATCGACAACAGACTACCTTCCATAATGACAAGGCTACCGTCAATTGGAGTAACAAAAATCTTGAAAACAGACGGCCTTCCATAATGACAAGGCTACCATGCATTGGAGTAACAAAAATATCTACAATAGACTATGTTCCATAATGACAAGGCTACCATCCATTGTAGTAACCAAAATCCCGACAATAGACTACCTTCCATAATGACAAGGCTACATCCATTGGGGTAACAAAAATATGAACAACAGACTACCTTTTATAGTGACAAAGCTACCATCCATTGGAGTGCCATAAATCACAACGACAAACTACCTTCCATAATGACAAGGCTAGCATCCATCAGAGTAACAAAAATCTCGACAACAAACTACCTTTCATAATGACAAGGCTACAATCCATTGGAGTAACAAAGATATCGACAACATACTACCTTCCATAATGGCAAGGCTATCATTCATTGGAGTAACAAAAATATCGACAATAGACTACTTTCCATAATGACAAGGCTACCATCCATTAAATTTGCAAAATCTCAATAATAAATAACCTTCCATAATGATAAGGCTACCATCCATTGGAGTAACAAATATCTCAACAATAGACTACCTTCCATAATGACAAGGCTACCATCCATTGAAGTAACAAAAATGTGAATAACAAACTACCTTCCATAGTGACAAGGCTACCATTCATTGGAGTGACAGATATCACAACGACAGACTATCTTGCATAATGACAAGGCTACCATCCATTGGAGTAACAAAAATCTCGAAAACAGACTACCTTCTATAATGACAAGTCTACCATCCATTAGAGTAACAAAAATCTCGACAACAAACAACCTTCCATAATGAGAAGGCTACCATCCATTGGAATAACAAAAATCTCGACAATAGACTACCTTCCATAATGACAAGGCTACCATCCATTGGAGTAACAAAAATTTGAATAACAGACTAAATTCCATAGTGACAAGGATACCATTCATTGGCGTGACAGAAATCACAACGATAGACTACATTCCATAATGACAAGGCTACCATCCATTGGAGTAACAAAAATATTGACAATAGACTACCTTGCATAATGACAAGTCTACAATCCATTGTAGTAACCAAAATCCCGACAATGGACTACATTTCATAATGAAAAAGCTACCATCCATCGGAGTAACAAAAATATGAACAACACACTAACTTGCATAGTGACAAGGCTACCATCCATTGGAGTGCCATAAATCACAACGACAAACTACCTTCCATAATGACAATGCTAGCATCCATCGGAGTAACAAAAATCTCGACAATAGAATACCTTTCATAATAACAAGGCTACAATCCATTGGAGTAACAAAGATATAGACAACAAACTACCTTCAATAATGAAAAGGCTACCATTCATTGGAGTAACAAAAATATCGACAACAGACTACCTTCCATAATGACAAGGCTACCGTCCATTGGAGTAACAAAAATATTGAAAATAGAATGCCTTCCATAATGACAAGGCTACCATGCATTGGAGTAACAAAAATATCTAGAATAGACTATGTTCCATAATGACAAGGCTACCATCCATTGTAGTAACCAAAATCCCGTTAATAGACTACCTTCCATAATGACAAGGCTACCATCCATTGGAGTAACAAAAATATGAACAACATACTACCTTTTATAGTGACAAAGCTACCATCCATTGGAGTGCCATAAATCACAACGACAAACTACCTTCCATAATGACAAGGCTACCATCCACCAGAGTAACAAAAATCTCGACAACAAACCTCCTTTCATAATGACAAGGCTAAAATCCATTGGAGTGACAAAGATATCGACAACATACTACCTTCCATAATGACAAGGCTACCATTCATTGGAGTAACAAAAATATCGACAACAGACTACCTTCCATAATGACAAGGCTACCATCCATTAAATTTGCAAAATCTCAACAACAAACAACCTTCCATAATGATAAGGCTACCATCCATTGGAGTAACAAATATCTCAACAATAGACTACCTTCCTAAATGACAAGGCTACCATCCATTGGAGTAACAAAAATGTGAATAACATACTACCTTCCATAGTGACAAGGCTACGATTCATTGGAGTGACAGAAATCACAACGACAGACTATCTTCCATAATAACAAGGCTACCATCCATTGGAGTAACAAAAATATCGATAATAGACTACCTTGCATAATGACAAGGCTACCATCCATTGGAGTAACAAAAATCTCGAAAACAGACTACCTTCTATAATGACAAGGCTACCATCCATTAGAGTAACAAAAATCTCGACAACAAATAACCTTCCATAATGAGAAGGCTACCATCCATTGGAATAACAAAAATCTCGACAATAGACTACCTTCCATAATGATAATGCTACAATCCATTGGAGTAAGAAAAATCTCGACAGCAGACTTCCTTCCATAATGACAAGGCTACCATGCAATGGAGTAACAAAAATATCTACAATAGACTATGTTCCATAATGACAAGGCTACGATCCATTGTAGTAACCAAAATCCCGACAATGGACTACATTTCATAATGACAAAGCTACCATCCATTGGAGTAACAAAAATATGGACAACAGACTAACTTCCATAGTGACAAGGCTACCATCCATTGGAGTGCCATAAATCACAACGACAAACTACCTTCCATAATGACAAGGCTAACATCCATCAGAGTAACAAAAATCTCGACAATAGACTACCTTTCATAATAACAAGGCTACAATCCATTGGAGTAACAAAGATATCGACAACATACTACCTTCCATAATGAAAAGGCTACCATTCATTGGAGTAACAAAAATATCGACAACAGACTACCTTCAATAATGACAAGGCTACCGTCCATTGGAGAAACAAAAATCTCGAAAATAGACTGCCTTCCATAATTACAAGGCTACCAGCCATTAGAGTAACAAAAATCTCCATAACAGACAACCTTCCATAATGACAAGGCTACCATCAATTGGAGTAAAAAAAATCTCGACAATAGACTACCTTCCATAATGACAAGGCTACCATCCATTGGAGTAACAAAAATACGAACAACAAACTACCTTCCATAGTGACAAGGCTACCACCAATTGGAGTCACATAAATAACAACGACAGACTACCTTCTATAATGACAAGGATACACTCCATTGGAGAAACAAAAATCTCGACAACAAACTACCTTCCATAATGACAAGGCTACCATACATTGAAGTAACAAAAATTTGGACAACAAACTACCTTCCTTAATGACAAGGCTACCATGCATTGGAGTAACAAAAATCTCGACAACAGACTACCTTCCATAGTGAAAAGACTACCATCCATTGGAATAAAAAAAATCTC
This sequence comes from Vicia faba, assembly GCA_948472305.1. Classification (NCBI taxonomy): domain Eukaryota; kingdom Viridiplantae; phylum Streptophyta; class Magnoliopsida; order Fabales; family Fabaceae; genus Vicia; species Vicia faba. The sequence goes on along the minus strand of OX451739.1, from coordinate 556,630,006 downwards.
GACAACAGACTACCTTCCATAATGATAAGGCTACCATCCATTGGAGTAACAAAAACATCGACAATAGACTACGTTCCATAATGACAAGGCTACCATCCATTGGAGTAACAAAATTATCGACAACAAACTGCTATCCATAGTGACAATGATACCATCCATCGGAGTAACAAAAATCTCGACAATAGACTACCTTCCATAATGACAAGGCTACAATCCATTGGAGTAACAAAGATATCGATAACATACAACCTTACATAATGACAAGGCTACCGTCCATTGGAGTAACAAAAATATTGACAACAGACTACCTTCCATAATGATAATGCTACCATCCATTGGAGTAACAAAAATCTCTACAATAGACTACCTTCCATAATGAGAAGGCTACCATCCATTGGAGTAACAAAAATGTGAATAACAAACTACCTTCCATAGTGACAAGGCTACCATTCATTGGAGTGACATAAATCACAATGACAAACTACCTTCCATAATAACAAGGCTACCATCCATTTGAGTAACAAATATCTCGACAATAGACTACCTTCCATAATGACAAGGCTACCATAAATTGGAGTAACAAAAATATGAATAACAGACTACCTTCCATAGTGACAAGGCTACCATTCATTGGAGTGACAGAAATCACAACGACAGACTACCATCCATTGGAGTAACAAAAATCTCGAAAACAGACTACCTTCTATAATGACATGGCTACCATCCATTAGAGTAACAAAAATCTCGACAACAAACAACCTTCTATAATGAGATTGCTACCATCCATTGGAGAAACAAAAATCTCGACAATAGACTACCTTTCATAATGACAAGACTACCATCCATTTGAGTAACAAAAATATGAACAACAAACTACCTTCCATAATGATAATGATACCATCCATTGGAGTAACAAAAATCTCGACAACAGACTACCATCCATAATCACAAGGCTACCATGCATTAGAGTAACAAAAATCCCGAGAGAAGACTACCTTCCATAGTGACAAGGCTACCATCCATTGGAATAACAAAAATCTCGACAACAGACTACCTTCCATAATGAAAAGGCTACCATCCATTGGAGTAACAAAAACATCGACAACAGACTACGTTCCATAATGACAAGGCTACCATCCATTAGAGTAACAAAATTCTCGACAACAGACTGCTATCCATAATGAAAATGATACCATCCATTGGAGTACCAAAAATCTCGACTACAGACTACCTTCCATAATGACAAGGCTACAGTCCATTGGAGTAACAAAGATATCGATAACATACTACCTTCCTTAATGACAAGGCTACCATCCATTGGAGTAACAAAAATATAGACAATAGACTACCTTCGATAATGATAATGCTACCATCTATTGGAGTAACAAAAATCTCGATAACAGACTACCTTCCATAATGACAAGGCTACCATGCATTGGAGTAACAAAAATTTCTACAATAGACTATGTTCCATAATGACAAGGCTACCATCCGTTGTAGTAACCAAAATCCCGACAATAGACTACCTTCCATAATGACAAGGCTACCTTCCATTGGAGAAACAAAAATATGAACAACAGACTACCTTCCATACTGACAAAGCTACCATCCATTGGAGTGCCATAAATCACAACGACAAACTACCTTCCATAATGACAAGGCTACCATCCATCAGAGTAACAAAAATCACGACAACAGACTACCTTTCATAATGACAAGGCTACAATCCATTGGAGTAACAAAGATATCGACAACATACTACCTTCCATAATGACAAGGCTACCATTCATTGGAGTAACAAAAATATCGACAACAGACTACCTTCCATAATGACAAGGCTACCATCCATTCGAGTAACAAATATCTCGAAAACAGACTTCCTTCCATAATGACAAGGCTACCATCCATTAAATTTGCAAAATCTCAACAACAAACAACCTTCCATAATGATAAGGCTATCATCCATTGGAGTAACAAATATCTCGACAATAGACTACCTTCCATAATGACAAGGCTACCATCCATTGGAGTAACAAAAATGTGAATAACAGACTAACTTCCATAGTGACAAGGATACCATTCATTGGCGTGATAGAAATCACAACGATAGACTACCTTCCATAATGACAAGGCTACAATCCATTGGAGTAACAAAAATCTCGACAACAAACAACCTTCCATAATGAGAAGGCTACCATCCATTGGAGTAACAAAAATCTCGACAACAGACTACCTTCCATAATGACAAGTCTACCATCCGTTGGAATAACAAAAATCTCGACTACAGACTACCTTCCATAATGATAAGGCTACCATCCAACGGAGTAACAAAAACATCGAAAACAGACTACGTTCCATAATGACAAGGCTACCATCCATTGGAGTAACAAAATTCTCGACAACAAACTGCTATCCATAGTAACAAGGATACCATCCATTGGAGTAACAAAAATCTCGACAACAGACTACCTTCCATAATAACAAGGCTACAATCCATTGGAGTAACAAAGATATCGATAACATACTACCTTCCATAATGACAAGGCTACCGTCCATTGGAGTAACAAAAATATCGACAACATACTACCTTCCATAATGACAAGGCTACCTTCCATTGGAGTAACAAAAATCTTGAAAACAGACTGCCTTCCATAATGACAAGGCTACCATCCATTGTAGTAAACAAAATCCCGGCAATAGACTACCTTCCATAATGACAAGGCTACCATCCATTGGAGTAACAAAAATATGAACAACAGACTACCTTTTATAGTGACAAAGCTACCATCCATTGGAGTGCCATAAATCACAACGACAAACTACCTTCCATAATGACAAGGCTAGCATCCATCGGAGTAACAAAAATCTCGACAACAGACTACCTTTCATAATGACAAGGCTACAATCCATTGGAGTAACAAAGATATCGACAACATACTACCTTCCATAATGACAAGGCTACCATTCATTGGAGTAACAAAAATATCGACAACAGACTACCTTCCATAATGACAAGGCTACCATCCATTAAATTTGAAAAATCTCAACAACAAACAACCTTCCATAATGATAAGGCTACCATCCATTGGAGTAACAAATATCTCAACAATAGACTACCTTCCATAATGACAAGGCTACCATCCATTGGAGTAACAAAAATGTGAATAACAAACTACCTTCAATAGTGACAAGGCTACCATTCATTGGAGTGACAGAAATCACAACGACAGACTACCTTCCATAATGACAAGGCTACCATCCATTGGAGTAACAAAAATATCGACAATAGACTACCTTGCATAATGACAAGGCTACCATCCATTGGAGTAACAAAAATCTCGAAAACAGACTACCTTCTATAAAGACAAGGCTACCATCCATTAGAGTAACAAAAATCTCGACAACAAACAACCTTCCATAATGAGAAGGCTACCATCCATTGGAATAACAAAAATCTCGACAATAGACTACCTTCCATAATGACAAGGCTACCATCCATTGGAGTAACAAATATATGAACAACAGACTACCTTCCATAATGATAATGCTACCATCCATTGGAGTAACAAAAATCTCGACAATAGACTTCCTTCCATAATGACAAGGCTACCATGCATTGGAGTAACAAAAATATCTACAATACACTATGTTCCATAATGACAAGGCTACCATCCATTGTAGTAACCAAAATCCCGACAATGGACTACATTTCATAATGACAAAGCTACCATCCATTTGAGTAACAAAAATATGGACAACAGACTAACTTCCATAGTGACAAGGCTAGCATCCATTGGAGTGCCATAAATCACAACGACAAACTACCTTCCATAATGACAAGGCTAGCATCCGTCGGAGTAACAAAAATCTCGACAATAGACTACCTTTCATAATAACAAGGCTACAATCCATTGGAGTAACAAAGATATCGACAACATACTACCTTCCATAATGAAAAGGCTACCATTCATTGGAGTAACAAAAATATCGACAATAGACTACCTTCCATAATGACAAGGCTATCGTCCATTGGAGTAACAAAAATCTCGAAAATAGACTCCCTTCCATAATGACAAGGCTACCAGCCATTTGAGTAACAAAAATCTATATAAAAGACAACCTTTCATAATGACAAGGCTACCATCCATTGGATTAACAAAAATACGAACAACAAACTACCTTCCATAGTGACAAGTCTACCACCAATTGGAGTGACATAAATAACAACGGCAGACTACCTTCTATAATGATAAGGATAGCATCCATTGGAGTAACAAAAATCTCGACAACAAACTACCTTCCATAATGACAAGGCTACCATACATTTAAGTAACAAAAATTTGGACAACAAACTACCTTCCTTAATGACAAGGCTAGCATCCATTGGAGTAACAAAGATCTCGACAACAGACTACCTTCCATAGTGACAAGGCTACCATCCATTGGAATAACAAAAATCTCGACTACAGACTACCTTCCATAATGATAAGGCTACCATCCAACAGAGTAACAAAAACATCGACAACAGACTACGTTCCATAATGACAAGGCTACCATCCATTGGAGTAACAAAATTCTCGACAACAAACTGCTATCCATAGTAACAATGATACCATCCATTGGAGTAACAAAAATCTCGACAACAGACTACCTTCCATAATAATAAGGCTACAATCCATTGGAGTAACAAAGATATCGATAACATACTACCTTCCATAATGACAAGGCTACCGTCCATTGGAGTAACAAAAATATAGACAACAGACTACCTTCCATAATGACAAGGCTACCGTCCATTGGAGTAACAAAAATCTTGAAAACAGACTGCCTTCCATAATGACAAGGCTACCATCCATTGGAGTAACAAAAATATGAATAACAGACTACCTTTTATAGTGAAAAAGCTACCATCCATTGGAGTGCCATAAATCACAACGACAAACTACCTTCCGTAATGACAACGCTAGCATCCATCGGAGTAACAAAAATCTCGACAACAGACTACCTTTCATAATGACAAGGCTACAATCCATTGGAGTAACAAAGATATCGACAACATACTACCTTCCATAATGACAAGGCTACCATTCATTGGAGTAACAAAAATATTGACAACAGACTACCTTCCATAATGAGAAGGCTACCATCCATTAAATTTGCAAAATCTCAACAACAAACAACCTTCCATAATGATAAGGCTAGCATCCATTGGAGTAACAAAAATCTCGACAACAGACTACCTTCCATAGTGACAAGGCTACCATCCATTGGAATAACAAAAATCTCGACTACAGACTACCTTCCATAATGATAAGGCTACCATCCAACGGAGTAACAAAAACATCGACAATAGACTACGTTCCATAATGACAAGGCTACCATCCATTGGAGTAACAAAATTCTCGACAACAAACTGCTATCCATAGTAACAATGATACCATCCATTGGAGTAACAAAAATCTCGACAACAGACTACCTTCCATAATGACAAGGCTACAATCCATTGGAGTAACAAAGATATCGATAACATACTACCTTCCATAATGATAAGGCTACCATCCATTGGAGTAACAAAAATATTGACAACAAAATACCTTCCATAATGATAATGCTACCATCCATTGGAGTAACAAAAATCTCTACAACAGACTACCTTACATAATGACAAGGCTACCATGCATTGGAGTAACAAAAATATCTACAATAGTCTATGTTCCATAATGACAAGGCTACCATCCATTTTAGTAACCAAAATACCGACAATAGACTACCTTCCATACTGACAAGGCTACCATCCTTTGGAGTAACAAATATATGAACAACAAACTACCTTCCATAGTGACAAAGCTACCATCCATTGGATTGCCATAAATCACAACAACAAACTACCTTCCATAATGACAAGGCTAGCATCCATCGGAGTAACAAAAATCTCGACAACAGACTACCTTTCATAATGATAAGGCTACAATCCATTGGAGTAACAAAGATATCGACAACATACTACCTTCCATAATGACAAGGCTACCATTCATTGGTGTAACAAAAATATCGACAACAAACTACCTTCCATAATGACACGGCTACCATCCATTGGAGTAACAAAAATCTCGAAAACAGACTGCCTTCCATAATTACAAGGCTTCCATCCATTAGGGTAACAAAAATCTCGATAACAGACAACCTTCCATAATTACAAGGCTACCATCCATTGGAGTAAAAAAAATCTCGACAATAGACTACCTTCCATAATGACAAGGCTACCATCCATTGGAGTAACAAAAATACGAACAACAAACTACCTTCCATATTGACAAGGCTACCACCAATTTGAGTTACATAAATAACAACGGCAGACTACCTTCTATAATGACAAGGATAGCATCCATTGGAGTAACAAAAATCTCGACAACAAACTACCTTCCATAATGACAAGGCTACCATACATTTAAGTAACAAAAATTTGGACAACAAACTACCTTCCTTAATGACAAGGCTAGCATCCATTAAAGTAACAAAGATCTCGACAACAGACTACCTTCCATAGTGACAAGGCTACCATCCATTGGAATAACAAAAATCTCGACTACAGACTACCTTCCATAATGATAAGGCTACCATCCAACGGAGTAACAAAAACATCGACAACAGACTACGTTCCATAATGACAAGGCTACCATCCATTGGAGTAACAAACTGCTATCCATAGTAAAAATGATACCATCCATTGGAGTAACAAAAATCTCGACAACAGACTACCTTCCATAATAACAAGGCTACAATCCATTGGAGTAACAAAGATATCGATAACATACTACCTTCCATAATGACAAGGCTACCGTCCATTGGAGTAACAAAAATATAGACAACAGACTACCTTCCATAATGACAAGGCTACCGTCCATTGGAGTAACAAAAATCTTGAAAACAGACTGCCTTCCATAATGACAAGGCTACCATGCATTGGAGTAACAAAAATATCTACAATAGACTATGTTCCATAATGACAAGGCTACCATCCATTGTAGTAACCAAAATCCCGACAATAGACTACCTTCCATAATGACAAGGCTACCATCCATTGGAGTAACAAAAATATGAATAACAGACTACCTTTTATAGTGAAAAAGCTACCATCCATTGGAGTGCCATAAATCACAACGACAAACTACCTTCCATAATGACAAGGCTAGCATCCATCGGAGTAACAAAAATCTCGACAACAGACTACCTTTCATAATGACAAGGCTACAATCCATTGGAGTAACAAAGATATCGACAACATACTACCTTCCATAATGACAAGGCTACCATTCATTGGAGTAACAAAAATATCGACAACAGACTACCTTCCATAATGAGAAGGCTACCATCCATTAAATTTGCAAAATCTCAACAACAAACAACCTTCCATAATGATAAGGCTAGCATCCATTGGAGTAACAAAAATCTCGACAACAGACTACCTTCCATAGTGACAAGGCTACCATCCATTGGAATAACAAAAATCTCGACTACAGACTACCTTCCATAATGATAAGGCTACCATCCAACAGAGTAAGAAAAACATCGACAACAGACTACGTTCCATAATGACAAGGCTACCATCCATTGGAGTAACAAAATTCTCGACAACAAACTGCTATCCATAGTAACAATGATACCATCCATTGGAGTAACAAAAATCTCGACACCAGACTACCTTCCATAATGACAAGGCTACAATCCATTGGAGTAACAAAGATATCGATAACATACTACCTTCCATAATGACAAGGCTACCATCCATTGGAGTAACAAAAATATTGACAACAGAATACCTTCCATAATGATAATGCTACCATCCATTGGAGTAACAAAAATCTCTACAACAGACTACCTTACATAATGACAAGGCTACCATGCATTGGAGTAACAAAAATATCTACAATAGTCTATGTTCCATAATGACAAGGCTACCATCCATTGTAGTAACCAAAATACCGACAATAGACTACCTTCCATACTGACAAGGCTACCATCCATTGGAGTAACAAAAATACGAACAACAAACTACCTTCCATATTGACAAGGCTACCACCAATTTGAGTGACATAAATAACAACGGCAGACTACCTTCTATAATGACAAGGATAGCATCCATTGGAGTAACAAAAATCTCGACAACAAACTACCTTCCATAATGACAAGGCTACCATACATTTAAGTAACAAAAATTTGGACAACAAACTACCTTCCTTAATGACAAGGCTAGCATCCATTGGAGTAACAAAGATCTCGACAACAGACTACCTTCCATAGTGACAAGGCTACCATCCATTGGAATAACAAAAATCTCGACTACAGACTACCTTCCATAATGATAAGGCTACCATCCAACGGAGTAACAAAAACATCGACAACAGACTACGTTCCATAATGACAAGGCTACCATCCATTGGAGTAACAAAATTCTCGACAACAAACTGCTATCCATAGTAACAATGATACCATCCATTGGAGTAATAAAAATCTCGACAACAGACTACCTTCCATAATAACAAGGCTACAATCCATTGGAGTAACAAAGATATCGATAACATACTACCTTCCATAATGACAAGGCTACCGTCCATTGGAGTAACAAAAATATAGACAACAGACTACCTTCCATAATGACAAGGCTACCGTCCATTGGAGTAACAAAAATCTTGAAAACAGACTGCCTTCCATAATGACAAGGCTACCATGCATTGGAGTAACAAAAATATCTACAATAGACTATGTTCCATAATGACAAGGCTACCATCCATTGTAGTAACCAAAATCCCGACAATAGACTACCTTCCATAATGACAAGGCTACCATCCATTGGAGTAACAAAAATATGAATAACAGACTACCTTTTATAGTGAAAAAGCTACCATCCATTGGAGTGCCATAAATCACAACGACAAACTACCTTCCATAATGACAAGGATAGCATCCATCGTAGTAACAAAAATCTCGACAACAGACTACCTTTCATAATGACAAGGCTACAATCCATTGGAGTAACAAAGATATCGACAACATACTACCTTCCATAATGACAAGGCTACCATTCATTGGAGTAACAAAAATATCGACAACAGACTACCTTCCATAATGAGAAGGCTACCATCCATTAAATTTGCAAAATCTAAACAACAAACAACCTTCCATAATGATAAGGCTAGCATCCATTGGAGTAACAAAAATCTCCACAACAGACTACCTTCCATAGTGACAAGGCTACCATCCATTGGAATAACAAAAATCTCGACTACAGACTACCTTCCATAATGATAAGGCTACCATCCAACGGAGTAACAAAAACATCGACAACAGACTACGTTCCATAATGACAAGGCTACCATCCATTGGAGTAACAAAATTCTCGACAACAAACTGCTATCCATAGTAACAATGATACCATCCATTGGAGTAACAAAAATCTCGACAACAGACTACCTTTCATAATGACAAGGCTACAATCCATTGGAGTAACAAAGATATCGATAACATACTACCTTCCATAATGACAAGGCTACCATCCATTGGAGTAACAAAAATATTGACAACAGAATACCTTCCATAATGATAATGCTACCATCCATTGGAGTAACAAAAATCTCTACAACAGACTACCTTACATAATGACAAGGCTACCATTCATTGGAGTAACAAAAATATCTACAATAGTCTATGTTCCATAATGACAAGGCTACCATCCATTGTAGTAACCAAAATACCGACAATAGACTACCTTCCATACTGACAAGGCTATCATCCATTGGAGTAACAAATATATGAACAACAAACTACCTTCCATAGTGACAAAGCTACCATCCATTGGATTGCCATAAATCACAACAGCAAACTACCTTCCATAATGACAAGGCTAGCATCCATCGGAGTAACAAAAATCTCGACAACAGACTACCTTTCATAATGATATGGCTACAATCCATTGGAGTAACAAAGATATCGACAACATACTACCTTCCATAATGACAAGGCTACCATTCATTGGTGTAACAAAAATATCGACAACAGACTACCTTCCATAATGACACGGCTACCATCCATTGGAGTAACAAAAATCTCGAAAATAGACTGCCTTCCATAATTACAAGGCTTCCATCCATTAGGGTAACAAAAATATCGATAACAGACAACCTTCCATAATGACAAGGCTACCATCCATTGGAGTAAAAAAAATCTCGACAATAAACTACCTTCCATAATGACAAGGCTACCATCCATTGGAGTAACAAAAATACGAACAACAAACTACCTTCCATATTGACAAGGCTACCACTAATTGGAGTGACATAAATCACAACGACATACTACCTTCTATAATGACAAGGATAGCATCCATTAGAGTAACAAAAATCTCGACAACAAACTACCTTCCATAATGACAAGGCTACCATACATTGAAGTGACAAAAATTTGGAAAACCAAGTAGCTTCCATAATGACAAGGCTAGCATCCATTGGAGTAATAAAAATCTCGACAACAGACTACCTTCCATAATGATAAGGCTACCATCCATTAGAGTAACAAAAACATCGACAACAGACTACGTTCCATAATGACAAGGCTAACATCCATTAGGGTAACAAAATTCTCGACAACAGACTGCTATCCATAATGACAATGATACCATCCATTGGAGTAACAAAAATCTCGACAACAGACTACCTTCCATAATGACAAGGCTTCAATCCATTGGAGTAACAAAGATATCGATAACATACTACCTTCCATAATGATAAGGCTACCATGCATTGGAGTAACAAAAATATCTTCAATAGACTATGTTCCATAATGACAAGGCTACCATTCATTGTAGTAACCAAAATAAAGACAATAGACTACCTTTCATAATGACAAGGCTACAACCAATTAGAGTAACAAAAATATGAAAAACAGACTACCTTCCATAGTGACAAGGCTACCATCCATTGGAGGCCCAGAAATCACAACGACAAACTACCTTCCATAATGACAATGATAGCATCCATCGGAGTAACAAAAATCTCGACAACAAACTACTTTCCATAATAACAAGGCTACAATCCATTGGAGTAACAAAGATATCGACAACATACTACCTTTCATAATAACAAGGCTACAATTCATTGGAGTAACAAAAATATCAACAACAGACTACCTTCCATAATGACAAACTACCATCCCATGGAGTATCAAAAATCTCGAAAACAGACTGCCTTCGATAATGACAAGGCTACCATCCATTAGAGTAACAAAAATCTTGAGAACAGACAACCATCCATAATGACAAGGCTACCATCCATTGGAGTAACAAAAATCCCGACAACAGACTACCTTCCATAATAACAAGGCTACAATCCATTGGAGTAACAAAGATATCGACAACATACTACCTTCGATAATAACAAGGCGACCATTCATTGGAGTAACAAAAATATCAACAACAGACTACCTTCCATAATGACAAAGCTACCATCCCGTGGAGTATCAAAAATCTCGAAAACAATCTGCCTTCCATAATGACAAGGCTACCATCCATTAGAGTAACATAAATCTTGAGAACAGACAACCATCCATAATGACAAGGCTACCATCCATTGGAGTAACAAAAATCTCGACAATAGACTACCTTCCATAATGACAAGTCTACCATCCACTAGAGTAACAAAAATACGAACAACCAACTACCTTCCATAGTGACAAGGCTGCCACCAATAGAAGTGACATAAATCACAACGATATACTACCTTCTATAATGACAAGGCTAGCATCCATTGGAGTAACATAAATATCTACAATAGACAATGTTCCATAATGACAAGGCTACCATCCATTGTAGTAACCAAAATCCAGACAATGGACTACATTTCGTAATGACAAAGATACCATCCATTGGAGTAACAAAAATATGAACAACAAACTAACTTCCAAAGTGACAAGGCTACCATCCATTGGAGTTCCATAAATCTTAACGACATACTACCTTCCATAATGACAAGGCTAGCATCCATAAGAGTAACAAAAATCTCGACAACAGACTACATTTCATAATGACAAGGCTACAATCCATTGGAGTAACAAAGATATCGACAACATACTACCTTCCATAATGACAATGATACCATTCATTGGAGTAACAAAAATATCGACAACAGACTACCTTCCATAATGGCAAGGCTACCATCCATTGGAGTAACAAAAATCTCGAAAACATACTGCCTTCCATAATGACAAGGCTACCATCCATTAGAGTAGCAAAAATCTCGAAAACAAACAACCTTCCATAATGAGAAGGCTACCATCCATTGGAGTAACAAAAATCTCGACAAAAGACTACCTTCTATAATGACAAGGCTACCATCCATTAGAGTAACAAAAATCTCGACAACAAAAATAGACTACCATCCATAATGAGAAGGCTAGCATCCATTGGAGTAACAAAAGTCTCGATAATAGACTACCTTCCAATTAGACAAGGCTACCATCCATTGAAGTAACAGAAATATGAACAACAGAATACCTTCCATATTGATAATGCTACCATCCATTGGAGTTACAAAAATCTCGACAACAAACTACCTTCCATAATGACACGGCTACCATGCATTGGAGTAACAAAAATATCTACAATAGACTATGTTCCATAATGACAAGGCTACCATCCATTGTAGTAACCAAAATCCCGACAATGGACTACATTTCATGATGACAAAGCTACCATCCATTGGAGTAACAGAAATATGAACAACAAACTAACTTCCATAGTGACAAGGCTATCATCCATTGGAGTGCCATAAATCACAACGACATACTACCTTCCATAATGACAAGGCTAGCATCCATCAGAGTAACAAAAATTTCGACAACAGACTACCTTTCATAATAACAAGGCTACAATCCATTGGAGTAACAAAGATATCGACAACTCACTACCTTCCATAGTGACAAGGCTACCATCCATTGGAATAAAAAAAATCTCGACAACAGACTACCTTCCATAATGATAAGGCTACCATCCATTGGAGTAACAAAAACATCGACAACAGACTACGTTCCATAATGACAAGGCTACCATCCATTGGGGTAACAAAATTCTCGACAACAGATTGCTATCCATAATGACAATTGTAGTTGTTTAGGTATTGGCTTGCATTTTTGGTAAAACCCAAGTGTATGTGTGAATGTCTTGACTGATGTCATAACATTCTAGTTTAGTTTGTACTGACTCATTAGGTACCTTTGCAGAAAAATATTGTAATTCAAGTACTGATGTTTATAAGTGTGTATCTGAGCATTTTGCAAAATGATCACATTTTGCTAAATCAGTAGACAGGTTTTCTCAGATGTCATAACAGATGTTATGACATCCTGTTCTGAACTAACAGGTTTGCAGGTTGGATAAGTCTGAGTTTTTTCAGGAAAATAACTCAGTCTTTCCTGAACAGAATCCTGCGTTTTCTGAGGGGTAACCTAGCTCAACCCTAACCTGGTTAATAAAGCCTTGTGACCTGGTCTTTAGGTCAAACGGAATTAACCCTAGGTTTTTGTGGAAACCCTAACTGAAGTTGCAGCTGCTATATATTTAACAGAGCTGCTGTTTTTCAAGGCATCCCTTTTTATTGATCAGAAGATCATTTTTAATCTGTATAGGTTTGATTATTGTACTCCAAGCAATTATCATTGTGATAAGTGACTTGGAATAGGTTTCTAATTGTAAGGGTTGTGTAGCACTCAAAGCTTTGAAGCAAGAGTGTTTGAATGTTCCTTGACTAAAGTTGTGAAGCAGAGTCAAGTTAGCTGTGTGCATCACTCAAAGCTGTGAAGCAAGAGTGATTGTGTTACTTGATTAAAAAGCTGTGAAGCTTAATCAAGTGTTTGTTTTTGAAGAGTGTCTTCATCAATTCTTAAGTCAAATTGGTTTATGTATCACTGTTGTGATTGAGGGGGAGTGAGTAGGATCTCAGGTTTAAGTTGTACTTAGATTGGAATTGCATTGGGTAGGTCTTAAGTGAAGGAGATAAACTGGTTGGTTTATTCCTGAATTAACATCTCTTATAGTGGATTTCCTCCCTGGCTTGGTAGCCCCCAGAGTAGGTGTTGTTGCACACTGAATTGGGTAAACAATTGACTGTGTTCTTTATTGCTTTTGTATTTACTGTCATATAGTAAGTCAGATACGGTGTCATAACATTGAACGTGACATTGAGTATCTGCAGCTAGAATTTCAATTTGCATCAGAGCAGGCACCCTGCCTGTATTACTGGGTGAGATCTAGGGATATCACTTTCTGGCACTATGGACAAAGAAGGAGCTTTTGGAAATAGACCACCCATTCTGGATGGAACTAATTATGACTACTGGAAACCTCGTATGATTGCCTTCCTAAAATCTCTGGACAAAAAGGCTTGGAGAGCTGCTGACAAAGGATGGATTCATCCCACCATAACTGAGAAAGATGGGACAATCAGTCTGAAGCCTGAGGAAGATTGGAATAAAGAAGAAGATGAGTTAGCCCTGGGAAATTCCAAAGCTTTAAATGCCTTGTTCAATGGAATTGATAGAAACATTTTCAGATTAGTACATCAATATGAACTGGCCAAGGAAGTTTGGGACACTCTCAAAATTACTCATGAGGGCACTTCCAAAGTAAAAATGTCAAGGCTTCAGATGTTGACTACCAAATTTGAGAATCTAAAAATGATGGAAGATGAAACCATTCATGAGTTTCACATGAACATCTTGGAGATTGCCAACACCTCAGGAGCATTGGGAGAAAAGATGTCAGAAGAAAAACTGGTGAGGAAGATTCTCAGATCCTTTCCTAAAAGATTTGCAATGAAGGTAACTGCCATAAAGGAAGCCCAGGACATTAGCAAGTTGAAAGTGGATGAACTTATTGGGTCTCTTCAGACTTTTGAGATGGGAATCACTAATAATGGTGTCAAGAAGAACAAGAGCATAGCACTTATGTCCAACACTGATGTTGAAGAAAACATTTCAGAAGCTGTAGCCATGCTTGGAAGACAGTTCAACAAACTCATCAAAAGAATAGATCCAAAGTCAAGGTCTAATGTTCATAACATTCCCTCTGACATTGACAATTCCAACAGAAGACCAAGGTCAGAAGAAAAGGGAATTCAAGGCAGAGGAATTCAATGCCATGGTTGTGAAGGATATGGGCATATTCGAGCTGAATGTCCTACCTTTCTTAAGAAACAAAAAGGAATGACAGTTACTTGGTCTGACTGTGATTCAGAAAGTAATTTTGAAGAAGAATCTGCCAAACGAGTTACTGCTTTAACTGGTGTGTGTACCTCTGAAAGTGACATCAGTGATGAAGAAGTGACTTTTAAAGAACTGGCTGATACTTACAAGAAATTGTGTATCAGAAGTACTGAAGTCTGTGTGCAGAATGAGAAACAATCAAAACTCATCATAAAGCTGGAGGCTGAAAAAAGGGCAAATCTTGAAACTATAAGTCATCTAGAACGAGAAGTTCAATTGCTGAACTCACAACTGACTCAAATGACCAAATCTGTCAAGATGTTGACCAATGGAACAGACAAATTGGAAGAGATCCTTCAGGTTGGACAAAATGTGGGAAATAAATCTGGACTAGGATTTATGGAAGCAAAGAAATCTGGTACTGATAAGCAAATGTCAAAACAGATGTCTCAACACAACTCTCAACATCAGTAACAGAGACATATGAAGAAAAGGTACCAAAGATGGAAATGTCATCATTGTGGGAGATATGGCCACATAAAGCCCTTCTGCTTCAGACTACATGGATATCCTAATCAAAACTCAGGTGTCAAACCTAAGTCTAAAAAGGTACCACATGCTCCTAAATGGAAGAAAAAGGCTACTGCACTGATAGCTCACACTTCCCTGAGGGTCTCTGCAAAGGAAGATTGGTACTTTGACAGTGGATGTTCCAGACACATGACTGGAATCAAGAACCTCCTCAATAATGTTAAGCCTCACACTACCAGTTTTGTGACCTTGGGAGATGGGGCTAAAGGTGAAATCAAAGGAGTTGGTGATTTGGACAGCCCTGGAGTTCCAAGTCTGAATGAAGTACTGCTGGTGAAAGGGCTGACCGCTAATCTCATTAGTATCAGTCAATTGTGTGATCTAGGATTCAAGGTCAATTTCTCTAAATCTGAATGCCTTGTAATCAATGACAAACAAGAGATAATAATGAAAGGAGTCAGATCCAAAGACAACTGTTACTTGTGGGAGCCTGAGAACACTAATTTCTCATCTGTGTGTTCCATTGCAAGAGAAGAAAAAGAGGTGAAATTGTGGCACCAAAAACTTGGCCATCTTCATCTAAGGGGTATGAAGAGGATCATCTCCTTGGAGGCAGTCAGAGGGATTCCAAGACTGCAAATTGATGAAGGAAGAGTTTGTGGTGAATGTCAGGTTGGTAAGCAGACTAGGATGTCACATCCAAAGTCAAGACATCTGACCACCTCTAAGGTTTTAGAACTCCTCCATATGGATCTGATGGGACCAATGCAAGTAGAGAGTCTTGGTGGTAAAAGATATGCATATGTGGTTGTGGATGATTTTTCCAGATTCACCTGGATTAATTCCATTAGGGAAAAATCAGATGTATTTGAAGCTTTTAAAGAATTGTGCAAAAGAATTCAAAGAGAGAAGGAAGGATGTATTGTCAGAATCAGAAGTGATCATGGCAAGGAATTTGAAAACAGCAAGTTTGGTGATTTCTGCTCTTCAGAAGGAATTAGTCATGAGTTTTCTTCTCCTATAACACCTCAACAAAATGGAGTTATGGAAAGAAAAAACAGGACCATACAGGAATCTGCCAGAGCAATGTTACATGCCAAAAGACTTCCTATGTACTTTTGGGCTGAAGCTATGAATACAGCCTGCTATGTTCATAACAGGGTCACCTTGAAGAAGGGAACCTCATCCACCATATATGAACTCTGGAAAGGAAGAAAACCAACTGTGAAGTACTTCCATGTGTTTGGCAGCAAATGCTATATTCTGGCTGATCGTGAACAAAGAAGAAAACTGGATCCTAAAAGTGATGAAGGCATATTTCTAGGATACTCCTCAAACAGCAGAGCTTATAGAGTATTCAACTCCAGAACCAAAACCATGATGGAATCAATAAATGTTATAAGATATGACTATCATGAAGAAATAGATGTTCCTTGTACTATTGAGACATTCTTTGAGACTTCAACCCAACAGAATGACCTACTCAACTCCACCACAACAGAATCTGAATCAAAGGAAGCTAGCAAGATCCCTTCCATCAGAATTCAGAAGGATCATCCAAAAGAGCTCATCATAGGAGATCCCAATAGTGGAGTCATCACAAGATCTAGAGAAATCATCTCAACCTCTTGTTTTGTGTCCAAAATGGAACCAAGAAATGTCAAGGAAGCCTTAACTGATGAATATTGGATTGGTGCAATGCAAGATGAACTGAACCAATTCAAGCAACATGAAGTTTGGGAACTGGTTCCTAGACCTGAAGGAACTAACATCATTGGGACAAAATGGATATTCAAGAACAAGTCAGATGCTGAAGGAGTTGTCACCAGAAATAAGGCAAGACTTGTTGCTCAAGGATACACCCAGGTTGAAGGGGTTGATTTTGATGAAACCATTGCACCTGTAGCCAGGCTGGAATCAATCAGACTCTTGTTGTCAATTGCTTGTCTTCTGAAGTTCAAGTTATTTCAGATGGATGTGAAAAGTGCCTTTCTAAATGGGTACTTGAATGAGGAAGCTTATGTGGAAAAACCTAAAGGCTTTGTGGATCCAACCCACCCTGATCATGTCTACAAATTGAGAAAAGCCCTATATGGCCTGAAACAAGCTCCTAGAGCATGGTATGACAGGTTAACAAAGTTTCTCTCAGACAAAGGCTACAGAAAAGGAGGCTTGGACAAAACTCTCTTTGTCAAAACTGAAGGAGGAAAGTTGATGGTTGCTCAAATATATGTTGATGACATAGTGTTTGGAGGAATGTCAGAACATATGGTTAAACACTTTGCTGACCAAATGCAGGCTGAATTTGAAATGAGTCTCATGGGAGAACTAACTTATTTTCTTGGACTACAAGTCTCACAGATGGAGGACTCAATCTTCTTATCTCAAAGCAAGTATGCTAAGAACATTGTAAAGAAGTTTGGTATGGAGAATGCAAGTCACAAAAGGACCCCTGCTCCTACTCATCTAAAGCTTTCCAATGATTCAAGTGGGGTTAAGGTGGATCAAAGTCTGTACAGAAGCATGATAGGAAGCTTGCTGTACTTAACTGCTAGCAGACCTGATATTGCCTTTGCAGTTGGAGTTTGTGCAAGATACCAAGCTGATCCCAAAGTCAGTCATATCAATCAAGTGAAGAGAATTTTGAAGTATGTAAGTGGTACTTACAACTATGGATTGATGTATACTCATGGCTGTGAACCAGCTCTGACTGGCTACTGTGATGCTGATTGGGTTGGTAGTGCTGATGATAGAAAAAGCACCTCTGGAGGATGTTTCTTCTTGGGAAGTAATCTGGTTTCCTGGTTCAGCAAGAAACAGAATTGTGTGTCTCTTTCCACTGCTGAAGCTGAATACATTGCAGCTGGTAGTAGCTGCTCTCAAATGATATGGATGAAACAGATGCTCACTGAGTATAATGTCACACAAGATGTTATGACATTGTACTGTGACAATCTGAGTACAATCAACATATCCAAGAATCCCATTCAGCATAGCAGGACCAAACATATTGACATACGACATCACTTTATCAGAGACCTTGTAGAAGAGAAGACAATCAAATTGGAACATGTTGCCACTGAGCTACAGTTGGCTGACATTTTTACCAAGGCTCTGGATGCAAATCAATTTGAAAACTTAAGGGGTAACTTGGGTATTTGCCAACATGAGGAATTGTAGCAATTAATTTTGCTTAAAACAAGGATCAAAGGAGTTATGCCTGTTCTGATTGGTTTAAAATTGTATTTTCTCATTTCCTACAATTCTTTTAAGAAGTTGAATAGACACTCCCTTGCTTCCTTCCCCTCTCGTCACCTCATCAAAACCCAGTCTCTCAATCAGAATTTTCTCCTCAGTTGCTGTTGGTCCTCTAGGACTGTCAAAATGTCTCAAACACCATCATCATCCAATACGACTATTTCAACCTCTTCCTCTGATCAAGATTCTAGGAAAATCTCTTCTTGTCTGGACTCTGAAGTTCTGGAGATCTCTTCTCGTAGAAAAGTGGGAACTAACCCCACCAAGGTCAAAGAGTTGAGAACAAGACATGCAGGAAAGCCCCAAGCTTCTGCCTCTGGTAATCCATCTCATCCTTCTTCTTCAGTTCCCCCTGAAATTGCAAATAGGGAAGGGACAGCCTATGTTAATCAAGCAATAGCAAAAATTGTTTCAAGAATTCTGAACGAGAACCACTCAGTTCCTGGCATTTCTGTTCCTCTGAACCAAGAAAGTTCAAATGCTGAAACAAATCCAGATGTCTCTAAGAATGTTGAGACATCAAACAAAGAGAAGAATGCTGACATTGCTCACAAGAAAAGAAAGAAGCCCGAATCCTCTGGATCTGATGACAGTGCTTGAAGGTTGGTTGCTATTTGGTGGTGTTGCTGGTCAATACTGATATCTGGTGGAGTTTGGAAGTGTGTTCAGTTCTTTTTTTCTGCTGCTGCTCTTATTAATTGTCTTTGGATAACTGTATAATCATTATGAACATGTATCTTTGGCCCATTTGTGTCTAAAGAGGGGGAGAATATTTTGGTACTTAATATGTACTTGCTCAATTAGACATTCTATTTTTCTGCAGTCATTTATTTCTGCTGCTATCTATCTCTGATTGCTTAGGGTCTTTAGCCAAAAATCTACCAAAGGGGGAGTTTGTAGTTGTTTAGGTATTGGCTTGCATTTTTGGTAAAACCCAAGTGTATGTGTGAATGTCATGACTGATGTCATAACATTCTAGTTTAGTTTGTACTGACTCATTAGGTACCTTTGCAGAAAAATATTGTAATTCAAGTACTGATGTTTATAAGTGTGTATCTGAGCATTTTGCAAAATGATCACATTTTGCTAAATCAGTAGATAGGTTTTCTCAGATGTCATAACAGATGTTATGACATCCTGTTCTGAACTAACGGGTTTGCAGGTTGGATAAGTCTGAGTTTTTTCAGGAAAATAACTCAGTCTTTCCTGAACAGAATCCTGCGTTTTCTAAGGGGTAACCTAGCTCAACCCTAACCTGGTTAATAAAGCCCTGTGACCTGGTCTTTAGGTCAAACGGAATTAACCCTAGGTTTTTGTGGAAACCCTAACTGAAGTTGCAGCTGTTATATATTCAACAGAGCTGCTGTTTTTCAAGGTATCCCTTTTTATTGATCAGAAGATCATTTGTAATCTGTATAGGTTTGATTATTGTACTCCAAGCAATTATCATTGTGATAAGTGACTTGGAATAGGTTTCTAATTGTAAGGGTTGTGTAGCACTCAAAGCTTTGAAGCAAGAGTGTTTGAATGTTCCTTGACTAAAGCTGTGAAGCAGAGTCAAGTTAGCTGTGTGCATCACTCAAAGCTGTGAAGCAAGAGTGATTGTGTTGCTTGATTAAAAAGCTGTGAAGCTTAATCAAGTGTTTGTTTTTGAAGAGTGTCTTCATCAATTCTTAAGTCAAATTGGTTTATGTATCACTGCTGTGATTGAGGGGGAGTGAGTAGGATCTCAGGTTTAAGTTGTACTTAGATTGGAATTGCATTGGGTAGGTCTTAAGTGAAGGAGATAAACTGGTTGGTTTATTCCTGAATTAACATCTCTTATAGTGGATTTCCTCCCTGGCTTGGTAGCCCCCAGAGTAGGTGTTGTTGCACACTGAACTGGGTAAACAATTGACTGTGTTCTTTATTGCTTTTGTATTTACTGTCATATAGTAAGTCAGATACGGTGTCATAACATTGAACGTGACATTGAGTATCTGCAGCCAGAATTTCAACAATGATACCATCCATTGGAGTAACAAAAATCTCGACAACAGACTACCTTCCATAATGACAAGGCTTCAATCCATTGGAGTAACAAAGATATTGATAACATACTACCTTCCATAATGATAATGCTACCATCCATTGGAGTAACAAAAATCTCGACAACAGACTTCCTTCCATAATGACAAGGATACCATGCATTGGAATAACAAAAATATCTTCAATAGACTATGTTCCATAATGACAAGGCTACCATTCATTGTAGTAACCAAAATCCCGACAATAGACTACCTTTCATAATGACAAGGCTACAACCAATTAGAGTAAAAAAAATATGAAAAACAGACTACCTTCCATAGTGACAAGGCTACCATCCATTGGAGACCCAGAAATCACAACGACAAACTACCTTCAATAATGACAATGATAGAATCCATCGGAGTAATAAAAATCTCGACAACAAACTACCTTCCATAATAACAAGGCTACAATCCATTGGAGTAACAAAGATATCGAAAACATACTACCTTCCATAATAACAAGGCTACCATTCATTGGAGTAACAAAAATATCAACAACAGACTACCTTCCATAATGACAAAGCTACCATCCCATGGAGTATCAAAAATCTCGAAAACAGTCTGCCTTCAATAATGACAAGGCTACCATCCATTAGAGTAACAAAAATCTTGAGAACAGACAACCATCCATAATGACAATGCTACCATCCATTGGAGTAACAAAAATCTCGACAATAGACTACCTTCCATAATGACAAGGCTACCATCCACTGGAGTAACAAAAATACGAACACCAAACTACCTTCCATAGTGACAAGGCTGCCACCAATAGAAGTGACATAAATCACAACGATAGACTACCTTCTATAATGACAAGGCTAGCATCCATTGGAGTAACATAAATATCTACAATAGACAATGTTCCATAATGACATGGCTACCATCCATTGTAGTAACCAAAATCCAGACAATGGACTACATTTCGTAATGACAAAGATACCATCCATTGGAGTAACAAAAATATGAACAACAAACAAACTTCCAAAGTGACAAGGCTACCATCCATTGGAGTTCCATAAATCTTAACGACATACTACCTTCCATAATGACAAGGCTAGCATCCATCAGAGTAACAAAAATCTCGACAACAGACTACATTTCATAATGACAAGGCTACAATCCATTGGAGTAACAAAGATATCGACAACATACTACCTTCCATAATTACAATGATACCATTCATTGGAGTAACAAAAATATCGACAACAGACTACCTTCCATAATGGCAAGGCTACCATCCATTGGAGTAACAAAAATCTCGAAAACATACTGCCTTCCATAATGACAAGGCTACCATCCATTAGAGTAGCAAAAATCTCGAAAACAAACAACCTTCCATAATGAGAAGGCTACCATCCATTGGAGTAACAAAAATCTCGACAAAAGACTACCTTCTATAATGACAAGGCTACCATCCATTGGAGTAACAAAAATAAGAACAACAAACTACCTTCCATAGTGACAAGGCTACCACCAATTGGAGTGACATAAATCACAACGACATACTACCTTCTATAATGACAAGGCTAGCATCCATTGGAGTAACAAAAATCTCGACAACAGACAACCTTCCAAAATGATAAGGCTACCATCCATTGGAGTAAGAAAAATATCAAAAATAGACTACCTTCTATAATGACAAGGCTACCATCCATTAGAGTAAAAAAAATCTCGACAACAAAAATAGACTACCATCCATAATGAGAAGGCTACCATCCATTGGAGTAACAAAAGTCTCGATAATAGACTACCTTCCATAAAGACAAGGCTACCATCCATTGAAGTAACAAAAATATGAACAACATAATACCTTCCATAATGATAATGCTACCATCCATTGGAGTTACAAAAATCTCGACAACAAACTACCTTCCATAATGACACGGCTACCATGCATTGGAGTAACAAAAATATCTACAATAGACTATGTTCCATAATGACAAGGCTACCATCCATTGTAGTAACCAAAATCCCGACAATGGACTACATTTCATGATGACAAAGCTACCATCCATTGGAGTAACAAAAATATGAACAACAGACTAACTTCCATAGTGACAAGGCTATCATCCATTGGAGTGCCATAAATCACAACGACATACTACCTTCCATAATGACAAGGCTAGCATCCATCGGAGTAACAAAAATCTCGACAACAGACTACCTTTCATAATAACAAGGCTACAATCCATTGGAGTAACAAAGATATCGACAACATACTACCTTCCATAATGAAAAGGCTACCATTCATTGGTTTAACAAAAATATCGACAACAGACTACCTTCCATAATAACAAGGCTACCATCCATTGGAGTAAAAAAAATCTCGACAATAGACTACCTTCCAAAATGATAAGGCTACCATCCATTGGAGTAACAAAAATCTCAAAAATAGACTACCTTCTATAATGACAAGGCTACCATCCATTAGAGTAACAAAATTCGACAACAAACTTGCTTCCATAATGAGAAGGCTACCATGTATTGGAGTAACAAAAATATACTTCAATAGACTATGTTCCATAATGAAAAGGCTACCATCCATTGTAGTAACCAAAATCTCGACAGTAGACTACCTTTCATAATGACAAGGCTAACATCCATTGGAGTAACAAAAATCTCGACAACAAACTACCTTCCATAATGACAAGGCTACTATCCATTGAAGTAACAAAAGTATCGACAACATACTACCTTCCATAATGACAAGGCTACCATCCATTAGAATAACAAAAATATCGACAACAAACTACCTTCCATAATGACAAGGCTACCATCCATAAGAGTAACAAAAACGTTGACAACAGACTATGTTCATTAATGATAAGGCTACAATCCATTGGAGTAACAAAATTCTCGACAACAAACTACTTCCCATAATGACAAGGATACCATCCATTGGAGTAACAAAAATCTCGGCAACAAACTATCTTCCATAATGACAAGGCTACCATCTATTGGAATAACAAAAATCTCGAGAACAGACTACCTTCCATAATGACAAGGCTACAATCCATTGGAGTAACAAAAATATCGACAACAAACTACCTTCCATAATGACAAGGCTACCATCCATTGGAGTAACAAAAATATGAAGAACATACTACCTTCCATAGTGACACGGCTACCATCCATTGGAGTGACTGAAATCACAACGACAAACTACCTTCCATAATGACAAGGCTAGCATCCATTGGAGTAACAAAAATATCGACAACAGACTACCTTCAATAATGACAAGGCTACCATCCATTGGAATAAAAAAATTCTCGAAAACAGACTACCTTCCATAATGACAAGGCTACCATCCATTAGAGTATCAAAAATCTCGACAATAGACAACCTTCCATAATGAGAAGGCTACCATCCATTGGAGTAACAAAAATATCTACAATAGACTACGTTCCATAATGACAAGGCTATCATCCCTTGTAGTAACTGAAATATCGACAACAGACTACCTTCCATAATGACAAGGCTACCATCCATTAGAGTATCAAAAATCACGACAACAGACAACCTTCCATAATGAGAAGGCTACCATCCATTGGGGTAACAAAAATCTCGACAATAGACTACCTTCCATAATGACAAGGCTACCATCCATTGCAGTAACAAAAATATGAACAACAGACTACCTTCCATAGTGACAAGGCTACCATGCATTGGAGTAACAAAAATATCTACAATAAACTGCGTTCCATAATGACAAGGCTACCATTCATTGGAGTAACAAAAATCTCGACAATAGACTACCTTCCATAATGACAAGGCTACCATCCATTGGAGTAACAAAAATATGAACAACAAACTACCTTCCATAGTGACAAGGCTACCATGCATTTGAGTAACAAGAATATATACAATAGACTACATTCCATAATGACAAGGCTACCATCCATTGAAGTAACCGAAATATCGACAACAGTCTACCTTCCATAATGACAAGGCTACCATCCATTGTAGTAACAAAAAACTCGACAACAGACAACATTCCATAATGACAAGGCTACCATCCATTAGAGTAACAAAAGTCTCGACAATAGACAACCTTCCATAATGACAAGGATACCATCAATTGGAGTAACAAATATCTCGATAATAGACTACCTTCCATAATGACAAGCCTACCATCCATAGGAGTAACAAAAATCTCGACAATAGTCTAGCTTCCATTATGACAAGGATACCTTCCATTGGAGTAACAAAAATATGAACAAAAGACTACCTTCCATAGTGACAAGGCTACCATCCATTGGAGTGACAGAAATAACAACGACATACCACCTTCCATAATGACAAGGCTAGCATCCATTGGAGTAACAAAAATCACAACGACAAAGCACCTTCCATAATGACAAGGCTAGCATCCATTGGACTAACAAAAATCTCGACAACAAACTACCTTCCATAATGACAAGGCTACCATCCATTGAAGTAACATAAATCTCGACGACAGACTACCTTTCACAATGACAAGGCTACAATCCATTGGAGTAACATAAATCTCAACGACAGACTACCTTCCTTAATGAAAAGGCTACCATCCATTGGAGTAACAAAAATATCGACAACAAACTACCTTCCATAATTACAAGGCTACCATCCATTGGAGTAACAAAAACGTCGACAACAGACTATGTACCATAATGACAAGGCTACAATCCATTGGAGTAACAAAATTCTCGACAACAGACTACCTTCCATAATGACAAGTCAACCATCTATTGGAATAACAAAAATATCGAGAACAGACTACCTTCCATAATGACAAGGCTACAATCCATAGGAGTAACAAAAATATCGACAACAAACTACCTTGCATAATGACAAGGCTACCATCCATTGGAGTAACAAAAATATAAAGAATATACTACCTTCCATAGTGACAAGGCTACCATCCATTGGAGTGACTGAAATCACAACGAGAGACTACCTTCCATAATGACAAGGCTACCATCCATTGGAGTAACAAAAATATCGACAACAGACTACCTTCCATAATGACAAGGCTACCATTCATTCGAATAACAAAATTCTCGAAAACAGACTACCTTCCATGATGACAAGGCTAACATCCATTAGAGTATCAAAAATCTCAACAACAGACAACCTTGCATAATGAGAAGGCTACCATCCATTGGAGTAACAAAAATCTCGACAATAGACTACCTTCCATAATGACAAGGCTACCATCCATTGCAGTAACAAAAATATGAACAACAGACTACCTTCCATAGTGACAAGGCTACCATGCATTGGAGTAACAAAAATATCTATAATAGACTACATTCCATAATGACAAGGCTACCATCCATTAAAGTAACCGAAATATCGACAACAGACTACCTTCCATAATGACAAGGCTACCATCCATTGTAGTAACAAAAAACTCGACAACAGACAACATTCCATAATGACAAGGCTACCATCCATTAGAGTAACAAAAGTCTCATAAATAGACAACCTTCCATAATGACAAGGATACCATCAATTGGAGTAACAAATATCTCGACAATAGACTACCTTCCATAATGACAAGCCTACCATCCATAGGAGTAACAAAAATCTCGACAATAGACTACCTTCCATAATGACAAGGTTAACTTCCATTGGAGTAACAAAAATATGAACAACAGACTACCTTCCATAGTGACAAGGCTACCATCCATTGGAGTGACAGAAATCACAACGACAGAGCACCTTCCATAATGACAAGGCTAGCATCCATTGGACTAACAAAAATCTCGACAACAAACTACCTTCCATAATGACAAGGCTACCTTCCATTGAAGTAACATAAATCTCGACGACAGAATACCTTTCATAATGACAAGGCTACAATCCATTGGAGTAACAAAAATATCGACAACATACTACCTTCCATAATCACAAGGCTACCATCCATTGGAATTACAAAAATCTCGACAACAAACTACCTTCCATAATTACAAGGCTACCATCCATTGGAGTAACAAAAACGTCGACAACAGACTATGTTCCATAATGACAAGGCTACAATCCATTGGAGTAACAAAATTCTCGACAACAGACTACCTTTCAAAATGACAAGTCAACCATCTATTGGAATAACAAAAATATCGAGAACAGACTACCTTCCATAATGACAAGGCTACAATCCATAGGAGTAACAAAAATGTCGACAACAAACTACCTTGCATAATGACAAGGCTACCATCCATTGGAGTAACAAAAATATAAAGAACATACTACCTTCCATAGTGACAAGGCTACCATCCATTGGAGTGACTGAAATCACAACGAGAGACTACCTTCCATAATGACAAGGCTACCATCCATTGGAGTAACAAAAATATCGACAATAGACTACCTTCCATAATGACAACGCTGCCATACATTGGAATAATAAAAATCTCGAAAACAGACTACCTTCAATAATGACAGGGCTACCATCGATTAGAGTATCAAAAATCTTGACAACAGACAACCTTCCATAATGAGAAGGCTACCATCCATTGGAGTAACAAAAATATCGACAATAGACTACCTTCCATAATGACAAGGCTACCATCCATTGGAGTAACAAAAATATGAACAACAGACTACCTTCAATAGTGACAACGCTATCCATGCATGGGAGTAACAAAAATATCTACAATAGACTAGGTTCCATTATGATAAGGCTACCATCCATTGGAGTAACAAAAAACTCGACAATAGACTATGTTCCATAATGACAAGGCTACCATCCATTGGAGTAACAAAAATATGAACAACAGACTACCTTCCATAGTGACAAGGCTACCATGCATTGGAGTAACAAAAATATCTACAATAAACTACATTTCATAATGACAAGGCTACCATCCCTTGTAGTAAATGAAATATCGACAACAAACTACCTTCCATAATGAAAAGGCTACAATCCATTGGAGTAACAAAAATATCGACAACAAACTACCTTCCATAATGACAAGGCTAGCATCCATCGGAGTAACAAAAATATGAAAAACATACTACCTTCCATAGTGTCAAGGCTACCATCCATTGGAGTGACTGAAGTCACAATGACTGACTACCTTCCATAATGACAAGGCTACCATCCATTGGAGTAACAAAAATATCGACAACAGACTACCTTCCATAATGACAAGGCTACCATCCATTGGAATAACAAAATTCTCGAAAACAGACTACCTTCCATAATGACAAGGCTACCATCCATTAGAGTATCAAAAATCTCGACAACAGACAACCTTCCATAATAAGAAGCCTACCATCCATTGGAGTAACAAAAATATCTACAATAGACTATGTTCCATAATGAGAAGGCTACCATCCCTTGTAGTAACTGAAATATCGACAACAAACTACCTTCCATAATGACAAGGCTACAATCCATTGGAGTAACAAAAATATCGACAACAAACTACCTTCCATAATGACAAGGCTACCATCCATTGGAGTAACAAAAATATGAAGAACATACTACCTTCCATAGTGACAAGGCTACCATCCATTGGAGTGACTGAAATCACAACGACAAACTACCTTCCATAATGACAAGGGTACCATCCATTGGAGTAACAAAAATATCGATAACAAACTACCCTCCATAATGACAAGGCTACCATCCATTCGAATAACAAAATTCTCGAAAACAGACTACCTTCCACAATGACAAGACTACCATCCATTAGAGTATCAAAAATCTCGACAACATACAACCTTCCATAATGAGAAGGCTACCATCCATTGGAGTAACAAAAATATCTACAATAGACTACGTTCCATAATGACAAGGCTACCATCCCTTGTAGTAACTGAAATGTCGACAACAGACTACCTTCCATAATGACAAGGCTACCATCCATTGGAGTAACAAAAATATCGACAACAAACTACCTTCCATAATGACAAGGCTACCATCCGTTGGAGTAACAAAAATATGAAGAACATACTACCTTCCATAGTGACAAGGCTACCATCCATTGGAGTGACTGAAATCACCACGACGGACTACCTTCCATAATGACAAGGCTACCATCCATTCGAATAACAAAATTCTCGAAAACAGACTACCTTCCATAATGACAAGGCTACCATCCATTAGAGTATCAAAAATCTCGACAACAGACAACCTTCCATAATGAGAAGGCTACCATCCATTCGAATAACAAAAATCTCGACAATAGACTACCTTCCATAATGACAAGGCTACCATCCATTGCAGTACCAAAAATATGAACAACACACTACCTTCCATAGTGACAAGGCTATCATGCATTGGAGTAACAAAAATATCTACAATAGATTGCGTTCCATAATGACAAGGCTACCATCCTTTGGAGTAACAAAAATCTCGTCAATAGACTACCTTCCATAATGACAAGGCTACCATCCATTGGAGTAACAAAAATATGAACAACAAACTACCTTCCATAGTGACAAAGCTACCATGCATTGGAGTAACAAAAATATCTACAATAGACTAAATTCCATAATGACAAGGCTACCATCCATTGAAGTAACTGAAATATCAACAACAGACTACCTTCCATAATGACAAAGCTACCGTCCATTGTAGTATCAAAAAACTCGAC
Source organism: Vicia faba (assembly GCA_948472305.1). NCBI lineage: Eukaryota > Viridiplantae > Streptophyta > Magnoliopsida > Fabales > Fabaceae > Vicia > Vicia faba. Next base: position 556,600,314 of record OX451739.1, on the reverse strand, counting down.
AACAGACTACATTCCATAATGACAAGGCTACCATCCATTAGAGTAACAAAAATCTCGACAATAGACAACCTTCCATAATGACAAGGATACCATACGTTGGAGTAATAAATATCTTGACAATAGACTACCTACCATAATGACAAGGCTACCATCCATAGGAGTGACAAAAATCTCGACAATAGACTACCTTCCATAATGACAAGGCTACCTTCCATTGGAGTAACAAAAATATGAACAACAGACTACCTTTCATAGTAACAAGGCTACCATCCATTGGAGTGACAGAAATCACAACAACATACCACCTTCCATAATGACAAGGCTAGCATCCATTGGAGTAACAAAAATTTCGACAACAAACTACCTTCCATAATGACAAGGCTACCATCCATTGAAGTAACATAAATCTCGACGACACACTACCTTCCACAATGACAAGGCCACAATCCATTGGAGTAACAAAAATATCGACAACATACTACCTTCCATAATGACAAGGCTACCATCCATTGGAATAACAAAAATCTCGACAACAAACTACCTTCCGTAATGACAAGGCTACCATCCATTGGAGTAACAAAAAGGTCGACAACAGACTATGTTCCATAATGACAAGGTTACAATCCATTGGAGTAACAAAATTCTCTACAACAGACTACCTTCCATAATGATAAGTCTACCATCTATTGGAATAACAAAAATGTCGAGAACAGACTACCTTCCATAATGACAAGGCTACAATCCATTGGACTAACAAAAATATCGACAACAAACTACCTTCCATAGTGACAAGGCTACCATCCATTATAGTGACTGAAATCACAACGACAAACTACCTTCCATAATGACAAGGCTATCATCCATTGGAGTAACAAAAATAATCGACAATCGACTACCTTCAATAATGACAAGGCTACCATCCATTGGAATAATAAAAATCTCGAAAACAGACTACCTTCAATAATGACAAGGCTACCATCCATTAGAGTATCAAAAATCTCGACAACAGACAACCTTCCATAATGAGAAGGCTACAATCCATTGGAGTAACAAAAATATGAACAACAGACTACCTTCAATAGTGACAAGGCTACCATGCATTGGAGTAACAAAACTATCTACAATAGACTAGGTTCCATTATGATAAGGCTACCATCCATTGGAGTAATAAAAATCTCGACAATAGACTACGTTCCATAATGACAAGGCTACCATCCATTGGAGTAACATAAATATGAAAAACAGACTACATTCCATAGTGACAAGGCTACCATGCATTGGAGTAACAAAAATATCTACAATAGACTAAATTCCATAATGACAAGGCTACCATCCATTGAAGTAAACGAAATATCAACAACAGACTACCTTCCATAATGACAAAGCTACCGTCCATTATAGTATCAAAAAACTCGAAAACAGACTACATTCCATAATGACAAGGCTACCATCCATTAGAGTAACAAAAATCTCGACAATAGACAACCTTCCATAATGACAAGGATACCATCCATTGGAGTAACAAATATCTTGACAATAGACTACCTACCATAATGACAAGGCTACCATCCATAGGAGTAACAAAAATCTCGACAATAGACTACCTTCCATAATGACAAGGCTACCTTCCATTGGAGTAACAAAAATATGAACAACAGACTACCTTTCATAGTGACAAGGCTACCATCCATTGGAGTGACAGAAATCACACCGACATACCACCTTCCATAATGACAAGGCTAGCATCCATTGGAGTAACAAAAATTTCGACAACAAACTACCTTCCATAATGACAAGGCTACCATCCATTGAAGTAACATAAATCTAGACGACACACTACCTTCCACAATGACAAGGCTACAATCCATTGGAGTAACAAAAATATCGACAACATACTACCTTCCATAATGACAAGGCTACCATCCATTAGAGTAACAAAAATCTCGACAATAGACAACCTTCCATAATGACAAGGATACCATACGTTGGAGTAATAAATATCTTGACAATAGACTACCTACCATAATGACAAGGCTACCATCCATAGGAGTGACAAAAATCTCGACAATAGACTACCTTCCATAATGACAAGGCTACCTTCCATTGGAGTAACAAAAATATGAACAACAGACTACCTTTCATAGTAACAAGGCTACCATCCATTGGAGTGACAGAAATCACAACAACATACCACCTTCCATAATGACAAGGCTAGCATCCATTGGAGTAACAAAAATTTCGACAACAAACTACCTTCCATAATGACAAGGCTACCATCCATTGAAGTAACATAAATCTCGACGACACACTACCTTCCACAATGACAAGGCTACAATCCATTGGAGTAACAAAAATATCGACAACATACTACCTTCCATAATGACAAGGCTACCATCCATTGGAATAACAAAAATCTCGACAACAAACTACCTTCCGTAATGACAAGGCTACCATCCATTGGAGTAATAAAAAGGTCGACAACAGACTATGTTCCATAATGACAAGGTTACAATCCATGGGAGTAACAAAATTCTCTACAACAGACTACCTTCCATAATGATAAGTCTACCATCTATTGGAATAACAAAAATGTCGAGAACAGACTACCTTCCATAATGACAAGGCTACAATCCATTGGACTAACAAAAATATCGACAACAAACTACCTTCCATAATGACAAGGCTACCATCCATTGGAGTAACAAAAATATAAAGAACATACTACCTTCCATAGTGACAAGGCTACCATCCATTATAGTGACTGAAATCACAACGACAAACTACCTTCCATAATGACAAGGCTACCATCCATTGGAGTAACAAAAATAATCGACAATCGACTACCTTCAATAATGACAAGGCTACCATCCATTAGAATAATAAAAATCTCGAAAACAGACTACCTTCAATAATGACAAGGCTACCATCCATTAGAGTATCAAAAATCTCGACAACAGACAACCTTCCATAATGAGAAGGCTACAATCCATTGGAGTAACAAAAATATGAACAACAGACTACCTTCAATAGTGACAAGGCTACCATGCATTGGAGTAACAAAAATATCTACAATAGACTAGGTTCCATTATGATAAGGCTACCATCCATTGGAGTAATAAAAATCTCGACAATAGACTACGTTCCATAATGACAAGGCTACCATCCATTGGAGTAACATAAATATGAAAAACAGACTACATTCCATAGTGACAAGGCTACCATGCATTGGAGTAACAAAAATATCTACAATAGACTAAATTCCATAATGACAAGGCTACCATCCATTGAAGTAAACGAAATATCAACAACAGACTACCTTCCATAATGACAAAGCTACCGTCCATTATAGTATCAAAAAACTCGACAACAGACTACATTCCATAATGACAAGGCTACCATCCATTAGAGTAACAAAAATCTCGACAATAGACAACCTTCCATAATGACAAGGATACCATCCATTGGAGTAACAAATATCTTGACAATAGACTACCTACCATAATGACAAGGCTACCATCCATAGGAGTAACAAAAATCTCGACAATAGACTACCTTCCATAATGACAAGGCTACCTTCCATTGGAGTAACAAAAATATGAACAACAGACTACCTTTCATAGTGACAAGGCTACCATCCATTGGAGTGACAGAAATCACACCGACATACCACCTTCCATAATGACAAGGCTAGCATCCATTGGAGTAACAAAAATTTCGACAACAAACTACCTTCCATAATGACAAGGCTACCATCCATTGAAGTAACATAAATCTCGACGACACACTACCTTCCATAATGACAAGGCTACAATCCATTGGAGTAACAAAAATATCGACAACATACTACCTTCCATAATGACAAGGCTACCATCCATTGGAATAACAAAAATCTCGACAACAAACTACCTTCCGTAATGACAAGGCTAACATCCATTGGAGTAACAAAAACGTCGACAACAGACTATGTTCCATAATTACAAGGTTACAATCCATTGGAGTAACAAAATTCTCTACAACAGACTACCTTCCATAATGATAAGTCTACCATCGATTGGAATAACAAAAATGTCGAGAACAGACTACATTCCATAATGACAAGGCTACCATCCATTAGAGTAACAAAAATCTCGACAATAGACAACCTTCCATAATGACAAGGATACCATACGTTGGAGTAATAAATATCTTGACAATAGACTACCTACCATAATGACAAGGCTACCATCCATAGGAGTGACAGAAATCTCGACAATAGACTACCTTCCATAATGACAAGGCTACCTTCCATTGGAGTAACAAAAATATGAACAACAGACTACCTTTTATAGTAACAAGGCTACCATCCATTGGAGTGACAGAAATCACAACGACATACCACCTTCCATAATGACAAGGCTAGCATCCATTGGAGTAACAAAAATTTCGACAACAAACTACCTTCCATAATGACAAGGCTACCATCAATTGAAGTAACATAAATCTCGACGACACACTACCTTCCACAATGACAAGGCTACAATCCATTGGAGTAACAAAAATATCGACAACATACTACCTTCCATAATGACAAGGCTACCATCCATTGGAATAACAAAAATCTCGACAACAAACTACCTTCCGTAATGGCAAGGCTACCATCCATTGGAGTAACAAAAAGGTCGACAACAGACTATGTTCCATAATGACAAGGTTACAAGCCATTGGAGTAACAAAATTCTCTACAACAGACTACCTTCCATAATGATAAGTCTACCATCTATTGGAATAACAAAAATGTCGAGAACAGACTACCTTCCATAATGACAAGGCTACAATCCATTGGACTAACAAAAATATCGACAACAAACTACCTTCCATAATGACAAGGCTACCATCCATTGGAGTAACAAAAATATAAAGAACATACTACCTTCCATAGTGACAAGGCTACCATCCATTATAGTGACTGAAATCACAACGACAAACTACCTTCCATAATGACAAGGCTACCATCCATTGGAGTAACAAAAAATATCGACAATCGACTACCTTCAATAATGACAAGCCTACCATCCATTGGAATAATAAAAATCTCGAAAACAGACTACCTTGAATAATGACAAGGCTACCATCCATTAGAGTATCAAAAATCTCGACAACAGACAACCTTCCATAATGAGAAGGCTACAATCCATTGGAGTAACAAAAATATGAACAACAGACTACCTTCAATAGTGACAAGGCTACCATGCATTGGAGTAACAAAAATATCTACAATAGACTAGGTTCCATTATGATAAGGCTACCATCCATTGGAGTAATAAAAATCTCGACAATAGATTACGTTCCATAATGACAAGGCTACCATCCATTCGAGTAACATAAATATGAAAAACAGACTACATTCCATAGTGACAAGGCTACCATGCATTGGAGTAACAAAAATATCTACAATAGACTAAATTCCATAATGACAAGGCTACCATCCATTGAAGTAACCGAAATATCAACAACATACTACCTTCCATAATGACAAAGCTACCGTCCATTGTAGTATCAAAAAACTCGACAACAGACTACATTCCATTATGACAAGGCTACCATCCATTAGAGTAACAAAAATCTCGACAATAGACAACCTTCCATAATGACAAGGATACAATCCATTGGAGTAACAAATATCTTGACAATAGACTACCTACCATAATGACAAGGCTACCATCCATAGGAGTAACAAAAATATCGACAATAGACTACCTTCCATAATGACAAGGCTACCTTCCATTGGAGTAACAAAAATATGAACAACAGACTACCTTTCATAGTGACAAGGCTACCATCCATTGGAGTGACAGAAATCACACCGACATTCCACCTTCCATAATGACAAGGCTAGCATCCATTGGAGTAACAAAAATTTCGACAACAAACTACCTTCCATAATGACAAGGCTACCATCCATTGAAGTAACATAAATCTCGACGACACACTACCTTCCACAATGACAAGGCTACAATCCATTGGAGTAACAAAAATATCGACAACATACTACCTTCCATAATGACAAGGCTACCATCCATTGGAATAACAAAAATCTCGACAACAAACTACCTTCCGTAATGACAAGGCTACCATCCATTGGAGTAACAAAAAGGTCGACAACAGACTATGTTCCATAATGACAAGGTTACAATCCATTGGAGTCACAAAATTCTCTACAACAGACTACCTTCCATAATGATAAGTCTACCATCTATTGGAATAACAAAAATGTCGAGAACAGACTACCTTCCATTATGACAAGGCTACAATCCATAGGACTAACAAAAATATCGACAACAAACTACCTTTCATTATGACAAGGCTACCATCCATTGGAGTAACAAAAATATAAAGAACATACTAACTTCCATAGAGACAAGGCTACCATCCATTATAGTGACTGAAATCACAACGACAAACTACCTTCCATAATGACAAGGCTACCATCCATTGGAGTAACAAAAAATATCGACAATCGACTACCTTCAATAATGACAAGGCTACCATCCATTGGAATAATAAAAATCTCGAAAACATACTACCTTCAATAATGACAAGGCTACCATCCATTAGAGTATCAAAAATCTCGACAACAGACAACCTTCCATAATGAGAAGGCTACCATCCATTGGAGTAACAAAAATATGAAAAATAGACTACCTTCAATAGTGACAAGGCTACCATGCATTGGAGTAACAAAAATATCTACAATAGACTAGGTTCCATTATGATAAGGTTACCATCCATTGGAGTAATAAAAATCTCGACAATAGACTACGTTCCATAATGACAAGGCTACCATCCATTGGAGTAACATAAATATGAAAAACAAACTACATTCCATAGTGACAAGGCTACCATGCATTGGAGTAACAAAAATATCTACAATAGACTACGTTCCATAATGACAAGGCTACCATCCCTTATAGTAACTGAAATATCGACAACAGACTACCTTCCATAATGAAAAGGCAACCATCCATTATAGTAACAAAAATCTCGACAACAGACTACCTTCCATAATGACAAGGCTACCATCCATTAGAGTACCAAAAATCTCGACCATAGACAACCTTCCATAATGACAAGGCTACAATCCATTGCTGTAACAAATATCTCGACAAATAGACTACCTTCCATAATGACAGGGCTACCATCCATTAGAGTAACAAAAATATCGACAATAGACTACCTTCCATAATGACAATGCTACCTTCCATTGGAGTAACAAAAATATTAACAACAAACTACCTTCCATAGTGACAAGGCTACCATCCATTGGAGTGACATAAATGACAACGTCATACCACCTTCCATAATGACAAGGCTAGCATCCATTGGAGTAACAAAAATCTCGACAACAAACTACATTCCATAATGACAAGGCTACCATCCATTGAAGTAACAAAAATCTCGACGACAGACTACCTTCCATAATGACAAGGCTATAATCCATTGGAGTAACAAAAATATCGACAACAAACTACCTTCCATAATGACAAGGCTACCATCCATTGGAGTAACAAAAATCTCAGCAACAGACTACCTTCCATAATGACAAGGCTACCATCTATTGGAATAACCAAAATCTTGAGAACAGACTACCTTCCATAATGACAAGGCTACCATCCATTGGAGTAACAAAAATATGAAGAACATACTACCTTCCATAGTGACAAGGCTACCATCCATTGGATTGAGTGAAATCACAACGACAGACTACCTTCCATAATGAGAAGGCTACCATCCATTGGAGTAACAAAAATATAGACAACAGACTATCATCCATAATGACAAGGCTACCATCCATTCGAATAACAAAATTCTCGAAAACAAACTACCTTCCATAATGACAAGTCTACCATCCATTAGAGTATCAAAAATCTCGACAACAGACAACCTTCCATAATGAGAAGGCTACCATCCATTGGAGTAACAAAAATATCTACAATAGACTACGTTCCATAATGACAAGGCTACCATCCCTTGTAGTAACTAAAATATCGACAACAGACTACCTTCCATAATGACAAGGCTACAATCCATTTGAGTAACAAAAATATCGACAACAAATTACCTTCCACAATGACAAGGCTACCATCCATTGGAGTAACAAAAATATGAAGAACATACTACCTTCCATAGTGACAAGGCTACCATCCATTGGAGTAACTGAAATCACAACGACAGACTACCTTCCATAATGACAAGGCTACCATCCATTGGAGTAACAAAAATATCGACAACAGACTACCTTCCATAATGACAAGGCTACCATCCATTCGAATAACAAAATTCTCGAACACAGACTACCTTCCATAATGAGAAGGCTACCATCCATTGGAGTATCAAAAATCTCGACAACAGACAACCTTCCATAATGAGAAGGCTACCATCCATTGGAGTAACAAAAATCTCGACAATAGACTACCTTCCATAATGACAAGGCTACCATCCATTGCAGTAACAAAAATATGAACAACATACTACCTTCCATAGTGACAATGCTACCATGTATTGGAGTAACAAAAATATCTACAATAGACTGCGTTCCATAATGACAAGACTACCATCCTTTGGAGTAAAAAAAATCTCGACAATAGACTACCTTCCATAATGACAAGGCTACCATGCATTGGAGTAACAAAAATATGAACAACAGACTACCTTCCATAGTGACAAGGCTACCATGCATTGGAGTAACAAAAATATCTACAATAGACTAAATTCCATAATGACAAGGCTACCATCCATTGAAGTAACCGAAATATCAACAAAAGACTACCTTCCATAATGACAAGGCTACCGTCCATTGTAGGATCAAAAAACTCGACAACAGACTACATTCCATAATGACAAGGCTACCATCCATTAGAGTAACAAAAATATCGACAATAGACAACCTTCCATAATGACAAGGATACCATCCATTGGAGTAACAAATATCTTGACAATAGACTACCTACCATAATGACAAGGCTACCATCCATAGGAGTAACAAAAATCTCGACAATAGACTACCTTCCATAATGACAAGGCTACCTTCAATTGGAGTAACAAAAATATGAACAACAGACTACCTTTCATAGTGACAAGGCTAGCATCCATTGGAGTGACAAAAATCTCGACAACAAACTACCTTCCATAATGGCAAGGCTACCATCCATTGAAGTAACATAAATCTCGACGACACACTACCTTCCACAATGACAAGGCTACAATCCATTGGAGTAACAAAAATATCGACAACATACTACCTTCCATAATGACAAGGCTACCATCCATTGGAATAACAAAAATCTCGACAACAAACTACCTTCCGTAATGACAAGGCTACCATCCATTGGAGTAACAAAAACGTCGACAACAGACTATGTTCCATAATTACAAGGTTACAATCCATTGGAGTAATAAAATTCTCTACAACAGACTACCTTCCATAATGATAAGTCTACCATCTATTGGAATAACAAAAATGTCGAGAACAGACTACCTTCCATAACGACAAGGCTACAATCCATAGGACTAACAAAAATATCGACAACAAACTACCTTCCATAATGACAAGGCTACCATCCATTGGAGTAACAAAAATATAAAGAACATACTACCTTCCATAGTGACAAGGCTACCATCCATTATAGTGACTGAAATCACAACGACAAACTACCTTCCATAATGACAAGGCTACCATCCATTGGAGTAACAAAAAATATCGACAATCGACTACCTTCAATAATGACAAGGCTACCATCCATTGGAAAAATAAAAATCTCGAAAACAGACTACCTTCAATAATGACAAGGCTACCATCCATTAGAGTATCAAAAATCTCGACAACAGACAACCATCCATAATGAGAAGGCTACCATCCATTGGAGTAACAAAAATATGAACAATAGACTACCTTCAATAGTGACAAGGCTACCATGCATTGGAGTAACAAAAATATCTACAATAGACTAGGTTCCATTAAGATAAGGTTACCATCCATTGGAGTAATAAAAATCTCGACAATAGACTACATTCCATAATGACAAGGCTACCATCCATTGGAGTAACATAAATATGAAAAACAGACTACATTCCATAGTGACAAGGCTACCATGCATTGGAGTAACAAAAATATCTACAATAGACTACGTTCCATAATGACAAGGCTACCATCCCTTATAGTAACTGAAATATCGACAACAGACTACCTTCCATAATGAAAAGGCAACCATCCATTATAGTAACAAAAATCTCGACAACAGACTACCTTCCATAATGACAAGGCTACCATCCATTAGAGTACCAAAAATCTCGACCATAGACAACCTTCCATAATGACAAGGCTACAATCCATTGGTGTAACAAATATCTCGACAAATAGACCACCTTCCATAATGACAGGGCTACCATCCATTAGAGTAACAAAAATATCGACAATAGACTACCTTGCATAATGACAAGGCTACCTTCCATTGGAGTAACAAAAATATTAACAACAAACTACCTTCCATAGTGACAAGGCTACCATCCATTGGAGTGACAGAAATGACAACGTCATACCACCTTCCATAATGACAAGGCTAGCATCCATTGGAGTAACAAAAATCTCGACAACAAACTACATTCCATAATGATAAGGCTACCATCCATTGAAGTAACAAAAATCTCGACGACAGACTACCTTCCATAATGACAAGGCTACAATCCATTGGAGTAACAAAAATATCGACAACAAACTACCTTCCATAATGACAAGGCTACCATCCATTGGAGTAACAAAAATCTCAGCAACAGACTACCTTCCATAATGACAAGGCTACCATCTATTGGAATAACCAAAATCTTGAGAACAGACTACCTTCCATAATGACAAGGCTACCATCCATTGGAGTAACAAAAATATGAAGAACATACTACCTTCCATAGTGACAAGGCTACCATCCATTGGATTGACTGAAATCACAACGATAGACTACCTTCCATAATGAGAAGGCTACCATCCATTGGAGTAACAAAAATATCGACAACAGACTACCATCCATAATGACAAGGCTACCATCCATTCGAATAACAAAATTCTCGAAAACAGACTACCTTCCATAATGACAAGTCTACCATCCATTAGAGTATCAAAAATCTCGACAACAGACAACCTTCCATAATGAGAAGGCTACCATCCATTGGAGTAACAAAAATATCTACAATAGACTACGTTCCATAATGACAAGGCTACCATCCCTTGTAGTAACTAAAATATCGACAACAGACTACCTTCCATAATGACAAGGCTACAATCCATTTGAGTAACAAAAATATCGACAACAAATTACCTTCCACAATGACAAGGCTACCATCCATTGGAGTAACAAAAATATGAAGAACATACTACCTTCCATAGTGACAAGGCTACCATCCATTGGAGTGACTGAAATCACAATGACAGACTACCTTCCATAATGACAAGGCTACCATCCATTGGAGTAACAAAAATATCGACAACAGACTACCTTCCATAATGACAAGGCTACCATCCATTCGAATAACAAAATTCTCGAACACAGACTACCTTCCATAATGACAAGGCTACCATCCATTGGAGTATCAAAAATCTCGACAACAGACAACCTTCCATAATGAGAAGGCTACCATCCATTGGAGTAACAAAAATCTCGACAATAGACTACCTTCCATAATGACAAGGCTACCATCCATTGTAGTAACAAAAATATGAACAACATACTACCTTCCATAGTGACAATGCTACCATGTATTGGAGTAACAAAAATATCTACAATAGACTGCGTTCCATAATGACAAGACTACCATCCTTTGGAGTAAAAAAAATCTCGACAATAGACTACCTTCCATAATTACAAGGCTACCATCCATTGGAGTAACAAAAATATGAACAACAGACTACCTTCCATAGTGACAAGGCTACCATGCATTGGAGTAACAAAAATATCTACAATAGACTAAATTCCATAATGACAAGGCTACAATCCATTGAAGTAACCAAAATATCAACAACAGACTACCTTCCATAATGACAAGGCTACCGTCCATTGTAGGATCAAAAAACTCGACAACAGACTACATTCCATAATGACAAGGCTACCATCCATTAGAGTAACAAAAATATCGACAATAGACAACCTTCCATAATGACAAGGATACCATCCATTGGAGTAACAAATATCTTGACAATAGACTACCTACCATAATGACAAGGCTACCATCCATAGGAGTAACAAAAATCTCGACAATAGACTACCTTCCATAATGACAAGGCTACCTTCAATTGGAGTAACAAAAATATGAACAACAGACTACCTTTCATAGTGACAAGGCTAGCATCCATTGGAGTGACAAAAATCTCGACAACAAACTACCTTCCATAATGGCAAGGCTACCATCCATTGAAGTAACATAAATCTCGACGACACACTACCTTCCATAATGACAAGGCTACAATCCATTGGAGTAACAAAAATATCGACAACATAATGACAAGGCTACCATCCATTGGAATAACTAAAATCTCGACAACAAACTACCTTCGGTAATGGCAAGGCTACCATCCATTGGAGTAACAAAAACGTCGACAACAAACTATGTTCCATAATGACAAGGCTACAATCCATTGGAGTAACAAAATTCTCGACAACAGACTACCTTCAATAATGATAAGTCTACCATCTGTTAGAATAACAAAAATATCGAGAACAGACTACCTTCCAAAATGACAAGGCTACAATCCATTGGAGTAACAAAAATATCGACAACAAACTACCTTCCATAATGACAAGGCTACCATCCATTGGAGTAACAAAAATATAAAGAACATACTACCTTCCATAGTGACAAGGCTACTATCCATTGGAGTAACAAAAATATGAACAACAGACTACCTTCCATAGTGACAAGGCTACCATGCATTGGAGTAACAAAAATATCTACAATAGACTAAATTCCATAATGACAAGGCTACCATCCATTGAAGTAACCGAAATATCAACAACAGACTACCTTCCAAATGACAAGGCTACCGTCCATTGTAGGATCAAAAAACTCGACAACAGACTACATTCCATAATGACAAGGCTACCATCCATTAGAGTAACAAAAATCTAGACAATAGACAACCTTCCATAATGACAAGGATACCATCCATTGGAGTAATAAATATCTTGACAATAGACTACCTACCATAATGACAAGGCTACCATCCATAGGAGTAACAAAAATCTCGACAATAGACTACCTTCCATAATGACAAGGCTACCTTCAATTGGAGTAACAAAAATATGAACAACAGACTACCTTTCATAGTGACAAGGCTACCATCCATTGGAGTGACAAAAATCTCGACAACAAACTACCTTCCATAATGACAAGGCTACCATCCATTGAAGTAACATAAATCTCGACGACACACTTCCTTCCATAATGACAAGGCTACAATCCATTGGAGTAACAAAAATATCAACAACATAATGACAAGGCTACCATCCATTGGAATAACTAAAATCTCGACAACAAACTACCTTCGATAATGGCAAGGCTACCATCCATTGGAGTAACAAAAATGTCGACAACAAACTATGTTCCATAATGACAAGGCTACAATCCATTGGAGTAACAAAATTCTCGACAACAGACTACCTTCTATAATGATAAGTCTACCATCTATTAGAATAACAAAAATATCGAGAACAGACTACCTTCCAAAATGACAAGGCTACAATCCATTGGAGTAACAAAAATATCGACAACAAACTACCTTCCATAATGACAAGGCTACCATCCATTGGAGTAACAAAAATATAAAGAACATACTACCTTCCATAGTGACAAGGCTACCATCCATTGGAGTGACTGAAATCACAACGACAGACTACCTTCCATAATGACAAGGCTACCATCCATTGGAGTAACAAAAATATCGACAATAGACTACCTTCCACAATGACAAGGCTACCATCCATTGGAATAATAAAAATCTCGAAAACGGACTAACTCCAATAATGACAAGGCTACCATCCATTGGAGTAACATAAATACGAACAACAAACTACATTCCATAGTGACAAGGCTACCATGCATTGGAGTAACAAAAATATCTATAATAGACTATGTTTCATAATGACAAGGCTACCATCCCTTGTAGTAACTGAAATATCGACAACAGACTACCTTCCATAATGATTAGGCTACTATCCATTGTAGTAACAAAAATCTCGACAACAAACTACCTTCCATAATGACAAGGCTACCATCCATTAGAGTACCAAAAATCTCGACCATAGACAACCTTCCATAATGACAAGGCTACCTTCCATTGGTGTAACAAATATCTTGACAAATAGACTACCTTCCATAATGACAAGGCTACCATCCATTAGATTAGCAAAAATATCGACAATAGACTACCTTCCATAATGACAAGGCTACCTTCCATTGGAGTAACAAAAAGATTAACAACAGACTACCTTCCATAGTGACAAGGCTACAATCCATTGGAGTGACATAAATGACAACGACATACCACCTTCCATAATGACAAGGCTAGCATCCATTGGAGTAACAAAAATCTCGACAACAAACTACATTCCATAATGAGAAGTCTACCATCCATTGAAGTAACAAAAATCTCGACAACATACTACCTTCCATAATGACAAGGCTACAATCCATTGGAGTAACAAAAATATCGACATCAAACTACCTTGCATAATGACAAGGCTACCATCCATTGGAGTAACAAAAATCTCAGCAACAGACTACCTTCCATAATGACAAGGCTACCATCTATTGGAATAACAAAAATCTCGACAACAGACTACCTTCTATAATGACAAGGCTACAATCCATTGGAGTAACAAAAATATCGACAACAAACTACCTTCCATAATGACAAGGCTACCATCCATTGGAGTAACAAAAATATGGAGAACATACTACTTTCCATAGTGACAAGGCTACCATCCATTGGAGTGACTGAAATCACAACGACAGACTACCTTCCATAATGACAAGGCTACCATCCATTGGAGTAACAAAAATATGAACAACAGACTACCTTCAATTGTGACAAGGCTACCATGCATTGGAGTAACAAAAATATCTACAATAGACTGCGTTCCATAATGACAAGGCTATCATCCATTGGAGTAACAAAAATCTCGACAATAGATTACCTTCCATAATGACAAGGCTACCATCCATTGGAGTAACAAAAATATGAAGAACAGACTACCTTCCGTAGTGACAAGGCTACCATCCATTGAAGTAACCGAAATATCGACAACAGACTACCTTCCATAATGACAAGGCTACCATCCATTGTAGTAACAAATATCTCGACAACAGACTACATTCCATAATGACAAGGCTACCATCCATTAGAGTAACAAAAATCTCGACAATAGACAACCTTCCATAATGACAAGGATACCTTCCATTGGAGTAACAAATATCTTGACAATAGACTACCTTCCATAATGATAACGCTACCATCCATAGGAGTAACGAAAATCTCGACCATAGACTACCTTCCATAATGACAAGGCTACCTTCCATTGGAGTAACAAAAATATGATCAACAGACTACCTTCCATAGTGACAAGGCTACCATCCATTGGAGTGACAAAAATCACAACGACAGACCCCCTTCCATAATGACAAGGCTAGCATCCATTGGAGTAACAAAAATCTCGAAACCAAACTACCTTCCATAATGACAAGGCTACCACACATTAAAGTAACATAAATCTCGACGACAAACTATCTTCTACTATGAGAAGGCTACAATCCATTGGAGTAACAAAAATATCGACAACATACTACCTTCCATAATGACAAGGCTACCATCCATTGGAATAAGAAAAATCTCGACAACAAACTACCTTCCATAATGACAAGGCTACCATCCATTGGAGTAATAAAAACGTCGACAATAGACTATGTTCCATAATGACAAGGCTACAATCCATTGGAGCAACAAAATTCTCGTCAACAGACTACCTTCCATAATGACAAGTCTACCATCTATTGGAATAACAAAAATCTTGAGAATAGACTACCTTCCATAATGACAAGGCTACAATCCATTGGAGTAACAAAAATATCGATAACAAACTACCTTCCATAATGACAATGCTACCATCCATTGGAGTAACAAAAATATCGACAATAGACTACCTTCCATAATGACAAGGCTACCATCCATTCGAATAATAAAAATCTCGAAAACAGACTACCTTTAATAATGACAGGGCTACCATCCATTAGAGTATAAAAAATCTTGACAACAGACAACCTTCCATAATGAGAAGTCTACCATCCATTGGAGTAACAAAAATCTCGACAATAGACTACCTTCCATAATGACAAGGCTACCATCCAATGGAGTAACCGAAATATCGACAACAGACTACCTTCCATAATGACAAGGCTATCATCCATTGTAGTAACAAAAATCACGACAACAGACTACATTCCATAATGACAAGGCTACCATCCATTAGAGTAAAAAAAATCTCGACAATAGACAACCTTCCATAATGACAAGGATACCATCCATTGTAGTAACAAATATCTCGACAATAGACTACCTTCCATAATGACAAGGCTACCACCCATAGGAGTAACAAAAATCTCGACAATAGACTACCTTCCATAATGACAAGGCTACCTTCCATTGGAGTAACAAAAATATGAACAACAAACTACCTTCCATAGTGACAAGGCTACCATCAATTGGAGTGACAGAAATCACAACGACATACCACCTTCCATAATGACAAGGCTACCATCCATTGGAGTAAAAAAAATATGGAGAACATACTACCTTCCATAGTGACAAGGATACCATCCATTGGAGTAACAAAAATATAAAGAACATACTACCTTCCATAGTGACAAGGCTACCATCCATTATAGTGACTGAAATCACAACGACAAACTACCTTCCATAATGACAAGGCTACCATCCATTGGAGTAACAAAAATATAAAGAACATACTACCTTCCATAGTGACAAGGCTACCATCCATTATAGTGACTGAAATCACAACGACAAACTACCTTCCATAATGACAAGGCTACCATCCATTGGAGTAACAAAAAATATCGACAATCGACTACCTTCAATAATGACAAGGCTACCATCCATTGGAATAATAAAAATCTCGAAAACAGACTACCTTCAATAATGACAAGCTACCATCCATTAGAGTATCAAAAATCTCGACAACAGACAACCTTCCATAATGAGAAGGCTACCATCCATTGGAGTAACAAAAATATGAACAATAGACTACCTTCAATAGTGACAAGGCTACCATGCATTGGAGTAACAAAAATATCTACAATAGACTAGGTTCCATTATGATAAGGTTACCATCCATTGGAGTAATAAAAATCTCGACAATAGACTATGTTCCATAATGACAAGGTACCATCCATTGGAGTAACATAAATATGAAAAACAGACTACATTCCATAAGGACAAGGCTACCATGCATTGGAGTAACAAAAATATCTACAATAGACTACGTTCCATAATGACAAGGCTACCATCCCTTATAGTAACTAAAATATCGACAACAGACTACCTTCCATAATGAAAAGGCAACCATCCATTATAGTAACAAAAATCTCGACAACAGACTACCTTCCATAATGACAAGGCTACCATCCATTAGAGTACCAAAAATCTCGACCATAGACAACCTTCCATAATGACAAGGCTACAATCCATTGGTGTAACAAATATCTCGACAAATAGACTACCTTCCATAATGACAGGGCTACCATCCATTAGAGTAACAAAAATATCGACAATAGACTACCTTCCATAATGACAAGGCTACCTTCCATTGGAGTAACAAAAATATTAACAACAAACTACCTTCCATAGTGACAAGGCTACCATCCATTGGAGTGACAGAAATGACAACGTCATACCACCTTCCATAATGACAAGGCTAGCATCCATTGGAGTAACAAAAATCTCGACAACAAATTACATTCCATAATGATAAGGCTACCATCCATTGAAGTAACAAAAATCTCGACGACAGACTACCTTCCATAATGACAAGGCTACAATCCATTGGAGTAACAAAAATATCGACAACAAACTACCTTCCATAATGACAAGGCTACCATCCATTGGAGTAACAAAAATCTCAGCAACAGACTACCTTCCATAATGACAAGGCTACCATCTATTGGAATAACCAAAATCTTGAGAACAGACTACCTTCCATAATGACAAGGCTACCATCCATTGGAGTAACAAAAATATGAAGAACATACTACCTTCCATAGTGACAAGGCTACCATCCATTGGAGTAACAAAAATATGGAGAACATACTACTTTCCATAGTGACAAGGCTACCATCCATTGGAGTGACTGAAATCACAACGACAGACTACCTTCCATAATGACAAGGCTACCATCCATTGGAGTAACAAAAATATGAACAACAGACTACCTTCAATTGTGACAAGGCTACCATGCATTGGAGTAACAAAAATATCTACAATAGACTGCGTTCCATAATGACAAGGCTATCATCCATTGGAGTAACAAAAATCTCGACAATAGATTACCTTCCATAATGACAAGGCTACCATCCATTGGAGTAACAAAAATATGAAGAACAGACTACCTTCCGTAGTGACAAGGCTACCATCCATTGAAGTAACCGAAATATCGACAACAGACTACCTTCCATAATGACAAGGCTACCATCCATTGTAGTAACAAATATCTCGACAACAGACTACATTCCATAATGACAAGGCTACCATCCATTAGAGTAACAAAAATCTCGACAATAGACAACCTTCCATAATGACAAGGATACCTTCCATTGGAGTAACAAATATCTTGACAATAGACTACCTTCCATAATGATAACGCTACCATCCATAGGAGTAACGAAAATCTCGACCATAGACTACCTTCCATAATGACAAGGCTACCTTCCATTGGAGTAACAAAAATATGATCAACAGACTACCTTCCATAGTGACAAGGCTACCATCCATTGGAGTGACAAAAATCACAACGACAGACCCCCTTCCATAATGACAAGGCTAGCATCCATTGGAGTAACAAAAATCTCGAAACCAAACTACCTTCCATAATGACAAGGCTACCACACATTAAAGTAACATAAATCTCGACGACAAACTATCTTCTACTATGAGAAGGCTACAATCCATTGGAGTAACAAAAATATCGACAACATACTACCTTCCATAATGACAAGGCTACCATCCATTGGAATAAGAAAAATCTCGACAACAAACTACCTTCCATAATGACAAGGCTACCATCCATTGGAGTAATAAAAACGTCGACAATAGACTATGTTCCATAATGACAAGGCTACAATCCATTGGAGCAACAAAATTCTCGTCAACAGACTACCTTCCATAATGACAAGTCTACCATCTATTGGAATAACAAAAATCTTGAGAATAGACTACCTTCCATAATGACAAGGCTACAATCCATTGGAGTAACAAAAATATCGATAACAAACTACCTTCCATAATGACAATGCTACCATCCATTGGAGTAACAAAAATATCGACAATAGACTACCTTCCATAATGACAAGGCTACCATCCATTCGAATAATAAAAATCTCGAAAACAGACTACCTTTAATAATGACAGGGCTACCATCCATTAGAGTATAAAAAATCTTGACAACAGACAACCTTCCATAATGAGAAGTCTACCATCCATTGGAGTAACAAAAATCTCGACAATAGACTACCTTCCATAATGACAAGGCTACCATCCAATGGAGTAACCGAAATATCGACAACAGACTACCTTCCATAATGACAAGGCTATCATCCATTGTAGTAACAAAAATCACGACAACAGACTACATTCCATAATGACAAGGCTACCATCCATTAGAGTAAAAAAAATCTCGACAATAGACAACCTTCCATAATGACAAGGATACCATCCATTGTAGTAACAAATATCTCGACAATAGACTACCTTCCATAATGACAAGGCTACCACCCATAGGAGTAACAAAAATCTCGACAATAGACTACCTTCCATAATGACAAGGCTACCTTCCATTGGAGTAACAAAAATATGAACAACAAACTACCTTCCATAGTGACAAGGCTACCATCAATTGGAGTGACAGAAATCACAACGACATACCACCTTCCATAATGACAAGGCTACCATCCATTGGAGTAAAAAAAATATGGAGAACATACTACCTTCCATAGTGACAAGGATACCATCCATTGGAGTAACAAAAATATAAAGAACATACTACCTTCCATAGTGACAAGGCTACCATCCATTATAGTGACTGAAATCACAACGACAAACTACCTTCCATAATGACAAGGCTACCATCCATTGGAGTAACAAAAATATAAAGAACATACTACCTTCCATAGTGACAAGGCTACCATCCATTATAGTGACTGAAATCACAACGACAAACTACCTTCCATAATGACAAGGCTACCATCCATTGGAGTAACAAAAAATATCGACAATCGACTACCTTCAATAATGACAAGGCTACCATCCATTGGAATAATAAAAATCTCGAAAACAGACTACCTTCAATAATGACAAGCTACCATCCATTAGAGTATCAAAAATCTCGACAACAGACAACCTTCCATAATGAGAAGGCTACCATCCATTGGAGTAACAAAAATATGAACAATAGACTACCTTCAATAGTGACAAGGCTACCATGCATTGGAGTAACAAAAATATCTACAATAGACTAGGTTCCATTATGATAAGGTTACCATCCATTGGAGTAATAAAAATCTCGACAATAGACTATGTTCCATAATGACAAGGTACCATCCATTGGAGTAACATAAATATGAAAAACAGACTACATTCCATAAGGACAAGGCTACCATGCATTGGAGTAACAAAAATATCTACAATAGACTACGTTCCATAATGACAAGGCTACCATCCCTTATAGTAACTAAAATATCGACAACAGACTACCTTCCATAATGAAAAGGCAACCATCCATTATAGTAACAAAAATCTCGACAACAGACTACCTTCCATAATGACAAGGTTACCATCCATTAGAGTACCAAAAATCTCGACCATAGACAACCTTCCATAATGACAAGGCTACAATCCATTGGTGTAACAAATATCTCGACAAATAGACTACCTTCCATAATGACAGGGCTACCATCCATTAGAGTAACAAAAATATCGACAATAGACTACCTTCCATAATGACAAGGCTACCTTCCATTGGAGTAACAAAAATATTAACAACAAACTACCTTCCATAGTGACAAGGCTACCATCCATTGGAGTGACAGAAATGACAACGTCATACCACCTTCCATAATGACAAGGCTAGCATCCATTGGAGTAACAAAAATCTCGACAACAAATTACATTCCATAATGATAAGGCTACCATCCATTGAAGTAACAAAAATCTCGACGACAGACTACCTTCCATAATGACAAGGCTACAATCCATTGGAGTAACAAAAATATCGACAACAAACTACCTTCCATAATGACAAGGCTACCATCCATTGGAGTAACAAAAATCTCAGCAACAGACTACCTTCCATAATGACAAGGCTACCATCTATTGGAATAACCAAAATCTTGAGAACAGACTACCTTCCATAATGACAAGGCTACCATCCATTGGAGTAACAAAAATATGGAGAACATACTACTTTCCATAGTGACAAGGCTACCATCCATTGGAGTGACTGAAATCACAACGACAGACTACCTTCCATAATGACAAGGCTACCATCCATTGGAGTAACAAAAATATGAACAACAGACTACCTTCAATTGTGACAAGGCTACCATGCATTGGAGTAACAAAAATATCTACAATAGACTGCGTTCCATAATGACAAGGCTATCATCCATTGGAGTAACAAAAATCTCGACAATAGATTACCTTCCATAATGACAAGGCTACCATCCATTGGAGTAACAAAAATATGAAGAACAGACTACCTTCCGTAGTGACAAGGCTACCATCCATTGAAGTAACCGAAATATCGACAACAGACTACCTTCCATAATGACAAGGCTACCATCCATTGTAGTAACAAATATCTCGACAACAGACTACATTCCATAATGACAAGGCTACCATCCATTAGAGTAACAAAAATCTCGACAATAGACAACCTTCCATAATGACAAGGATACCTTCCATTGGAGTAACAAATATCTTGACAATAGACTACCTTCCATAATGATAACGCTACCATCCATAGGAGTAACGAAAATCTCGACCATAGACTACCTTCCATAATGACAAGGCTACCTTCCATTGGAGTAACAAAAATATGATCAACAGACTACCTTCCATAGTGACAAGGCTACCATCCATTGGAGTGACAAAAATCACAACGACAGACCCCCTTCCATAATGACAAGGCTAGCATCCATTGGAGTAACAAAAATCTCGAAACCAAACTACCTTCCATAATGACAAGGCTACCACACATTAAAGTAACATAAATCTCGACGACAAACTATCTTCTACTATGAGAAGGCTACAATCCATTGGAGTAACAAAAATATCGACAACATACTACCTTCCATAATGACAAGGCTACCATCCATTGGAATAAGAAAAATCTCGACAACAAACTACCTTCCATAATGACAAGGCTACCATCCATTGGAGTAATAAAAACGTCGACAATAGACTATGTTCCATAATGACAAGGCTACAATCCATTGGAGCAACAAAATTCTCGTCAACAGACTACCTTCCATAATGACAAGTCTACCATCTATTGGAATAACAAAAATCTTGAGAATAGACTACCTTCCATAATGACAAGGCTACAATCCATTGGAGTAACAAAAATATCGATAACAAACTACCTTCCATAATGACAATGCTACCATCCATTGGAGTAACAAAAATATCGACAATAGACTACCTTCCATAATGACAAGGCTACCATCCATTCGAATAATAAAAATCTCGAAAACAGACTACCTTTAATAATGACAGGGCTACCATCCATTAGAGTATAAAAAATCTTGACAACAGACAACCTTCCATAATGAGAAGTCTACCATCCATTGGAGTAACAAAAATCTCGACAATAGACTACCTTCCATAATGACAAGGCTACCATCCAATGGAGTAACCGAAATATCGACAACAGACTACCTTCCATAATGACAAGGCTATCATCCATTGTAGTAACAAAAATCACGACAACAGACTACATTCCATAATGACAAGGCTACCATCCATTAGAGTAAAAAAAATCTCGACAATAGACAACCTTCCATAATGACAAGGATACCATCCATTGTAGTAACAAATATCTCGACAATAGACTACCTTCCATAATGACAAGGCTACCACCCATAGGAGTAACAAAAATCTCGACAATAGACTACCTTCCATAATGACAAGGCTACCTTCCATTGGAGTAACAAAAATATGAACAACAAACTACCTTCCATAGTGACAAGGCTACCATCAATTGGAGTGACAGAAATCACAACGACATACCACCTTCCATAATGACAAGGCTACCATCCATTGGAGTAAAAAAAATATGGAGAACATACTACCTTCCATAGTGACAAGGATACCATCCATTGGAGTAACAAAAATATAAAGAACATACTACCTTCCATAGTGACAAGGCTACCATCCATTATAGTGACTGAAATCACAACGACAAACTACCTTCCATAATGACAAGGCTACCATCCATTGGAGTAACAAAAATATAAAGAACATACTACCTTCCATAGTGACAAGGCTACCATCCATTATAGTGACTGAAATCACAACGACAAACTACCTTCCATAATGACAAGGCTACCATCCATTGGAGTAACAAAAAATATCGACAATCGACTACCTTCAATAATGACAAGGCTACCATCCATTGGAATAATAAAAATCTCGAAAACAGACTACCTTCAATAATGACAAGCTACCATCCATTAGAGTATCAAAAATCTCGACAACAGACAACCTTCCATAATGAGAAGGCTACCATCCATTGGAGTAACAAAAATATGAACAATAGACTACCTTCAATAGTGACAAGGCTACCATGCATTGGAGTAACAAAAATATCTACAATAGACTAGGTTCCATTATGATAAGGTTACCATCCATTGGAGTAATAAAAATCTCGACAATAGACTATGTTCCATAATGACAAGGTACCATCCATTGGAGTAACATAAATATGAAAAACAGACTACATTCCATAAGGACAAGGCTACCATGCATTGGAGTAACAAAAATATCTACAATAGACTACGTTCCATAATGACAAGGCTACCATCCCTTATAGTAACTAAAATATCGACAACAGACTACCTTCCATAATGAAAAGGCAACCATCCATTATAGTAACAAAAATCTCGACAACAGACTACCTTCCATAATGACAAGGCTACCATCCATTAGAGTACCAAAAATCTCGACCATAGACAACCTTCCATAATGACAAGGCTACAATCCATTGGTGTAACAAATATCTCGACAAATAGACTACCTTCCATAATGACAGGGCTACCATCCATTAGAGTAACAAAAATATCGACAATAGACTACCTTCCATAATGACAAGGCTACCTTCCATTGGAGTAACAAAAATATTAACAACAAACTACCTTCCATAGTGACAAGGCTACCATCCATTGGAGTGACAGAAATGACAACGTCATACCACCTTCCATAATGACAAGGCTAGCATCCATTGGAGTAACAAAAATCTCGACAACAAATTACATTCCATAATGATAAGGCTACCATCCATTGAAGTAACAAAAATCTCGACGACAGACTACCTTCCATAATGACAAGGCTACAATCCATTGGAGTAACAAAAATATCGACAACAAACTACCTTCCATAATGACAAGGCTACCATCCATTGGAGTAACAAAAATCTCAGCAACAGACTACCTTCCATAATGACAAGGCTACCATCTATTGGAATAACCAAAATCTTGAGAACAGACTACCTTCCATAATGACAAGGCTACCATCCATTGGAGTAACAAAAATATGAAGAACATACTACCTTCCATAGTGACAAGGCTACCATCCATTGGATTGACTGAAATCACAACGATAGACTACCTTCCATAATGAGAAGGCTACCATCCATTGGAGTAACAAAAATATCGACAACAGACTACCATCCATAATGACAAGGCTACCATCCATTCGAATAACAAAATTCTCGAAAACAGACTACCTTCCATAATGACAAGTCTACCATCCATTAGAGTATCAAAAATCTCGACAACAGACAACCTTCCATAATGAGAAGGCTACCATCCATTGGAGTAACAAAAATATCTACAATAGACTACGTTCCATAATGACAAGGCTACCATCCCTTGTAGTAACTAAAATATCGACAACAGACTACCTTCCATAATGACAAGGCTACAATCCATTTGAGTAACAAAAATATTGACAACAAATTACCTTCCACAATGACAAGGCTACCATCCATTGGAGTAACAAAAATATGAAGAACATACTACCTTCCATAGTGACAAGGCTACCATCCATTGGAGTGACTGAAATCACAATGACAGACTACCTTCCATAATGACAAGGCTACCATCCATTGGAGTAACAAAAATATCGACAACAGACTACCATCCATAATGACAAGGCTACCATCCATTCGAATAACAAAATTCTCGAAAACAGACTACCTTCCATAATGACAAGTCTACCATCCATTAGAGTATCAAAAATCTCGACAACAGACAACCTTCCATAATGAGAAGGCTACCATCCATTGGAGTAACAAAAATATCTACAATAGACTACGTTCCATAATGACAAGGCTACCATCCCTTGTAGTAACTAAAATATCGACAACAGACTACCTTCCATAATGACAAGGCTACAATCCATTTGAGTAACAAAAATATCGACAACAAATTACCTTCCACAATGACAAGGCTACCATCCATTGGAGTAACAAAAATATGAAGAACATACTACCTTCCATAGTGACAAGGCTACCATCCATTGGAGTGACTGAAATCACAATGACAGACTACCTTCCATAATGACAAGGCTACCATCCATTGGAGTAACAAAAATATCGACAACAGACTACCTTCCATAATGACAAGGCTACCATCCATTCGAATAACAAAATTCTCGAACACAGACTACCTTCCATAATGACAAGGCTACCATCCATTGGAGTATCAAAAATCTCGACAACAGACAACCTTCCATAATGAGAAGGCTACCATCCATTGGAGTAACAAAAATCTCGACAATAGACTACCTTCCATAATGACAAGGCTACCATCCATTGTAGTAACAAAAATATGAACAACATACTACCTTCCATAGTGACAATGCTACCATGTATTGGAGTAACAAAAATATCTACAATAGACTGCGTTCCATAATGACAAGACTACCATCCTTTGGAGTAAAAAAAATCTCGACAATAGACTACCTTCCATAATGACAAGGCTACCATCCATTGGAGTAACAAAAATATGAACAACAGACTACCTTCCATAGTGACAAGGCTACCATGCATTGGAGTAACAAAAATATCTACAATAGACTAAATTCCATAATGACAAGGCTACCATCCATTGAAGTAACCGAAATATCAACAACAGACTACCTTCCATAATGACAAGGCTACCGTCCATTGTAGGATCAAAAAACTCGACAACAGACTACATTCCATAATGACAAGGCTACCATCCATTAGAGTAACAAAAATCTCGACAATAGACAACCTTCCATAATGACAAGGATACCATCCATTGGAGTAATAAATATCTTGACAATAGACTACCTACCATAATGACAAGGCTACCATCCTTAGGAGTAACAAAAATCTCGACAATAGACTACCTTCCATAATGACAAGGCTACCTTCAATTGGAGTAACAAAAATATGAACAACAGACTGCCTTTCATAGTGACAAGGCTACCATCCATTGGAGTGACAAAAATCTCGACAACAAACTACCTTCCATAATGACAAGGCTACCATCCATTGAAGTAACATAAATCTCGACGACACACTACCTTCCATAATGACAAGGCTACAATCCATTGGAGTAACAAAAATATCGACAACATAATGACAAGGCTACCATCCATTGGAATAACTAAAATCTCGACAACAAACTACCTTCGGTAATGGCAAGGCTACCATCCATTGGAGTAACAAAAACGTCGACAACAAACTATGTTCCATAATGACAAGGCTACAATCCATTGGAGTAACAAAATTCTCGACAACAGACTACCTTCAATAATGATAAGTCTACCATCTGTTAGAATAACAAAAATATCGAGAACAGACTACCTTCCAAAATGACAAGGCTACAATCCATTGGAGTAACAAAAATATCGACAACAAACTACCTTCCATAATGACAAGGCTACCATCCATTGGAGTAACAAAAATATAAAGAACATACTACCTTCCATAGTGACAAGGCTACTATCCATTGGAGTAACAAAAATATGAACAACAGACTACCTTCCATAGTGACAAGGCTACCATGCATTGGAGTAACAAAAATATCTACAATAGACTAAATTCCATAATGACAAGGCTACCATCCATTGAAGTAACTGAAATATCAACAACAGACTACCTTCCAAATGACAAGGCTACCGTCCATCGTAGGATCAAAAAACTCGACAACAGACTACATTCCATAATGACAAGGCTACCATCCATTAGAGTAACAAAAATCTAGACAATAGACAACCTTCCATAATGACAAGGATACCATCCATTGGAGTAATCAATATCTTGACAATAGACTACCTACCATAATGACAAGGCTACCATCCATAGGAGTAACAAAAATCTCGACAATAGACTACCTTCCATAATGACAAGGCTACCTTCAATTGGAGTAACAAAAATATGAACAACAGACTACCTTTCATAGTGACAAGGCTACCATCCATTGGAGTGAAAAAAATCTCGACAACAAACTACCTTCCATAATGACAAGGCTACCATCCATTGAAGTAACATAAATCTCGACGACACACTTCCTTCCATAATGACAAGGCTACAATCCATTGGAGTAACAAAAATATCGACAACATAATGACAAGGCTACCATCCATTGGAATAACTAAAATCTCGACAACAAACTACCTTCGATAATGGCGAGGCTACCATCCATTGGAGTAACAAAAATGTCGACAACAAACTATGTTCCATAATGACAAGGCTACAATCCATTGGAGTAACAAAATTCTCGACAACAGACTACCTTCTATAATGATAAGTCTACCATCTATTAGAATAACAAAAATATCGAGAACAGACTACCTTCCAAAATGACAAGGCTACAATCCATTGGAGTAACAAAAATATCGACAATAGACTACCTTCCATAATGACAAGGCTACCATCCATTGGAGTAACAAAAATATGAACAACAGACTACCTTCCATAGTGACAAGGCTACCATGCATTGGAGTAACAAAAATATCTACAATAGACTAAATTCCATAATGACAAGGCTACCATCCATTGAAGTAACCAAAATATCAACAAAAGACTACCTTCCATAATGACAAGGCTACCGTCCATTGTAGGATCAAAAAACTCGACAACAGACTACATTCCATAATGACAAGGCTACCATCCATTAGAGTAACAAAAATCTCGACAATAGACAACCTTCCATAATGACAAGGATACCATCCATTGGAGTAATAAATATCTTGACAATAGACTACCTACCATAATGACAAGGCTACCATCCTTAGGAGTAACAAAAATCTCGACAATAGACTACCTTCCATAATGACAAGGCTACCTTCAATTGGAGTAACAAAAATATGAACAACAGACTGCCTTTCATAGTGACAAGGCTACCATCCATTGGAGTGACAAAAATCTCGACAACAAACTACCTTCCATAATGACAAGGCTACCATCCATTGAAGTAACATAAATCTCGACGACACACTACCTTCCATAATGACAAGGCTACAATCCATTGGAGTAACAAAAATATCGACAACATAATGACAAGGCTACCATCCATTGGAATAACTAAAATCTCGACAACAAACTACCTTCGGTAATGGCAAGGCTACCATCCATTGGAGTAACAAAAACGTCGACAACAAACTATGTTCCATAATGACAAGGCTACAATCCATTGGAGTAACAAAATTCTCGACAACAGACTACCTTCAATAATGATAAGTCTACCATCTGTTAGAATAACAAAAATATCGAGAACAGACTACCTTCCAAAATGACAAGGCTACAATCCATTGGAGTAACAAAAATATCGACAACAAACTACCTTCCATAATGACAAGGCTACCATCCATTGGAGTAACAAAAATATAAAGAACATACTACCTTCCATAGTGACAAGGCTACTATCCATTGGAGTAACAAAAATATGAACAACAGACTACCTTCCATAGTGACAAGGCTACCATGCATTGGAGTAACAAAAATATCTACAATAGACTAAATTCCATAATGACAAGGCTACGATCCATTGAAGTAACTGAAATATCAACAACAGACTACCTTCCAAATGACAAGGCTACCGTCCATCGTAGGATCAAAAAACTCGACAACAGACTACATTCCATAATGACAAGGCTACCATCCATTAGAGTAACAAAAATCTAGACAATAGACAACCTTCCATAATGACAAGGATACCATCCATTGGAGTAATCAATATCTTGACAATAGACTACCTACCATAATGACAAGGCTACCATCCATAGGAGTAACAAAAATCTCGACAATAGACTACCTTCCATAATGACAAGGCTACCTTCAATTGGAGTAACAAAAATATGAACAACAGACTACCTTTCATAGTGACAAGGCTACCATCCATTGGAGTGACAAAAATCTCGACAACAAACTACCTTCCATAATGACAAGGCTACCATCCATTGAAGTAACATAAATCTCGACGACACACTTCCTTCCATAATGACAAGGCTACAATCCATTGGAGTAACAAAAATATCGACAACATAATGACAAGGCTACCATCCATTGGAATAACTAAAATCTCGACAACAAACTACCTTCGATAATGGCAAGGCTACCATCCATTGGAGTAACAAAAATGTCGACAACAAACTATGTTCCATAATGACAAGGCTACAATCCATTGGAGTAACAAAATTCTCGACAACAGACTACCTTCTATAATGATAAGTCTACCATCTATTAGAATAACAAAAATATCGAGAACAGACTACCTTCCAAAATGACAAGGCTACAATCCATTGGAGTAACAAAAATATCGACAACAAACTACCTTCCATAATGACAAGGCTACCATCCATTGGAGTAACAAAAATATAAAGAACATACTACCTTCCATAGTGACAAGGCTACCGTCCATTGGAGTGACTGAAATCACAACGACAGACTACCTTCCATAATGACAAGGCTACCATCCATTGGAGTAACAAAAATATCGACAATAGACTACCTTCCACAATGACAAGGCTACCATCCATTGGAATAATAAAAATCTCGAAAACGAACTAACTCCAATAATGACAAGGCTACCATCCATTGGAGTAACATAAATACGAACAACAGACTACATTCCATAGTGACAAGGCTACCATGCATTGGAGTAACAAAAATATCTATAATAGACTATGTTTCATAATGACAAGGCTACCATCCCTTGTAGTAACTGAAATATCGACAACAGACTACCTTCCATAATGACTAGGCTACTATCCATTGTAGTAACAAAAATCTCGACAACAAACTACCTTCCATAATGACAAGGCTACCATCCATTAGAGTACCAAAAATCTCGACCATAGACAACCTTCCATAATGACAAGGCTACCTTCCATTGGTGTAACAAATATCTTGACAAATAGACTACCTTCCATAATGACAAGGCTACCATCCATTAGATTAACAAAAATATCGACAATAGACTACCTTCCATAATGACAAGGCTACCTTCCATTGGAGTAACAAAAAGATTAACAACAGACTACCTTCCATAGTGACAAGGCTACAATCCATTGGAGTGACATAAATGACAACGACATACCACCTTCCATAATGACAAGGCTAGCATCCATTGGAGTAACAAAAATCTCGACAACAAACTACATTCCATAATGAGAAGTCTACCATCCATTGAAGTAACAAAAATCTCGACAACATACTACCTTCTATAATGACAAGGCTACAATCCATTGGAGTAACAAAAATATCGACATCAAACTACCTTGCATAATGACAAGGCTACCATCCATTGGAGTAACAAAAATCTCAGCAACAGACTACCTTCCATAATGACAAGGCTACCATCTATTGGAATAACAAAAATCTCGACAACAGACTACCTTCTATAATGACAAGGCTACAATCCATTGGAGTAACAAAAATATCGACAACAAACTACCTTCCATAATGACAAGGCTACCATCCATTGGAGTAACAAAAATATGGAGAACATACTACTTTCCATAGTGACAAGGCTACCATCCATTGGAGTGACTGAAATCACAACGACAGACTACCTTCCATAATGACAAGGCTACCATCCATTGGAGTAACAAAAATATGAACAACAGACTACCTTCAATTGTGACAAGGCTACCATGCATTGGAGTAACAAAAATATCTACAATAGACTGCGTTCCATAATGACAAGGCTATCATCCATTGGAGTAACAAAAATCTCGACAATAGATTACCTTCCATAATGACAAGGCTACCATCCATTGGAGTAACAAAAATATGAAGAACAGACTACCTTCCGTAGTGACAAGGCTACCATCCATTGAAGTAACCGAAATATCGACAACAGACTACCTTCCATAATGACAAGGCTACCATCCATTGTAGTAACAAATATCTCGACAACAGACTACATTCCATAATGACAAGGCTACCATCCATTAGAGTAACAAAAATCTCGACAATAGACAACCTTCCATAATGACAAGGATACCATCCATTAGAGTAACAAATATCTTGACAATAGACTACCTTCCATAATGATAACGCTACCATCCATAGGAGTAACAAAAATCTCGACAATAGACTACCTTCCATAATGACAAGGCTACCTTCCATTGGAGTAACAAAAATATGATCAACAGACTACCTTCCATAGTGACAAGGCTACCATCCATTGGAGTGACAAAAATCACAACGACAGACCCCCTTCCATAATGACAAGGCTAGCATCCATTGGAGTAACAAAAATCTCGAAACCAAACTACCTTCCATAATGACAAGGCTACCACACATTGAAGTAACATAAATCTCGACGACAAACTATCTTCTACTATGAGAAGGCTACAATCCATTGGAGTAACAAAAATATCGACAACATACTACCTTCCATAATGACAAGGCTACCATCCATTGGAATAAGAAAAATCTCGACAACAAACTACCTTCCATAATGACAAGGCTACCATCCATTGGAGTAATAAAAACGTCGACAATAGACTATGTTCCATAATGACAAGGCTACAATCCATTGGAGCAACAAAATTCTCGTCAACAGACTACCTTCCATAATGACAAGTCTACCATCTATTGGAATAACAAAAATCTTGAGAATAGACTACCTTCCATAATGACAAGGCTACAATCCATTGGAGTAACAAAAATATCGATAACAAACTACCTTCCATAATGACAATGCTACCATCCATTGGAGTAACAAAAATATCGACAATAGACTACCTTCCATAATGACAAGGCTACCATCCATTGGAATAATAAAAATCTCGAAAACAGACTACCTTTAATAATGACAGGGCTACCATCCATTAGAGTATAAAAAATCTTGACAACAGACAACCTTCCATAATGAGAAGTCTACCATCCATTGGAGTAACAAAAATCTCGACAATAGACTACCTTCCATAATGACAAGGCTACCATCCAATGGAGTAACCGAAATATCGACAACAGACTACCTTCCATAATGACAAGGCTATCATCCATTGTAGTAACAAAAATCACGACAACAGACTACATTCCATAATGACAAGGCTACCATCCATTAGAGTAACAAAAATCTCGACAATAGACAACCTTCCATAATGACAAGGATACCATCCATTGTAGTAACAAATATCTCGACAATAGACTACCTTCCATAATGACAAGGCTACCACCCATAGGAGTAACAAAAATCTCGACAATAGACTACCTTCCATAATGACAAGGCTACCTTCCATTGGAGTAACAAAAATATGAACAACAAACTACCTTCCATAGTGACAAGGCTACCATCAATTGGAGTGACAGAAATCACAACGACATACCACCTTCCATAATGACAAGGCTACCATCCATTGGAGTAAAAAAAATATGGAGAACATACTACCTTCCATAGTGACAAGGCTACCATCCATTGGAGTGACTGAAATCACAATGATAGACTACCTTCCAAAATGACAAGGCTACCATCTATTGGAGTAACAAAAATATCGACAACAGACTACCTTCCATAATGACAAGGCTACCATCCATTGGAATAACAAAAATCTCGAAAACAGACTACCTTCCATAATGACAAGGCTACCATCCATTAGAGTATCAAAAATCTCGACAACAGACAACATTCCATAATGAGAAGGCTACCATCCATTGGACTAACAAAAATCTCGACAATAGACTACCTTCCAGAATGACAAGGCTACCATCCATTGCAGTAACAAAAATATGAACAACAGAATACCTTCCATAGTGACAAGGCTACCATGCATTGGAGTAATAAAAATATCTACAATAGACTGCGTTCCATAATGACAAGGCTACCACCCATTGGAGTAACAAAAATCTCGACATTAGACTACCTTCCATAATGACAAGGCTACCATCCATTGGAGTAACAAAAATATGAACAACAGACTGCCTTCCATAGTGACAAGGCTACCATACATTGGAGTAACAAAAATATATACAATAGACTACATTCCATAATGACAAGGCTACCATCCATTGAAGTAACCGACATATCGACAACAGACTACCTTCCATAATGACAAGGCTACCATCCATTGTAGTAACAAAAATCTCGACAACAGACTACATTCCATAATGACAAGGCTACCATCCATTAGAGTAACAAAAATCTCGACAATAGAAAACCTTCCATAATGACAAGGATACCATCCATTGGAGTAACAAATATCTTGACAATAGACTACCTTCCATAATGACAAGGCTACCATCCATAGGAGTAACAAAAATCTCGACAATAGACTACCTTCCATAATGACAAGGCTACCTTCCATTGGAGTAACAAAAATATGATCAACAGACTACCTTCCATAGTGACAAGGCTACCATCCATTGGAGGGACAAAAATCACAACGACAGACCACCTTCCATAATGACAAGGCTAGCATCCATTGGAGTAACAAAAATCTCGACAACAAACTACCTTCCATAATGACAAGGCTACCATCCATTGAAGTAACATAAATCTCGACGACAGACTATCTTCCACAATGACAAGGCTACAATCCATTGGAGTAACAAAAATATCGACAACATACAACCTTCCATAATGACAAGGCTACCATCCATTGGAATAACAAAAATCTCGACAACAAACTACCTTCCATAATGACAAGGCTACCATCCATTGGAGTAACAAAAACATCGACAACATAATATGTTTCATAATGACAAGGCGACAATCCATTGGAGTAAAAAAATTCTCGTCAACAGACTACCTTCCATAATGACAAGTCTACCATCTATTGGAATAACAAAAATCTTGAGAACAGACTACCTTCCATAGTGATAAGTCTACCATCTATTGGAATAACAAAAATCTTGAGAACAGACTACCTTCCATAATGACAAGGCTACCATCCATTGGAGTAACAAAAATATAAAGAACATACTACCTTCCATAATGACAAGGCTACCATCCATTGGAGTGACTGAAATCACAACGACAGACCACCTTCCATAGGGACAAGGCTACCATCCATTGGAGTAACAAAAATATCGACAATAGACTACCTTCCATAATGACAAGGCTACCATCCATTGGAAATAAAAAATCTCGAAAACAGACTGCTTTCAATAATGACAGGGCTACCATCCATTAGAGTATCAAAAATCTTGACAACAGACAACCTTCCATAATGAGAAGGCTACCATCCATTGGAGTAACAAAAATCTCGACAATAGACTACCTTCCATAATGACAAGGCTACCATCCATTGGAGTAACAAAAATATGAACAACAGACTACCTTCAATAGTGACAAGGCTATCATGCATTGGAGTAACAAAAATATCTACAATAGACTACATTCCATAATGACAAGGCTACCATCCATTGAAGTAACCGAAATATCGACAATAGACTACCTTCAATAATGACAAGGCTACCATCCATTGTAGTAACAAAAATCCCGACAACATACTACATTCCATAATGACAAGGCTACCATCCATTAGAGTAACAAAAATCTCGACAATAGACAACCTTCCATAATGACAAGGATACCATCCATTGGTGTAACAAATATCTCGACAATAGACTACCTTCCATAATGACAAGGCTACCATCCATAGGAGTAACAAAAATCTCGACAATAGACTACCTTCCATAATGACAAGGCTACCTTCCATTGGAGTAACAAAAATCTCGACGACATACTACCTTCCACAATGACAAGGCTACAATCCATTGGAGTAACAAAAATATCGACAACATACTACCTTCCATAATGACAAGGCTACCATCCATTGGAATAACAAAAATCTCGACAACAAACTACTTTCCATAATGACAAGGCTACCATCCATTGGAGTAACAAAAACGTCGACAACAGACTATGTTCCATAATGAAAAGGCTACAATCCATTGGAGTAACAAAATTCTCGACAGTAGACTACCTTCCATAATGACAAGTCTACCATCTATTGGAATTACAAAAATCTTGAGAACAAACTACCTTCCATAATGACAAGGCTACAATCCATTGGAGTAACAAAAATATCGACAACAAACTACCTTCCATAATGACAAGGCTACCATCCATTGGAGTAACAAAAATATAAAGAACATACTACCTTCCATAGTGACAAGGCTACCATCCATTGGAGTGACTAAAATCACAACGACAAACTACCTTCCATAATGACAAGGCTACCATCCATTGGAGTAACAAAAATATCGACAATAGACTACCTTCCATAATGACAAGGCTACCATCCATTGGAATAATAAAAATCTCGAAAATAGACTACCTTCAATAATGATAGGGCTACCATCCATTAGAGTATCAAAAATATCGACAACAGACAACCTTCCATAATGAGAAGGCTACCATCCATTGGAAATAAAAAATCTCGAAAATAGACTGCTTTCAATAATGACAGGGCTACCATCCATTAGAGTATCAAAAATCTTGACAACAGACAACCTTCCATAATGAGAAGGCTACCATCCATTGGAGTAACAAAAATCTCGACAATAGACTACCTTCCATAATGACAAGGCTACCATCCATTGGAGTAACAAAAATATGAACAACAGACTACCTTCAATAGTGACAAGGCTATCATGCATTGGAGTAACAAAAATATCTACAATAGACTACATTCCATAATGACAAGGCTACCATCCATTGAAGTAACCGAAATATCGACAATAGACTACCTTCCATAATGACAAGGCTACCATCCATTGTAGTAACAAAAATCCCGACAACATACTACATTCCATAATGACAAGGCTACCATCCATTAGAGTAACAAAAATCTCGACAATAGACAACCTTCCATAATGACAAGGATACCATCCATTGGTGTAACAAATATCTCGACAATAGACTACCTTCCATAATGAAAAGGCTACCATCCATAGGAGTAACAAAAATCTCGACAATAGACTACCTTCCATAATGACAAGGCTACCTTCCATTGGAGTAACAAAAATGTCGACGACATACTACCTTCCACAATGACAAGGCTACAATCCATTGGAGTAACAAAAATATCGACAACATACTACCTTCCATAACGACAAGGCTACCATCCATTGGAATAACAAAAATCTCGACAACAAACTACTTTCCATAATGACAAGGCTACCATCCATTGGAGTAACAAAAACGTCGACAACAGACTATGTTCCATAATGAAAAGGCTACAATCCATTGGAGTAACAAAATTCTCGACAGTAGACTACCTTCCATAATGACAAGTCTACCATCTATTGGAATTACAAAAATCTTGAGAACAAACTACCTTCCATAATGACAAGGATACCATCCATTGGAGTAACAAAAATATCGACAACAAACTACCTTCCATAATGACAAGGCTACCATCCATTGGAGTAACAAAAATATAAAGAACATACTACCTTCCATAGTGACAAGGCTACCATCCATTGGAGTGACTAAAATCACAACGACAAACTACCTTCCATAATGACAAGGCTACCATCCATTGGAGTAACAAAAATATCGACAATAGACTACCTTCCATAATGACAAGGCTACCATCCATTGGAATAATAAAAATCTCGAAAATAGACTACCTTCAATAATGATAGGGCTACCATCCATTAGAGTATCAAAAATCTCGACAACAGACAACCTTCCATAATGAGAAGGCTACCATCCATTGGAGTAATAAAAATATGAACAACAGACTACCTTCCATAGTGACAAGGCTACCATGCATTGGAGTAACAAAAATATCAACAATAGACAACCTACCATAATGACAAGGATACCATCCATTGGAGTAACAAATATCTCGACAATAGACTACCTTCCATAATGACAAGTCTACCATCCATAGGAGTAACAAAAATCTCGACAATAGACTACCTTCCATAATGACAAGGTTACCTTCCATTGGAGTAACAAAAATATGAACAACAAACTACCTTCCATTGTGACAAGGCTACCATCCATTGGAGTAACAAAAACGTCGACAACAGACTATGTTCCATAATGACAAGGCTACAATCCATTGGAGTAACAAAATTCTCGACAGCAGACTACCTTCCATAATGACAAGTCTACCACCTATTGGAATAACAAAAATCTCGAGAATAGACTACCTTCCATAATGACAAGGCTATAATCCATTGGAGTAACAAAAATATCGACAACAAACTACCTTCCATAATGACAAGGCTACCATCCATTGGAGTAACAAAAATATAAAGAACATACTACCTTCCATAGTGACAAGGCTACCACCCATTGGAGTAACAAAAATATCGACAATAGACTACCTTCCATAATGACAAGGCTACCATACATTGGAATGATAAAAATCTCGAAAACAGACTACCTTCATTAATGACAGGGCTACCATCCATTAGAGTATCAAAAATCTCGACAACAGACATCCTTCCATAATGAGAAGGCTACCATCCATTGGAGTAACAAAAATCTCGACAACAGACTACCTTCCATAATGACAAGGCTACCATCCATTGGAGTAACAAAAATATGAACAACAGACTACCTTCAATAGTGACAAGGCTACCATGCATTGGAGTAACAAAAATATCTACAATAGACTAGGTTCCATTATGAAAAGGCTACCATCCATTGGAGTAACAAAAATCTCGACAATAGACTACGTTCCATAATGACAAGGCTACAATCCATTGGAGTAATAAAAATATGAACAACAGACTACCTTCCATAGTGACAAGGCTACCATCCATTGGAGTGACAGAAATCAAAACGACAGACCACCTTCCATAATGACAGGGCTAGCATCCATTGGAGTAACAAAAATCTCGACAACAAACTACCTTCCATAATGACAAGGCTACCATCCATTGAAGTAACATAAATCTCGACGACAGACTACCTTCCATAATGTCAAGGCTACAATCCATTGGAGTAACAAAAATATCGACAACTTACTACCTTCCATAATGACAAGGCTTCCATCCATTGGAATAACAAAAATCTAGACAACAAACTACCTTCCATAATGACAAGGCTACCATCCATTGGAGTAACAAAAACGTCGAGAACAAACTATGTTCCATAATGACAATGCTACAATCAATTGAAGTAAAAAAAATTATCGACAGCAGACTACCTTCCATAATGACAAGTCTACCATCTATTGGAATAACAAAAATCTCGAGAACAAACTACGTTCCATAATGAAAAGGCTACAATCCATTGGAGTAACAAAAATATCGACAACAAACTACCTTCCATAATGACAAGGCTACCATCCATTGGAGTAACAAAAATATAAAGAACATACTACCTTCCATAGTGACAAGGCTACCATCCATTGGAGTGACTGAAATCCCAAGGACAGACTACCTTCCATAATGACAAGGCTACCATCCATTGGAGTAACAAAAATATCGACAATAGACTACCTTCCATAATGACAAGGCTACCATCCATTGGAATAATAAAAATCTCGAAAACAGACTACCTTCAATAATCACATGGCTACCATCCATTAGAGTATCAAAAATCTCGACAACAGACAACCTTCCATAATGAGAAGGCTACCATCCATTGGAGTAACAAAAATCTCGACAACAGACTACCTTCCATAATGACAAGGCTACCATCCATTGGAGTAACAAAAATATGAACAACAGACTACCTTCAATAGTAACAAGGCTACCATGCATTGGAGTAACAGAAATATCTACAATAGACTAGGTTCCATTATGATAAGGCTACCATCCATTGGAGTAACAAAAATCTGGACAATAGACTACGTTCCATAATGTCAAGGCTACCATCCATTGGAGTAATAAAAATATGAACAACAGACTACCTTCCATAGTGACAAGGCTACCATCCATTGGAGTGACAGAAATCACAACGACATACCACCTTCCATAATGACAAGGCTAGCATCCATTGGAGTAACAAAAATCTCGACAACAAACTACCTTCCATAATGACAAGGCTACCATCCATTGAAGTAACATAAATCTCGACGACAGACTACCTTCCACAATGACAAGGCTACAATCCATTGGAGTAACAAAAATATCGACAACATACTACCTTCCATAATGACAAAGCTACCATCCATTGGAATAACAAAAATCTCAACAACAAACTACCTTCCATAATGACAAGCCTACCATACATTGGAGTAACAAAAACATCGACAACAGACTATGTTCCATAATGACAAGGCTACAATCCATTGAAGTAACAAAATTCTCGACAGCAGACTACCTTCCATAATGACAAGTCTACCATCTATTGGAATAACAAAAATCTCGAGAACAGACTACCTTCCATAATGACAAGGCTATAATCCATTGGAGTAACAAAAATATCGACAACAAACTACCTTCCATAATGACAAGGCTACCATCCATTGGAGTAACAAAAATATAAAGAACAGACTACCTTCCATAGTGACAAGGCTACCATCCATTGGAGTAACAAAAATATCGACAATAGACTACCTTCCATAATGACAAGGCTACCATACATTGGAATGATAAAAATCTCGAAAACAGACTACCTTCATTAATGACAGGGCTACCATCCATTAGAGTATCAAAAATCTCGACAACAGACATCCTTCCATAATGAGAAGGCTACCATCCATTGGAGTAACAAAAATCTCGACAACAGACTACCTTCCATAATGACAAGGCTACCATCCATTGGAGTAACAAAAATATGAACAACAGACTACCTTCAATAGTGACAAGGCTACCATGCATTGGAGTAACAAAAATATCTACAATAGACTAGGTTCCATTATGAAAAGGCTACCATCCATTGGAGTAACAAAAATCTCGACAATAGACTACGTTCCATAATGACAAGGCTACAATCCATTGGAGTAATAAAAATATGAACAACAGACTACCTTCCATAGTGACAAGGCTACCATCCATTGGAGTGACAGAAATCAAAACGACAGACCACCTTCCATAATGACAGGGCTAGCATCCATTGGAGTAACAAAAATCTCGACAACAAACTACCTTCCATAATGACAAGGCTACCATCCATTGAAGTAACATAAATCTCGACGACAGACTACCTTCCATAATGTCAAGGCTACAATCCATTGGAGTAACAAAAATATCGACAACTTACTACCTTCCATAATGACAAGGCTTCCATCCATTGGAATAACAAAAATC
The DNA here is from genome assembly GCA_948472305.1 of Vicia faba. Lineage (NCBI taxonomy): Eukaryota > Viridiplantae > Streptophyta > Magnoliopsida > Fabales > Fabaceae > Vicia > Vicia faba. The sequence goes on along the minus strand of OX451739.1, from coordinate 556,559,086 downwards.
TAGACAACAAACTACCTTCCATAATGACAAGGCTACCATCCATTGGAGTAACAAAAACGTCGAGAACAAACTATGTTCCATAATGACAATGCTACAATCAATTGAAGTAAAAAAAATTATCGACAACAGACTACCTTCCATAATGACAAGTCTACCATCTATTGGAATAACAAAAATCTCGAGAACAAACTACGTTCCATAATGAAAAGGCTACAATCCATTGGAGTAACAAAAATATCGACAACAAACTACCTTCCATAATGACAAGGCTACCATCCATTGGAGTAACAAAAATATAAAGAACATACTACCTTCCATAGTGACAAGGCTACCATCCATTGGAGTGACTGAAATCCCAAGGACAGACTACCTTCCATAATGACAAGGCTACCATCCATTGGAGTAACAAAAATATCGACAATAGACTACCTTCCATAATGACAAGGCTACCATCCATTGGAATAATAAAAATCTCGAAAACAGACTACCTTCAATAATCACATGGCTACCATCCATTAGAGTATCAAAAATCTCGACAACAGACAACCTTCCATAATGAGAAGGCTACCATCCATTGGAGTAACAAAAATCTCGACAACAGACTACCTTCCATAATGACAAGGCTACCATCCATTGGAGTAACAAAAATATGAACAACAGACTACCTTCAATAGTAACAAGGCTACCATGCATTGGAGTAACAGAAATATCTACAATAGACTAGGTTCCATTATGATAAGGCTACCATCCATTGGAGTAACAAAAATCTGGACAATAGACTACGTTCCATAATGTCAAGGCTACCATCCATTGGAGTAATAAAAATATGAACAACAGACTACCTTCCATAGTGACAAGGCTACCATCCATTGGAGTGACAGAAATCACAACGACATACCACCTTCCATAATGACAAGGCTAGCATCCATTGGAGTAACAAAAATCTCGACAACAAACTACCTTCCATAATGACAAGGCTACCATCCATTGAAGTAACATAAATCTCGACGACAGACTACCTTCCACAATGACAAGGCTACAATCCATTGGAGTAACAAAAATATCGACAACATACTACCTTCCATAATGACAAAGCTACCATCCATTGGAATAACAAAAATCTCAACAACAAACTACCTTCCATAATGACAAGCCTACCATACATTGGAGTAACAAAAACATCGACAACAGACTATGTTCCATAATGACAAGGCTACAATCCATTGAAGTAACAAAATTCTCGACAGCAGACTACCTTCCATAATGACAAGTCTACCATCTATTGGAATAACAAAAATCTCGAGAACAGACTACCTTCCATAATGACAAGGCTATAATCCATTGGAGTAACAAAAATATCGACAACAAACTACCTTCCATAATGACAAGGCTACCATCCATTGGAGTAACAAAAATATAAAGAACAGACTACCTTCCATAGTGACAAGGCTACCATCCATTGGAGTAACAAAAATATCGACAATAGACTACCTTCCATAATGACAAGGCTACCATACATTGGAATGATAAAAATCTCGAAAACAGACTACCTTCATTAATGACAGGGCTACCATCCATTAGAGTATCAAAAATCTCGACAACAGACATCCTTCCATAATGAGAAGGCTACCATCCATTGGAGTAACAAAAATCTCGACAACAGACTACCTTCCATAATGACAAGGCTACCATCCATTGGAGTAACAAAAATATGAACAACAGACTACCTTCAATAGTGACAAGGCTACCATGCATTGGAGTAACAAAAATATCTACAATAGACTAGGTTCCATTATGAAAAGGCTACCATCCATTGGAGTAACAAAAATCTCGACAATAGACTACGTTCCATAATGACAAGGCTACAATCCATTGGAGTAATAAAAATATGAACAATAGACTACCTTCCATAGTGACAAGGCTACCATCCATTGGAGTGACAGAAATCACAACGACAGACCACCTTCCATAATGACAGGGCTAGCATCCATTGGAGTAACAAAAATCTCGACAACAAACTACCTTCCATAATGACAAGGCTACCATCCATTGAAGTAACATAAATCTCGACGACAGACTACCTTCCATAATGTCAAGGCTACAATCCATTGGAGTAACAAAAATATCGACAACTTACTACCTTCCATAATGACAAGGCTTCCATCCATTGAAATAACAAAAATCTAGACAACAAACTACCTTCCATAATGACAAGGCTACCATCCATTGGAGTAACAAAAACGTCGAGAACAAACTATGTTCCATAATGACAATGCTACAATCAATTGAAGTAAAAAAATTATCGAAAGCAGACTACCTTCCATAATGACAAGTCTACCATCTATTTGAATAACAAAAATCTCGAGAACAAACTACGTTCCATAATGAAAAGGCTACAATCCATTGGAGTAACAAAAATATCGACAACAAACTACCTTCCATAATGACAAGGGTACCATCCATTGGAGTAACAAAAATATAAAGAACATACTACCTTCCATAGTGACAAGGCTACCATCCATTGGAGTGACTGAAATCACAACGACAGACTACCTTCCATAATGACAAGGCTACCATCCATTGGAGTAACAAAAATATCGACAATAGACTACCTTCCATAATGACAAGGCTACCATCCATTGGAATAATAAAAATCTCGAAAACAGACTACCTTCAATAATGACATGGCTACCATCCATTAGAGTATCAAAAATCTCGACAACAGACAACCTTCCATAATGAGAAGGCTACCATCCATTGGAGTAACAAAAATCTCGACAACAGACTACCTTCCATAATGACAAGGCTACCATCCATTGGAGTAACAAAAATATCGACAATAGACTACCTTCCATAATGACAAGGCTACCATCCATTGGAATAATAAAATTCTCGAAAACAGACTACCTTCAATAATCACATGGCTACCATCCATTAGAGTATCAAAAATCTCAACAACAGACAACCTTCCATAATGAGAAGCTACCATCCATTGAAGTAACAAAAATCTCGACAACAGACTACCTTCCATAATGACAAGGCTACCATCCATTGGAGTAACAAAAATATGAACAACAGACTACCTTCAATAGTGACAAGGCTACCATGCATTGAAGTAACAAAAATATCTATAATAGACTAGGTTCCATTATGATAAGGCTACCATCCATTGGAGTAACAAAAATCTGGACAATAGACTACGTTCCATAATGACAAGGCTACCATCCATTGGAGTATTAAAAATATGAACAACAGACTACCTTCCATAGTGACAAGGCTACCATCCATTGGAGTGACAGAAATCACAATGATAGACCACCTTCCATAATGACAGGGCTAGCATCCATTGGAGTAACAAAAATCTCGACACCAAACTACCTTCCATAATGACAAGGCTACCATCCATTGAAGTAACATAAATCTCGACGACAGACTACCTTCCATAATGTCAAGGCTACAATCCATTGGAGTAACAAAAATATCGACAACTTACTACCTTCCATAATGACAAGGCTTCCATCCATTGAAATAACAAAAATCTAGACAACAAACTACCTTCCATAATGACAAGGCTACCATCCATTGGAGTAACAAAAACGTCGAGAACAAACTATGTTCCATAATGACAATGCTACAATCAATTGAAGTAAAAAAATTATCGACAGCAGACTACCTTCCATAATGACAAGTCTACCATCTATTGGAATAACAAAAATCTCGAGAACAAACTACCTTCCATAATGAAAAGGCTACAATCCATTGGAGTAACAAAAATATCGACAACAAACTACCTTCCATAATGACAAGGGTACCATCCATTGGAGTAACAAAAATATAAAGAACATACTACCTTCCATAGTGACAAGGCTACCATCCATTGGAGTGACTGAAATCACAACGACAGACTACCTTCCATAATGACAAGGCTACCATCCATTGGAGTAACAAAAATATCGACAATAGACTACCTTCCATAATGACAAGGCTACCATCCATTGGAATAATAAAAATCTCGAACACAGACTACCTTCAATAATGACATGGCTACCATCCATTAGAGTATCAAAAATCTCGACAACAGACAACCTTCCATAATGAGAAGGCTACCATCCATTGGAGTAACAAAAATCTCGACAACAGACTACCTTCCATAATGACAAGGCTACCATCCATTGGAGTAACAAAAATATCGACAATAGACTACCTTCCATAATGACAAGGCTACCATCCATTGGAATAATAAAATTCTCGAAAACAGACTACCTTCAATAATCACATGGCTACCATCCATTAGAGTATCAAAAATCTCAACAACAGACAACCTTCCATAATGAGAAGGCTACCATCCATTGAAGTAACAAAAATCTCGACAACAGACTACCTTCCATAATGACAAGGCTACCATCCATTGGAGTAACAAAAATATGAACAACAGACTACCTTCAATAGTGACAAGGCTACCATGCATTGAAGTAACAAAAATATCTATAATAGACTAGGTTCCATTATGATAAGGCTACCATCCATTGGAGTAACAAAAATCTGGACAATAGACTATGTTCCATAATGACAAGGCTACCATCCATTGGAGTATTAAAAATATGAACAACAGACTACCTTCCATAGTGACAAGGCTACCATCCATTGGAGTGACAGAAATCACAATGATAGACCACCTTCCATAATGACAGGGCTAGCATCCATTGGAGTAACAAAAATCTCGACAACAAACTACCTTCCATAATGACAAGGCTACCATCCATTGAAGTAACATAAATCTCGACGATAGACTACCTTCCATAATGTCAAGGCTACAATCCATTGGAGTAACAAAAATATCGACAACATACTACGTTCCATAATGACAAGGCTTCCATCCATTGGAATAAAAAAAATCTAGACAACAAACTACCTTCCATAATGACAAGGCTACCATCCATTGGAGTAACAAAAACGTCGACAACAAACTATGTTCCATAATGACAAGGCTACAATCAATTGAAGTAAAAAAATTATCGACAGCAGACTACCTTCCATAATGACAAGTCTACCATCTATTGGAATAACAAAAATCTCGAGAACAAACTACCTTCCATAATGACAAGGCTACAATCCGTTGGAGTAACAAAAATATCGACAACAAACTACCTTCCATAATGACAAGGGTACCATCCATTGGAGTAACAAAAATATAAAGAACATACTACCTTCCATAGTGACAAGGCTACCATCCATTGGAGTGACTAAAATCACAACGACAGACTACCTTCCATAATGACAAGGCTACCATCCATTGGAGTAACAAAAATATCGACAATAGACTACCTTCCATAATGACAAGGCTACCATCCATTGGAATAATAAAAATCTCGAAAACAGACTACCTTCAATAATGACATGGCTACCATCCATTAGAGTATCAAAAATCTCGACAACAGACAACCTTCCATAATGAGAAGGCTACCATCCATTGGAGTAACAAAAATCTCGACAACAGACTACCTTCCATAATGACAAGGCTACCATCCATTGGAGTAACAAAAATATGAACAACAGACTACCTTCAATAGTGACAAGGCTACCATGCATTGGAGTAACAAAAATATCTACAATAGACTAGGTTCCATTAGGAAAAGGCTACCATCCATTGGAGTAACAAAAATCTCGACAATAGACTACGTTCCATAATGACAAGGCTACAATCCATTGGAGTAATAAAAATATGAACAATAGACTACCTTCCATAGTGACAAGGCTACCATCCATTGGAGTGACAGAAATCACAACGACAGACCACCTTCCATAATGACAGGGCTAGCATCCATTGGAGTAACAAAAATCTCGACACCAAACTACCTTCCATAATGACAAGGCTACCATCCATTGAAGTAACATAAATCTCGACGACAGACTACCTTCCATAATGTCAAGGCTACAATCCATTGGAGTAACAAAAATATCGACAACTTACTACCTTCCATAATGACAAGGCTTCCATCCATTGAAATAACAAAAATCTAGACAACAAACTACCTTCCATAATGACAAGGCTACCATCCATTGGAGTAACAAAAACGTCGAGAACAAACTATGTTCCATAATGACAATGCTACAATCAATTGAAGTAAAAAAATTATCGACAGCAGACTACCTTCCATAATGACAAGTCTACCATCTATTGGAATAACAAAAATCTCGAGAACAAACTACCTTCCATAATGAAAAGGCTACAATCCATTGGAGTAACAAAAATATCGACAACAAACTACCTTCCATAATGACAAGGGTACCATCCATTGGAGTAACAAAAATATAAAGAACATACTACCTTCCATAGTGACAAGGCTACCATCCATTGGAGTGACTGAAATCACAACGACAGACTACCTTCCATAATGACAAGGCTACCATCCATTGGAGTAACAAAAATATCGACAATAGACTACCTTCCATAATGACAAGGCTACCATCCATTGGAATAATAAAAATCTCGAAAACAGACTACCTTCAATAATGACATGGCTACCATCCATTAGAGCATCAAAAATCTCGACAACAGACAACCTTCCATAATGAGAAGGCTACCATCCATTGGAGTAACAAAAATCTCGACAACAGACTACCTTCCATAATGACAAGGCTACCATCCATTGGAGTAACAAAAATATCGACAATAGACAACCTTCCATAATGACAAGGCTACCATCCATTGGAATAATAAAATTCTCTAAAACAGACTACCTTCAATAATCACATGGCTACCATCCATTAGAGTATCAAAAATCTCAACAACAGACAACCTTCCATAATGAGAAGGCTACCATCCATTGAAGTAACAAAAATCTCGACAACAGACTACCTTCCATAATGACAAGGCTACCATCCATTGGAGTAACAAAAATATGAACAACAGACTACCTTCAATAGTGACAAGGATACCATGCATTGAAGTAACAAAAATATCTATAATAGACTAGGTTCCATTATGATAAGGCTACCATCCATTGGAGTAACAAAAATCTGGACAATAGACTACGTTCCATAATGACAAGGCTACCATCCATTGGAGTATTAAAAATAGGAACAACAGACTACCTTCCATAGTGACAAGGCTACCATCCATTGGAGTGACAGAAATCACAATGATAGACCACCTTCCATAATGACAGGGCTAGCATCCATTGGAGTAACAAAAATCTCGACACCAAACTACCTTCCATAATGACAAGGCTACCATCCATTGAAGTAACATAAATCTCGACGACAGACTACCTTCCATAATGTCAAGGCTACAATCCATTGGAGTAACAAAAATATCGACAACTTACTACCTTCCATAATGACAAGGCTTCCATCCATTGAAATAACAAAAATCTAGACAACAAACTACCTTCCATAATGACAAGGCTACCATCCATTGGAGTAACAAAAACGTCGAGAACAAACTATGTTCCATAATGACAATGCTACAATCAATTGAAGTAAAAAAATTATCGACAGCAGACTACCTTCCATAATGACAAGTCTACCATCTATTGGAATAACAAAAATCTCGAGAACAAACTACCTTCCATAATGAAAAGGCTACAATCCATTGGAGTAACAAAAATATCGACAACAAACTACCTTCCATAATGACAAGGGTACCATCCATTGGAGTAACAAAAATATAAAGAACATACTACCTTCCATAGTGACAAGGCTACCATCCATTGGAGTGACTGAAATCACAACGACAGACTACCTTCCATAATGACAAGGCTACCATCCATTGGAGTAACAAAAATATCGACAATAGACTACCTTCCATAATGACAAGGCTACCATCCATTGGAATAATAAAAATCTCGAAAACAGACTACCTTCAATAATGACATGGCTACCATCCATTAGAGTATCAAAAATCTCGACAACAGACAACCTTCCATAATGAGAAGGCTACCATCCATTGGAGTAACAAAAATCTCGACAACAGACTACCTTCCATAATGACAAGGCTACCATCCATTGGAGTAACAAAAATATCGACAATAGACTACCTTCCATAATGACAAGGCTACCATCCATTGGAATAATAAAATTCTCGAAAACAGACTACCTTCAATAATCACATGGCTACCATCCATTAGAGTATCAAAAATCTCAACAACAGACAACCTTCCATAATGAGAAGGCTACCATCCATTGAAGTAACAAAAATCTCGACAACAGACTACCTTCCATAATGACAAGGCTACCATCCATTGGAGTAACAAAAATATGAACAACAGACTACCTTCAATAGTGACAAGGCTACCATGCATTGAAGTAACAAAAATATCTATAATAGACTAGGTTCCATTATGATAAGGCTACCATCCATTGGAGTAACAAAAATCTGGACAATAGACTACGTTCCATAATGACAAGGCTACCATCCATTGGAGTATTAAAAATATGAACAACAGACTACCTTCCATAGTGACATGGCTACCATCCATTGGAGTGACAGAAATCACAATGATAGACCACCTTCCATAATGACAGGGCTAGCATCCATTGGAGTAACAAAAATCTCGACAACAAACTACCTTCCATAATGACAAGGCTACCATCCATTGAAGTAACATAAATCTCGACGATAGACTACCTTCCATAATGTCAAGGCTACAATCCATTGGAGTAACAAAAATATCGACAACATACTACGTTCCATAATGACAAGGCTTCCATCCATTGGAATAAAAAAAATCTAGACAACAAACTACCTTCCATAATGACAAGGCTACCATCCATTGGAGTAACAAAGACGTCGACAACAAACTATGTTCCATAATGACAAGGCTACAATCAATTGAAGTAAAAAAATTATCGACAGCAGACTACCTTCCATAATGACAAGTCTACCATCTATTGGAATAACAAAAATCTCGAGAACAAACTACCTTCCATAATGACAAGGCTACAATCCGTTGGAGTAACAAAAATATCGACAACAAACTACCTTCCATAATGACAAGGGTACCATCCATTGGAGTAACAAAAATATAAAGAACATACTACCTTCCATAGTGACAAGGCTACCATCCATTGGAGTGACTAAAATCACAACGACAGACTACCTTCCATAATGACAAGGCTACCATCCATTGGAGTAACAAAAATATCGACAATAGACTACCTTCCATAATGACAAGGCTACCATCCATTGGAATAATAAAAATCTCGAAAACAGACTACCTTCAATAATGACATGGCTACCATCCATTAGAGTATCAAAAATCTCGACAACAGACAACCTTCCATAATGAGAAGGCTACCATCCATTGGAGTAACAAAAATCTCGACAACAGACTACATTCCATAATGACAAGGCTACCATCCATTGGAGTAACAAAAATATGAACAATAGACTACCTTCAATAGTGACAAGGCTACCATGCATTGGAGTAACAAAAATATCTACAATAGACTAGGTTCCATTAGGAAAAGGCTACCATCCATTGGAGTAACAAAAATCTCGACAATAGACTACGTTCCATAATGACAAGGCTACAATCCATTGGAGTAATAAAAATATGAACAATAGACTACCTTCCATAGTGACAAGGCTACCATCCATTGGAGTGACAGAAATCACAACGACAGACCACCTTCCATAATGACAGGGCTAGCATCCATTGGAGTAACAAAAATCTCGACACCAAACTACCTTCCATAATGACAAGGCTACCATCCATTGAAGTAACATAAATCTCGACGACAGACTACCTTCCATAATGTCAAGGCTACAATCCATTGGAGTAACAAAAATATCGACAACTTACTACCTTCCATAATGACAAGGCTTCCATCCATTGAAATAACAAAAATCTAGACAACAAACTACCTTCCATAATGACAAGGCTACCATCCATTGGAGTAACAAAAACGTCGAGAACAAACTATGTTCCATAATGACAATGCTACAATCAATTGAAGTAAAAAAATTATCGACAGCAGACTACCTTCCATAATGACAAGTCTACCATCTATTGGAATAACAAAAATCTCGAGAACAAACTACCTTCCATAATGAAAAGGCTACAATCCATTGGAGTAACAAAAATATCGACAACAAACTACCTTCCATAATGACAAGGGTACCATCCATTGGAGTAACAAAAATATAAAGAACATACTACCTTCCATAGTGACAAGGCTACCATCCATTGGAGTGACTGAAATCACAACGACAGACTACCTTCCATAATGACAAGGCTACCATCCATTGGAGTAACAAAAATATCGACAATAGACTACCTTCCATAATGACAAGGCTACCATCCATTGGAATAATAAAAATCTCGAAAACAGACTACCTTCAATAATGACATGGCTACCATCCATTAGAGCATCAAAAATCTCGACAACAGACAACCTTCCATAATGAGAAGGCTACCATCCATTGGAGTAACAAAAATCTCGACAACAGACTACCTTCCATAATGACAAGGCTACCATCCATTGGAGTAACAAAAATATCGACAATAGACTACCTTCCATAATGACAAGGCTACCATCCATTGGAATAATAAAATTCTCTAAAACAGACTACCTTCAATAATCACATGGCTACCATCCATTAGAGTATCAAAAATCTCAACAACAGACAACCTTCCATAATGAGAAGGCTACCATCCATTGAAGTAACAAAAATCTCGACAACAGACTACCTTCCATAATGAGAAGGCTACCATCCATTGGAGTAACAAAAATATGAACAACAGACTACCTTCAATAGTGACAAGGATACCATGCATTGAAGTAACAAAAATATCTATAATAGACTAGGTTCCATTATGATAAGGCTACCATCCATTGGAGTAACAAAAATCTGGACAATAGACTACGTTCCATAATGACAAGGCTACCATCCATTGGAGTATTAAAAATATGAACAACAGACTACCTTCCATAGTGACAAGGCTACCATCCATTGGAGTGACAGAAATCACAATGATAGACCACCTTCCATAATGACAGGGCTAGCATCCATTGGAGTAACAAAAATCTCGACACCAAACTACCTTCCATAATGACAAGGCTACCATCCATTGAAGTAACATAAATCTCGACGACAGACTACCTTCCATAATGTCAAGGCTACAATCCATTGGAGTAACAAAAATATCGACAACTTACTACCTTCCATAATGACAAGGCTTCCATCCATTGAAATAACAAAAATCTAGACAACAAACTACCTTCCATAATGACAAGGCTACCATCCATTGGAGTAACAAAAACGTCGAGAACAAACTATGTTCCATAATGACAATGCTACAATCAATTGAAGTAAAAAAATTATCGACAGCAGACTACCTTCCATAATGACAAGTCTACCATCTATTGGAATAACAAAAATCTCGAGAACAAACTACCTTCCATAATGAAAAGGCTACAATCCATTGGAGTAACAAAAATATCGACAACAAACTACCTTCCATAATGACAAGGGTACCATCCATTGGAGTAACAAAAATATAAAGAACATACTACCTTCCATAGTGACAAGGCTACCATCCATTGGAGTGACTGAAATCACAACGACAGACTACCTTCCATAATGACAAGGCTACCATCCATTGGAGTAACAAAAATATCGACAATAGACTACCTTCCATAATGACAAGGCTACCATCCATTGGAATAATAAAAATCTCGAAAATAGACTACCTTCAATAATGACATGGCTACCATCCATTAGAGTATCAAAAATATCGACAACAGACAACCTTCCATAATGAGAAGGCTACCATCCATTGGAGTAACAAAAATCTCGACAACAGACTACCTTCCATAATGACAAGGCTACCATCCATTGGAGTAACAAAAATATCGACAATAGACTACCTTCCATAATGACAAGGCTACCATCCATTGGAATAATAAAATTCTCGAAAACAGACTACCTTCAATAATCACATGGCTACCATCCATTAGAGTATCAAAAATCTCAACAACAGACAACCTTCCATAATGAGAAGGCTACCATCCATTGAAGTAACAAAAATCTCGACAACAGACTACCTTCCATAATGACAAGGCTACCATCCATTGGAGTAACAAAAATATGAACAACAGACTACCTTCAATAGTGACAAGGCTACCATGCATTGAAGTAACAAAAATATCTATAATAGACTAGGTTCCATTATGATAAGGCTACCATCCATTGGAGTAACAAAAATCTGGACAATAGACTACGTTCCATAATGACAAGGCTACCATCCATTGGAGTATTAAAAATATGAACAACAGACTACCTTCCATAGTGACAAGGCTACCATCCATTGGAGTGACAGAAATCACAATGATAGACCACCTTCCATAATGACAGGGCTAGCATCCATTGGAGTAACAAAAATCTCGACAACAAACTACCTTCCATAATGACAAGGCTACCATCCATTGAAGTAACATAAATCTCGACGATAGACTACCTTCCATAATGTCAAGGCTACAATCCATTGGAGTAACAAAAATATCGACAACATACTACGTTCCATAATGACAAGGCTTCCATCCATTGGAATAAAAAAAATCTAGACAACAAACTACCTTCCATAATGACAAGGCTACCATCCATTGGAGTAACAAAAACGTCGACAACAAACTATGTTCCATAATGACAAGGCTACAATCAATTGAAGTAAAAAAATTATCGACAGCAGACTACCTTCCATAATGACAAGTCTACCATCTATTGGAATAACAAAAATCTCGAGAACAAACTACCTTCCATAATGAAAAGGCTACAATCCATTGGAGTAACAAAAATATCGACAACAAACTACCTTCCATAATGACAAGGGTACCATCCATTGGAGTAACAAAAATATAAAGAACATACTACCTTCCATAGTGACAAGGCTACCATCCATTGGAGTGACTAAAATCACAACGACAGACTACCTTCCATAATGACAAGGCTACCATCCATTGGAGTAACAAAAATATCGACAATAGACTACCTTCCATAATGACAAGGCTACCATCCATTGGAATAATAAAAATCTCGAAAATAGACTACCTTCAATAATGACATGGCTACCATCCATTAGAGTATCAAAAATCTCGACAACAGACAACCTTCCATAATGAGAAGGCTACCATCCATTGGAGTAACAAAAATCTCGACAACAGACTACCTTCCATAATGACAAGGCTACCATCCATTGGAGTAACAAAAATATGAACAACAGACTACCTTCAATAGTGACAAGGCTACCATGCATTGGAGTAACAGAAATATCTACAATAGACTAGGTTCCATTATGATAAGGCTACCATCCATTGGAGTAACAAAAATCTGGACAATAGACTACGTTCCATAATGTCAAGGCTACCATCCATTGGAGTAATAAAAATATGAACAACAGACTACCTTCCATAGTGACAAGGCTACCATCCATTGGAGTGACAGAAATCACAACGACATACCACCTTCCATAATGACAAGGCTAGCATCCATTGGAGTAACAAAAATCTCGACAACAAACTACCTTCCATAATGACAAGGCTACCATCCATTGAAGTAACATAAATCTCGACGACAGACTACCTTCCACAATGACAAGGCTACAATCCATTGGAGTAACAAAAATATCGACAACATACTACCTTCCATAATGACAAAGCTACCATCCATTGGAATAACAAAAATCTCAACAACAAACTACCTTCCATAATGACAAGCCTACCATCCATTGGAGTAACAAAAACATCGACAACAGACTATGTTCCATAATGACAAGGCTACAATCCATTGAAGTGACAAAATTCTCGACAGCAGACTACCTTCCATAATGACAAGTCTACCATCTATTGGAATAACAAAAATCTCGAGAACAGACTACCTTCCATAATGACAAGGCTATAATCCATTGGAGTAACAAAAATATCGACAACAAACTACCTTCCATAATGACAAGGCTACCATCAATTGGAGTAACAAAAATATAAGAACATACTACCTTCCTTAGTGACAAGGCTACCATCCATTGGAGTGACTGAAATCACAATGACAGACTACCTTCCATAATGACAAGGCTACCATCCATTGGAGTAACAAAAATATCGACAATAGACTACCTACCATAATGACAAGGCTACCATCCATTGGAATAATAAAAATCTCGAAAACAGACTACCTTCAATAATGACATGGCTACCATCCATTAGAGTATCAAAAATCTCGACAACAGACAACCTTCCATAATGAGAAGGCTACCATCCATTGGAGTAACAAAAATCTCGAGAATAGAATACCTTCCATAATGACAAGGCTACCATCTATTGGAGTAACAAAAATATGAACAACATACTACCTTCCATAGTGACAAGGCTACCATGCATTGGAGAAACAAAAATATCTACAATAGACTACGTTCCATAAAGATAAGGCTACCATCCATTGGAGTAACAAAAATCTTTATAATAGACTACCTTTCATAATGACAAGGCTACCATCCATTGGAGTAATAAAAATATAAACAACAGACTACCTTCCATAGTGACAAGGCTACCATGCATTGGAGTAACAAAAATATCTACAATAGACAACCTTCCATAATGACAAGGATACCATCCATTGGAGTAACAAATATCTCGATAATAGACTACCTTCCATAATGACAAGGCTACCATCCATAGGAGTAACAAAAATCTGGACAATAGACTACATTCCATAATGACAAGGCTACCTTCCATTGGAGTAACAAAATATCAACAACAGACTACCTTCCATAGTGACAAGGCTACCATCCATTGGAGTGACAGAAATCAAAAAGACAGACCACCTTCCATAATGACAAGGCTAGCATCCATTGGAATAACAAAAATCTCGACAACAAACTACCTTCCATAATGACAAGGCTACCATCCATTGAAGTAACATAAATCTCGACGACAGACTACCTTCCACAATGACTAGGCTACAATCCATTGGAGTAACAAAAATATCGAAAACATACTACCTTCCATAATGACAAGGCTACCATCCATTGGAATAACAAAAATCTCGACAACAAACTACCTTCCATAATGACAAGGCTACCATCCATTGGATTAACAAAAACGTCGACAATAGACTATGTTCCATAATGACAAGGCTACAATCCATTGGAGTAACAAAATTCTCAACAGCAGACTACCTTCCATAATGACAAGTCTACCATCTATTGGAATAACAAAAATATCGAGAACAGACTACCTTCCATAATGACAAGGCTACAATCCATTGGAGTAACAAAAATATCAACAACAAACTACCTTCCATAATGACAAGGCTACCATCCATTGGAGTAACAAAAATATAAAGAACATACTACCTTCCATAGTGACAAGGCTACCATCCATTTGAGTGACTGAAATCACAACGACAGAGTACCTTCCATAATGACAAGGCTACCATCCATTGGAGTAACAAAAATATTGACAATAGACTACCTTCCATAATGACAAGGCTACCATCCATTGGAATAATAAAAATCTCGAAAATAGACTACCTTCAATAATGACAGGGCTACCATCCATTAGAGTATCAAAAATCTCGACAACAGACAACCTTCTATAATGAGAAGGCTACCATTTATTATAGTAACAAAAATCTCGACAACAGACTACCTTCCATAATGACAAGGCTACCATCAATTGGAGTAACAAAAATATGAACAACAGAATACCTTCAATAGTGACAAGGCTACCATGCATTGGAATAACAAAAATATCTACAATAGACTAGGTTCCATTATGATAAGGCTACCATCCATTGGAGTAACAAAAATCTCGACAATAGACTACGTTCCATAATGACAAGGCTACCATCCATTGGAGTAATAAAAATATGAACAACAGACTACCTTCCATAGTGACAAGGCTACCATGCATTGGAGTAACATAAATATCTACAATAGACTACGTTCCATAATGACAAGGCTACCATCCATTGTAGTAACAAAAATCTCGACAATAGACTACCTTCCATAATGACAAGGCTAACTTCCATTAGAGTAACAAAAATATGAACAACAAACTACCTTCCATAGTGACAAGGCTACCATCCATTGGAGTGACAGAAATGACAACGACATACCATCTTCCATAATGACAAGGCTAGCATCCATTGGAGTAACAAAAATCTCGACAACAAACTACATTCCATAATGACAAGGCTACCATCCATTGAAGTAACAAAAATATCGACAACAGACTACCTTCCATAATGACAAGGCTAAAATCCATTGGAGTAACAAAAATATCGACAACAAACTACCTTCCATAATGACAAGGCTACCATCCATTGGAGTATCAAAAATCTCGGCAACAGACTACCTTCCATAATGACAAGGCTACCATCCAATGGAATGACAAAAATCTCGAAAACATTCTACCTTCCATAATGATAAGTCTACCATCAATTGGAGTAACAAAAATCTCGACAAAAGACTACCTTCCATAATGAAAAGGATACCATCTATTGGAATAACAAAAATCTCGAGACCAGACTACCTTCCATAATGACAAGGCTACCATCCATTGTAGTAACAAAAATCTCGACAATAGACTACCTTCCATAATAACAAGGCTACCATCCATTAGAGTAACAAAAATCTCGACAATAGACAACCTTCCATGATGACAAGGCTACCATCCATTGGAGTAACAAAAATCTCGACAATAGACTACCTTCCATAATGACAAGGCTATCATCCATTGGAGTAACAAAAATATCGACAATAGACTACCTTCCATAATGACAAGGCTAACATCCATTGGAATAATAAAAATCTTGAAAACAGACTACCTTCAATAATGACAGGGCTACCATCCATTAGAGTATCAAAAATCTTTACAACAGACAACCTTCCGTAATGACAAGGCTAACATCAATTGGAGTAACAAAAATCTCGACAAAAAACTACCTTATATAATGACAAGGGTACCATCCATTGAAGTAACAAAAATATCGTCAACATACTACCTTCCATAATGACAAGGCTACCATCCATTGGAATAACAAAAATATCGACAAAAAACTACCTTCCATTATGATAAGGCTACCATCTATTGGAGTAACAAAAACATCGACAATAGACTATGTTCCATAATGATAAGGCTACAATCCATTGGAGTAACAAAATTCTCGTCAACAGACTACCTCCCATAATGACAAGGATACTATCCATTAGAGTAAAAAAAATCTCGGCAACAGACTTCCTTTCATAATGACAAGGCTAGCATCTATTGGAATCATAAAAATCTCGAGAACAGACTACCTTCCATAATGACAAGGCTACAATCCATTGGAGTAACAAAAATATCGACAACAAACTACCTTCCATAATGACAAGGCTACCATCCATTGGAGTAACAAAAATATGAAGAACATACTACCTTCCATAGTGACAAGGTTGCCATCCATTGGAGTGACTGATATCACAATGACAGACTACCTTCCATAATGACAAGGCTACCATCCATTAGAGTATCAAAAATCTCTACAACAGACAACCTTCCATAATAAGAAGGCTACCATCCATTGGAGTAACAAAAATCTCGAGAATAGAATACCTTCCATAATGACAAGGCTACCATCTATTGGAGTAACAAAAATATGAACAACATACTACCTTCCATAGTGACAAGGCTACCATGCATTGGAGAAACAAAAATATCTACAATAGACTACGTTCCATAAAGATAAGGCTACCATCCATTGGAGTAACAAAAATCTTTATAATAGACTACCTTTCATAATGACAAGGCTACCATCCATTGGAGTAACAAAAATATGAACAACATACTACCTTCCATAGTGACAAGGCTACCATCCATTAGAGTAACAAAAATATGAACAACATACTACCTTCCATAGTGACAAGGCTACCATCCATTGGAGTGACAGAAATGACAACGACAGACCACCTTCCATAATGACAAGGCTAGCATCCATTGGAGTAACAAAAACCTCGACAACAAACTACATTCCATAATGACAAGGCTACCATCCATTGAAGTAACAAAAATCTCGACGACAGACTACCTTCCATAATGACAAGGCTACAATCCATTGGAGTAACAAAAATATCGACAACAGACTACCTTCCAAAATGACAAGGCTACCATCCATTGGAATAACAAAAATCTCGACAACAAACTACCTTCCATAATGACAAGTCTACCATCCATTGGAGTAACAAAAATCTCGGCAACAAACTACCTTCCATAATGACAAGGCTACCATCTATTGGAATAACAAATATCTCGAGAACAGACTACCTTCCATAATGACAAGGCTACCATCCAATGGAATGAGAAAAATCTCGAAAACATTCTACCTTCCATAATGATAAGTCTACCATCAATTGGAGTAACAAAAATCTCCACAACAGACTACCTTCCATAATGACAAGGATACCATCTATTGGAATAACAAAAATCTCGAGAACAGACTACCTTCCATAATGACAAGGCTACCATCCAATGTAGTAACAAAAATCTCGACAATAGACTACCTTCAATAATACCAAGGCTACCATCCATTAGAGTAACAAAAATATCGACAACAGACAACCATCCATAATGACAAGGCTACCATCTATTGGAGTAACAAAAATCTCGACAATAGACTACCTTCCATAATGACAAGGCTACCTTGCATTGGAGTAAAAAAATATGAACAACAAACTACCTTCCATAGTGACAAGGCTACCATCTATTGGAGTGACAAAAATCACAAAGACAGACTACCTTCCATAATGACAAGGCTAACATCCTTTGGAGTAACAAAAATCTCGACAACAAACTACCTTCCATAATGGCAAGGATACCATCAATTGAAGTAACAAAAACATCGACAACATACTACCTTCCATACTGACAAGGCTACCATCCATTGGAATAACAAAATTATTGACAACAAACTACCTTTAATACTGACAAGGCTACCATCCATTGGAGTAACAAAAACGTCGACAATAGACTATGTTACATAATGATAAGGATACAATCCATTGGAGTAACAAAATTCTCGACAACAGACTACCTCCCATAATGACAAGGATACCATCCATTGGAGTAAAAAATATCTCGGCAACAAACTACCTTCCATAATGACAAGGTTACCATCCATTGGAGTAACAAAAATATGAAGAACATACTACCTTCCATAGTGACAAGGCTACCATCCATTGGAGTGACTGAAATCACAACGACAAACTACATTCCATAATGACAAGGCTACCATCCATAACAAAAATATCGACAACAGACTACCTTCCATAATGACAAGGCTAACATCCATTGGAATAATAAAAATCTTGAAAATAGACTACCTTTAATAATGACAAGGCAACCATCGATTAGAGTATTAAAAATTTCTACAACAGACAACCTTCCATAATGAGAAGGCTACCATCCATTGGAGTAACAAAAATCTTGACAACAGACTACCTTCCATAATGATAAGGCTACCATCTATTGGAGTAACAAAATTATCGACAACAGACTATGTTCTATAATGACAAGGCTACAATCCATTGGAGTAATTAAAATATCGACAACAAACTACCTTCCATAATGACAAGGCTACCATCCATTGGAGTATCAAAAATATGAAGAACATACTACCTTCCATAGTGACAAGGCTACCATCCATTCGAGTGACTGAAATCACAACGACAGACTACCTTCCATAATGACAAGGCTACCATCCATTGGAGTAACAAAAATATCGACAACAGACTACCTTCCATAATGACAAGGCTATCATCCATTGGAATAATAAAAATCTCGAAAACAGACTCCCTTCCATAATGACAAGGCTACCATCCATTAGAGTATCAAAAATATCGTCAACAGACAACCTTCCATAATGAGAAGGCTACCATCCATTGGAGTAACAAAAATCTCGACAACAGACTACCTTCAATAATGACAAGGCTACCATCTATTGGAGTAACAAAAATATGAACAACATACTACCTTCCATAGTGACAAGGGTACCATGCATTGGAGTAACAAAAATATCTACAATAGACTACGTTCCATAATGATAAAGCTACCATCCATTGGAGTAACAAAAATCTCGACAATAGACTACCTTCCATAATGACAAGGCTACCATCCATAGGAGTAACAAAAATATGAACAACAGACTACCTTCCATAGTGACATGGCTACCATGCATTAGAGTAACAAAAATATTTACAATAGACTACATTACATAATGACAAGGCTACCATCCCTTGTAGTAACCGAAATATCTACAATAGACTACCTTCCATAATGACAAGGCTACCATCCATTAGAGTAACAAAAATCTCGACAATAGACAACCTTCCATAATGACAAGGCTACCAGCCATTGGAGTAACAAATATCTTGACAATAGACTACCTTCCATAATGACAAGGCTACCATCCATTAGAGTAACAAAAATCTCGACAATAGACTACCTTACATAATGACAAGGCTACCTTCCATTGGAGTAACAAAAATATGAACAACAGACTACCTTCCATAGTGACAAGGATACCATCCATTGGAGTGACATAAATGACAATGACAGACCACCTTCCATAATGACAAGGCTAGCATCCATCGGAGTAACAAAAATCTCAACAACAAACTACGTTCCATAATGACAATGCTACCATCCATTGAAGTAACAAAAATCTCGACGACAAACTACCTTCCATAATGACAAGACTACAATCCATTGGAGTAACAAAAATATCGACAACACACTACCTTCCATAATGACAAGGCTACCATCCATTGGAATAACAAAAATCTCGACAACAAACTACCTTCCATAATGACAAACCTATCATCCATTGGAGTAACAAAAACGTCGACAACAGACTATGTTCCATAATGACAAGGCTACAATCCATTGGAGTAATAAAAATCTCGACTACAAACTACCTTCCATAATGACAAGGATACCATCTATTGGAATAACAAAAATCTCGAGAACATACTACCTTCCATAATAACAAGGCTACTATCCATTAGAGTAACAAAAATCTCGACAACAGACTACCTTCCATAATGACAAGGCTACCATCCATTGGAGTAACAAAAATCTCGACAATACACTACTTTCCATAATGACAAGGGTACCTTCCATTAGAGTAACAAAAATATGAACAATAAACTACCTTCCATAGTGACAAGGCTACCATCCATTGGAGTGACAAAAATCACAAAGACAGACTACCTTCCATAATGACAAGGCTAGCATCCATTGGAGTATCAAAAATCTCGACAACAAACTACCTTCCATAATGACAAGGCTACCATCCATTTAAGTACAAAAAATATCGACTACGGACTACCTTCCATAATGACAAGGCTACCATTTATTGGAATAACAAGAATCTCGACAACAACCTACCTTCCATAATGACAAGGCTACCATCCATTGGAGTAACAAAATTATCGACAAAAGACTATGTTCTATAATGACAAGGCTACAATCCATTGAGTAACAAAATTCTCTACATTATACTACCTTCTTTAATGACAAGGATACCATCCATTGGAGTAACAAAAATCTCGACAACAAACTACCTTCTATAGTGACAAGGCTACCATCTAATGGAGTAACAAAATTATCGACAACAGACTACCTTCCATAATGACAAGGCTACAATCCATTGGAGTAACAAAAATATCGACAACAGACAACCTTCTATAACGACAAGGCTACCATCCATTGGAATAACAAAAATATCGACAACAAACTACCTTCCATAATGACAAGGATGCCATCCATTGGAGTAACAAAAACATCGACAACAGACTACAATCCATTGGAGTAACAAAATTCTCGACAACAGACTACCTTCCATAATGACAAGGCTACCATCTATTGGAATAAGAAAAATCTCGAGAACAGACTACCTTCCATAATGACAAGGCTACCATCCAATGGAATGACAAAAATCTCGACAACATTCTACCTTACATAATAATAAGTCTACCATCTATTAGAGTATGAAAAATCTCGACAACAGACTACCTTCAATAATGACAAGGCTACCATCCATTGTAGTAACAAAAATCTCGACAATAGACTACCTTCCCTAATTACAAGGCTACCATCCATTGGAGTAACAAGAATCGCTTCAACAGACTACCTTCCATAATGACAAGGCTACCATCCATTGGAGTAACAAAAATCTCGAAAATAGACTACCTTCCATAATGACAAGGCTACCATCCATTAGAGTAACAAAAATATCGACAAGAGACAACCTTCCATAATGACAAGGCTACCATCCATTGGAGTAACAAATATCTCGATAATAGACTACCTTCCATAATGACAAGGCTACCATCCATTGGAGTAACAAAAATATAAAGAACATATTACCTTTCATAGTGACAAGGCTACCATCCATTGGAGTGACAGAAATCACAACGACAGACTACCTTCCATAATGACAAGTCTACCATTCATTGGAGTAACAAAAATACCGACAATAGACTACCTTCCATATTTACAAGGCTACCATCCTTTGGAATAACAAAAATCTCGAAAATAGACTACCTTTTATAATGACAAGGCTACCATCCATTGGAGTAATAAAAATATCGACAACAGACAACCTTCCATAATAAGAAGGCTACCATCCATTGGAGTAATAAAAATCTCGACAATAGACTACATTCCATAATGACAAGGCTACCATCCATTGGAGTAACAAAAATATGAACAATAGACTACCTTTCATAATGACAAGGCTACCATCCATTGTAGTAACAAAAATCTCGACAACAGACTACATTCCATAATGACAAGGCTACCATCCATTAGAGTAACAAAAATATCGACAATAGACAACCTTCCATAATGACAAGGCTACCATCCATTGGAGTAACAAATATCTCGACAATAGACTACCTTCAATAATGACAAGGCTACCATCCATTGGGGTAACAAAAATATGAACAACAGACTACCTTCCATAGTGACAAGGCTACCATGCATTGGAGTAACAAAAATATCTACAATAGACTACGTTCCATAATGACAAGGCTACCATCCATTGTAGTAACAGAAATATCCACTACAGACTACCTTCCATAATGACAAGGCTACCATCCATTGTAGTAACAAAAATCTCGACAACAGACTACATTCCATAATGTCAAGGCTACCATCCATTTGAGTAACAAAAATCTCGACAATAGATAACCTTCCATAATGACAGGGCTACCATCCATTGGAGTAACAAATATCTCCACAATAGACTACCTTCCATAATGACAAGGCTACCATCCATTGGAGTAACAAAAATCTCATCAACAAACTACCTTCCATAATGACAAGGCTACAATTCATTGGAGTAACAAAAATCTCGAAAATAGACTACCTTCCATAATGACAAGGCTACCATCCATTAGAGTAACAAATATCTCGACAATAGACTACCTTCCATAATGACAAGGCTACCATCCATTGGAGTAACAAAAATATCTACAATAGACTATGTTCCATAATGGCAAGGCTACCATCCATTGTAGTAACCGAAATATCGACAACAGACTACCTTCCATAATGACAAAGCTTCCATCCATTGTAGTAACAAAAATCTCGACAACAGACTACATTCCATAATGACAAGGCTACCATCCATTAGAGTAACAAAAATCTAGACAATAGACAATCTTCCATAATGACAAGGATACCATCCATTGGAGTAACAAATATCTCGACAATAGACTACCTTCCATAATGACAAGGCTACCATCCATTGGAGTAACAAAAATATCTACAATAGACTACGTTCCATAATGATAAGGCTACCATCCATTGTAGTAATCGAAATATCGACAACCGACAACCTTCCATAATGACAAGGCTACCATCCATTGTAGTAACTAAAATCTCGACAATAGACTACATTCCATAATGACAAGGCTACCATCCATTAGAGTAACAAAAATATCGACAATAGACAACCTTCCATAATGACAGGGCTACCATCCATTGGAGTAACAAAAATCTCGACAATAGACTACCTTCCATAATGACAAGGCTACCATCCATTGGAGTAACAAATATCTCGACAATAGACTACCTTCCATAATGACAAGGCTACCATCCATTGGAGTAACAAAAATATGAACAACAGACTACCTTCCATAGTGACAAGGCTACCATGCATTGGAGTAACAAAAATATCTGCAATAGACTACGTTCCATAATGATAAGGCTAACATCCATTGTAGTAATCGAAATATCGACAATAGACTACCTTCCATAATGACAAGGCTACCATCCATTGTAGTAACTAAAATCTCGACAACAGACTACGTTCCATAATGACAAGGCTACCATCCATTAGAGTAACAAAAATATCGACAATAGACAGCCTTCCATAATGACAGGGCTACCATCCATTGGAGTAACAAATATCTCGACAATAGACTACCTTCCATAATGACAAGGCTACCATCCATAGGAGTAACAAAAATCTCGAAAATAGACTACCTTACATAATGACAAGGCTACCTTCCATTGGAGTATCAAAAATATGAACAACAGACTACCTTCCATAGTGACAAGGCTACCATCCATTGGAGTGACATAAATCACAACGACAGACCACCTTCCATAATGACAAGGCTAGCATCCATTGGAATAACAAAAATCTCGACAACAAACTACCTTCCATAATGACAAGGCTACCATCCATTGAAGTAACATAATTCTCGATGACATACTACCTTCCATAATGACAAGGCTACAATCCATTGGAGTAACAAAAATATCGACAACATACTACCTTCCATAATGACAAGGCTACCATCCATTGGAATAACAAAAATCTCGACAACAAACTACCTTCCTTAATGACAAGGCTACCATCCATTAGAGTAACAAAAACGTCGACAATAGACTATGTTCCATAATGACAAGGCTACAATCCATTGGAGTAACTAAATCCTCGACAACTGACTACCTCCCATAATGACAAGGATACCATCCATTGGACTAACAAAAATCTCAGCAACAAACAACCTTCCAGAATGACAAGGCTACCATCTATTGGAATAACAAAAATCTAGAGAACAGAATACATTCCATAATGTGACGAGGCTACCATCCATTGGAGTAACAAAAATCTCGACAACAAACTACCTTCCATAATGACAAGGCTACCATCCATTTGAATAACAAAAATATCGACAACAAACTACCTTCCATAATGACAAGGATGCCATCCATTGGAGTAACAAAAACATCGACAAACGACTATGTTCCATAATGACAAGGCTACAATCCATTGGAGTAACAAAATTCTCGACAACAAACTACCTTCCATAATGACAAGGATACCATCTATTGGAGTAACAATAATCTCGGCCACAGACTACCTTTTATAATGACAAGGCAACCATCTATTGGAATAAGAAAAATCTCGAGAACAGACTACCTTCCATAATGACAAGGCAACCATCCAATGGAATGACAAAAATCTCGACAACATTCTACCTTCAATAATGATAAGTCTACCATCCATTGGAGTAACAAAAATCTCGACAACAGACTAGCTTCCATAATGACAAGGCTACCATCCATTGTAGTAACAAAAATCTCGACAACAGACTACCTTCCTTAATTAC
The DNA here is from genome assembly GCA_948472305.1 of Vicia faba. Lineage (NCBI taxonomy): Eukaryota > Viridiplantae > Streptophyta > Magnoliopsida > Fabales > Fabaceae > Vicia > Vicia faba. Next base: position 556,533,422 of record OX451739.1, on the reverse strand, counting down.
AAGGCTACCATACATTGGAGTAACAAAAATCTCGACAACAGACTAACTTTCATAATGATAAGGCTACCATCCATTGGAGTGACAAAAATATCGAAAACAGACTACCTTCCATAATGACAAGGCTACCATCCATTAGAGTAACAAAAATCTCGACAAGAGACAACCTTTCATAATGACAAGGCTACCATCAATTGGAGTTACAAAAATATGAAGAACATACTACCTTCCATAGTGACAAGGCTACCATCCATTGGAGTGACTGAAATCACAACGACAAACTACCTTCCAGAATGACAAGGCTACCATCCATTGGAATAATAAAAATCTCGAAAACAGACTACCTTCCATAATGTAAAGGCTACCATCCATTAGAGTATCAAAAATCTCGACAACAGACAACCTTCAATAATGAGAAGGATACCATCCATTGGAGTAACAAAAATCTCGACAACAGACTACCTTCCATAATGAAAAGGCTACCATCCATTCGAGTAACAAAAATATGAACAACAGACTACCTTCCATAATGACAAGGCTACCATGCATTGGAGTAACAAAAATATCTACAATAGACTACGTTCCATAATGATAAGGCTACCATCCATTGGAGTAACAAAAATCTCGACAATAGACTACCTTCCATAATGACAAGGCTACCATCCATTGGAGTTACAAAAATATGAAAAACAGACTACCTTCCATAGTGACAAGGCTACCATGCATTGGAGTAACAAAAATAATTACAATAGACTACGTTCCATAATGACAAGGCTACCATCCCTTGTAGTAACCGAAATATCGACAACAGACTACCTTCCATAATGACAAGGCTACCATCCATTATAGTAACAAAAATCTCGACAACAGACTACCTTCCATAATGACAAGGCTACCATCCATTAGAGTAACAAATATCTCGACAATAGACAACCTTCCATAATGACAAGGCTACCATCCATTGGAGTAACAAATAACTCGACAATAGACTACCTTCAAAAATGACAAGGCTACCATCCATTAGAGTATCAAAAATCTCGACAATAGACTACCTTCCATAATGACAAGGCTACCATCCATTGGAGTAACAAAAATATCTACAATAGACTACGTTCCATAATGACAAGGCTACCATCCATTGTAGTAACCGAAATATCGACAACAGACTACCTTCCAGAATGACAAAGCTTCCATCCATTGTAGTAACAAAAATCTCGACAACAGACTACATTCCATAATGACAAGGCTACCATCCATTAGAGTAACAAAAATCTAGACAATAGACAATCTTCCATAATGACAAGGCTACCATCCATTGGAGTAACAAATATCTCGACAATAGACTACCTTCCATAATGACAAGGCTACCATCCATTGGAGTAACAAAAATATCTACAATAGACTATGTTCCATAATGATAAGGCTACCATCCATTGTAGTAATCGAAATATCGACAACCGACAACCTTCCATAATGACAAGGCTACCATCCATTGTAGTAACTAAAATCTCGACAACAGACTACATTCCATAATTACAAGGCTACCATCCATTAGAGTAACAAAAATATCGACAATAGATAACCTTCCATAATGACAGGGCTACCATCCATTGGAGTAACAAATATCTCGAGAACAGACTACCTTCCATAATGACAAGGCTACCATCCATTGGAGTAACAAAAATCTCGACAATAGACTACCTTCCATAATGACAAGGCTACCATCCATTGGAGTAACAAATATCTCGACAATAGACTACCTTCCATAATGACAAGGCTACCATCCATTGGAGTAACAAAAATATGAACAACAGACTACCTTCCATAGTGACAAGGCTACCATGCATTGGAGTAACAAAAATATCTGCAATAGACTACGTTCCATAATGATAAGGCTAACATCCATTATAGTAATCGAAATATCGACAATAGACTACCTTCCATAATGACAAGGCTACCATCCATTGTAGTAACTAAAATCTCGACAACAGACTACGTTCCATAATGACAAGGCTACCATCCATTAGAGTAACAAAAATATCGACAATAGACACCCTTCCATAATGACAGGGCTACCATCCATTGGAGTAACAAATATCTCGACAATAGACTACCTTCCATAATGACAAGGCTACCATCCATAGGAGTAACAAAAATCTCGAAAATAGACTACCTTACATAATGACAAGGCTACCTTCCATTGGAGTATCAAAAATATGAACAACAGACTACCTTCCATAGTGACAAGGCTACCATCCATTGGAGTGACAGAAATCACAACGACAGACCACCTTCCATAATGACAAGGCTAGCATCCATTGGAATAACAAAAATCTCGACAACAAACTACCTTCCATAATGACAAGGCTACCATCCATTGAAGTAACATAATTCTCGATGACATACTACCTTCCATAATGAGAAGGCTACAATCTATTGGAGTAACAAAAATATCGACAACATACTACCTTCCATAATGACAAGGCTACCATCCATTGGAATAACAAAAATCTCGACAACAAACTACCTTCCTTAATGACAAGGCTACCATCCATTAGAGTAACAAAAACGTCGACAATAGACTATGTTCCATAATGACAAGGCTACAATCCATTGGAGTAACTAAATCCTCGACAACTGACTACCTCCCATAATGACAAGGATACCATCCATTGGAGTAACAAAAATCTCAGCAACAAACTACCTTCCATAATGACAAGGCTACCATATATTGGAATAACAAAAATCTAGAGAACAGAATACATTCCATAATGTGACGAGGCTACCATCCATTGGAGTAACAAAAATCTCGACAACAAACTACCTTCCATAATGACAAGGTTGCCATCCATTTGAATAACAAAAATATCGACAACAAAGTACCTTCCATAATGACAAGGATGCCATCCATTGGAGTAACAAAAACATCGACAACCGACTATGTTCCATAATGACAAGGCTACAATCCATTGGAGTAACAAAATTCTCGACAACAAACTACCTTCCATAATGACAAGGATACCATCTATTGGAGTAACAATAATCTCGGCCACAGACTACCTTCTATATTGACAAGGCAACCATCTATTGGAATAAGAAAAATCTCGAGAACAGACTACCTTCCATAATGACAAGGCAACCATCCAATGGAATGACAAAAATCTCGACAACATTCTACCTTCAATAATGATAAGTCTACCATCCATTGGAGTAACAAAAATCTCGACAACAGACTAGCTTCCATAATGACAAGGCTACCATCCATTGTAGTAACAAAAATCTCGACAACAAACTACCTTCCTTAATTACAAGGCTACCATACATTGGAGTAACAAAAATCTCGACAACAGACTAACTTTCATAATGATAAGGCTACCATCCATTGGAGTGACAAAAATATCGAAAACAGACTACCTTCCATAATGACAAGGCTACCATCCATTAGAGTAACAAAAATCTCGACAAGAGACAACCTTTCATAATGACAAGGCTACCATCAATTGGAGTTACAAAAATATGAAGAACATACTACCTTCCATAGTGACAAGGCTACCATCCATTGGAGTGACTGAAATCACAACGACAAACTACCTTCCATAATGACAAGGCTACCATCCATTGGAATAATAAAAATCTCGAAAACAGACTACCTTCCATAATGTAAAGGCTACCATCCATTAGAGTATCAAAAATCTCGACAACAGACAACCTTCAATAATGAGAAGGATACCATCCATTGGAGTAACAAAAATCTCGACAGCAGACTACCTTCCATAATGAAAAGGCTACCATCCATTCGAGTAACAAAAATATGAACAACAGACTACCTTCCATAATGACAAGGCTACCATGCATTGGAGTAACAAAAATATCTACAATAGACTACGTTCCATAATGATAAGGCTACCATCCATTGGAGTAACAAAAATCTCGACAATAGACTACCTTCCATAATGACAAGGCTACCATCCATTGGAGTTACAAAAATATGAAAAACAGACTACCTTCCATAGTGACAAGGCTACCATGCATTGGAGTAACAAAAATAATTACAATAGACTACGTTCCATAATGACAAGGCTACCATCCCTTGTAGTAACCGAAATATCTACAACAGACTACCTTCCATAATGACAAGGCTACCATCCATTATAGTAACAAAAATCTCGACAACAGACTACCTTCCATAATGACAAGGCTACCATCCATTAGAGTAACAAATATCTCGACAATAGACAACCTTCCATAATGACAAGGCTACCATCCATTGGAGTAACAAATAACTCGACAATAGACTACCTTCAAAAATGACAAGGCTACCATCCATTAGAGTATCAAAAATCTCGACAATAGACTACCTTCCATAATGACAAGGCTACCATCCATTGGAGTAACAAAAATATCTACAATAGACTACGTTCCATAATGACAAGGCTACCATCCATTGTAGTAACCGAAATATCGACAACAGACTACCTTCCATAATGACAAAGCTTCCATCCATTGTAGTAACAAAAATCTCGACAACAGACTACATTCCATAATGACAAGGCTACCATCCATTAGAGTAACAAAAATCTAGACAATAGACAATCTTCCATAATGACAAGGCTACCATCCATTGGAGTAACAAATATCTCGACAATAGACTACCTTCCATAATGACAAGGCTACCATCCATTGGAGTAAAAAAAATATCTACAATAGACTATGTTCCATAATGATAAGGCTACCATCCATTGTAGTAATCGAAATATCGACAACCGACAACCTTCCATAATGACAAGGCTACCATCCATTGTAGTAACTAAAATCTCGACAACAGACTACATTCCATAATGACAAGGCTACCATCCATTAGAGTAACAAAAATATCGTCAATAGATAACCTTCCATAATGACAGGGCTACCATCCATTGGAGTAACAAATATCTCGAGAACAGACTACCTTCCATAATGACAAGGCTACCATCCATTGGAGTAACAAAAATCTCGACAATAGACTACCTTCCATAATGACAAGGCTACCATCCATTGGAGTAACAAATATCTCGACAATAGACTACCTTCCATAATGACAAGGCTACCATCCATTGGAGTAACAAAAATATGAACAACAGACTACCTTCCATAGTGACAAGGCTACCATGCATTGGAGTAACAAAAATATCTGCAATAGACTACGTTCCATAATGATAAGGCTAACATCCATTGTAGTAATCGAAATATCGACAATAGACTACCTTCCATAATGACAAGGCTACCATCCATTGTAGTAACTAAAATCTCGACAACAGACTACGTTCCATAATGACAAGGCTACCATCCATTAGAGTAACAAAAATATCGACAATAGACAGCCTTCCATAATGACAGGGCTACCATCCATTGGAGTAACAAATATCTCGACAATAGACTACCTTCCATAATGACAAGGCTACCATCCATAGGAGTAACAAAAATCTCGAAAATAGACTACCTTACATAATGACAAGGCTACCTTCCATTGGAGTATCAAAAATATGAACAACAGACTACCTTCCATAGTGACAAGGCTACCATCCATTGGAGTGACAGAAATCACAACGACAGACCACCTTCCATAATGACAAGGCTAGCATCCATTGGAATAACAAAAATCTCGACAACAAACTACCTTCCATAATGACAAGGCTACCATCCATTGAAGTAACATAATTCTCGATGACATACTACCTTCCATAATGACAAGGCTACAATCTATTGGAGTAACAAAAATATCGACAACATACTACCTTCCATAATGACAAGGCTACCATCCATTGGAATAACAAAAATCTCGACAACAAACTACCTTCCTTAATGACAAGGCTACCATCCATTAGAGTAACAAAAACGTCGACAATAGACTATGTTCCATAATGACAAGGCTACAATCCATTGGAGTAACTAAATCCTCGACAACTGACTACCTCCCATAATGACAAGGATACCATCCATTGGAGTAACAAAAATCTCAGCAACAAACTACCTTCCATAATGACAAGGCTACCATCTATTGGAATAACAAAAATCTAGAGAACAGAATACATTCCATAATGTGACGAGGCTACCATCCATTGGAGTAACAAAAATCTCGACAACAAACTACCTTCCATAATGACAAGGTTACCATCCATTTGAATAACAAAAATATCGACAACAAACTACCTTCCATAAAGACAAGGATGCCATCCATTGGAGTAACAAAAACATCGACAACCGACTATGTTCCATAATGACAAGGCTACAATCCATTGGAGTAACAAAATTCTCGACAACAAACTACCTTCCATAATGACAAGGAGACCATCTATTGGAGTAACAATAATCTCGGCCACAGACTACCTTCTATAATGACAAGGCAACCATCTATTGGAATAAGAAAAATCTCGAGAACAGACTACCTTCCATAATGACAAGGCAACCATCCAATGGAATGACAAAAATCTCGACAACATTCTACCTTCAATAATGATAAGTCTACCATCCATTGGAGTAACAAAAATCTCGACAACAGACTAGCTTCCATAATGACAAGGCTACCATCCATTGTAGTAACAAAAATCTCGACAACAGACTACCTTCCTTAATTACAAGGCTACCATACATTGGAGTAACAAAAATCTCGACAACAGACTAACTTTCATAATGATAAGGCTACCATCCATTGGAGTGACAAAAATATCGAAAACAGACTACCTTCCATAATGACAAGGCTACCATCCATTAGAGTAACAAAAATCTCGACAAGAGACAACCTTTCATAATGACAAGGCTACCATCAATTGGAGTTACAAAAATATGAAGAACATACTACCTTCCATAGTGACAAGGCTACCATCCATTGGAGTGACTGAAATCACAACGACAAACTACCTTCCATAATGACAAGGCTACCATCCATTGGAATAATAAAAATCTCGAAAACAGACTACCTTCCATAATGTAAAGGCTACCATCCATTAGAGTATCAAAAATCTCGACAACAGACAACCTTCAATAATGAGAAGGATACCATCCATTGGAGTAACAAAAATCTCGACAACAGACTACCTTCCATAATGAAAAGGCTACCATCCATTCGAGTAACAAAAATATGAACAACAGACTACCTTCCATAATGACAAGGCTACCATGCATTGGAGTAACAAAAATATCTACAATAGACTACGTTCCATAATGATAAGGCTACCATCCATTGGAGTAACAAAAATCTCGACAATAGACTACCTTCCATAATGACAAGGCTACCATCCATTGGAGTTACAAAAATATGAAAAACAGACTACCTTCCATAGTGACAAGGCTACCATGCATTGGAGTAACAAAAATAATTACAATAGACTACGTTCCATAATGACAAGGCTACCATCCCTTGTAGTAACCGAAATATCGACAACAGACTACCTTCCATAATGACAAGGCTACCATCCATTATAGTAACAAAAATCTCGACAACAGACTACCTTCCATAATGACAAGGCTACCATCCATTAGAGTAACAAATATCTCGACAATAGACAACCTTCCATAATGACAAGGCTACCATCCATTGGAGTAACAAATAACTCGACAATAGACTACCTTCAAAAATGACAAGGCTACCATCCATTAGAGTATCAAAAATCTCGACAATAGACTACCTTCCATAATGACAAGGCTACCATCCATTGGAGTAACAAAAATATCTACAATAGACTACGTTCCATAATGACAAGGCTACCATCCATTGTAGTAACCGAAATATCGACAACAGACTACCTTCCAGAATGACAAAGCTTCCATCCATTGTAGTAACAAAAATCTCGACAACAGACTACATTCCATAATGACAAGGCTACCATCCATTAGAGTAACAAAAATCTAGACAATAGACAATCTTCCATAATGACAAGGCTACCATCCATTGGAGTAACAAATATCTCGACAATAGACTACCTTCCATAATGACAAGGCTACCATCCATTGGAGTAACAAAAATATCTACAATAGACTATGTTCCATAATGATAAGGCTACCATCCATTGTAGTAATCGAAATATCGACAACCGACAACCTTCCATAATGACAAGGCTACCATCCATTGTAGTAACTAAAATCTCGACAACAGACTACATTCCATAATTACAAGGCTACCATCCATTAGAGTAACAAAAATATCGACAATAGATAACCTTCCATAATGACAGGGCTACCATCCATTGGAGTAACAAATATCTCGAGAACAGACTACCTTCCATAATGACAAGGCTACCATCCATTGGAGTAACAAAAATCTCGACAATAGACTACCTTCCATAATGACAAGGCTACCATCCATTGGAGTAACAAATATCTCGACAATAGACTACCTTCCATAATGACAAGGCTACCATCCATTGGAGTAACAAAAATATGAACAACAGACTACCTTCCATAGTGACAAGGCTACCATGCATTGGAGTAACAAAAATATCTGCAATAGACTACGTTCCATAATGATAAGGCTAACATCCATTATAGTAATCGAAATATCGACAATAGACTACCTTCCATAATGACAAGGCTACCATCCATTGTAGTAACTAAAATCTCGACAACAGACTACGTTCCATAATGACAAGGCTACCATCCATTAGAGTAACAAAAATATCGACAATAGACACCCTTCCATAATGACAGGGCTACCATCCATTGGAGTAACAAATATCTCGACAATAGACTACCTTCCATAATGACAAGGCTACCATCCATAGGAGTAACAAAAATCTCGAAAATAGACTACCTTACATAATGACAAGGCTACCTTCCATTGGAGTATCAAAAATATGAACAACAGACTACCTTCCATAGTGACAAGGCTACCATCCATTGGAGTGACAGAAATCACAACGACAGACCACCTTCCATAATGACAAGGCTAGCATCCATTGGAATAACAAAAATCTCGACAACAAACTACCTTCCATAATGACAAGGCTACCATCCATTGAAGTAACATAATTCTCGATGACATACTACCTTCCATAATGAGAAGGCTACAATCTATTGGAGTAACAAAAATATCGACAACATACTACCTTCCATAATGACAAGGCTACCATCCATTGGAATAACAAAAATCTCGACAACAAACTACCTTCCTTAATGACAAGGCTACCATCCATTAGAGTAACAAAAACGTCGACAATAGACTATGTTCCATAATGACAAGGCTACAATCCATTGGAGTAACTAAATCCTCGACAACTGACTACCTCCCATAATGACAAGGATACCATCCATTGGAGTAACAAAAATCTCAGCAACAAACTACCTTCCATAATGACAAGGCTACCATATATTGGAATAACAAAAATCTAGAGAACAGAATACATTCCATAATGTGACGAGGCTACCATCCATTGGAGTAACAAAAATCTCGACAACAAACTACCTTCCATAATGACAAGGTTGCCATCCATTTGAATAACAAAAATATCGACAACAAAGTACCTTCCATAATGACAAGGATGCCATCCATTGGAGTAACAAAAACATCGACAACCGACTATGTTCCATAATGACAAGGCTACAATCCATTGGAGTAACAAAATTCTCGACAACAAACTACCTTCCATAATGACAAGGATACCATCTATTGGAGTAACAATAATCTCGGCCACAGACTACCTTCTATATTGACAAGGCAACCATCTATTGGAATAAGAAAAATCTCGAGAACAGACTACCTTCCATAATGACAAGGCAACCATCCAATGGAATGACAAAAATCTCGACAACATTCTACCTTCAATAATGATAAGTCTACCATCCATTGGAGTAACAAAAATCTCGACAACAGACTAGCTTCCATAATGACAAGGCTACCATCCATTGTAGTAACAAAAATCTCGACAACAAACTACCTTCCTTAATTACAAGGCTACCATACATTGGAGTAACAAAAATCTCGACAACAGACTAACTTTCATAATGATAAGGCTACCATCCATTGGAGTGACAAAAATATCGAAAACAGACTACCTTCCATAATGACAAGGCTACCATCCATTAGAGTAACAAAAATCTCGACAAGAGACAACCTTTCATAATGACAAGGCTACCATCAATTGGAGTTACAAAAATATGAAGAACATACTACCTTCCATAGTGACAAGGCTACCATCCATTGGAGTGACTGAAATCACAACGACAAACTACCTTCCATAATGACAAGGCTACCATCCATTGGAATAATAAAAATCTCGAAAACAGACTACCTTCCATAATGTAAAGGCTACCATCCATTAGAGTATCAAAAATCTCGACAACAGACAACCTTCAATAATGAGAAGGATACCATCCATTGGAGTAACAAAAATCTCGACAGCAGACTACCTTCCATAATGAAAAGGCTACCATCCATTCGAGTAACAAAAATATGAACAACAGACTACCTTCCATAATGACAAGGCTACCATGCATTGGAGTAACAAAAATATCTACAATAGACTACGTTCCATAATGATAAGGCTACCATCCATTGGAGTAACAAAAATCTCGACAATAGACTACCTTCCATAATGACAAGGCTACCATCCATTGGAGTTACAAAAATATGAAAAACAGACTACCTTCCATAGTGACAAGGCTACCATGCATTGGAGTAACAAAAATAATTACAATAGACTACGTTCCATAATGACAAGGCTACCATCCCTTGTAGTAACCGAAATATCGACAACAGACTACCTTCCATAATGACAAGGCTACCATCCATTATAGTAACAAAAATCTCGACAACAGACTACCTTCCATAATGACAAGGCTACCATCCATTAGAGTAACAAATATCTCGACAATAGACAACCTTCCATAATGACAAGGCTACCATCCATTGGAGTAACAAATAACTCGACAATAGACTACCTTCAAAAATGACAAGGCTACCATCCATTAGAGTATCAAAAATCTCGACAATAGACTACCTTCCATAATGACAAGGCTACCATCCATTGGAGTAACAAAAATATCTACAATAGACTACGTTCCATAATGACAAGGCTACCATCCATTGTAGTAACCGATATATCGACAACAGACTACCTTCCATAATGACAAAGCTTCCATCCATTGTAGTAACAAAAATCTCGACAACAGACTACATTCCATAATGACAAGGCTACCATCCATTAGAGTAACAAAAATCTAGACAATAGACAATCTTCCATAATGACAAGGCTACCATCCATTGGAGTAACAAATATCTCGACAATAGACTACCTTCCATAATGACAAGGCTACCATCCATTGGAGTAAAAAAAATATCTACAATAGACTATGTTCCATAATGATAAGGCTACCATCCATTGTAGTAATCGAAATATCGACAACCGACAACCTTCCATAATGACAAGGCTACCATCCATTGTAGTAACTAAAATCTCGACAACAGACTACATTCCATAATGACAAGGCTACCATCCATTAGAGTAACAAAAATATCGTCAATAGATAACCTTCCATAATGACAGGGCTACCATCCATTGGAGTAACAAATATCTCGAGAACAGACTACCTTCCATAATGACAAGGCTACCATCCATTGGAGTAACAAAAATCTCGACAATAGACTACCTTCCATAATGACAAGGCTACCATCCATTGGAGTAACAAATATCTCGACAATAGACTACCTTCCATAATGACAAGGCTACCATCCATTGGAGTAACAAAAATATGAACAACAGACTACCTTCCATAGTGACAAGGCTACCATGCATTGGAGTAACAAAAATATCTGCAATAGACTACGTTCCATAATGATAAGGCTAACATCCATTGTAGTAATCGAAATATCGACAATAGACTACCTTCCATAATGACAAGGCTACCATCCATTGTAGTAACTAAAATCTCGACAACAGACTACGTTCCATAATGACAAGGCTACCATCCATTAGAGTAACAAAAATATCGACAATAGACAGCCTTCCATAATGACAGGGCTACCATCCATTGGAGTAACAAATATCTCGACAATAGACTACCTTCCATAATGACAAGGCTACCATCCATAGGAGTAACAAAAATCTCGAAAATAGACTACCTTACATAATGACAAGGCTACCTTCCATTGGAGTATCAAAAATATGAACAACAGACTACCTTCCATAGTGACAAGGCTACCATCCATTGGAGTGACAGAAATCACAACGACAGACCACCTTCCATAATGACAAGGCTAGCATCCATTGGAATAACAAAAATCTCGACAACAAACTACCTTCCATAATGACAAGGCTACCATCCATTGAAGTAACATAATTCTCGATGACATACTACCTTCCATAATGACAAGGCTACAATCTATTGGAGTAACAAAAATATCGACAACATACTACCTTCCATAATGACAAGGCTACCATCCATTGGAATAACAAAAATCTCGACAACAAACTACCTTCCTTAATGACAAGGCTACCATCCATTAGAGTAACAAAAACGTCGACAATAGACTATGTTCCATAATGACAAGGCTACAATCCATTGGAGTAACTAAATCCTCGACAACTGACTACCTCCCATAATGACAAGGATACCATCCATTGGAGTAACAAAAATCTCAGCAACAAACTACCTTCCATAATGACAAGGCTACCATCTATTGGAATAACAAAAATCTAGAGAACAGAATACATTCCATAATGTGACGAGGCTACCATCCATTGGAGTAACAAAAATCTCGACAACAAACTACCTTCCATAATGACAAGGTTACCATCCATTTGAATAACAAAAATATCGACAACAAACTACCTTCCATAAAGACAAGGATGCCATCCATTGGAGTAACAAAAACATCGACAACCGACTATGTTCCATAATGACAAGGCTACAATCCATTGGAGTAACAAAATTCTCGACAACAAACTACCTTCCATAATGACAAGGAGACCATCTATTGGAGTAACAATAATCTCGGCCACAGACTACCTTCTATAATGACAAGGCAACCATCTATTGGAATAAGAAAAATCTCGAGAACAGACTACCTTCCATAATGACAAGGCAACCATCCAATGGAATGACAAAAATCTCGACAACATTCTACCTTCAATAATGATAAGTCTACCATCCATTGGAGTAACAAAAATCTCGACAACAGACTACCTTCCATAATGACAAGGCTACCATCCATTGTAGTAACAAAAATCTCGACAACAGACTACCTTCCTTAATTACAAGGCTACCATACATTGGAGTAACAAAAATCTCGACAACAGACTAACTTTCATAATGATAAGGCTACCATCCATTGGAGTAACAAAAATATCGAAAACACACTACCTTCCATAATGACAAGGCTACCATCCATTAGAGTAACAAAAATCTCGACAAGAGACAACCTTTCATAATGACAAGGCTACCATCAATTGGAGTTACAAAAATATGAAGAACATACTACCTTCCATAGTGACAAGGCTACCATCCATTGGAGTGACTGAAATCACAACGACAAACTACCTTCCATAATGACAAGGCTACCATCCATTGGAATAATAAAAATCTCGAAAACAGACTACCTTCCATAATGTAAAGGCTACCATCAATTAGAGTATCAAAAATCTCGACAACAGACAACCTTCAATAATGAGAAGGATACCATCCATTGGAGTAACAAAAATCTCGACAACAGACTACCTTCCATAATGAAATGGCTACCATCCATTCGAGTAACAAAAATATGAACAACAGACTACCTTCCATAATGACAAGGCTACCATGCATTGGAGTAACAAAAATATCTACAATATTCTACGTTCCATAATGATAAGGCTACCATCCATTGGAGTAACAAAAATCTCGACAATAGACTACCTTCCATAATGACAAGGCTACCATCCATTGGAGTTACAAACATATGAACAACAGACTACCTTCCATAGTGACAAGGCTACCATGCATTGGAGTAACAAAAATAATTACAACAGACTATGTTCCATAATGACAAGGCTACCATCCCTTGTAGTAACCGAAATATCGACAACAGACTACCTTCCATAATGACAAGGCTACCATCCATTATAGTAACAAAAATCTCGACAACAGACTACCTTCCATAATGACAAGGCTACCATCCATTAGAGTAACAAATATCTCGACAATAGACAACCTTCCATAATGACAAGGCTACCATCCATTGGAGTAACAAATAACTCGACAATAGACTACCTTCCAAAATGACAAGGCTACCATCCATTAGAGTAACAAAAATCTCGACAATAGACTACCTTCCATAATGACAAGGCTACCTTCCATTGGAGTAACAAAAATATGAACAACAGACTATCTTCCATACTGACAAGGCTACCATCCATAGGAGTGACAGAGATGACAATGGCAGACCACCTTCTATAATGACAAGGCTAGCATCCATTGGAGTAAGAAAAATATCGACAACAAACTACATTCCATAAAGACGAGGCTACCATCCATTGGAATAACAAAAATCTCAACAACAAACTACCTTCCATAATGACAAGGCTACCATCCATTGGAGTAACAAAAACGTTGACAACAGACTATGTTCCATAATGACAAGGCAACAATCCATTGGAGTAACAAAATTCTCGACAACATAATACCTCCCAAAATGACAAGGATACCATCCATTGGAGTAACAAAAATCTCGACAACAGACTACCTTCTATAATGAAAAGCATACCCTCTATTGGAATACGAAAAATCTCGAGAACAGACTACCTTCCATAATGACAAGGCTACCATCCATTTTAGTAACAAAAATCTCTACAATAGAATACCTTCCATAATAACAAGGCTACCATCCATTAGACTAACAAAAATCTCGACAACAGACAACCTTCCATAATGACAAGGCTACCATCCATTGGAGTAACAAAAATCTCGACAATAGACTACCTTCCATAGTGACAAGGCTAACTTCCATTGGAGTAACAAAAATATGAACAACAAGCTACCTTCCATAGTGACAAGGCTATCATCCATTGGAGTGATAGAAATGACAAAGACAGACTATCTTCCATAATGACAAGGCTAACATCCATTGGAGTAACAAAAATCTCGACAGCAAACTACCTTCCATAATGACGAGGCTACCATCCATTGAAGTAACAAAAATCTCGACAACAAACTACCTTCCATAATGACAAGGTTACCATCCATTTGAATAACAAAAATATCGACAACAAACTACCTTCCATAAAGACAAGGATGCCATCCATTGGAGTAACAAAAACATCGACAACCGACTATGTTCCATAATGACAAGGCTACAATCCATTGGAGTAACAAAATTCTCGACAACAAACTACCTTCCATAATGACAAGGATACCATCTATTGGAGTAACAATAATCTCGGCCACAGACTACCTTCTATAATTACAAGGCAACCATCTATTGGAATAAGAAAAATCTCGAGAACAGACTACCTTCCATAATGACAAGGCAACCATCCAATGGAATGACAAAAATCTCGACAACATTCTACCTTCAATAATGATAAGTCTACCATCCATTGGAGTAACAAAAATCTCGACAACAGACTACCTTCCATAATGACAAGGCTACCATCCATTGTAGTAACAAAAATCTCGACAACAAACTACCTTCCTTAATTACAAGGCTACCATACATTGGAGTAACAAAAATCTCGACAACAGACTAACTTTCATAATGATAAGGCTACCATCCATTGGAATAACAAAAATATCGAAAACAGACTACCTTCCATAATGACAAGGCTACCATCCATTAGAGTAACAAAAATCTCGACAAGAGACAACCTTTCATAATGACAAGGCTACCATCAATTGGAGTTACAAAAATATGAAGAACATACTACCTTCCATAGTGACAAGGCTACCATCCATTGGAGTGACTGAAATCACAACGACAAACTACCTTCCATAATGACAAGGCTACCATCCATTGGAATAATAAAAATCTCGAAAACAGACTACCTTCCATAATGTAAAGGCTACCATCCACTAGAGTATCAAAAATCTCGACAACAGACAACCTTCAATAATGAGAAGGATACCATCCATTGGAGTAACAAAAATCTCGACAATAGACTACCTTCCATAATTAAAAGGCTACCATCCATTCGAGTAACAAAAATATGAACAACAGACTACCTTCCATAATGACAAGGCTACCATGCATTGGAGTAACAAAAATATCTACAATAGACTACGTTCCATAATGATAAGGCTACTATCCATTGGAGTAACAAAAATCTCGACAATAGACTACCTTCCATAATGACAAGGCTACCATCCATTGGAGTTACAAAAATATGAACAACAGACTACCTTCCATAGTGACAAGGCTACCATGCATTGGAGTAACAAAAATAATTACAATAGACTACGTTCCATAATGACAAGGCTACCATCCCTTGTAGTAACCGAAATATCGACAACAGACTACCTTCCATAATGACAAGGCTACCATCCATTATAGTAACAAAAATCTCGACAACAGACTACCTTCCATAATGACAAGGCTACCATCCATTAGAGTAACAAATATCTCGACAATAGACAACCTTCCATAATGACAAGGCTACCATCCATTGGAGTAACAAATAACTCGACAATAGACTACCTTCCAAAATGAAAAGGCTACCATCCATTAGAGTAACAAAAATCTCGACAATAGACTACCTTCCATAATGACAAGGCTACCTTCCATTGGAGTAACAAAAATATGAACAACAGACTACCTTCCATACTGACAAGGCTACCATCCATAGGAGTGACAGAGATGACAACGACAGACCACCTTCTATTATGACAAGGCTAGCATCCATTGGAGTAACAAAAATATCGACAACAAACTACATTCCATAAAGACGAGGCTACCATCCATTGGAATAACAAAAATCTCGACAACAAACTACCTTCCATAATGACAAGGCTACCATCCATTGGAGTAACAAAAACGTCAACAACAGACTATGTTCCATAATGACAAGGCAACAATCCATTGGAGTAACAAAATTCTCGACAACATAATACCTCCCATAATGACAAGGATACCATCCATTGGAGTAACAAAAATCTCGACAACAGACTACCTTCTATAATGAAAAGCATACCCTCTATTGGAATACGAAAAATCTCGAGAACAGACTACCTTCCATTATGACAAGGCTACCATCCATTTTAGTAACAAAAATCTCTACAATAGAATACCTTCCATAATAACAAGGCTACCATCAATTAGACTAACAAAAATCTCGACAACAGACAACCTTCCATAATGACAAGGCTACCATCCATTGGAGTAACAAAAATCTCGACAATAGACTACCTTCCATAGTGACAAGGCTAACTTCCATTGGAGTAACAAAAATATGAACAACAAGCTACCTTCCATAGTGACAAGGCTATCATCCATTGGAGTGATAGAAATGACAAAGACAGACTATCTTCCATAATGACAAGGCTAACATCCATTTGAGTAACAAAAATCTCGACAGCAAACTACCTTCCACAATGACAAGGCTACCATCCATTGAAGTAACAAAAATATCGACTACGGACTACCTTCCATAATGAATAGGCTACCATTCATTGGAATAACAAAAATCTCGACAACAAACTACCTTCCATAATCACAAGGCTACCATCCATTGGAGTAAAAGAATTATCGACAACAAACTATGTTCTATAATGACAAGGCTACAATCCATTGGAGATAGCAAATTCTCGACAACATACTACCTTCCATAATGACAAGGATATCATCCATTGGAGTAACAAAAATATCGGCAACAAACTACCTTCCATAATGACAAGGCTACCATGCATTGGGGTAACAAAAATATCTACAATAGACTACGTTCCATAATGACAAGGCTACCATCCCTTGTAGTAACCGAAATATCAACAACAGACTACCTTCCATAATGACAAGGCTACCATCCATTATAGTAACAAAAATCTCGACAACAGACTACCTTCCATAATGACAAGGCTACCATCCATTAGAGTAACAAAAATCTCGACAATAGACAACCTTCCATAATGACAAGGCTACCATCCATTAGAGTAAAAAAAATCTCGACAATATACTACCTTATATAATGACAAGGCTACAATCCATTGGAGTAACAAAAATATCGACAACAGACTACCTTCCATAAAGACAAGGCTACCATCCATTGGAATAACAAAAATCTCGACAACAAACTACCTTCCATATTGACAAGGCTACCATCCATTGGAGTAACAAAAACGTCGACAACAGACTATGTTCCATAATGACAAGGCAACAATCCATTGGAGTAACAAAATTCTCGACAACATAATACCTCCCATAATGACAAGGATACCATCCATTGGAGTAACAAAAATCTCGGCAACAACCTACCTTCCATAATGACAAGGCTACCATCTATTGGAATAACAAATATCTCGAGAACAGACTACCTTCCATAATGACAAGGCTACCATCCAATGGAATGACACAAATCTCGAAATCATTCTACCTTTCATAATGATAAGTCTACCATCCATTGGAGTAACAAAAATCTCGGCAACAGACTACCTTCCATAATGACATGGCTACCATGCATTGGAGTAACAAAAATATCTACAATAGACTACATTCCATAATGACAAGGCTACCATCCCTTGTAGTAACCGAAATATCGACAACAGACTACCTTCCATAATGACAAGGCTACCATCCATCGTAGTAACAAAAATCTCAACAATAGAGTACCTTCCATAATGACAAGGCTACCATCCATTAGAGTAACAAAAATCTCGACAATAGACAACCTTTCATAATGACAAGGCTACATCCATTGGAGTAACAAATATCTCGACAATAGACTACCTTCCAAAATGACAAGGCTACCATCCATTAGAGTAACAAAAATCTAGACAATAGACTAACTTCCATAATGACAAGGCTACCTTCCATTGGAGTAACAAAAATATGAACAACAGACTACCTTCCATAGTGACAAGGATACCATCCATTTGAGTGACAAAAATCTACCTTCCATAATGACAAGGCTACCATCCATTTGAATAACAAAAATATCGACAACAAACTACCTTCCATAATGACAAGGATGCCATCCATTGGAGTAACAAAAACATCGACAACCGACTATGTTCCATAATGACAAGGATACCATCCATTGGAGTAACAATAATCTCGGCCACATTCTACCTTCAATAATGACAAGGCTACCATCAAATGGAATGACAAAAATCTCGACAACATTCTACCTTCAATAATGATAAGTCTACCATCCATTGGAGTAACAAAAATCTTGACAACAGACTACCTTCCATAATGACAAGGCTACCATCCATTGTAGTAACAAAAATCTCGACAACAGACTACCTTCCTTAATTACAAGGCTACCATCCATTGGAGTAACAAAAATATTGACAACAGACTACCTTTCATAATGAAAAGGCTACCATCCATTGGAGTAACAAAAATCTCGAAAACATTCTACCTTCCATAATGATAAGTCTACCATCCATTGGAGTAACAAAAATCTCGACAACAGACTACCTTCCACAATGACAAACATACCATCTATTTGAATAACAAAAATCTCGAGAACAGACTACCTTCCATAATGACAAGGCTACCATACATTGTAGTAACAAAAATCTCGACAATAGACTACCTTCCATAATAACAAGGCTACCATCCATTAGAGTAACGAAAATCTCGACAACAAACAACCTTCTATAATGACAAGGCTACCATCCATTGGAGTAACAAAAATCTCGACAATAGACTACCTTCCATAATGACAAGGCTACCTTCCATTGCAGTAAAAAAAATATGAACAACAAACTACATTCCATAGTGACAAGGCTACAATCCATTGGAGTGATAAAAATCACAAAGACAGATTATCTTCCATAATGACAAGGCTAGCATCCATTGGAGTAACAAAAATGTCGACAACAAACTACCTTCCATAATGACAAGGCTACCATCCATTGGAGTAACAAAATTATCGACAACAAACTATGTTCTATAATGACAAGGCTACAATCCATTGAAGTAGAAAAATTCTCGACAACAGACTACCTTCCATAATGACAAGGATACCATCCATTGGAGTAACAAAAATCTCGGCAACAGACTACCTTCCATAATGACAAGGCTACTATCCATGTGAATAACAAAAATCTCGAGAACAGACTACCTTCCATAATGACAAGGCTACCATCCAATGGAATGACAAAAATCTCGACAACATTTTACCTTCCATAATGATATGTCTACCATCCATTGGAGTAACAAAAATCTCGACAACAGACTACCTTCCATAATGACAAGGCTACCATCCATTGGAGCGACAAAAATCACAATGATAGACTACCTTCCATAATGATAAGGTTACCATCCATTGGAGTAACAAAGATCTCGACAACAAACTACCTTCCATAATGACAAGGCTACCATCCATTGGAGTAACAAAAATATGAAAAACATACTACCTTCCATAGTGACAAGGCTACCATCCATTGGAGTGACATAAATCACAACGAAAGACTACCTTCCATAATGACAAGGCTACCATCCATTGGAGTAACAAAAATATGAAAAACATACTACCTTCCATAGTGACAAGGCTACCATCCATTGGAGTGACATAAATCACAACGAAAGACTACCTTCCATAATGACAAGGCTACCATCCATTAGAGTAACATAAATCTCGCTCAAAGACAACCTTCCATAATGAGAAGGATACCATCCATTGGAGTAACAAAAATCTCGACAATAGACTACCTTCCATAATGACAGGGCTACCATCCATTGGAGTATCAAAAATATGAACAATAGACTACCTTCCATAGTGACAAGGCTACCATGCATTGGAGTAACAAAAATATATACAATAGACTACGTTCAAAAATGACAAGGCTACCATCCCCTGTAGTAACCGAAATATCAACAACGGACTACCTTCGAAAATGATAAGGCTACCATCCATTGTAGTAACAAAAATCTCGACAACGGACTACCTTCCATAATGACAAGGATACCATCTATTGGAATAATAAAAATCTCGAGAACAGACAACCTTCCATAATGACAAGGCTACCATCCATTGTAGTAACAAAAATCTCGACAACCAACTACCTTCCATAATAACAAGGCTACCATCCATTAGAGTAACAAAAATCTCGACAATAGACTACCTTCCATAATGACAAGGCTACCTTCCATTGGAGTAACAAAAATATGAACAACAGACTACCTTCCATAGTGACAAGGCTACCATCCATTGGAGTGATAGAAATCTCCACGACAGACTACCTTCCATAATTACAAGGCTAGCATCCATTGGAGTAACAAAAATCTCGACAACACACTACCTTCCATAATGACAAGGCTACCATCCATTGGAGTAACAAAAATCTCTACGATAGACTACCTTCCATAATGACAAGGCTACCATCCATTAGAGTAACAAAAATCTCGACAACAGACTACCTTCCTTAATTACAAGGCTACCATCCATTGGAGTAACAAAAATCTCGTCAACGGACTACCTTTCATAATTATAAGGCTACCATCCATTGGAGTAACAAAAATCTCGAAAACATTCCACCTTCCATAATGATAAGTCTACCTTCCATTGGAGTAACAAAAATCTCGACAACAGACTACCTTCCAAAATGACAAGCATACCATCTATTAGAATAACAAAAATCTCGAGAACAGACTACCTTCCATAATGACAAGGCTACCATCCATTGGAGTGATAGAAATCACAAAGACAGACTATCTTCCATAATGACAAGGCTACCATCCATTGAAGTCACAAAAATATCGACTACGGACTACCTTCTATAATGACAAGGCTACCATTCATTGGAATAACAAAAATCTCGAGAACAAACTACCTTCCATAATGATAAGGCTACAATTCATTGGAGTAACAAAATTATCGACAATAAACTATGTTCTATAATGACAAGGCTACAATCCATTGGAGTAACAAAATTCTAGACAACAAACTACCTTCCATAATGACAAGGATACCATCCATTGGAGTAACAAAAATCTCTGCAACAGACTACCTTCCATAATGACAAGGCTACCATCTATGTGAATAACAAAAATCTCGAGAACAGACTACCTTCCATAATGACAAGGCTACCATCCAATGGAATGACAAAAATCTCGACAACATTTTACCTTCCATAATGATAAGTCTACCATCCATTGGAGTAACAAAAATCTCGACAACAGACTACCTTTCATAATGACAATGCTACCATCCATTGGAATAACAAAAATCTCGACAACAAACTACCTTCCATAATGACAAGGCTACCATCCATTGGAGCGACAAAAATCACAACGATAGACTACCTTCCATAATGACAAGGTTACCATCCATTGGAGTAACAAAGATATCGACAATAGACTACCTTCCATAATGACAAGGCTACCATCCATTGGAGTAACAAAAATATGAAGAACATACTACCTTCCATAGTGACAAGGCTACCATCCATTGGAGTGACAGAAATCACAACGAAAGACTACCTTCCATAATGACAAGGCTACCATCCATTGGAGTAACAAAAATATCGACAACAGACTACCTTCCATAATGACAAGGCTACCATTCATTGGAATAACAAAAATCTCGACAACAAACTACCTTCCATAATGACAAGGCTACCATCCATTGTAGTAACAAAAATCTCGACAATAGACTACCTTCCATAATAACAAGACTACCATTCATTAGAGTAACCAAAATCTCGACAACAGACAACCTTCCATAATGACAAGGCTACCATCCATTGGAGTAACAAAAATCTCAGCAACAGACTACCTTCCATAATGACAAGGCTACCATCTATGTGAATAACAAAAATCTCGAGAACAGACTACCTTCCATAATGACAAGGCTACCATCCAATGGAATGACAAAAAATCGACAACATTTTACCTTCCATAATGATAAGTCTACCATCCATTGGAGTAACAAAAATCTCGACAGAAGACTACCTTCCATAATGACAATGCTACCATCCATTGGAATAACAAAACTCTCGACAACAAACTACCTTCCATAATGACAAGGCTACCATCCATTGGAGCGACAAAACTCACAACGATAGACTACCTTCCATAATGACAAGGTCACCATCCATTGGAGTAACAAAGATATCGACAACAGACTACCTTCCATAATGACAAGGCTACCATCCATTGGAGTAACAAAAATCACAACGATAGGCTACCTTCCATAATGACAAGGTTACCATCCATTGGAGTAACAAAGATATCGACAATAGACTACCTTCCATAATGACAAGGCTACCATCCATTGGAGTAACAAAAATATGAAGAACATACTACCTTCCATAGTGACAAGGCTACCATCCATTGGAGTGACAGAAATCACAACGAAAGACTACCTTCCATAATGACAAGGCTACCATCCATTGGAGTAACAAAGATATCGACAACAGACTACCTTCCATAATGACAAGGCTACCATTCATTGGAATAACAAAAATCTCGACAACAAACTACCTTCCATAATGACAAGGCTACCATCCATTGTAGTAACAAAAATCTCGACAATAGACTACCTTCCATAATAACAAGACTACCATTCATTAGAGTAACCAAAATCTCGACAACAGACAACCTTCCATAATGACAAGGCTACCATCCATTGGAGTAACAAAAATCTCAGCAACAGACTACCTTCCATAATGACAAGGCTACTATCTATGTGAATAACAAAAATCTCGAGAATAGACTACCTTCCATAATGACAAGGATACCATCCAATGGAATGACAAAAAATCGACAACATTTTACCTTCCATAATGATAAGTCTACCATCCATTGGAGTAACAAAAATCTCGACAACAGACTACCTTCCATAATGACAATGCTACCATCCATTGGAATAACAAAAATCTCGACAGCAAACTACCTTCCATAATGACAAGGCTACCATCCATTGGAGCGACAAAACTCACAACGATAGACTACCTTCCATAATGACAAGGTTACCATCCATTGGAGTAACAAAGATATCGACAACAGACAACCTTCCATAATGACAAGGCTACCATCCATTGGAGTAACAAAAATATGAAGAACATACTACCTTCCATAGTGACAAGGCTACCATCCATTGGAGTGACAGAAATCACAACGAAAGACTACCTTCCATAATGACAAGGCTACCATTCATTGGAGTAACAAAAATATCGACAACAGACTACCTTCCATAATGACAAGGCTACCATCCATTAGAGTATCATAAATATCGACAACAGACAACCTTCCATAATGAGAAGGATAACATCCATTGGAGTAACAAAATTTTTGACAATAGACAACCTTCCATAATGACATGGCTACCATCCATTGGAGTAACAAAAATATGAACAATAAACTACCTTCCATAATGACATGCCTACCATGCATTGGAGTAACAAAAATATATACAATAGATTACGTTCCATAATGACAAGGCTACCATCCCTTGTAGTAACCGAAATATCAACAACAAACTACCTTCGATAATAGCAAGGCTACCATCCATTGTAGTAACAAAAATCTCGACAACGGACTAGCTTCCATAATGACAAGGATACCATCTATTGGAATAACAAAAATCTCGAGAACAGACAACCTTCCATAATGACAAGGCTACCATCCATTGTAGTAACAAAAATCTCGACAACCGATTACCTTTAATAATAACAAAGCTACCATCCATTAGAGTAACAAAAATCTCGACAATAGACTACCTTCGATAATGACAAGGCTACCTTCCATTGGAGTAACAAAAATATGAAAAACAGACTACCTTCCATAGTGACAAGGCTACCATCCATTGGAGTGACAGAAATCACGACGACCGAGTACTTTCCAAAATTACAAGGCTAGCATCCATTAGAGTAACAACAATCTCGACAACAAACTACCTTCCATAATGACAAGGCTACCATCCATTGGAGTAACAAAAATCTCTACGATAGACTACCTTCCATAATGACAAGGCTACCATCCATTAGAGTAACAAAAATATCGACAACAGACTACCTTCCATAATGACAAGGCTACCATCCATTGGAATAACAAAAATCTCGACAACAAACTACCTTCCATAATGACACGGATACCATCCATTGGAGTAACAAAAACATCGACAATAGACTATGTTCCATAATGACAAGGCTACAATCCATTGGAGTAAAAAAATTCTCGACAACATACTACCTCCCATAATGACAAGGATACCATCCATTGGAGTAACAAAAATCTCGGCAACAGACTACCTTCCATAATGACAAGGCTACCATCTATTGGAATAACAAATATCTCGAGAACAGACTACCTTCCATAATGACAAGGCTACCATCCAATGGAATGACAAAAATCTCGAAAACAATCTACCTTCCATAATGATAAGTCTTCCATCCATTGGAGTAACAAAAATCTCGATAACAGACTACCTTCCATAATGACAAGCATACCATCTATTGGAATAACAAAAATCTCGAGAATAGACTGCCTTCCATAATGACAAGGCTACCATACATTGTAGTAACAAAAATCTCGACAATAGACTACCTTCCATAGTAACAAGACTACCATTCATTAGAGTAACCAAAATCTCGACAACAGACAACCTTCCATAATGACAAGGCTACCAACCATTGGAGTAACAAAAATCTCGATAACAGACTAACTTCCATAATAACAAGCATACCATCTATTGGAATAACAAAAATCTCGAGAATAGACTGTCTTCCATAATGACAAGGCTACCATACATTGTAGTAACAAAAATCTCGACAATAGACTACCTTCCATAATAACAAGGCTACCATTCATTAGAGTAACAAAAATCTCGACAATAGACAACCTTCCATAATGACAAGGCTACCATCCATTGGAGTAACAAAAATATCGACAATAGACTACCTTCCATAATGACAAGGCTACCTTCCATTGGAGTAAAAAAAATATGAACAACAAACTACCTTCCATAGTGACAAGGCTACCATCCATTGGAGTGATAGAAATCACAAAGACAGACTATCTTCCATAATGACAAGGCTACTATCCATTGAAGTCACAAAAATATCGACTACGGACTACCTTCCATAATGACAAGGCTACCATTCATTGGAATAACAAAAATCTCGACAACAAACTACCTTCCATAATGACAAGGCTACCATCCATTGGAGTAACAAAATTATCGACAACAAACTATGTTCTATAATGACAAGGCTACAATCCATTGGAGTAACAAAAATCTAGACAACAAACTACCTTCCATAATGACAAGGATACCATCCATATGAGTAACAAAAATCTCTGCAACAGACTACCTTCCATAATGACAAGGCTACCATCTATGTGAATAACAAAAATCTCGAGAACAGACTACCTTCCATAATGACAAGGCTACCATCCAATGGAATGACAAAAATCTCGACAACATTTTACCTTCCATAATGATAAGTCTACCATCCATTGGAGTAACAAAAATCTCGACAACAGACTACCTTTCATAATGACAATGCTACCATCCATTGGAATAACAAAAATATCGATAACAAACTACCTTCCATAATGACAAGGCTACCATCCATTTGAGTAACAAAGATCTCGACAACAGACTACCTTCCATAATGACAAGGCTACCATCCATTGGAGTAACAAAAATATGAAGAACAGACTACCTTCCATAGTGACAAGGCTACCATCCATTGGAGTGACAGAAATCACAACGAAAGACTACCTTCCATAATGACAAGGCTACCATCCATTGGAGTAACAAAAATATCAACAACAGACTACCTTCCATAATGACAAGGATACCATCCATTGGAGTTGCAAAAATCTCGAAAATAGACTACCTTCCATAATGACAAGGCTACCATCCATTAGAGTAACATAAATCTCGACAACAGACAACCTTCCATAATTAGAAGGATACCATCCATTGGAATAACAAAAATCTAGACAATAGACTACGTTCCATAATGACAAGGCTATCATCCATTGGAGTAACAAAAATATGAATAATAGACTACCTTCCATAGTGACAAGGCTACCGTGCATTGGATTAACAAAAATATCTACAATAGACTACGTTCCATAATGACAAGGCTACCATCCATTAGACTAACAAAAATCTCGACAACAGACAACCTTCCATAATGACAAGGCTACCATCCATTGGAGTAACAAAAATCTCGACAATAGACTACCTTCCATAATGACAAGGCTACCTTCCATTGGAGTATCAAAAATATGAACAACAAACTACCTTCCATAGTGACAAGGCTATCATCCATTGGAGTGATAGAAATCACAAAGACATACTATCTTCCATAATGACAAGGCTAGCATCCATTGGAGTAACAAAAATCTCGACAACAAACTACCTTCCATAATGACAAGGATACCATCCATTGGAGTAACAAAATTATCGACGACGAACTATGTTCTATAATGACAAGGCTACAATCCATTGGAGTAACAAAAATCTCGGCAACAAACTACCTTCCATAATGACAAGGCTACCATGCATTGGAGTAACAAAAATATCTACAATAGAATACGTTCCATAATGACAAGTCTACCATCCCTTGTAGTAACCGAAATATCGACAACAGACTACCTTCCATAATGACAAGGCTACCATCCATTGTAGTAAGAAAAATCTCGACAACAGACTACCTTCCATAATGACAAGGCTACCATCCATTAGAGTAACAAAAATCTCGACAACAAACTACATTCCATAATGACAAGGATACCATCCATTGGAGTAACAAAATTATCGACGACAAACTATGTTCTATAATAACAAGGCTACAATCCATTGGAATAATAAAATTCTCGACAACAAACTACCTTCCATAATGACAAGGATACCATCCATTGGAGTAATAAAAATCTCGGCAATAGACTACCTTCCATAATGACAAGGCTACCATGCATTGGAGTAACAAATATATCTACAATAGACTAAGTTCCATAATGACAAGGCTACCATCCCTTATAGTAACTGAAATATCGACAACAGACTACCTTCCACAATGACAAGGCTACCATCCATTGTAGTAACAAAAATCTCGACAACAGACTACCTTCCATAATGACAAGGCTACCATACATTAGAGTAACAAAAATCTCGACAATAGACAACCATCCATAATGACAAGGCTACCATCCATTGGAGTAACAAATATCTCAACCATAGACTACCTTCCATAATGACAAGGCTACCATCCATTGGAGTAACAAAAATATGAACAACAGACTACCTTCCATAGTGACAAGGATACCATCCTTTGGAGTGACAGAAATGACAACGACATACCACCTTCCATAATGACAAGGCTAGCATCCATTGGAGTAACAAAAATCTCGACAACAAACTACATTCCATAATGACAAGGCTACCATCCATTGGAGTAACAAATATCTCGACAATGGACTACCTTCCATAATGACAAGGCTACCATCCATTAGAGTAACAAAAATCTCGACAATAGACTACCTTCCATAATGATAAGTCTACAATCCATTGGAGTAACAAAAATATCGACAACAGACTACCTTCCATAATGACAAGGCTACCATCCATTGGAATAACAAAAATGTCGACAACAAACTACCTTCCATAATGAAAAGGCTACCATCCATTGGAGTAACAAAAACGTCGACAACAGACTATGTTCCATAATGACAAGGCTACAATCCATTGGAGTAAAAAAATTTTCGACAACATACTACCTTCCATAATGACAAGGATACCATCCATTGGAGTAACAAAAATCTCGGCAACAGACTACCTTCCATAATGACAAGGCTACCATCTATGTGAATAACAAAAATCTCGAGAACAGACTACCTTCCATAATGACAAGCATACCATAATCTCGAAAACATTCTACCTTCCATAATGATAAGTCTACCATCCATTGGAGTAACAAAAATCTCTACAATAGAATACCTTCCATAATGACAAGCATACCATCTATTGGAATAACAAAAATCTTGAGAACATACCACCTTCCATAATGACAAGGCTACCATACATTGTAGTAACAAAAATCTCGACAATACACTACCTTCCATAATAACAAGGCTACTATCCATTAGAGTAACAAAAATTTCGACAACAGACAACCTTCCATGATGACAAGGCTACCATCCATTGGAGTAACAAAAATCTCGACAATAGACTACCTTCCATAATGACAAGGCTACCTTCCATTGGAGTAACAAAAATATGAACAACAAACTACCTTCCATAGTGACAAGGCTACCATTCATTAGAGTGATAGAAATCACAAAGTTAGACTATCTTCCATAATGACAAGGATAGCATCCATTGGAGTAACAAAAATCTCGACAACAAACTACCTTCCATAATGACAAGGCTACAATCCATTGAACTAACAAAAGTATTGACTACGGACTACCTTCCATAATGACAAGGCTACCATCCATTGGAGTAACAAAATTATCGACAACAAACTATGTTCTATAATGACCAGGCTACAATCCATTGGAGTAACAAAATTCTCGACAACAGACTACCTTCCATAATGACAAGGATACCATCCATTGGAGTAATAAAAATCTCGCCAATAAACTACCTTCCATAATGACAAGGCTACCATCTATTTGAATAACAAAAATCTCGAGAACAGACTACCTTCCATAATGACAAGGCTACCACCCATTTGAGTAACAAAAATATGAACAATATACTACCTTCCATAGCGACAAGGCTACCATGCATTGGAGTAACAAAAATATCTACAATAGACTACGTTCCATAATGACAAGGATACCATCCATTAGACTAACAAAAATCTCGACAATAGACAACCTTCCATACTGACAAGGCTACCATCCATTGGAGTAACAAAAATCTCGATAATAGACTACCTTCCATAATGACAAGGCTACCTTCCATTGGAGTAACAAAAATATGAAGAACAAACTACCTTCCATAATGACAAGGCTATCATCCATTGGAGTGATAGAAATCACAAAGACAGAGTATCTTCCATAATGACAAAGCTAGCATCCATTGGAGTAACAAAAATCTCGACAACAAACTACCTTCCATAATGACAAGGCTACCGTACATTGAAGTAACAAAAATATCGACTACGGACTACCTTCCATAATGACAAGGATACCATCCATTGGAGTAACAAAAATCTCGAAAACAGACTACCTTCCATAATGACAAGGCTACCATCCATTAGAGTAACATAAATCTCGACAACAGACAACCTTCAATAATGAGAAGGATACCATCCATTGGAGTAACAAAAATCTCGACAATAGACTACCTTCCATAATGACAAGCCTACCATCCATTGGAGTAACAAAAATATGAACAATAGACTACCTTCCATAATGACAAGGCTACCATGCATTGGAGTAACAAAAATATCTACAATAGACTACGTTCCATAATGACAAGGCTACCATTCATTGGAATAACAAAAATCTCGACAACAAACTACCTTCCATAATGACAAGGCTACCATCCATTGGAGTAACAAAATTATCGACGACAAACTATGTTTTATAATGGCAAGGCTACAATCCATTGGAGTAACAAAATTCTCGACAACAGACTACCTTCCATAATGACAAGGATACCATTTTGGAATAACAAAAATCTCGGCAATAGACTACCTTCCATAATGACAAGGCTACCATGCATTGGAGTAACAAAAATATCTACAATAGACTATGTTCCATAATGACAAGGCTACAATCCCTTGTAGTGACCGAAATATCGACAACAGACTACCTTCCATAGTGACAAGGCTACCGTGCATTGGAATAACAAAAATCTCGACAACAGACTACGTTCCATAATGACAAGGCTACCATCCATTAGAGTAACAAAAATCTCGACAATAGACAACCTTCCATAATGACAAGGCTACCATCCATTGTAGTAACAAAAATCTCGACAATAGACTACCTTCCATAATGACAAGGCTACCATCCATTAGAGTAACAAAAATATGAACAACAAACTACCTTCCATAGTGACAATGCTATCATCCATTGGAGTGATAGAAATCACAAAGACATACTATCTTCCATAATGACAAGGCTAGCATCCATTGGAGTAACAAAAATCTCGACAACAAACTACCTTCCATAATGACAAGGATACCATCCATTGGAGTAACAAAATTATCGACGACAAACTATGTTCTATAATGACAAGGCTACAATCCATTGGAGTAACAAAAATCTCGGCAACAAACTACCTTCCATAATGACAAGGCTACCATGCATTGGAGTAACAAAAATATCTACAATAGAATACGTTCCATAATGACAAGTCTACCATCCCTTGTAGTAACCGAAATATCGACAACAGACTACCTTCCATAATGACAAGGCTACCATCTATTGTAGTAAGAAAAATCTCGACAACAGACTACCTTCCATAATGACAAGGCTACCATCCATTAGAGTAACAAAAATCTCGACAACAAACTACATTCCATAATGACAAGGATACCATCCACTGGAGTAACAAAATTATCGACGACAAACTATGTTCTATAATAACAAGGCTACAATCCATTGGAATAATAAAATTCTCGACAACAAACTACCTTCCATAATGACAAGGATACCATCCATTGGAGTAATAAAAATCTCGGCAATAGACTACCTTCCATAATGACAAGGCTACCATGCATTGGAGTAACAAATATATCTACAATAGACTAAGTTCCATAATGACAAGGCTACCATCCCTTGTAGTAACCGAAATATCGACAACAGACTACCTTCCACAATGACAAGGCTACCATCCATTGTAGTAACAAAAATCTCGACAACAGACTACCTTCCATAATGACAAGGCTACCATACATTAGAGTAACAAAAATCTCGACAATAGACAACAATCCATAATGACAAGGCTACCAACCATTGGAGTAACAAATATCTCAACCATAGACTACCTTCCATAATGACAAGGCTACCATCCATTGGAGTAACAAAAATATGAACAACAGACTACCTTCCATAGTGACAAGGATACCATCCATTGGAGTGACAGAAATGACAACGACATACCACCTTCCATAATGACAAGGCTAGCATCCATTTGAGTAACAAAAATCTCGACAACAAACTACATTCCATAATGACAAGGCTACCATCCATTGGAGTAACAAATATCTTGACAATGGACTACCTTCCATAATGACAAGGCTACCATCCATTAGAGTAACAAAAATCTCGACAATAGACTACCTTCCATAATGACAAGTCTACAATCCATTGGAGTAACAAAAATATTGACAACAGACTACCTTCCATAATGACAAGGCTACCATCCTTTGGAATAACAAAAATGTCGACAACAAACTACCTTCCATAATGAAAAGGCTACCATCCATTGGAGTAACAAAAACGTCGACAACAGACTATGTTCCATAATGACAAGGCTACAATCCATTGGAGTAACAAAATTCTCGACAACATACTACCTCCCATAATGACAAGGATACCATCCATTGGAGTAACAAAAATCTCGGCAACAGACTACCTTCCATAATGACAAGGCTACCATCTATGTGAATAACAAAAATTTCGAGAACAGACTACCTTCCATAATGACAAGGCTATTATCCAATGGAATGACAAAAATCTCGAAAACATTCTACCTTCCATAATGATAAGTCTACCATCCATTAGAGTAACAAAAATCTCTACAATAGACTACCTTCCATAATGACAAGCATACCATCTATTGGAATAACAAAAATCTTGAGAACATACCACCTTCCATAATGACAAGGCTACCATACATTGTAGTAACAAAAATCTCGACAATACACTACCTTCCATAATAACAAGGCTACTATCCATTAGAGTAACAAAAATTTCGACAACAGACAACCTTCCATGATGACAAGGCTACCATACATTGTAGTAACAAAAATCTCGACAATAGACTACCTTCCATAATAACAAGGCTACCATCCATTTGAGTAACGAAAATCTCGACAACAAACAACCTTCTATAATGACAAGGCTACCATCCATTGGAGTAACAAAAATCTCGACGATAGACTACCTTCCATAATGACAAGGCTACCTTCCATTGCAGTAAAAAAAATATGAACAACAAACTACATTCCATAGTGACAAGGCTACAATCCATTGGAGTGATAAAAATCACAAAGACATATTATCTTCCATAATGACAAGGCTAGCATCCATTGGAGTAACAAAAATGTCGACAACAAACTACCTTCCATAATGACAAGGCTACCATCCATTGGAGTAACAAAATTATCGACAACAAACTATGTTCTATAATGACAAGGCTACAATCCATTGGAGTAACAAAATTCTCGACAACAGACTACCTTCCATAATGACAAGGATACCATCCATTGGAGTAACAAAAATCTCGGCAACAGACTACCTTCCATAATGACAAGGCTACTATCCATGTGAATAACAAAAATCTCGAGAACAGACTACCTTCCATAATGACAAGGCTACCATCCAATGGAATGACAAAAATCTCGACAACATTTTACCTTCCATAATGATAAGTCTACCATCCATTGGAGTAACAAAAATCTCGACAACAAACTACCTTCCATAATGACAAGGCTACCATCCATTGGAGCGACAGAAATCACAATGATAGACTACCTTCCATAATGATAAGGTTACCATCCATTGGAGTAACAAAGATCTCGACAACAAACTACCTTCCATAATGACAAGGCTACCATCCATTGGAGTAACAAAAATATGAAAAACATACTACCTTCCATAGTGACAAGGCTACCATCCATTGGAGTGACATAAATCACAACGAAAGACTACCTTCCATAATGACAAGGCTACCATCCATTGGAGTAACAAAAATATGAAAAACATACTACCTTCCATAGTGACAAGGCTACCATCCATTGGAGTGACATAAATCACAACGAAAGACTACCTTCCATAATGACAAGGCTACCATCCATTAGAGTAACATAAATCTCGCTCAAAGACAACCTTCCATAATGAGAAGGATACCATCCATTGGAGTAACAAAAATCTCGACAATAGACTACCTTCCATAATGACAAGGCTACCATCCATTGGAGTATCAAAAATATGAACAATAGACTACCTTCCATAGTGACAAGGCTACCATGCATTGGAGTAACAAAAATATATACAATAGACTACGTTCCAAAATGACAAGGCTACCATCCCCTGTAGTAACCGAAATATCAACAACAGACTACCTTCGAAAATGATAAGGCTACCATCCATTGTAGTAACAAAAATCTCGACAACGGACTACCTTCCATAATGACAAGGATACCATCTATTGGAATAATAAAAATCTCGAGAACAGACAACCTTCCATAATGACAAGGCTACCATCCATTGTAGTAACAAAAATCTCGACAACCAACTACCTTCCATAATAACAAGGCTACCATCCATTAGAGTAACAAAAATCTCGACAATAGACTACCTTCCATAATGACAAGGCTACCTTCCATTGGAGTAACAAAAATATGAACAACAAACTACCTTCCATAGTGACAAGGCTACCATCCATTGGAGTGACAGAAATCTCCACGACAGACTACCTTCCATAATTACAAGGCTAGCATCCATTGGAGTAACAAAAATCTCGACAACACACTACCTTCCATAATGACAAGGCTACCATCCATTGGAGTAACAAAAATCTCTACGATAGACTACCTTCCATAATGACAAGGCTACCATCCATTAGAGTAACAAAAATCTCGACAACAGACTACCTTCCTTAATTACAAGGCTACCATCCATTGGAGTAACAAAAATCTCGTCAACGGACTACCTTTCATAATTATAAGGCTACCATCCATTGGAGTAACAAAAATCTCGAAAACATTCCACCTTCCATAATGATAAGTCTACCTTCCATTGGAGTAACAAAAATCTCGACAACAGACTACCTTCCAAAATGACAAGCATACCATCTATTGGAATAACAAAAATCTCGAGAACAGACTACCTTCCATAATGACAAGGCTACCATCCATTGGAGTGATAGAAATCACAAAGACAGACTATCTTCCATAATGACAAGGCTACCATCCATTGAAGTCACAAAAATATCGACTACGGACTACCTTCTATAATGACAAGGCTACCATTCATTGGAATAACAAAAATCTCGAGAACAAACTACCTTCCATAATGATAAGGCTACAATTCATTGGAGTAACAAAATTATCGACAATAAACTATGTTCTATAATGACAAGGCTACAATCCATTGGAGTAACAAAATTCTAGACAACAAACTACCTTCCATAATGACAAGGATACCATCCATTGGAGTAACAAAAATCTCTGCAACAGACTACCTTCCATAATGACAAGGCTACCATCTATGTGAATAACAAAAATCTCGAGAACAGACTACCTTCCATAATGACAAGGCTACAATCCAATGGAATGACAAAAATCTCGACAACATTTTACCTTCCATAATGATAAGTCTACCATCCATTGGAGTAACAAAAATCTCGACAAAAGACTACCTTTCATAATGACAATGCTACCATCCATTGGAATAACAAAAATCTCGACAACAAACTACCTTCCATAATGACAAGGCTACCATCCATTGGAGCGATAAAAATCACAACGATAGACTACCTTCCATAATGACAAGGTTACCATCCATTGGAGTAACAAAGATATCGACAATAGACTACCTTCCATAATGACAAGGCTACCATCCATTGGAGTAACAAAAATATGAAGAACATACTACCTTCCATAGTGACAAGGCTACCATCCATTGGAGTGACAGAAATCACAACGAAAGACTACCTTCCATAATGTCAAGGCTACCATCCATTGGAGTAACAAAAATATCGACAACAGACTACCTTCCATAATGACAAGGCTACCATTCATTGGAATAACAAAAATCTCGACAACAAACTACCTTCCATAATGACAAGGCTACCATCCATTGTAGTAACAAAAATCTCGACAATAGACTACCTTCCATAATAACAAGACTACCATTCATTAGAGTAACCAAAATCTCGACAACAGACAACCTTCCATAATGACAAGGCTACCATCCATTGGAGTAACAAAAATCTCAGCAACAGACTACCTTCCATAATGACAAGGCTACCATCTATGTGAATAACAAAAATCTCGAGAACAGACTACCTTCCATAATGACAAGGCTACCATCCAATGGAATGACAAAAAATCGACAACATTTTACCTTCCATAATGATAAGTCTACCATCCATTGGAGTAACAAAAATCTCGACAGAAGACTACCTTCCATAATGACAATGCTACCATCCATTGGAATAACAAAACTCTCGACAACAAACTACCTTCCATAATGACAAGGTTACCATCCATTGGAGCGACAAAACTCACAACGATAGACTACCTTCCATAATGACAAGGTCACCATCCATTGGAGTAACAAAGATATCGACAACAAACTACCTTCCATAATGACAAGGCTACCATCCATTGGAGTAACAAAAATCACAACGATAGACTACCTTCCATAATGACAAGGTTACCATCCATTGGAGTAACAAAGATATCGACAATAGACTACCTTCCATAATGACAAGGCTACCATCCATTGGAGTAACAAAAATATGAAGAACATACTACCTTCCATAGTGACAAGGCTACCATCCATTGGAGTGACAAAAATCACAACGAAAGACTACCTTACATAATGACAAGGCTACCATCCATTGGAGTAACAAAGATATCGACAACAGACTACCTTCCATAATGACAAGGCTACCATTCATTGGAATAACAAAAATCTCGACAACAAACTACCTTCCATAATGAAAAGGCTACCATCCATTGTAGTAACAAAAATCTCGACAATAGACTACCTTCCATAATAACAAGACTACCATTCATTAGAGTAACCAAAATCTCGACAACAGACAACCTTCCATAATGACAAGGCTACCATCCATTGGAGTAACAAAAATCTCAGCAACAGACTACCTTCCATAATGACAAGGCTACCATCTATGTGAATAACAAAAATCTCAAGAATAGACTACCTTCCATAATGACAAGGATACCATCCAATGGAATGACAAAAAATCGACAACATTTTACCTTCCATAATGATAAGTCTACCATCCATTGGAGTAACAAAAATCTCGACAACAGACTACCTTCCATAATGACAATGCTACCATCCATTGGAATAACAAAAATCTCGACAACAAACTACCTTCCATAATGACAAGGCTACCATCCATTGGAGCGACAAAACTCACAACGATAGACTACCTTCAATAATGACAAGGTTACCATCCATTGGATTAACAAAGATATCGACAACAGACTACCTTCCATAATGACAAGGCTACCATCCATTGGAGTAACAAAAATATGAAGAACATACTACCTTCCATAGTGACAAGGCTACCATCCATTGGATGGACAGAAATCACAACGAAAGACTACCTTCCATAATGACAAGGCTACCATTCATTGGAGTAACAAAAATATCGACAACAGACTACCTTCCATAATGACAAGGCTACCATCCATTAGAGTATCATAAATCTCGACAACAGACAACCTTCCATAATGAGAAGGATAACATCCATTGGAGTAACAAAATTTTTGACAATAGACAACCTTCCATAATGACATGGCTACCATCAATTGGAGTAACAAAAATATGAACAATAAACTACCTTCCATAATGACATGCCTACCATGCATTGGAGTAACAAAAATATATACAATAGATTACGTTCCATAATGACAAGGCTACCATCCCTTGTAGTAACCGAAATATCAACAACAAACTACCTTCGATAATAGCAAGGCTACCATCCATTGTAGTAACAAAAATCTCGACAACGGACTACCTTCCATAATGACAAGGATACCATCTATTGGAATAACAAAAATCTCGAGAACAGACAACCTTCCATAATGACAAGGCTACCATCCATTGTAGTAACAAAAATCTCGACAACCGATTACCTTTAATAATAACAAAGCTACCATCCATTAGAGTAACAAAAATCTCGACAATAGACTACCTTCGATAATGACAAGGCTACCTTCCATTGGAGTAACAAAAATATGAAAAACAGACTACCTTCCATAGTGACAAGGCTACCATCCATTGGAGTGATAGAAATCACGACGACCGAGTACTTTCCAAAATTACAAGGCTAGCATCCATTAGAGTAACAACAATCTCGACAACAAACTACCTTCCATAATGACAAGGCTACCATCCATTGGAGTAACAAAAATCTCTACGATAGACTACCTTCCATAATGACAAGGCTACCATCCATTAGAGTAACAAAAATATCGACAACAGACTACCTTCCATAATGGCAAGGCTACCATCCATTGGAATAACAAAAATCTCAGCAACAGACTACCTTCCATAATGACAAGGCTACCATCCAATGGAATGACAAAAA
This sequence comes from Vicia faba, assembly GCA_948472305.1. Lineage (NCBI taxonomy): Eukaryota > Viridiplantae > Streptophyta > Magnoliopsida > Fabales > Fabaceae > Vicia > Vicia faba. Next base: position 556,494,834 of record OX451739.1, on the reverse strand, counting down.
ATCGACAACATTTTACCTTCCATAATGATAAGTCTACCATCCATTGGAGTAACCAAAATCTCGACAACAGACAACCTTCCATAATGACAAGTCTACCATCCATTGGAGTAACAAAAATCTCAGCAACAGACTACCTTCCATAATGACAAGGCTACCATCTATGTGAATAACAAAAATCTCGAGAACAGACTACCTTCCATAATGACAAGGCTACCATCCAATGGAATGACAAAAAATCGACAACATTTTACCTTCCATAATGATAAGTCTACCATCCATTGGAGTAACAAAAATCTCGACAGAAGACTACCTTCCATAATGACAATGCTACCATCCATTGGAATAACAAAACTCTCGACAACAAACTACCTTCCATAATGACAAGGTTACCATCCATTGGAGCGACAAAACTCACAACGATAGACTACCTTCCATAATGACAAGGTCACCATCCATTGGAGTAACAAAGATATCGACAACAAACTACCTTCCATAATGACAAGGCTACCATCCATTGGAGTAACAAAAATCACAACGATAGACTACCTTCCATAATGACAAGGTTACCATCCATTGGAGTAACAAAGATATCGACAATAGACTACCTTCCATAATGACAAGGCTACCATCCATTGGAGTAACAAAAATATGAAGAACATACTACCTTCCATAGTGACAAGGCTACCATCCATTGGAGTGACAAAAATCACAACGAAAGACTACCTTACATAATGACAAGGCTACCATCCATTGGAGTAACAAAGATATCGACAACAGACTACCTTCCATAATGACAAGGCTACCATTCATTGGAATAACAAAAATCTCGACAACAAACTACCTTCCATAATGAAAAGGCTACCATCCATTGTAGTAACAAAAATCTCGACAATAGACTACCTTCCATAATAACAAGACTACCATTCATTAGAGTAACCAAAATCTCGACAACAGACAACCTTCCATAATGACAAGGCTACCATCCATTGGAGTAACAAAAATCTCAGCAACAGACTACCTTCCATAATGACAAGGCTACCATCTATGTGAATAACAAAAATCTCAAGAATAGACTACCTTCCATAATGACAAGGATACCATCCAATGGAATGACAAAAAATCGACAACATTTTACCTTCCATAATGATAAGTCTACCATCCATTGGAGTAACAAAAATCTCGACAACAGACTACCTTCCATAATGACAATGCTACCATCCATTGGAATAACAAAAATCTCGACAACAAACTACCTTCCATAATGACAAGGCTACCATCCATTGGAGCGACAAAACTCACAACGATAGACTACCTTCAATAATGACAAGGTTACCATCCATTGGATTAACAAAGATATCGACAACAGACTACCTTCCATAATGACAAGGCTACCATCCATTGGAGTAACAAAAATATGAAGAACATACTACCTTCCATAGTGACAAGGCTACCATCCATTGGATGGACAGAAATCACAACGAAAGACTACCTTCCATAATGACAAGGCTACCATTCATTGGAGTAACAAAAATATCGACAACAGACTACCTTCCATAATGACAAGGCTACCATCCATTAGAGTATCATAAATCTCGACAACAGACAACCTTCCATAATGAGAAGGATAACATCCATTGGAGTAACAAAATTTTTGACAATAGACAACCTTCCATAATGACATGGCTACCATCCATTGGAGTAACAAAAATATGAACAATAAACTACCTTCCATAATGACATGCCTACCATGCATTGGAGTAACAAAAATATATACAATAGATTACGTTCCATAATGACAAGGCTACCATCCCTTGTAGTAACCGAAATATCAACAACAAACTACCTTCGATAATAGCAAGGCTACCATCCATTGTAGTAACAAAAATCTCGACAACGGACTACCTTCCATAATGACAAGGATACCATCTATTGGAATAACAAAAATCTCGAGAACAGACAACCTTCCATAATGACAAGGCTACCATCCATTGTAGTAACAAAAATCTCGACAACCGATTACCTTTAATAATAACAAAGCTACCATCCATTAGAGTAACAAAAATCTCGACAATAGACTACCTTCGATAATGACAAGGCTACCTTCCATTGGAGTAACAAAAATATGAAAAATAGACTACCTTCCATAGTGACAAGGCTACCATCCATTGGAGTGACAGAAATCACGACGACCGAGTACTTTCCAAAATTACAAGGCTAGCATCCATTAGAGTAACAACAATCTCGACAACAAACTACCTTCCATAATGACAAGGCTACCATCCATTGGAGTAACAAAAATCTCTACGATAGACTACCTTCCATAATGACAAGGCTACCATCCATTAGAGTAACAAAAATATCGACAACAGACTACCTTCCATAATGGCAAGGCTACCATCCATTGGAATAACAAAAATCTCGACAACAAACTACCTTCCATAATGACACGGATACCATCCATTGGAGTAACAAAAACGTCGACAATAGACTATGTTCCATAATGACAAGGCTACAATCCATTGGAGTAAAAAAATTCTCGACAACATACTACCTCCCATAATGACAAGGATACCATCCATTGGAGTAACAAAAATCTCGGCAACAGACTACCTTCCATAATGACAAGGCTACCATCTATTGGAATAACAAATATCTCGAGAACAGACTACCTTCCATAATGACAAGGCTACCATCCAATGGAATGACAAAAATCTCGAAAACATTCTACCTTCCATAATGATAAGTCTTCCATCCATTGGAGTAACAAAAATCTCGATAACAGACTACCTTCCATAATGACAAGCATACCATCTATTGGAATAACAAAAATCTCGAGAATAGACTGCCTTCCATAATGACAAGGCTACCATACATTGTAGTAACAAAAATCTCGACAATAGACTACCTTCCATAATAACAAGACTACCATTCATTAGAGTAACCAAAATCTCGACAACAGACAACCTTCCATAATGACAAGGCTACCAACCATTGGAGTAACAAAAATCTCGATAACAGACTAACTTCCATAATAACAAGCATACCATCTATTGGAATAACAAAAATCTCGAGAATAGACTAGCTTCCATAATGACAAGGCTACCATACATTGTAGTAACAAAAATCTCGACAATAGACTACCTTCCATAATAACAAGGCTACCATTCATTAGAGTAACAAAAATCTCGACAATAGACAACCTTCCATAATGACAAGGCTACCATCCATTGGAGTAACAAAAATATCGACAATAGACTACCTTCCATAATGAAAAGGCTACCTTCCATAGGAGTAACAAAAATATGAACAACAAACTACCTTCCATAGTGACAAGGCTACCATCCATTGGAGTGATAGAAATCACAAAGACAGACTACGTTCCATAATGACAAGGCTAGCATCCATTGGAGTAACAAAAATCTCGACAACAAACAACCTTCCATAATGACAAGGCTACCATCTATTGGAATAACAAATATCTCGAGAATAGACTACCTTCCATAATGACAAGGCTACCATACATTGTAGTAACAAAAGTCTCGACAATAGACTACCTTCCATAATAACAAGGCTACCATCCATTAGAGTAACAAAAATCTCGACAACATACAACCTTCTATAATGACAAGGCTACCACCAATTGGAGTAACAAAAATCTCGACAATAGACTACCTTTCATAATGACAAGGCTACCTTCCATTGGAGTAAAAAAAATATGAACAACAAACTACCTTCCATAGTGACAAGGCTACCATCCATTGGAGTGATATAAATAACAAAGACAGACTATCTTCCATAATGACAAGGCTACCATCCATTGAAGTCACAAAAATATCGACTACGGACTACCTTCCATAATGACAAGGCTACCATTCATTGGAATAACAAAAATCTCGACAACAAACTACCTTCCATAATGACAAGGCAACCATCCATTGGAGTAACAAAAATATCGACAACAAACTATGTTCTATAATGACAAGGCTACAATCCATTGGAGTAACAAAAATCTAGACAACAAACTACCTTCCATAATGACAAGGATACCATCCATTGGAGTAACAAAAATCTCTGCAACAGACTACCTTCCATAATGACAAGGCTACCATCTATGTGAATAACAAAAATCACGAGAACAGACTACCTTCCATAATGACAAGGCTACCATCCAATGGAATGACAAAAATCTCGACAACATTTTACCTTCCATAATGATAAGTCTACCATCCATTGGAGTAACAAAAATCTCGACAACAGACTACCTTTCATAATGACAATGCTACCATCCATTGGAATAAAAAAAATATCGATAACAAACTACCTTCCATAATGACAAGGCTACCATCCATTTGAGTAACAAAGATCTCGACAACAGACTACCTTCCATAATGACAAGGCTACCATCCATTGGAGTAACAAAAATATGAAGAACAGACTACCTTCCATAGTGACAAGGCTACCATCCATTGGAGTGACAGAAATCACAACGAAAGACTACCTTCCATAATGACAAGGCTACCATCCATTGGAGTAACAAAAATATCAACAACAGACTACCTTCCATAATGACAAGGATACCATCCATTGGAGTTACAAAAATCTCGAAAATAGACTACCTTCCATAATGACAAGGCTACCATCCATTAGAGTAACATAAATCTCGACAACAGACAACCTTCCATAATTAGAAGGATACCATCCATTGGAATAACAAAAATCTAGACAATAGACTACGTTCCATAATGACAAGGCTATCATCCATTGGAGTAACAAAAATATGAATAATAGACTACCTTCCATAGTGACAAGGCTACCGTGCATTGGATTAACAAAAATATCTACAATAGACTACGTTCCATAATGACAAGGCTACCATCCATTAGACTAACAAAAATCTCGACAACAGACAACCTTCCATAATGACAAGGCTACCATCCATTGGAGTAACAAAAATCTCGACAATAGACTACCTTCCATAATGACAAGGCTACCTTCCATTGGAGTAACAAAAATATGAACAACAAACTACCTTCCATAGTGACAAGGCTATCATCCATTGGAGTGATAGAAATCACAAAGACATACTATCTTCCATAATGACAAGGCTAGCATCCATTGGAGTAACAAAAATCTCGACAACAAACTACCTTCCATAATGACAAGGATACCATCCATTGGAGTAACAAAATTATCGACGACGAACTATGTTCTATAATGACAAGGCTACAATCCATTGGAGTAACGAAAATCTCGGCAACAAACTACCTTCCATAATGACAAGGCTACCATGCATTGGAGTAACAAAAATATCTACAATAGAATACGTTCCATAATGACAAGTCTACCATCCCTTGTAGTAACCGAAATATCGACAACAGACTACCTTCCATAATGACAAGGCTACCATCCATTGTAGTAAGAAAAATCTCGACAACAGACTACCTTCCATAATGACAAGGCTACCATCCATTAGAGTAACAAAAATCTCGACAACAAACTACATTCCATAATGACAAGGATACCATCCATTGGAGTAACAAAATTATCGACGACAAACTATGTTCTATAATTACAAGGCTACAATCCATTGGAATAATAAAATTCTCGACAACAAACTACCTTCCATAATGACAAGGATACCATCCATTGGAGTAATAAAAATCTCGGCAATAGACTACCTTCCATAATGACAAGGCTACCATGCATTGGAGTAACAAATATATCTACAATAGACTAAGTTCCATAATGACAAGGCTACCATCCCTTATAGTAACTGAAATATCGACAAAAGACTACCTTCCACAATGACAAGGCTACCATCCATTGTAGTAACAAAAATCTCGACAACAGACTACCTTCCATAATGACAAGGCTACCATACATTAGAGTAACAAAAATCTCGACAATAGACAACCATCCATAATGACAAGGCTACCATCCATTGGAGTAACAAATATCTCAACCATAGACTACCTTCCATAATGACAAGGCTACCATCCATTGGAGTAACAAAAATATGAACAACAGACTACCTTCCATAGTGACAAGGATACCATCCATTGGAGTGACAGAAATGACAACGACATACCACCTTCCATAATGACAAGGCTAGCATCCATTGGAGTAACAAAAATCTCGACAACAAACTACATTCCATAATGACAAGGCTACCATCCATTGGAGTAACAAATATCTCGACAATGGACTACCTTCCATAATGACAAGGCTACCATCCATTAGAGTAACAAAAATCTCGACAATAGACTACCTTCCATAATGACAAGTCTACAATCCATTGGAGTAACAAAAATATCGACAACAGACTACCTTCCATAATGACAAGGCTACCATCCATTGGAATAACAAAAATGTCGACAACAAACTACCTTCCATAATGAAAAGGCTACCATCCATTGGAGTAACAAAAACGTCGACAACAGACTATGTTCCATAATGACAAGGCTACAATCCATTGGAGTAAAAAAATTTTCGACAACATACTACCTTCCATAATGACAAGGATACCATCCATTGGAGTAACAAAAATCTCGGCAACAGACTACCTTCCATAATGACAAGGCTACCATCTATGTGAATAACAAAAATCTCGAGAACAGACTACCTTCCATAATGACAAGCATACCATAATCTCGAAAACATTCTACCTTCCATAATGATAAGTCTACCATCCATTGGAGTAACAAAAATCTCTACAATAGACTACCTTCCATAATGACAAGCATACCATCTATTGGAATAACAAAAATCTTGAGAACATACCACCTTCCATAATGACAAGGCTACCATACATTGTAGTAACAAAAATCTCGACAATACACTACCTTCCATAATAACAAGGCTATTATCCATTAGAGTAACAAAAATTTCGACAACAGACAACCTTCCATGATGACAAGGCTACCATCCATTGGAGTAACAAAAATCTCGACAATAGACTACCTTCCATAATGACAAGGCTACCTTCCATTGGAGTAACAAAAATATGAACAACAAACTACCTTCCATAGTGACAAGGCTACCATTCATTAGAGTGATAGAAATCACAAAGTTAGACTATCTTCCATAATGACAAGGATAGCATCCATTGGAGTAACAAAAATCTCGACAACAAACTACCTTCCATAATGACAAGGCTACAATCCATTGAACTAACAAAAGTATTGACTACGGACTACCTTCCATAATGACAAGGCTACCATCCATTGGAGTAACAAAATTATCGACAACAAACTATGTTCTATAATGACCAGGCTACAATCCAATGGAGTAACAAAATTCTCGACAACAGACTACCTTCCATAATGACAAGGATACCATCCATTGGAGTAATAAAAATCTCGCCAATAAACTACCTTCCATAATGACAAGGCTACCATCTATTTGAATAACAAAAATCTCGAGAACAGACTACCTTCCATAATGACAAGGCTACCACCCATTTGAGTAACAAAAATATGAACAATATACTACCTTCCATAGCGACAAGGCTACCATGCATTGGAGTAACAAAAATATCTACAATAGACTACGTTCCATAATGACAAGGATATCATCCATTAGACTAACAAAAATCTCGACAATAGACAACCTTCCATACTGACAAGGCTACCATCCATTGGAGTAACAAAAATCTCGATAATAGACTACCTTCCATAATGACAAGGCTACCTTCCATTGGAGTAACAAAAATATGAAGAACAAACTACCTTCCATAATGACAAGGCTATCATCCATTGGAGTGATAGAAATCACAAAGACAGACTATCTTCCATAATGACAAAGCTAGCATCCATTGGAGTAACAAAAATCTCGACAACAAACTACCTTCCATAATGACAAGGCTACCGTCCATTGAAGTAACAAAAATATCGACTACGGGCTACCTTCCATAATGACAAGGATACCATCCATTGGAGTAACAAAAATCTCGAAAACAGACTACCTTCCATAATGACAAGGCTACCATCCATTAGAGTAACATAAATCTCAACAACAGACAACCTTCAATAATGAGAAGGATACCATCCATTGGAGTAACAAAAATCTCGACAATAGACTACCTTCCATAATGACAAGCCTACCATCCATTGGAGTAACAAAAATATGAACAATAGACTACCTTCCATAATGACAAGGCTACCATGCATTGGAGTAACAAAAATATCTACAATAGACTACGTTCCATAATGACAAGGCTACCATTCATTGGAATAACAAAAATCTCGACAACAAACTACCTTCCATAATGACAAGGCTACCATCCATTGGAGTAACAAAATTATCGACGACAAACTATGTTTTATAATGGCAAGGCTACAATCCATTGGAGTAACAAAATTCTCGACAACAGACTACCTTCCATAATGACAAGGATACCATTTTGGAATAACAAAAATCTCGGCAATAGACTACCTTCCATAATGACAAGGCTACCATGCATTGGAGTAACAAAAATATCTACAATAGACTATGTTCCATAATGACAAGGCTACAATCCCTTGTAGTGACCGAAATATCGACAACAGACTACCTTCCATAGTGACAAGGCTACCGTGCATTGGAATAACAAAAATCTCGACAACAGACTACGTTCCATAATGACAAGGCTACCATCCATTAGAGTAACAAAAATCTCGACAATAGACAACCTTCCATAATGACAAGGCTACCATCCATTGTAGTAACAAAAATCTCGACAATAGACTACCTTCCATAATGACAAGGCTACCATCCATTAGAGTAACAAAAATATGAACAACAAACTACCTTCCATAGTGACAAGGCTATCATCCATTGGAGTGATAGAAATCACAAAGACATACTATCTTCCATAATGACAAGGCTAGCATCCATTGGAGTAACAAAAATCTCGACAACAAACTACCTTCCATAATGACAAGGATACCATCCATTGGAGTAACAAAATTATCGACGACAAACTATGTTCTATAATGACAAGGCTACAATCCATTGGAGTAACAAAAATCTCGGCAACAACCTACCTTCCATAATGACAAGGCTACCATGCATTGGAGTAAAAAAAATATCTACAATAGAATACGTTCCATAATGACAAGTCTACCATCCCTTGTAGTAACCGAAATATCGACAACAGACTACCTTCCATAATGACAAGGCTACCATCCATTAGAGTAACAAAAATCTCGACAACAAACTACATTCCATAATGACAAGGATACCATCCACTGGAGTAACAAAATTATCGACGACAAACTATGTTCTATAATAACAAGGCTACAATCCATTGGAATAATAAAATTCTCGACAACAAACTACCTTCCATAATGACAAGGATACCATCCATTGGAGTAATAAAAATCTCGGCAATAGACTACCTTCCATAATGACAAGGCTACCATGCATTGGAGTAACAAATATATCTACAATAGACTAAGTTCCATAATGACAAGGCTACCATCCCTTGTAGTAACCGAAATATCGACAACAGACTACCTTCCACAATGACAAGGCTACCATCCATTGTAGTAACAAAAATCTCGACAACAGACTACCTTCCATAATGACAAGGCTACCATACATTAGAGTAACAAAAATCTCGACAATAGACAACAATCCATAATGACAAGGCTACCAACCATTGGAGTAACAAATATCTCAACCATAGACTACCTTCCATAATGACAAGGCTACCATCCATTGGAGTAACAAAAATATGAACAACAGACTACCTTCCATAGTGACAAGGATACCATCCATTGGAGTGACAGAAATGACAACGACATACCACCTTCCATAATGACAAGGCTAGCATCCATTGGAGTAACAAAAATCTCGACAACAAACTACATTCCATAATGACAAGGCTACCATCCATTGGAGTAACAAATATCTTGACAATGGACTACCTTCCATAATGACAAGGCTACCATCCATTAGAGTAACAAAAATCTCGACAATAGACTACCTTCCATAATGACAAGTCTACAATCCATTGGAGTAACAAAAATATCGACAACAGACTACCTTCCATAATGACAAGGCTACCATCCATTGGAATAACAAAAATGTCGACAACAAACTACCTTCCATAATGAAAAGGCTACCATCCATTGGAGTAACAAAAACGTCGACAACAGACTATGTTCCATAATGACAAGGCTACAATCCATTGGAGTAACAAAAATCTCGACAACATACTACCTCCCATAATGACAAGGATACCATCCATTGGAGTAACAAAAATCTCGGCAACAGACTACCTTCCATAATGACAAGGCTACCATCTATGTGAATAACAAAAATTTCGAGAACAGTCTACCTTCCATAATGACAAGGCTATTATCCAATGGAATGACAAAAATCTCGAAAACATTCTACCTTCCATAATGATAAGTCTACCATCCATTAGAGTAACAAAAATCTCTACAATAGACTACCTTCTATAATGACAAGCATACCATCTATTGGAATAACAAAAATCTTGAGAACATACCACCTTCCATAATGACAAGGCTACCATACATTGTAGTAACAAAAATCTCGACAATACACTACCTTCCATAATAACAAGGCTACTATCCATTAGAGTAACAAAAATTTCGACAACAGACAACCTTCCATGATGACAAGGCTACCATCCATTGGAGTAACAAAAATCTCGACAATAGACTACCTTCCATAATGACAAGGCTACCTTCCATTGGAGTAACAAAAATATGAACAACAAACTACCTTCCATAGTGACAAGGCTACCATTCATTAGAGTGATAGAAATCACAAAGTTAGACTATCTTCCATAATGACAAGGATAGCATCCATTGGAGTAACAAAAATCTCGACAACAAACTACCTTCCATAATGACAAGGCTACCATCCATTGAACTAACAAAAGTATTGACTACGGACTACCTTCCATAATGACAAGGCTACCATCCATTGGAGTAACAAAATTATCGACAACAAACTATGTTCTATAATGACAAGGCTACAATCCATTGGAGTAACAAAATTCTCGAAACAGACTACCTTCCATAATGACAAGGATACCATCCATTGGAGTAACAAAAATCTCGCCAATAAACTACCTTCCATAATGACAAGGCTACCATCTATTTGAATAACAAAAATCTAGAGAACAGACTACCTTCCATAATGACAAGGCTACCATCCATTTGAGTAAAAAAAATATGAACAATAGACTACCTTCCATAGCGACAAGGCTACCATGCATTGGAGTAACAAAAATATCTACAATAGACTACATTCCATAATAGAGAGGATACCATCCATTAGACTAACAAAAATCTCGACAATAGAAAACCTTCCATAATGACAAGGCTACCATCCATTGGAGTAACAAAAATCTCGATAATAGACTACCTTCCATAATGACAAGGCTACCTTCCATTGGAGTAACAAAAATATGAAGAACAAACTACCTTCCATAATGACAAGGCTATCATCCATTGGAGTGATAGAAATCACAAAGACAGACTATCTTCCATAATGACAAAGCTAGCATCCATTGGAGTAACAAAAATCTCGACAACAAACTACCTTCCATAATGACAAGGCTACCATCCATTGAAGTAACAAAAATATCGACTACGGACTACCTTCCATAATGACAAGGATACCATCCATTGGAGTAACGAAAATCTCGAAAACAGACTACCTTCCATAATGACAAGGCTACCATCCATTAGAGTAACATAAATCTCGACAACAGACAACCTTCCATAATGAGAAGGATACCATCCATTGGAGTAACAAAAATCTCGACAATAGACAACAATCCATAATGACAAGGCTACCAACCATTGGAGTAACAAATATCTCAACCATAGACTACCTTCCATAATGACAAGGCTACCATCCATTGGAGTAACAAAAATATGAACAACAGACTACCTTCCATAGTGACAAGGATACCATCCATTGGAGTGACAGAAATGACAACGACATACCACCTTCCATAATGACAAGGCTAGCATCCATTGGAGTAACAAAAATCTCGACAACAAACTACATTCCATAATGACAAGGCTACCATCCATTGGAGTAACAAATATCTTGACAATGGACTACCTTCCATAATGACAAGGCTACCATCCATTAGAGTAACAAAAATCTCGACAATAGACTACCTTCCATAATGACAAGTCTACAATCCATTGGAGTAACAAAAATATCGACAACAGACTACCTTCCATAATGACAAGGCTACCATCCATTGGAATAACAAAAATGTCGACAACAAACTACCTTCCATAATGAAAAGGCTACCATCCATTGGAGTAACAAAAACGTCGACAACAGACTATGTTCCATAATGACAAGGCTACAATCCATTGGAGTAACAAAAATCTCGACAACATACTACCTCCCATAATGACAAGGATACCATCCATTGGAGTAACAAAAATCTCGGCAACAGACTACCTTCCATAATGACAAGGCTACCATCTATGTGAATAACAAAAATTTCGAGAACAGTCTACCTTCCATAATGACAAGGCTATTATCCAATGGAATGACAAAAATCTCGAAAACATTCTACCTTCCATAATGATAAGTCTACCATCCATTAGAGTAACAAAAATCTCTACAATAGACTACCTTCTATAATGACAAGCATACCATCTATTGGAATAACAAAAATCTTGAGAACATACCACCTTCCATAATGACAAGGCTACCATACATTGTAGTAACAAAAATCTCGACAATACACTACCTTCCATAATAACAAGGCTACTATCCATTAGAGTAACAAAAATTTCGACAACAGACAACCTTCCATGATGACAAGGCTACCATCCATTGGAGTAACAAAAATCTCGACAATAGACTACCTTCCATAATGACAAGGCTACCTTCCATTGGAGTAACAAAAATATGAACAACAAACTACCTTCCATAGTGACAAGGCTACCATTCATTAGAGTGATAGAAATCACAAAGTTAGACTATCTTCCATAATGACAAGGATAGCATCCATTGGAGTAACAAAAATCTCGACAACAAACTACCTTCCATAATGACAAGGCTACCATCCATTGAACTAACAAAAGTATTGACTACGGACTACCTTCCATAATGACAAGGCTACCATCCATTGGAGTAACAAAATTATCGACAACAAACTATGTTCTATAATGACAAGGCTACAATCCATTGGAGTAACAAAATTCTCGAAACAGACTACCTTCCATAATGACAAGGATACCATCCATTGGAGTAACAAAAATCTCGCCAATAAACTACCTTCCATAATGACAAGGCTACCATCTATTTGAATAACAAAAATCTAGAGAACAGACTACCTTCCATAATGACAAGGCTACCATCCATTTGAGTAAAAAAAATATGAACAATAGACTACCTTCCATAGCGACAAGGCTACCATGCATTGGAGTAACAAAAATATCTACAATAGACTACATTCCATAATAGAGAGGATACCATCCATTAGACTAACAAAAATCTCGACAATAGAAAACCTTCCATAATGACAAGGCTACCATCCATTGGAGTAACAAAAATCTCGATAATAGACTACCTTCCATAATGACAAGGCTACCTTCCATTGGAGTAACAAAAATATGAAGAACAAACTACCTTCCATAATGACAAGGCTATCATCCATTGGAGTGATAGAAATCACAAAGACAGACTATCTTCCATAATGACAAAGCTAGCATCCATTGGAGTAACAAAAATCTCGACAACAAACTACCTTCCATAATGACAAGGCTACCATCCATTGAAGTAACAAAAATATCGACTACGGACTACCTTCCATAATGACAAGGATACCATCCATTGGAGTAACGAAAATCTCGAAAACAGACTACCTTCCATAATGACAAGGCTACCATCCATTAGAGTAACATAAATCTCGACAACAGACAACCTTCCATAATGAGAAGGATACCATCCATTGGAGTAACAAAAATCTCGACAATAGACTACCTTCCATAATGACAAGGCTACCATCCATTGGAGTAACAAAAATATGAACAATAGACTACCTTCCATAATGACAAGGCTACCATGCATTGGAGTAACAAAAATATCTACAATAGACTACGTTCCATAATGACAAGGCTACCATTCATTGGAATAACAAAAATCTCGACAACAAACTACCTTCCATAATGACAAGGCTACCATCCATTGGAGTAACAAAATTATCGACGACAAACTATGTTTTATAATGACAAGGCTACAATCCATTGGAGTAACAAAATTCTCGACAACAGACTACCTTCCATAATGACAAGGATACCATCCATTGGAATAACAAAAATCTCGGCAACAGACTACCTTCCATAATGACAAGGCTACCAAGCATTGGAGTAACAAAAATATCTACAATAGACTATGTTCCATAATGACAAGGCTACAATCCCTTGTAGTAACCGAAATATCGACAACAGACTACCTTCCATAATGACAAGGCTACCATCCATTGTAGTAACAAAAATCTCGACAACAGACTACCTTCCATAATGACAAGGCTACCATCCATTAGAGTAACAAAAATCTCGACAATAGACAACCTTCCATAATGACAAGGCTACCATCCATTGGAGTAACAAATATCTCGACAATAGACTACCTTCCATAATGACAAGGCTACCATCCATTAGAGTAACAAAAATCTAGACAATAGACTACCTTCCATTGGAGTAACAAAAATATGAACAACATACTACCTTCCATAGTGACAAGGCTACCATCCATTGGAGTGACAGAAATCACAAAAACAGACTACCTTCCATAATGACAAGGCTAACATCCAATAGAGTAACATAAATCTCAACAACAAACAACCTTCCATAATGAGAAGGATACCATCCATTGGAGTAACAAAAATCTTGACAATAGACTACCTTCCATAATGACAAGGCTTCCATCCATTGGAGTAACAAAAATCTCGATAATAGACTACCTTCCATAATGACAAGGCTACCTTCCATTGGAGTAAAAAAAATATGAACAACAAACTACCTTCCATAGTGACAAGGCTATCATCCATTGGAGTGATAGAAATCACAAAGACAGACTATCTTCCATAATGACAAGGCTAGCATCCATTGGAGTAACAAAAATCTCGAGAATAGACTACCTTCCATAATGACAAGGCTACCATACATTGTAGTAACAAAAATCTCGACAATAGACTACCTTCCATAATGACAAGGCTACCTTCCATTGGAGTAACAAAAATATGAACAACAAACTACCTTCCATAGTGACAAGGCTACCATCCATTGGAGTTATAGAAAACACAAAGACAGACTATCTTCCATAATGACAAGGCTAGCATCCATTGGGGTAACAAAAATCTCGACAACAAACTACCTTCCATAATGACAAGGCTACCATCTATTGGAATAAAAAATATCTCGAGAACAGACTACCTTCCATAATGACATGGCTACAATCCAATGGAATGACAAAAATCTCGAAAACATTCTACCTTCCATAATGATAAGTCTACCATCAATTGGAGTAAAAAAAATCTCGACAACAAACTAACTTCCATAATGACAAGGCTACCATCCATTGAAGTAACAAAAATATCGACTACGGACTACCTTCCATAATGACAAGGCTACCATCCATTGGAGTAACAATATTATCGACAACAAACTATGTTCTATAATGACAAGGCTACAATCCATTGGAGTAACAAAATTCTCGACAACAGACTACTTTCCATAATGACAAGGATACCATCCATTGGAGTAACAAAAATCTCGGCAACAAACTACCTTCCATAATGACAAGGATACCATCTATGTGAATAACAAAAATCTCGAGAACAAACTACCTTCCATAAAGACAAGGCTACCATCCAATGGAATGACAAAAATCTCGACAACATTCTACCTTCCATAATGATAAGTCTACCATCCATTGGAGTAACAAAAATCTCGACAACAGACTACCTTCCATAATGACAAGGCTACCATCCATTAGAGTAACAAAAATCTCGACAATAGACAACCTTCCATAATGACAACGCTACCATCCATTGGAGTAACAAATATCTCAACAATAGACTACCTTCCATAATAACAAGGCTACTATCCTTTTGAGTAACAAAAATCTAGACAATAGACTACCTTCCATAATGACAAGGCTACCTTCCATTGGAGTAACAAAAATACGAACAACAGACTACCTTCCATAGTGACAAGGATACCATTCATTGGAGTGACAGAAATGACAACGACATACCACCTTCCATAATGACAAGGCTAGCATCCATTGGAGTAACAAAAATCTCGACAACAAACTACATTCCATAATGACAAGGCTACCATCCATTAGAGTAACAAATATCTCGACAATGGACTACCTTTCATAATGACAAGGCTACCATCCATTAGAGTAACAAAAATATCGACAATAGACTACCTTCCATAATGACAAGTCTACAATCCATTGGAGTAACAAAAATGTCGACAACAGACTACCTTCCATAATGACAAGGCTACCATCCATTGGAATAACAAAAATGTCGACAACAAACTACCTTCCATAATGAAAAGGCTACCATCCATTGGAGTAACAAAAACGTCGACAACAGACTATGTTCCATAATGACAAGGCTACAATCCATTGGAGTAACAAAATTCTCGACAACATACTACCTCCCATAATGACAAGGATACCATCCATTGGAGTAACAAAAATCTCGGCAACAGACTACCTTCCATAATGACAAGGCTACCATCTATGTGAATACCAAAAATCTCGAGAACAGACTACCTTCCATAATGACAAGGCTATTATCCAATGGAATGACAAAAATCTCGAAAACATTCTACCTTCCATAATGATAAGTCTACCATCCATTGGAGTAACAAAAATCTCTACAATAGACTACCTTCCATAATTACAAGCATACCATCTATTGGAATAACAAAAATCTTGAGAACATACCACCTTCCATAATGATAAGGCTACCATACATTGTAGTAACAAAAATCACGACAATACACTACCTTCCATAATAACAAGGCTACTATCCATTAGAGTAACAAAAATTTCGACAACAGACAACCTTCCATGATGACAAGGCTACCATCCATTGGAGTAACAAAAATATGAACAACAAACTACCTTCCATAGTGACAAGGCTACCATTCATTAGAGTGATAGAAATCACAAAGTTAGACTATCTTCCATAATGACAAGGCTAGCATCCATTGGAGTAACAAAAATCTCGACAACAAACTACCTTCCATAATGACAAGGCTACCATCCATTGAACTAACAAAAATATTGACTACGGACTACCTTCCATAATGACAAGGCTACCATCCATTGGAGTAACAAAATTATCGACAACAAACTATGTTCTATAATGACAAGGCTACAATCCATTGGAGTAACAAAATTCTCGACAACAGACTACCTTCCATAATGACAAGGATACCATCCATTGGAGTAACAAAAATCTCGCCAATAAACTACCTTCCATAATGACAAGGCTACCATCTATTTGAATAACAAAAATCTCGAGAATAGACTACCTTCCATAATGACAAGGCTACCATCCAATGGAATGACAAAAATCTCGACAACATTCTACCTTCCATAATGATAAGTCTACCATCCATTGGAGTAACAAAAATATCGACAATAGACTACCTGCCATAATGACAATGCTACCATCCATTGGAATAACAAAAATCTCGACAACAAACTACCTTCGATAATGACAAGGCTACCATCCATTGGAGAGACATAAATCACAACGATAGACTATCTTCCATAATGACAAGGTTACCATCCATTGGAGTAACAAAGATCTCGACAACAGACTACCTTCCATAATGACAAGGCTACCATCCATTGGAGTAACAAAAATATGAAGAACAGACTACCTTCCATAGTGACAAGGCTACCATCCATTGGAGTGACATAAATCATAACGAAAGACTACCTTCCATAATGACAAGGCTACCATCCATTGGAGTAACAAAAATATCGAAAACAGACTACCTTCCATAATGTCAAGGATACCATGCATTGGAGTAACAAAATTCTCGAAAACAGACTACCTTCCATAATGACAAGGCTACCATCCATTAGAGTAACATAAATCTCGACAACAGACAACCTTCCATAATTAGAAGGATACCATCCATTGGAATAACAAAAATCTAGACAATAGACTACCTTCCATAATGACAAGGCTACCATCCATTTGAGTAACAAAAATATGAACAATAGACTACCTTCCATAGCGACAAGGCTACCATGCATTGGAGTAACAAAAATGTCTACAATAGACTACGTTCCATAATGACAAGGATACCATCCATTAGACCAACAAAAATCTCGACAATAGACAACCTTCCATAATGACAAGGCTACCATCCATTGGAGTAACAAAAATCTCGATAATAGACTGCCTTCCATAATGACAAGGCTACCTTCCATTGGAGTAACAAAAATATGAAGAACAAACTACCTTCCATAATGACAAGGCTATCATCCATTGGAGTGATAGAAATCACAAAGACAGACTATCTTCTATAATGACAAAGCTAGCATCCATTGGAGTAACAAAAATCTCGACAACAAACTACCTTCCATAATGACAAGGCTACCATCCATTGAAGTAACAAAAATATCGACTACGGACTACCTTCCATAATGACAAGGATACCATCCATTGGAGTAACAAAAATCTCGAAAATAGACTACCTTCCATAATGACAAGGCTACCATCCATTAGAGTAACATAAATATCGACAACAGACAACCTTCCATAATGAGAAGGATACCATCCATTGGAGTAACAAAAATCTCGACAATAGACTACCTTCCATAATGACAAGGCTACCATCCATTGGAGTAACAAAAATATGAACAATAGACTACCTTCCATAGTGACAAGGCTACCATGCATTGGAGTAACAAAAATATCTACAATAGACTACGTTCCAAAATGACAAGGCTACCATTCATTGGAATAACAAAAATCTCGACAACAAACTACCTTCCATAATGACAAGGCTACCATCCATTGGAGTAACAAAATTATCGACGACAAACTATGTTTTATAATGACAAGGCTACAATCCATTGGAGTAACAAAATTCTCGACAACAGACTACCTTCCATAATGACAAGGATACCATCCATTGGAGTAACAAAAATCTCGGCAACAGACTACCTTCCATAATGACAAGGCTACCATGCATTGGAGTAACAAAAATATCTACAATAGACTATGTTCCATAATGACAAGGATACCATCCCTTGTAGTAACCGAAATATCGACAACAGACTACCTTCCATAATGACAAGGCTACCATCCATTGTAGTAACAAAAATCTCGACAACAGACTACCTTCCATAATGACAAGGCTACCATCCATTAGAGTAACAAAAATCTCGACAATAGACAACCTTCCATAATGACAAGGCTACCATCCATTGGAGTAACAAATATCTCGACAATAGACTACCTTCCATAATGACAAGGCTACCATCCATTAGAGTAACAAAAATCTAGACAATAGACTACCTTCCATAATGACAAGGCTACCTTCCATTGGAGTAACAAAAATATGAACAACAGACTACCTTCCATAGTGACAAGGCTACCATCCATTGGAGTGACAGAAATCACAAAAACAGACTACCTTCCATAATGACAAGGCTACCATCCATTAGAGTAACATAAATCTCAACAACAAACAACCTTCCATAATGAGAAGGATACCATCCATTGGAGTAACAAAAATCTTGACAATAGACTACCTTCCATAATGACAAGGCTGCCATCCATTGGAGTAACAAAAATATGAACAATAGACTACCTTCCATAGTGACAAGGCTTCCATGCATTGGAGTAACAAAAATATATACAATAGACTACGTTCCATAATGACAAGGCTACCATCCCTTATAGTAACCGAAATATCGACAACAGACTACCTTCGATAATGACAAGGCTACCATCCATTGTAGTAACAAAAATCTCGACAACGGACTACCTTCCATAATGACAAGGATACCATCTATTGGAATAACAAAAATCATGAGAACAGACAACCTTCCATAATGACAAGGCTACCATCCATTGTAGTAACAAAAATCTCGAAAACCGACTACCTTCCATAATAACAAGGCTACCATCCATTAGAGTAACAAAAATCTCGACAATAGACTACCTTCCATAATGACAAGGCTACCTTCCATTTGAGTAACAAAAATATGAACAACAGACTACCTTTCATAGTAACAAGGATACCATCAATTGGAGTGACAGAAATCACCACGACAGACTACCTTCCATAATTAAAAGGCTAGCATCCATTGGAGTAACAAAAATCTCGACAACAAACTACCTTCCATAATGACAAGGCTACCATCCATTGGAGTAACAAAAATCTCTATGATAGACTACCTTCCATAATGACAAGGCTACCATCCATTAGAGTAACAAAAATCTCGATAATAGACTACCTTTCATAATGACAAGGCTACAATCCATTGGAGTAACAAAAATATCGACAACAAACTACCTTCCATAATGACAAGGCTACCATCCATTGGAATAACAAAAATCTCGACAACAAACTACCTTTCAAAATGACAAGGCTACAATCCATTGGAGTAACAAAAACGTCGACAACAGACTATGTTCCATAATGGCAAGGCTACAATCCATTGGAGTAACAAAATTCTCGACAACATACTACCTCCCATAATGACAAGGATACCATCCATTGGAGTAACAAAAATCTCGGCAAGAGACTACCTTCCATAATGACAAGGCTACCATCTATTGGAATAACAAATATCTCGAGAACAAACTACCTTCCATAATGACAAGGCTACCATCCAATGGAAAAACAAAAATCTCGACAACAAACTACCTTCCATAATGATAAGTCTACCATCCATTGGAGTAACAAAAATCTCGATAACATACTACCTTCCATAATGACAAGCATACCATCTATTGGAGAAACAAAAATCTCGAGAATAGACTACCTTCCGTAATGACAAGGCTACCATACATTATAGTAACAAAAATCTCGACAATAGACTACCTTCCATAATAACAAGGCTACCATCCATTAGAGTAACAAAAATCTCGACAACAGACAACCTTCCATAATTACAAGGCTACCATCCATTGGAGTAACAAAAATCTCGACAATAGACTACCTTCCATAATGACAAGGCTACCTTCCATTGGAGTAACAAAAATATGAACAACAAACTACCTTCCATGGTGACAAGGCTACCATCCATTGGAGTGATAGAAATCACAAAGACAGACTAGCTTCCATAATGACAAGGCTAGCATCCATTGGAGTAACAAAAATCTCGACAACAAACTACCTTCCATAATGACAAGGCTACCATCTATTGGAATAACAAATATCTCGAGAACATACTACCTTCCGTAATGACAAGGCTACAATCCAATGGAATGACAAAAATCTCGAAAACATTCTACCTTCCATAATGATAAGCCTACCATCCATTGGAGTAACAAAAATCTCAACAACAAACTAACTTCCATAATGACAAGGCTACCATCCATTGAAGTAACAAAAATATCTACTACAGACTACCTTCCGTAATGACAAGGCTACCATTCATTGGAATAACCAAAATCTCGACAACAAACTACCTTCCATAATGACAAGGCTACCATCCATTGGAGTAACAAAATTATCGACAACAAACTATGTTCTATAATGACGAGGCTACAATCCATTGGAGTAACAAAATTCTGGACAACAGACTACCTTCCATAATGACAAGGATACCATCCATTAAAGTAACAAAAATCTCGGCAACAGACTACCTTCCATAATGACAAGGCTACCATCTATGTGAATAACAAAAATCTCTAGAACAGACTACCTTCCATAATGACAAGGCTACCATCCAATGGAATGACAAAAATATCGACAACATTCTACCTTCCATAATGATAAGTCTACCATCCATTGGAGTAACAAAAATGTCCACAACAAACTACCTTCCATAATGACAATGCTACCATCCATTGGAATTACAAAAATCTCGACAACAAACTACCTTCCATAATGACAAGGCAACCATCCATTGGAGTGACATAAATCACAACGAAACATTCTACCTTCCATAATGATAAGTCTACCATCCATTGGAGTAACAAAAATGTCCACAACAAACTACCTTCCATAATGACAATGCTACCATCCATTGGAGTAACAAAAATCTCGAAAACAGACTACCTTCCATAATGACAAGGCTACCATCCATTAGAGTAACATAAATCTTGATAACAGACAACCTTCCATAATGAGAAGGATACCATTCATTGGAATAACAAAAATATAGACAACAGACAACCTTCCATAATGACAAGGCTACCATGCATTGGAGTAACAAAAATATATACAATAGACTATGTTCCATAATGACAAGGCTACCATCCCTTGTAGTAACCGAAATATCAACAACAGATTACCTTTGATAATGACAAGGCTACCATCCATTGTAGTAACAAAAATCTCAACAACAGACTACCTTCCATAGTGACATGGCTACCATCAATTGGACTGACAGAAATCACCACGACAAACTACCTTCCATAATTACAAGGCTATCATACATTGGAGTAACAAAAATCTCAACAACAGACTACTTTCCATAATGAGAAGGATATCATCCATTGCAGTAACAAAAATATTTACGACAGACTACCTTCCATAATGACAAGGCTACAATCCATTGGAGTAACAAAAATATCGACAACATATTACCTTCCATAATGACAAGGCTACCATCCATTGGAATAATAAAAATCTCGACAACAAACTACCTTTCAAAATGACAAGGCTACAATCCATTGGAGTAACAAAAACGTCGACAACAGACTATGTTCCATAATGGCAAGGCTACAATCCATTGGAGTAACAAAATTCTCGACAACATACTACCTCCCATAATGACAAGGATACCATCCATTGGAGTAACAAAAATCTCAGCAACCGACTACCTTCCATAATGACAAGGCTACCATCTATTGGAATAACAAATATCTCGAGAACAAACTACCTTCCATAATGACAAGGCTACCATCCAATGGAAAAACAAAAATCTCGACAACAAACTACCTTCCATAATGATAAGTCTACCATCCATTCGAGTAACAAAAATCTCGATAACATACTACCTTCCGTAATGACAACCATACCATCTATTGGAGAAACAAAAATCTCGAGAATAGACTACCTTCCGTAATGACAAGGCTACCATACATTATAGTAACAAAAATCTCGACAATAGACTACCTTCCATAATAACAAGGCTACCATCCATTAGAGTAACAAAAATCTCGACAACAGACAACCTTCCATAATTACAAGGCTACCATCCATTGGAGTAACAAAAATCTCGACAATAGACTACCTTCCATAATGACAAGGCTACCTTCCATTGGAGTAACAAAAATATGAACAACAAACTACCTTCCATGGTGACAAGGCTACCATCCATTGGAGTGATAGAAATCACAAAGACAGACTAGCTTCCATAATGACAAGGCTAGCATCCATTGGAGTAACAAAAATCTCGACAACAAACTACCTTCCATAATGACAAGGCTACCATCTATTGGAATAACAAATATCTCGAGAACATACTACCTTCCGTAATGACAAGGCTACAATCCAATGGAATGACAAAAATCTCGAAAACATTCTACCTTCCATAATGATAAGCCTACCATCCATTGGAGTAACAAAAATCTCAACAACAAACTAACTTCCATAATGACAAGGCTACCATCCATTGAAGTAACAAAAATATCTACTACAGACTACCTTCCGTAATGACAAGGCTACCATTCATTGGAATAACCAAAATCTCGACAACAAACTACCTTCCATAATGACAAGGCTACCATCCATTGGAGTAACAAAATTATCGACAACAAACTATGTTCTATAATGACGAGGCTACAATCCATTGGAGTAACAAAATTCTGGACAACAGACTACCTTCCATAATGACAAGGATACCATCCATTAAAGTAACAAAAATCTCGGCAACAGACTACCTTCCATAATGACAAGGCTACCATCTATGTGAATAACAAAAATCTCTAGAACAGACTACCTTCCATAATGACAAGGCTACCATCCAATGGAATGACAAAAATATCGACAACATTCTACCTTCCATAATGATAAGTCTACCATCCATTGGAGTAACAAAAATGTCCACAACAAACTACCTTCCATAATGACAATGCTACCATCCATTGGAATTACAAAAATCTCGACAACAAACTACCTTCCATAATGACAAGGCAACCATCCATTGGAGTGACATAAATCACAACGAAACATTCTACCTTCCATAATGATAAGTCTACCATCCATTGGAGTAACAATAATGTCCACAACAAACTACCTTCCATAATGACAATGCTACCATCCATTGGAATTACAAAAATCTCGACAACAAACTACCTTCCATAATGACAAGGCAACCATCCATTGGAGTGACATAAATCACAA
This sequence comes from Vicia faba, assembly GCA_948472305.1. Taxonomy (NCBI): domain Eukaryota; kingdom Viridiplantae; phylum Streptophyta; class Magnoliopsida; order Fabales; family Fabaceae; genus Vicia; species Vicia faba. The sequence goes on along the minus strand of OX451739.1, from coordinate 556,470,265 downwards.
CGAAACACTACCTTCCATAATGACAAGGCTACGATCCATTGGAGTAACAAAAATATCGACAACAGACTACCTTCCATAATGACAAGGATACCATCCATTGGAGTAACAAAAATCTCGAAAACAGACTACCTTCCATAATGACAAGGCTACCATCTATTAGAGTAACATAAATCTCGATAACAGACAACCTTCCATAATGAGAAGGATACCATTCATTGGAATAACAAAAATATAGACAACAGACAACCTTCCATAATGACAAGGCTACCATGCATTGGAGTAACAAAAATATATACAATAGACTTTGTTCCATAATGACAAGGCTACCATCCCTTGTAGTAACCGAAATATCAACAACAGATTACCTTTGATAATGACAAGGCTACCATCCATTGTAGTAACAAAAATCTCAACAACAGACTACCTTCCATAGTGACATGGCTACCATCAATTGGACTGACAGAAATCACCACGACAGACTACCTTCCATAATTACAAGGCTATCATACATTGGAGTAACAAAAATCTCGACAACAGACTACTTTCCATAATGAGAAGGATATCATCCATTGCAGTAACAAAAATATTTACAACAGACTACCTTCCATAATGACAAGGCTACAATCCATTGGAGTAATAAAAATATCGACAACATATTACCTTCCATAATGACAAGGCTACCATCCATTGGAATAAAAAAATCTCGACAACAAACTACCTTCCATAATGACAAGGCTACCATCCATTGGAGTAACAAAAATGTCGACAACAGACTATGTTCCATAATGACAAGGCTACAATCCATTGGAGTAAAAAAATTCTCGACAACATACTACCTCCCATAATGACAATGCTACCATCCATTGGAGTAACAAAAATCTCAGCAACCGACTACCTTCCATAATGACAAGGCTACCATCTATTGGAATAACAAATATCTCGAGAACGGACTACCTTCCATAATGACAAGGCTACGATCCATTGGAGTAACAAAAATATCGACAACAGAGTACCTTCCATAATGACAAGGATACCATCCATTGGATTAATAAAAATCTCGAAAACATACTACCTTCCATAATGACAAGGCTACCATCCATTAGAGTAACATAAATCTCGATAACAGACAACCTTCCATAATGAGAAGGATACCATTCATTGGAATAACAAAAATATAGACAACAGACAACCTTCCATAATGACAAGGCTACCATGCATTGGAGTAACAAAAATATATACAATAGACTATGTTCCATAATGACAAGGCTACCATCCCTTGTAGTAACCGAAATATCAACAACAGATTACCTTTGATAATAACAAGGCTACCATCCATTGTAGTAACAAAAATCTCGACAACGGACTACCTTCCATAATGACAAGGATACCATCTATTGGAATAACAAAAATCTCGAGAACAGACAACCTTCCATTATGACAAGGCTACCATCCATTTTAGTAACAAAAATCTCAAAAACCGACTACCTTCCATAATAACAACGCTACCATCCATTAGAGTAACAAAAATCTCGACAATAGACTACCTTCCATAATGACAAGGCTACCTTCCATTGGAGTAACAAAAATTTGAACAACAGAATACCTTCCATAGTGACAAGGCTACCATCCATTGGAGAGACATAAATCACCACGACAAACTACCTTCCTTTATTACAAGGGTAGCATCCATTGGAGAAACAAAAATCTCGACAACAAACTACCTTCCATAATGACAAGATTACCATCCCTTGTAGTAACCGAAATATAGACAACAGATTACCTTCGATAATGACAAGGCTACCATCCATTGTAGTAACAAAAATCTCGACAACGGACTACCTTCCATAATAACAAGGCTACCATCCATTAGAGTAACAAAAATCTCGACAATAAACTACCTTCCATAATGACAAGGCTACCTTCCATTGGAGTAACAAAAATATGAACAACATACTACCTTCCATAGTGACAAGGCTACCATCCATTGGAGTGACAAAAATCACCACGACAGACTACCTTCCATAATTACAAGGCTAGCATCCATTGGAGTAACAAAAATCTCGACAACAAACTACCTTCCATAATGACAAGGATACCATCCATTAGAGTAACAAAAATCTCGACAATAGACTACCTTCCATAATGAAAAGGCTAAAATCCATTGGAGAGACAAAAATATCGACAAAAGACTACCTTCCATATTGACAAGGCTACCATCTATTGGAATAACAAATATCTCAAGAACAAACTACCTTCCGTAATGACAAGGCTACAATCCAATGGAATGACAAAAATCTCGAAAACATTCTACCTTCCATAATGACAAGGCTACCATCCATTGGAGTAACAAAAATCTCAACAACAAACTAACTTCCATAATGACAAGGCTACCATCCATTGAAGTAACAAAAATATCTACTACAGACTACCTTCCGTAATGACAAGGCTACCATTCATTGGAATAACCAAAATCTCGACAACAAACTACCTTCCATAATGACAAGGCTACCATCCATTGGAGTAACAAAATTATCGACAACAAACTATGTTCTATAATGACGAGGCTACAATCCATTGGAGTAACAAAATTCTCGACAACAGACTACCTTCCATAATGACAAGGATACCATCCATTAAAGTAACAAAAATCTCGGCAACAGACTACCTTCCATAATGACAAGGCTACCATCTATGTGAATAACAAAAATCTCTAGAACAGACTACCTTCCATAATGAGAAGGCTACCATCCAATGGAATGACAAAAATATCGACAACATTCTACCTTCCATAATGATAAGTCTACCATCCATTGGAGTAACAAAAATGTCCACAACAAACTACCTTCCATAATGACAATGCTACCATCCATTGGAATTACAAAAATCTCGACAACAAACTACCTTCCATAATGACAAGGCAACCATCCATTGGAGTGACATAAATCACAACGAAACATTCTACCTTCCATAATGATAAGTCTACCATCCATTGGAGTAACAATAATGTCCACAACAAACTACCTTCCATAATGACAATGCTACCATCCATTGGAATTACAAAAATCTCGACAACAAACTACCTTCCATAATGACAAGGCAACCATCCATTGGAGTGACATAAATCACAACGAAACACTACCTTCCATAATGACAAGGCTACGATCCATTGGAGTAACAAAAATATCGACAACAGACTACCTTCCATAATGACAAGGATACCATCCATTGGAGTAACAAAAATCTCGAAAACAGACTACCTTCCATAATGACAAGGCTACCATCTATTAGAGTAACATAAATCTCGATAACAGACAACCTTCCATAATGAGAAGGATACCATTCATTGGAATAACAAAAATATAGACAACAGACAACCTTCCATAATGACAAGGCTACCATGCATTGGAGTAACAAAAATATATACAATAGACTTTGTTCCATAATGACAAGGCTACCATCCCTTGTAGTAACCGAAATATCAACAACAGATTACCTTTGATAATGACAAGGCTACCATCCATTGTAGTAACAAAAATCTCAACAACAGACTACCTTCCATAGTGACATGGCTACCATCAATTGGACTGACAGAAATCACCACGACAGACTACCTTCCATAATTACAAGGCTATCATACATTGGAGTAACAAAAATCTCGACAACAGACTACTTTCCATAATGAGAAGGATATCATCCATTGCAGTAACAAAAATATTTACAACAGACTACCTTCCATAATGACAAGGCTACAATCCATTGGAGTAATAAAAATATCGACAACATATTACCTTCCATAATGACAAGGCTACCATCCATTGGAATAAAAAAATCTCGACAACAAACTACCTTCCATAATGACAAGGCTACCATCCATTGGAGTAACAAAAATGTCGACAACAGACTATGTTCCATAATGACAAGGCTACAATCCATTGGAGTAAAAAAATTCTCGACAACATACTACCTCCCATAATGACAATGCTACCATCCATTGGAGTAACAAAAATCTCAGCAACCGACTACCTTCCATAATGACAAGGCTACCATCTATTGGAATAACAAATATCTCGAGAACGGACTACCTTCCATAATGACAAGGCTACGATCCATTGGAGTAACAAAAATATCGACAACAGAGTACCTTCCATAATGACAAGGATACCATCCATTGGATTAATAAAAATCTCGAAAACATACTACCTTCCATAATGACAAGGCTACCATCCATTAGAGTAACATAAATCTCGATAACAGACAACCTTCCATAATGAGAAGGATACCATTCATTGGAATAACAAAAATATAGACAACAGACAACCTTCCATAATGACAAGGCTACCATGCATTGGAGTAACAAAAATATATACAATAGACTATGTTCCATAATGACAAGGCTACCATCCCTTGTAGTAACCGAAATATCAACAACAGATTACCTTTGATAATAACAAGGCTACCATCCATTGTAGTAACAAAAATCTCGACAACGGACTACCTTCCATAATGACAAGGATACCATCTATTGGAATAACAAAAATCTCGAGAACAGACAACCTTCCATTATGACAAGGCTACCATCCATTTTAGTAACAAAAATCTCAAAAACCGACTACCTTCCATAATAACAACGCTACCATCCATTAGAGTAACAAAAATCTCGACAATAGACTACCTTCCATAATGACAAGGCTACCTTCCATTGGAGTAACAAAAATTTGAACAACAGAATACCTTCCATAGTGACAAGGCTACCATCCATTGGAGAGACATAAATCACCACGACAAACTACCTTCCTTTATTACAAGGGTAGCATCCATTGGAGAAACAAAAATCTCGACAACAAACTACCTTCCATAATGACAAGATTACCATCCCTTGTAGTAACCGAAATATAGACAACAGATTACCTTCGATAATGACAAGGCTACCATCCATTGTAGTAACAAAAATCTCGACAACGGACTACCTTCCATAATAACAAGGCTACCATCCATTAGAGTAACAAAAATCTCGACAATAAACTACCTTCCATAATGACAAGGCTACCTTCCATTGGAGTAACAAAAATATGAACAACATACTACCTTCCATAGTGACAAGGCTACCATCCATTGGAGTGACAAAAATCACCACGACAGACTACCTTCCATAATTACAAGGCTAGCATCCATTGGAGTAACAAAAATCTCGACAACAAACTACCTTCCATAATGACAAGGATACCATCCATTAGAGTAACAAAAATCTCGACAATAGACTACCTTCCATAATGAAAAGGCTAAAATCCATTGGAGAGACAAAAATATCGACAAAAGACTACCTTCCATATTGACAAGGCTACCATCTATTGGAATAACAAATATCTCAAGAACAAACTACCTTCCGTAATGACAAGGCTACAATCCAATGGAATGACAAAAATCTCGAAAACATTCTACCTTCCATAATGACAAGGCTACCATCCATTGGAGTAACAAAAATCTCAACAACAAACTAACTTCCATAATGACAAGGCTACCATCCATTGAAGTAACAAAAATATCTACTACAGACTACCTTCCGTAATGACAAGGCTACCATTCATTGGAATAACCAAAATCTCGACAACAAACTACCTTCCATAATGACAAGGCTACCATCCATTGGAGTAACAAAATTATCGACAACAAACTATGTTCTATAATGACGAGGCTACAATCCATTGGAGTAACAAAATTCTCGACAACAGACTACCTTCCATAATGACAAGGATACCATCCATTAAAGTAACAAAAATCTCGGCAACAGACTACCTTCCATAATGACAAGGCTACCATCTATGTGAATAACAAAAATCTCTAGAACAGACTACCTTCCATAATGACAAGGCTACCATCCAATGGAATGACAAAAATATCGACAACATTCTACCTTCCATAATGATAAGTCTACCATCCATTGGAGTAACAAAAATCTCCACAACAAACTACCTTCCATAAAGACAATGCTACCATCCATTGGAATAACAAAAATCTCGACAACAAACTACCTTCCATAATGACAAGGCAACCATCCATTGGAGTGACATAAATCACAACGAAACACTACCTTCCATTATGACAAGGCTACGATCCATTGGAGTAACAAAAATATCGACAACAGACTACCTTCCATAATGACAAGGATACCATCCATTGGAGTAACAAAAATCTAGAAAACAGACTACCTTCCATAATGACAAGGCTACCATCCATTAGAGTAACATAAATCTCGATAATAGACAACCTTCCATAATGAGAAGGATACCATTAATTGGAATAACAAAAATATAGACAACAGACAACCTTCCATAATGACAAGGCTACCATGCATTGGAGTAACAAAAATATATACAATAGACTATGTTCCATAATGACAAGGCTACCATCCCTTGTAGTAACCGAAATATCAACAACAGATTACCTTTGATAATGACAAGGCTACCATCCATTGTAGTAACAAAAATCTCAACAACAGACTACCTTCCATAGTGACATGGCTACCATCAATTGGACTGACAGAAATCACCACGACAGACTACCTTCCATAATTACAAGGCTATCATACATTGGAGTAACAAAAATCTCGACAACAGACTACTTTCCATAATGAGAAGGATATCATCCATTGCAGTAACTAAAATATTGACAACAGACTACCTTCGATAATGACAAGGCTACAATCCATTGGATTAATAAAAATATCGACAACATATTACCTTCCATAATGACAAGGCTACCATCCATTGGAATAAAAAAATCTCGACAACAAACTACCTTCCATAATGACAAGGCTACCATCCATTGGAGTAACAAAAATGTCGACAACAGACTATGTTCCATAATGACAAGGCTACAATCCATTGGAGTAACAAAATTCTCGACAACATACTACCTCCCATAATGACAATGCTACCATCCATTGGAGTAACAAAAATCTCAGCAACCGACTACCTTCCATAATGACAAGGCTACCATCTATTGGAATAACAAATATCTCGAGAACGGACTACCTTCCATAATGACAAGGCTACCATCCAATGGAATAACAAACATCTCGACAACAAACTACCTTCCATAATGATAAGTCTATCATCCATTAGAGTAACAAAAATCTAGATAACAGACTACCTTCCATAATGACAAGCATACCATCTATTGGAATAACAAAAATCTCGAGAATAGACTACCTCCCATAATGACAAGGCTACCATACATTGTAGTACCAAAAATCTCGACAATAGACTAGCTTCCATAATAACAAGGCTACCATAGAGTAACAAAAATCTCGAAAACAGACAACCTTCCATAATGGCAAGCCTACCATCCATTGGAGTAACAAAAATCTCAACAACAAACTAACTTCCATAATGACAAGGCTACCATCCATTGAAGTAACAAAAATATCTACTACAGACTACCTTCTGTAATGACAAGGCTACCATTCATTGGGATAACCAAAAGCTCGACAACAAACTACCTTCCATAATGACAAGGCTACCATCCATTGGAGTAACAAAATTATCGACAACAAACTATGTTCTATAATGACGAGGCTACAATCCGTTGGAGTAACAAAATTCTCGACAACAGACTACCTTCCATAATGACAAGGATACCATCCATTAAAGTAACAAAAATCTCTAGAACAGACTACCTTCCATAATGACAAGGCTACCATCCAATGGAATGACAAAAATCTCGACAACATTCTACCTTCCATAATGATAAGTCTACCATCCATTGGAGTAACAATAATCTCCATAACAAACTACCTTCCATAATGACAATGCTACCATCCATTGGAATTACAAAAATCTCGACAACAAACTACCTTCCATAATGACAAGGCAACCATCCATTGGAGTGACATAAATCACAACGAAACACTACCTTCCATAATGACAAGGCTACGATCCATTGGAGTAACAAAAATATCGACAACACACTACCTTCCATAATGACAAGGATACCATCCATTGGATTAACAAAAATCTCGAAAACATACTACCTTCCATAATGACAAGGCTACCATCCATTAGAGTAACATAATTCTCGATAACATACAACCTTCCATAATGAGAAGGATACCATTCATTGGAATAACAAAAATATAGACAACAGACAACCTTCCATAATGACAAGGCTACCATGCATTGGAGTAACAAAAATATATACAATAGACTATGTTCCATAATGACAAGGCTACCATCCCTTGTAGTAACCGAAATATCAACAACAGATTACCTTTGATAATGACAAAGCTACCATCCATTGTAGTAACAAAAATCTCGACAACGGACTACCTTCCATAATGACAAGGATACCATCTATTGGAATAACAAAAATCTCGAGAACAGACAACCTTCCATTATGACAAGGCTACCATCCATTTTAGTAACAAAAATCTCAAAAACCGACTACCTTCCATAATAACAAGGCTACCATCCATTAGAGTAACAAAAATATCGACAATAGACTACCTTCCATAATGACAAGGCTACCTTCCATTGGAGTAACAAAAATTTGAACAACAGAATACCTTCCATAGTGACAAGGCTACCATATATTGGAGAGACATAAATCACCACGACAAACTACCTTCCTTTATTACAAGGGTAGCATCCATTGGAGTAACAAAAATCTCGACAACAAACTACCTTCCATAATGACAAGATTACCATCCCTTGTAGTAACCGAAATATCGACAACAGATTACCTTCGATAATGACAAGGCTACCATCCATTGTAGTAACAAAAATCTCGACAACGGACTACCTTCCATAATAACAAGGCTACCATCCATTAGAGTAACAAAAATCTCGACAATAAACTACCTTCCATAATGACAAGGCTACCTTCCATTGGAGTAACAAAAATATGAACAACATACTACCTTCCATAGTGACAAGGCTACCATCCATTGGAGTGACAGAAATCACCACGACAGACTACCTTCCATAATTACAAGGCTAGCATCCATTGGAGTAACAAAAATCTCGACAACAAACTACCTTCCAAAATGACAAGGATACCATCCATTAGAGTAACAAAAATCTCGACAATAGACTACCTTCCATAATGAAAAGGCTAAAATCCATTGGAGTAACAAAAATATCGAGAACAAACTACCTTCCGTAATGACAAGGCTACCATCTATTGGAATAAGAAATATCTCGAGAACAAACTACCTTCCGTAATGACAAGGCTACAATCCAATGGAATGGCAAAAATCTCGAAAACATTCTACCTTCCATAATGACAAGGCTACCATCCATTGGAGTAACAAAAATCTCAACAAAAAACTAACTTCCATAATGACAAGGCTACCATCCATTGAAGTAACAAAAATATCTACTACGGACTACCTTTCGTAATGACAAGGCTACCATTCATTGGAATAACAAAAATCTCAACAACAAACTACCTTCCATAATGACAAGGCTACCATCCATTGGAGTAACAAAAATCTCAACAACAAACTACCTTCCATAATGATAAGTCTACCATCCATTGGAGTAACAAAATTCTCGACAATAGACTACCTTCCATAATGACAAGGATACCATCCATTGGAGTAACAAAAATCTCGGCAACAGACTACCTTCCATAATGATAAGGCTACCATCTATGTGAATAACAAAAATCTCGATAACAAACTACCTTCCATAATGACAAGGCTACCATCCAATGGAATGACAAAAATCTCGACAACATTCTACCTTCCATAATGATAAGTCTACCATCCATTGGAGTAACAAAAATCTCGACAACAGACTACCTTCCATAATGACAATGCTACCATCCATTGGAATTACAAAAATATCGACAACAAACTACCTTCCATAATGACAAGGCTACCATCCATTGGAGTGACAGAAATCACAACGAAAGACTACCTTCCATAATGACAAGGCTACCATCCATTGGAGTAACAAAAATATCGACAACAGACTACCTTCCATAATGACAAGGATACCATCCATTGGAGTAACAAACGTCTCGAAAATAGACTACCTTCCATAATGCCAAGGCTACCAACCATTAGAGTAACATAAATCTCGACAACAGACAACCTTCCATAATGAGAAGGCTACCATCCATTGGAATAACAAAAATCTAGACAATAGACTACCATCCATAATGACAAGGCTAACATCCATTGGAGTAACAAAAATACGAACAATAGACTACCTTCCATAGTGACAAGGCTACCATGCATTGGAGTAAAAAAATATATACAATAGACTAAGTTCCATAATGACAAGGCTACCATCCCTTGTAGTAACCGAAATATCGACAACAGACTACCTTCGATAATGACAAGGCTACCATCCATTGTAGTAACAAAAATCTCGACAACGGACTACCTTCCATAATGACAAGGATACCATCTATTGGAATAATAAAAATCTCCAGAACAGACAACCTTCCATTATGACAAGGCTAACATCCATTGTAGTAACAAAAATCTCGAAAACCGACTACCTTCCATAATAACAAGGCTACCATCCATTAGAGTAACAAAAATCTCGACAATAGACTACCTTCCATAATGACAACACTACCTTCCATTGGAGTAACAAAAATATGAACAACAGACTACCTTCCATAGTGACAAGGCTACCATCCATTGGAGTGACAGAAATCAGCACGGCAGGCTACCTTCCATAATTACAAGGCTAGCATCCATTGGAGTAACAAAAATCTCGACAACAAACTACCTTCCATAATGACAAGGCTACCATCCATTGGAGTAACAAAAATCTCTATGATAGACTACCTTCCATAATGACAAGGCTACCATCCATTAGAGTAACAAAAATCTCGACAATAGACTACCTTCCATAATGACAAGGCTACAATCCATTGGAGTAACAAAAATATCGACAAAAGACTACCTTCCATAATGACAAGGCTACCATCCATTGGAATAACAAAAATCTCGACAACAAACTACCTTCCATAATGACAAGGCTACCATCCATTGGAGTAACAAAAACGTCGACAACAGACTATGTTCCATAATGACAAGGCTACAATCCATTGGAGTAACAAAATTCTCGACAACATACTACCTCCCATAATGACAAGGAAACCATCCATTGGAGTAACAAAAATCTCGGCAACAGATAACCTTCCATAATGACAAGGCTACCATTTATTGGAATAACAAATATCTCGGGAATAGACTACCTTCCATAATTACAAGGCTACCATCCAATGGAATAACAAAAATCTCGACAACAAACTACCTTCCATAATGATAAGTCTACCATCCATTGGAGTAACAAAAATCTAGATAATAGACTACCTTCCATAATGACAAGCATACCATCTATTGGAATAACAAAAATCTCACAAATAGGCTACATTCCATAATTTCAAGGCTACCATACATTGTAGTAACAAAAATCTCGACAATATACTACCTTCCATAATGACAAGGCTATAATCCATTGGAGTAACAAAAATCTCGAGAATAGAATACATTCCATAATGACAAGGCTACCATACATTGTAGTAACAAAAATCTCGACAACAGACTACCTTCCATAATAACAAGGCTACCATCCATTAGAGTAACAAAAATCTCCACAACAGACAACCTTCCATAATGACAAGGCTACCATCCATGGAGTAACAAAAATCTCGACAATAGTCTACCTTCCATAATGACAAAGCTACCTTCCATTGGAGTAACAAAAATATGAACAACAAACTACCTTCCATAGTGACAAGGCTACCATCCATTGGAGTGATAAAAATCACAAAGACAGACTATCTTCCATAATGACAATGCTACCATCCATTGGAGTAACAAAAATCTCGGCAACAGACTACCTTCCATATTGACAAGGCTACCATCTATGTGAATAACAAAAATCTTGAGAACAAACTACCTTCCATAATGACAAGTGTAAGTGTTTGGTTGTTGGCATGTTTTTTGGTAAAACCAGTTATGTGAATGTCATGACTGATGTCATAACATTCTGGGACACAAGGTACATTCTGCAGAAAAAGAATGTCATACAGGAGCTGCTCAATATGAGTGTTTAGCTGATCATTATGCAATGATCATATTTATTGCATTCTACCAAAATCAGTAAACAGGATTCTTGTTGTCATAACCAATGTTAAGACATCCTGTACTGAACTAACATTAATGCAGATTTGTTAATTCTGAGATTTTTCAGGAATCTGGTTTATTCAGTCCAGATCAGATTCTCACGTGGACTTAGGTTAACTTTGCTTAACCCTAATCTGGTTGATAAAGTCCTATGACCAAGTCTTGAGGTTAACCCTAATTATCCCTAGCTATATATTCATCATGAAGAATGTTTGTGAAAGACACTTTTGGACAGAAGATCAATAAGGGACTGTATAGTTGTAACTACTGTAATCCAAGCAATTATCATTGTGATAAGTGACTTGGAGTAGGATTTGATTGTAAGGGTTGTGTATCACTAAAATCTTTGAAGCACGAGTGTTTGTGTCACTTGATTAAAGCTTTGAAGCAAAGTCAAGTTAAGGTTGTGTATCACTCAAAGCTTTGAAGCACGAGTGTTTGTGTTACTTGATTAAAAGCTGTGAAGCAAAATCAAGTGTATGTTCTGAAGAGTGTCTTCATAATTTCATTAGTCAATTGTTTAGTATCACTGCTGTGATTGAGGGGGAGTGAGTAGGAACTCAGGTTTAAGTTGAACTTAGATTGAAGTTGCATTGGGTAGGTCTTAAGTGAAGGAAATAAACTGGTTGGTTTATTCCTGAATTAATATCTCTTATAGTGGATTTCCTCCCTGGCTTGATAGCCCCCAGAGTAGGTGTTGTTACACACTGAACTGGGTAAACAATTGACTGTGTTATTTACTGTTTTAGTTTTATTGTCTTGAAGAGTGTCAGATACGGTGTCATAACATTCACTGTGAGGTTAAGTATCTGCAGCCAGAATTTCAAAAAGGCTACCATCCAATGGAATGACAAAAATCTCGACAACATTTTACCTTCCATAATGATAAGTATACCATCCATTGGAGTAACAAAAATCTCAACAATAGACTACCTTCCATAATGACAATGCTACCATCCATTGGAATAACAAAAATCTCGACAACAAACTACCTTCCATAATGACAAGGCTACCATCCATTGGAGCGACAAAAATCACAATGATAGACTACCTTCCATAATGACAAGGTTACCATCCATTGTAGTAACAAAGATCTCGACAACAGACTACCTTTCATAATGACAAGGCTACCATCCATTGGAGTAACAAAAATATGAAGAATAGACTACCTTCCATAGTGACAAGGCTACCATCCATTGGAGTAACAGAAATCACAACGAAAGACTACCTTCCATAATGACAAGGCTACCATCCGTTGGAGTAACAATAATATCGACAATAGACTACCTTTCATAATGACAAGGATACCATCCATTGGAGTAACAAAAATCTCCAAAACAGACTACCTTCCATAATGACAAGGCTACCATCCATTAGAGTAACATAAATCTCGACAATAGACAACCTTCCATAATGAGAAGGATACCATCCATTTGAGTAACAAAAATCTCGACAATAGACTACCTTCCATAATGACAAGGCTACCATCCATTGGAGTAACATAAATATGAACAATAGACTACCTTCGATAGTGACAAGGCTACCATGCATTGGAGTAACAAAAATATCTACAATAGACTACGTTCCATAATGACAAGGCTACCATCCCTTGTAGTAACTGAAATATCGACAACAGACTACCTTCGATAATGAATAGGCTACCATTCATTGTAGTAACAAAAATATCGACAACGGACTACCTTCCATAATGAAAAGGATACCATCTATTGGAATAACAAAAATCTCGAGAATAGACAACCTTCCATAATGACAAGGCTACCATCCATTGTAGTAACAAAAATCTTGACAACCGACTACCTTCCATAATAACAAGGCTACCATCCATTAGAGTAACAAAAATATAGACAATAGACTGACTTCCATAATGACAAGGCTACCTTCCATTGGAGTAACAAAAATATGAACAATAGACTACCTTCCATAGTGACAAGGCTACCATCCATTGGAGTGACAGAAATCACCACGATAAACTACCTTCCATAATTACAAGGCTCGCATCCATCAGAGTAACAAAAATCTCGACAACAAACTACCTTTCATAATGACAAGGCTACCATCCATTGGAGTAACAAAAATCTTGACGATAAACTACCTTCCATAATGACAAGGCTACCATCCATTAGAGTAACAAAAATCTCGACAATAGACTACCTTCCATAATGACAAGGCTACAATCCATTGGAATAACAAAAATCTCGACAACAGACTACCTTCCATAATGACAAGGCTACCATCCATTGGAATAACAAAAATGTCGACAACAGAGTATGTTCCATAATGACAAGGCTATAATCCATTGGAGTAACTAAATTCTCGACAAAATACGACCTCCCATAATGACAAGGATACCATCCATTGGAGTAACAAAAATCTCGGCAACAGACTACCTTCCATAATGACAAGGCTACCATCCATAATGATAAGTCTACCATCCATTGGAGTAACAAAAATCACGATAACAGACTACCTTCCATAATGACAAGCATACCATCTATTGGAATAACAAAAATCTCGAGAATAGACTACCTTACATAATGACAAGGCTACCATACATTGTAGTAACAAAAATCTCGACAATAGACTACCTTCCATAATAACAAGGATACCATCCATTAGAATAACAAAAATCTCGACAACAGACAACCTTCCATAATGACAAGGCTACCATCCATTGGAGAACTAAAAATCTCGACAATAGACTACCTTCCATAATGACAAGGCTACCTTCCATTGGAGTAACAAAAATATGAAGAACAGACTACCTTCCATAGTGACAAGGCTACCATCCATTGGAGTGACAGAAATCACAATGAAATACTACCTTCCATAATGACAAGGCTACCATCCATTGAAGTAACAAAAATCTCGACGACTGACTACCTTCCACAATGACAAGTCTACCATCCATTGGAGTAACAAAAAATCGACAACAGACTATGTTCCATAATGACAAGGCTACAATCCATTGGAGTAACAAAATTCTCGACAACAGACTACATTCCATAATGACAAGAATACCATCCATTGGAGTAACAAAAATCTCGGCTACAGACTACCTTCCATAATTACAAGGCTACCATCTATTGGAATAAGAAAAATCACGAGAACAAACTACATTCCATAATGACAAGGCTACCATCCAATGGAATGACAAAAATCTCTATAACATTCTACCTTCCATAATGATAAGGCTACCATCCATTGGAGTAATAAAAATCTCGACAACAGACTACCTTCCATAATGACAAGGATACCATCCATTGGAGTAACAAAAATCTAAAAAACTGACTACCTTACATAATGACAAGGCTACCATCTATGTGAAAAACAAAAATCTCGAGATCAGACTACCTTCCATAATGACAATGCTACAATCCATTAGAGTGACAAAAATCACAATGAAAGACTACCTTCTTTAATGACAAGGCTACCATCCGTTGGAGTAACAAAAATATCGACAACAAACTACCTTCCATAATGATAAGAATACCATCCATTGGAGTAACAAAAATCTAAAAAACAGACTACCTTCCATAATGACAAGGCTACCATCCATTGGAGTAACAAAAATCTAAAAAACAGACTACCTTCCATAATGACAAGGCTACCATCCATTAAGTAACATAAATCTCGACAACAGACAACCTTCCATAATGAGAAGGATACCATCCATTGGAGTAACAAAAATCTCGACAATAAACTACCTTCCATAATGACAAGGCTACCATCCATTGGAGTAACAAAAATATGAACAATAGACTACCTTCCATAATGATAAGGCTACCATGCATTGGAGTAACAAAAATATCTACAATGGACTACGTTCCTTAATGACAATGCTACCATCCCTTGTAGTAACCGAAATAACGACAACAGACTACCTTCAATAATAAGAAGGCTACCATCCATTGTAGTAACAAAAATCTCGACAACAGACTACCTTCAATAATGACAAGGATACCATCTATTGGAATAACAAAAATCTCGAGAACAGACAACCTTCCATAATGACAAGGCTACCATCCATTGTAGTAACAAAAATCTCGACAATAGACTACCATCCATAATAACAAGGCTACCGTCCATTAGAGTAACAAAAATCTCGACAATAGACTACCTTCCATAATGACAAGGCTACCTTCCATTGGAGTAACAAAAATATGAACAACAGACTACATTCCATAGTGACAAGGCTACCATCCATTGGAGTGACAAAAATAACCACGACAGACTACCTTCCATAATGACAAGGCTACCATCCAATGGAGTAACAAAAATCTCAATAACATTCTACCTTCCATAATGATAAGTCTACCATCCATTGGAGTAACAAAAATCTCGACAACAGACTACCTTCCACAATTACAAGTCTACCATCCATTGGAGTAACAAAAAATCAACAACAAACTATGTTCCATAATGACAAGGCTACCATCCATTGGAGTAACAAAATTCTCGACAACATACTACCTCCCATAATGACAAGGATACCATCCATTGGAGTAACAAAAATCTCGGCAACAGACTACCTTTCATAAAGACAAGGCTACCATCAATTGGAATAACAAAAATCTCGAGAATAGACTACTATCCATAATGACAAGGCTACGATCCAATGAAATGACAAAAATCTTGAAAACATTCTACCTTCCATAATGATAAGTCTACCATCCATTAGAGTAACAAAAATCTCGACAACAGACTACCTTCCATAATGCCAAGGCTACCATCCATTGGAGTAACAAAAATCTCGAAAACAGACTACCTTCCATAATGACAAGGCTACCATCCATTGGAGTAACAAAAATGTCGACAACAGACTATGTTCCCTAATGACAAGACTACAATCCATTGGAGTACAAAAGTTCTCGACAACATACTACCTCCCATAATAACAAGGATACCATCCATTGGAGTAACAAAAATCTCGACAACAGACTGCCTTCCATAATGACAAGGCTACCATCCATTGGAGTAAGAAAATTATCGACAACAAACTATATTCTATAATGACAAGGCTACAATATATTAGAGTAACAAAATTCTCGACAACAGACTACCTTCCATAATGACAAGGATACCATTGATTGGAGTAACAAAAATCTCGGCAACAAACTACCTTCCATAATGACAAGGCTACCATCTATGTGAATAACAAAAACTCGAGAACAGAATAGCTTCCATAATGACAAGGCTACCATCCAATGGAATGACAAAATCTCGACAACACTCTACCTTCCATAATGATAAGTCTACCATCCATTGTAGTAACAAAAATCTCGACAACAGACTGCCTTCCATAATGACAAGGCTACCATCCATTGGAGTAAGAAAATTATCGACAACAAACTATATTCCATAATGACAAGGCTACAATCCATTGGAGTAACAAAATTCTCGACAACAGACTACCTTCCATAATGACAAGGATACCATCCATTGGAGTAACAAAAATCTCGGCAACAAACTACCTTCCATAACGACAAGGCTACCATCTATGTGAATAACAAAAACTCGAGAACAGACTAGCTTCCATAATGACAAGGCTACCATCCAATGGAATGACAAAAATCTCGACAACTTTCTACCTTCCATAATGATAAATCTACCATCCATTGTAGTAACAAAAATCTCGACAACAGACTACCATCCATAATAACAAGGCTACCATCCATTAGAGTAACAAAAATCTCGACAATAGACTACCTTCCATATTGACAAGGCTACCTTCCATTGGAGTAACAAAAATATGAACAACAGACTACCTTCCATAGCGACAAGGCTACCATCCATTGGAGTGACAGAAATCACCACGACAGACTACCTTCCATAATGACAAGGCTACCATCGAATGGAGTAACAAAAATCTCGATAACATTCTACCTTCCATAATGATAAGTCTACCATCCATTGGAGTAACAAAAATCTCGACAACAGACTACCTTCCACAATGACAAGTCTACCATCCATTGGAGTAACAAAAAATCGACAACAAACTATGTTCCATAATGACAAGGCTACCATCCATTGGAGTAACAAAATTCTCGACAACATATTACCTCCCATAATGACAAGGATACCATCCATTAGAGTAACAAAAATCTCGGCAACAGACTACCTTTCATAAAGACAAGGCTACCATCTATTGGAATAACAAAAATCTCGAGAATAGACTACATTCCATAATGACAAGGCTACGATCCAATGGAATGACAAAAATCTCGAAAACATTCTACCTTCCATAATGATAAGTCTACCATCCATTAGAGTAACAAAAATCTCGACAACAGACTACCTTCCATAATGCCAAGGCTACCATCCATTGGAGTAACAAAAATATCGAAAACAGACTACCTTCCATAATGACAAGGCTACCATCCATTGGAGTAACAAAAACGTCGACAACAGACTATGTTCCATAATGACAAGACTACAATCCATTGGAGTAAAAAAATTCTCGTCAACATACTACCTCCCATAATGACAAGGATACCATCCATTGGAGTAACAAAAATCTCGACAACAGACTACCTTCATTAATGACAAGGCTACCATCCATTGGAGTAAGAAAATTATCGACAACAAACTATATTCTATAATGACAAGGCTACAATCCATTGGAGTAAAAAAATTCTCGACAACAGACTACCTTCCATAATGACGAGGATACCATCCATTGGAGTAACAAAAATCTCGGCAACAGACTACCTTCCATAATGACAAGGCTACCATCTATGTGAATAACAAAAACTCGAGAACAGACTAGCTTCCATAATGACAAGGCTACCATCCAATGGAATGACAAAAATCTCGACAACATTTTACCTTCCATAATGATAAGTGTACCATCCATTGTAGTAACAAAAATCTCGACAACAGACTACCATCCATAATAACAAGGCTACCATCCATTAGAGTAACAAAAATCTCGACAAAAGACTTCCTTCCATATTGACAAGGCTAGCATCCATTGGAGTAACAAAAATCTCCAAAACAGACTACCTTCCATAATGACAAGGCTACCATCCATTGGAGTAACAAAAACGTCGACAACAGACTATGTTCCATAATGACAAGACTACAATCCATTAGAGTAAAAAAATTCTCGACAACATACTACCGCCCATAATGACAAGGATACCATCCATTGGAGTAACAAATATCTCGTCAACAAACTGCCTTCCATAATGACAAGGCTACCATCCATTGAAGTAAGAAAATTATCGACAACAAACTATATTCTATAATGACAAGGCAACAATCCATTGGAGTAACAAAATTCTCGACAACAGACTACCTTCCATAATGACAAGGATACCATCCATTGGAGTAACAAAAATCTCGGCAACAGACTACCTTCCATAATGACAAGGCTACCATCTATGTGAATAACAAAAACTCGAGAACAGAATAGCTTCCATAATGACAAGGCTACCATCCAATGGAATGACAAAATCTCGACAACATTCTACCTTCCATAATGATAAGTCTACCATCCATTATAGTAACAAAAATCTCGACAACAGACTACCATCCATAATAACAAGGCTACCATCCATTAGAGTAACAAAAATCTCGACAATAGACTACCTTCCATATTTACAAGGCTACCTTCCATTGGAGTAAAAAAAATATGAACAACAGACTACCTTCCATAGTGACAAGGCTACCATCCATTGGAGTAACAGAAATCACCACGACAGACTACCTTCCATAATTACAAGGCTACATTCCAATGGAGTAACAAAAATCTCGATAACATTCTACCTTCCATAATGATAAGTCTACCATCCATTGGAGTAACAAAAATCTCGGCAACAGACTACCTTCCACAATTACAAGTCTACCATCCATTGGAGTAACAAAAAATCGACAACAGACTATGTTCCATAATGACAAGGCTACCATCCATTGGAGTAACAAAATTCTGGACAACATACTACCTCCCATAATGACAAGGATACCATCCATTGGAGTAACAAAAATCTCGGCAACAAACTACCTTTCATAAAGACAAGGCTACCATCTATTGGAATAACAAAAATCTCGAGAATAGACTACATTCCATAATGACCAGGCTACGATCCAATGGAATGACAAAAATCTCGAAAACATTCTACCTTCCATAATGATAAGTCTACCATCCATTAGAGTAACAAAAATCTCGACAACAGACTACCTTCCATAATGCCAAGGCTACCTTCCATTGGAGTAACAAAAATATCGAAAACAGACTACCTTCCATAATGACAAGGCTACCATCCATTGGAGTAACAAAAACGTCGACAACAGACTATGTTCCATAATGACAAGACTACAATCCATTGGAGTAAAAAAATTCTCGACAACATACTACCTCCCATAATGACAAGGATACCATCCATTGGAGTAACAAAAATCTCGACAACAGACTACCTTCCATAATGACAAGGCTACCATCCATTGGAGTAAGAAAATTATCGACAACAAACTATATTCTATAATGACAAGGCTACAATCCATTGGAGTAACAAAATTCTCGACAACAGACTACCTTCCATAATGACGAGGATACCATCCATTGGAGTAACAAAAATCTCGGCAACAGACTACCTTCCATAATGACAAGGCTACCATCTATGTGAATAACAAAAACTCGAGAACAGACTAGCTTCCATAATGACAAGGCTACCATCCAATGGAATGACAAAAATCTCGACAACATTCTACCTTCCATAATGATAAGTCTACCATCCATTGTAGTAACAAAAATCTCGACAACAGACTACCATCCTTAATAACAAGGCTACCATCCATTAGAGTAACAAAAATCTCGACAAAAGACTACCTTCCATATTGACAAGGCTACCATCCATTGGAGTAACAAAAATCTCGAAAACAGACTACCTTCCATAATGACAAGGCTACCATCCATTGGAGTAACAAAAACGCCGACAACAGACTATGTTCCATAATGACAAGACTACAACCCATTGGAGTAAAAAAATTCTCGACAACATACTACCTCCCATAATGACAAGGATACCATCCATTGGAGTAACAAAAATCTCGACAACAGACTACCTTCCATAATGACAAGGCAACCATCCATTGGAGTAAGAAAATTATCGACAACAAACTATATTCTATAATGACAAGGCTAGAATCCATTGGAGTAACAAAATTCTCGACAACAGACTACCTTCCATAATGACAAGGATACCATCCATTGGAGTAACAAAAATCTCGGCAACAGACTACCTTCCATAATGACAAGGCTACCATCTATGTGAATAACAAAAACTCGAGAACAGACTAGCTTCCATAATGACAAGGCTACCATCCAAAGGAATGACAAAAATCTCGACAACATTCTACCTTCCATAATGATAAGTCTACCATCCATTGCAGTAACAAAAATCTCGACAACAGACTCCCATCCATAATAACAAGGCTACCATCCATTAGAGTAACAAAAATCTCGACAAAAGACTACCTTCCATATTGACAAGGCTACCATCCATTGGAGTAACAAAAATCTTGAAAACAGACTACCTTCCATAATGACAAGGCTACCATCCATTGGAGTAACAAAAACGTCGACAACAGACTATGTTCCATAATGACAAGACTATAATCCATTGGAGTAAAAAAATTCTCGACAATATACTACCTCCCATAATGACAAGGATACCATCCATTGGAGTAACAAAAATCTCGACAACAGACTGCCTTCCATAATGACATGGCTACCATCCATTGGAGTAAGAACATTATCGACAACAAACTATATTCTATAATGACAAGGCTACAATCCATTGGAGTAACAAAATTCTCGACAACAGACTACCTTCCATAATGACAAGGATACCATCCATTGGAGTAACAAAAATCTCGGCAACAGACTACCTTCCATAATGACAAGGCTACCATCTATGTGAATAACAAAAACTCGAGAACAGAATAGCTTCCATAATGACAAGGCTACCATCCAATGGAATGACAAAATCTCGACAACATTCTACCTTCCATAATGATAAGTCTACCATCCATTGTAATAACAAAAATCTCGACAACAGACTACCTTCCATAATGATAAGGCTACCATCCATTGGAGTAAGAAAATTATCGACAATAGACTATATTCTATAATGACAAGGCTACAATCCATTGGAGTAACAAAATTCTCGACAACAGACTACCTTCCATAATGACAAGGATACCATCCATTGGAGTAACAAAAATCTCGGCAACAGACTACCTTCCATAATGACAAGGCTACCATCTATGTGAATAACAAAAACTCGAGAACATACTAGCTTCCATAATGACAAGGCTACCATCCAATGGAATGACAAAAATCTCGACAACATTCTACCTTCCATAATGATAAGTCTACCATCCATTGTAGTAACAAGAATCTCGACAACAGACTACCATCCATAATAACAAGGCTACCATCCATTAGAATAACCAAAATCTCGACAAAAGACTACCTTCCATATTGACAAGGCTACCATCCATTGGAGTAACAAAAATCTCGAAAACAGACTACCTTCCATAATGACAAGGCTACCATCCATTGGAGTAACAAAAACGTCGACAACAGACTATGTTCCATAATGACAAGACTACAATCCATTATAGTAAAAAAATTCTCGACAACATACTACCTCCGATAATGACAAGGACACCATCCATTGGAGTAACAAAAATCTCGACAACAGACTACCTTCCATAATGACAAGGCTACCATCCATTGGAGTAAGAAAATTATCGACAACAAACTATACTCTATAATGACAAGGCTACAATCCATTGGAGTAACAAAATTCTCGACAACAGACTACCTTTCATAATGACAAGGATACCATCCATTGGAGTAACAAAAATCTCCTCAACAGACTACCTTCCATAATGACAAGGCTACCATCTATGTGAATAACAAAAACTCGAGAATAGACTAGCTTCCATAATGACAAGGCTACCATCCAATGGAATGACAAAAATCTCGACAACATTCTACCTTCCATAATGATAAGTCTACCATCCATTGTAGTAACAAAAATCTCGACAACAGACTACCATCCATAATAACAAGGCTACCATCCATTAGAGTAACAAAAATCTCGACAATAGACTACCTTCCATATTGACAAGGCTACCTTCCATTGGAGTAACAAAAATATGAACAACAGACTACCTTCCATAGTGACAAGGCTACCATCCATTGGAGTAACAGAAATCACCACGACAGACTACCTTCCATAATGACAAGGCTACCATCCAAATGGAGTAACAAAAATCTCGATAACATTCTACCTTCCATAATGATAAGTCTACCATCCATTGGAGTAACAAAAATCTCGACAACAGACTACCTTCCACAATTACAAGTCTACCATCCATTGGAGTAACAAAAAATCGACAACAGACTATGTTCCATAATGACAACGCTACCATCCATTGGAGTAACAAAATTCTCGACAACATACTACCTCCCATAATGACAAGGATACCATCCATTGGAGTAACAAAAATCTCGGCAACAGACTACCTTTCATAAAGACAAGGCTACCATCAATTGGAATAACAAAAATCTCGAGAATAGACTACATTCCATAATGACAAGGCTACGATCCAATGGAATGACAAAAATCTCGAAAACATTCTACCTTCCATAATGATAAGTCTACCATCCATTAGAGAAACAAAAATCTCGACAACGGACTACCTTCCATAATGCCAAGGCTACCATCCATTGGAGTAACAAAAATCTCGAAAACAGACTACCTTCCATAATGACAAGGCTACCATCCATTGGAGTAACAAAAACGTCGACAACAGACTATGTTCCATAATGACAAGACTACAATCCATTGGAGTAAAAAAGTTCTCGACAACATACTACCTCCCATAATTACAAGGATACCATCCATTGGAGTAACAAAAATCTCGACAACAGACTACCTTCCATAATGACAAGGCTACCATCCATTGGAGTAAGAAAATTATCGACAACAAACTATATTCTATAATGACAAGGCTACAATCCATTGGAGTAACAAAATTCTCGACAACAGACTACCTTCCATAATGACAAGGATACCATCCATTGGAGTAACAAAAATCTCGGCAACAGACTACCTTCCATAATGACAAGGCTAGCATCTATGTGAATAACAAAAACTCGAGAACATACTAGCTTCCATAATGACAAGCCTACCATCCAATGGAATGACAGAAATCTCGACAACATTCTACCTTCCATAATGATAAGTCTACCATCCATTGTAGTAACAAAAATCTCGACAACAAACTACCATCCATAATAACAAGGCTACCATCCATTAGAGTAACAAAAATCTCGACAAAAGACTACCTTCCATATTGACAAGGCTACCATCCATTGGAGTAACAAAAATCTCGAAAACAGACTACCTTCCATAATGACAAGGCTACCATCCATTGGAGTAACAAAAACGTCGACAACAGACTATGTTCCATAATGACAAGACTACAATCCATTGGAGTAAAAAAATTCTCGACAACATACTACCTCCCATAATGACAAGGATACCATCCATTGGAGTAACAAAAATGTCGACAACAGACTACCTTCCATAATGATAAGGCTACCATCCATTGGAGTAAGAAAATTATCGACAGCAAACAATATTCTATAATGACAAGGCTACAATCCATTGGAGTAACCAAATTCTCGACAACAGACTACCTTCCATAATGACAAGGATACCATCCATTGGAGTAACAAAAATCTCGGAAACAGACTACCTTCCATAATGACAAGGCTACCATCTATGTGAATAACAAAAACTCGAGAACATACTAGCTTCCATAATGACAAGGCTACCATCCAATGGAATGACAAAAATCTCGACAACATTCTACCTTCCATAATGATAAGTCTACCATCCATTGTAGTAACAAAAATCTCGACAACAGACTACCATCCATAATAACAAGGCTACCATCCATTAGAGTAACAAAAATTTCGACAAAAGACTACCTTCCATATTGACAAGGCTACCATCCATTGGAGTAACAAAAATCTCGAAAACAGACTACCTTCCATAATGACAAGGCTACCATCCATTGGAGTAACAAAAACGTCGACAACAGACTATGTTCCATAATGACAAGACTACAATCCATTATAGTAAAAAAATTCTCGACAACATACTACCTCCCATAATGACAAGGATACCATCCATTGGAGTAACAAAAATCTCGACAACAGACTACCTTCCATAATGACAAGGCTACCATCCATTGGAGTAAGAAAATTATCGACAACAAACTATATTCTATAATGACAAGGCTACAATCCATTGGAGTAACAAAATTCTCGACAACAAACTACCTTCCATAATGACAAGGATACCATCCATTGGAGTAACAAAAATCTCGGCAACAGACTACCTTCCATAATGACAAGGCTACCATCTATGTGAATAACAAAAACTCGAGAACAGACTAGCTTCCATAATGACAAGGCTACCAACCAATGGAATGACAAAAATCTCGACAACATTCTACCTTCCATAATGATAAGTCTACCATCCATTGTAGTAACAAAAATCTCGACAAAAGACTACCATCCATAATAACAAGGCTACCATCCATTAGAGTAACAAAAATCTCGACAATAGACTACCTTCCATATTGACAAGGCTACCTTCCATTGGAGTAACATAAATATGAACAACATACTACCTTCCACAATAACAAGTCTACAATCCATTGGAGTATCAAAAAATTGACAACAAACTATGTTCCATAATGAAAAGGCTACAATCCATTGGAGTAACAAAATTCTCGACAACAGACTACCTTCCATAATGACAAGGATACCATCCATTGGAGTAACAAAAATCTAGGCCACAGACTACCTTCCATAATTACAAGGCTACCATCTATTGGAATAAGAAAAATCTCGAGAACAGACTACATTCCATAATGACAAGGCTACCATCAAATGGAATGACAAAAATCTCGAAAACATTCTACCTTCCATAATGATAAGTCTACCATCCATTGGAGTAACAAAAATCTCGACAACAGACTACCTTCCATAATTACAAGGATACCATCTATTGGAATAACAAAAATCTCGACAACAGACTACCTTCCATAATGATAAGGCTACCATCCATTGGAGTAAGAAAATTATCGACAACAAACTATATTCTATAATGACAAGGCTACAATCCATTGGAGTAACAAAATTCTCGACAACAGACTACCTTCCATAATGACAAGGATACCATCCATTGGAGTAACAAAAATATCGGCAACAGACTACCTTCCATAATGACAAGGCTACCATCTATGTGAATAACAAAAACTCGAGAACATATTAGCTTCCATAATGACAAGGCTACCATCCAATGGAATGACAAAAATCTCGACAACATTCTACCTTCCATAATGATAAGTCTACCATCCATTGTAGTAACTAAAATCTCGACAAAAGACTACCATCCATAATAACAAGGCTACCATCCATTAGAATAACAAAAATCTCAACAAAAGACTACCTTCCATATTGACAAGGCTACCATTCATTGGAGTAACAAAAATCTCGAAAACAGACTACCTTCCATAATGACAAGGCTACCATCCATTGGAGTAACAAAAACGTCGACAACAGACTATGTTCCATAATGACAAGACTACAATCCATTATAGTAAAAAAATTCTCGACAACATACTACCTCCCATAATGACAAGGATACCATCCATTGGAGTAACAAAAATCTCGACAACAGACTACCTTCCATAATGACAAGGCTACCATCCATTGGAGTAAGAAAATTATCGACAACAAACTATATTCTATAATGACAAGGCTACAATCCATTGGAGTAACAAAATTCTCGACAACAGACTACCTTTCATAATGACAAGGATACCATCCATTGGAGTAACAAAAATCTCGGTAACAGACTACTTTCCATAATGACAAGGCTACCATCTATGTGAATAACAAAAACTCGACAACATTCTACCTTCCATAATGATAAGTCTACCATCCATTGTAGTAACAAAAATCTCGACAACAGACTACCATCCATAATAACAAGGCTACCATCCATTAGAGTAACAAAAATTTCGACAAAAGACTACCTTCCATATTGACAAGGCTACCATCCATTGGAGTAACAAAAATCTCGAAAACAGACTACCTTCCATAATGACAAGGCTACCATCCATTGGAGTAACAAAAACGTCGACAACAGACTATGTTCCTTAATGACAAGACTACAATCCATTATAGTAAAAAAATTCTCGACAACATACTACCTCCCATAATGACAAGGATACCATCCATTGGAGTAACAAAAATCTCGACAACAGACTACCATCCATATAACAAGGCTACCATCCATTAGAGTAACAAAAATCTCGACAATAGACTACCTTCCATATTGACAAGGCTACCTTCCATTGGAGTAACATAAATATGAACAACATACTACCTTCCATAATAACAAGTCTACAATCCATTGGAGTATCAAAAAATTGACAACAAACTATGTTCCATAATGAAAAGGCTACAATCCATTGGAGTAACAAAATTCTCGACAACAGACTACCTTCCATAATGACAAGGATACCATCCATTGGAGTAACAAAAATCTAGGCCACAGACTACCTTCCATAATTACAAGGCTACCATCTATTGGAATAAGAAAAATCTCGAGAACAGACTACATTCCATAATGACAAGGCTACCATCAAATGGAATGACAAAAATCTCGAAAACATTCTACCTTCCATAATGATAAGTCTACCATCCATTGGAGTAACAAAAATCTCGACAACAGACTACCTTCCATAATTACAAGGATACCATCTATTGGAATAACAAAAATCTCGACAACAGACTACCTTCCATAATGATAAGGCTACCATCCATTGGAGTAAGAAAATTATCGACAACAAACTATATTCTATAATGACAAGGCTACAATCCATTGGAGTAACAAAATTCTCGACAACAGACTACCTTCCATAATGACAAGGATACCATCCATTGGAGTAACAAAAATATCGGCAACAGACTACCTTCCATAATGACAAGGCTACCATCTATGTGAATAACAAAAACTCGAGAACATACTAGCTTCCATAATGACAAGGCTACCATCCAATGGAATGACAAAAATCTCGACAACCTTCTACCTTCCATAATGATAAGTCTACCATCCATTGTAGTAACAAAAATCTCGACAACAGACTACCATCCATAATAACAAGGCTACCATCCATTAGAATAACAAAAATCTCGACAAAAGACTACCTTCCATATTGACAAGGCTACCATTCATTGGAGTAACAAAAATCTCGAAAACAGACTACCTTCCATAATGACAAGGCTACCATCCATTGGAGTAACAAAAACGTCGACAACAGACTATGTTCCATAATGACAAGACTACAATCCATTATAGTAAAAAAATTCTCGACAACATACTACCTCCCATAATGACAAGGATACCATCCATTGGAGTAACAAAAATCACGACAACAGACTACCTTCCATAATGACAAGGCTACCATCCATTGGAGTAAGAAAATTATCGACAACAAACTATATTCTATAATGACAAGGCTACAATCCATTGGAGTAACAAAATTCTCGACAACAGACTACCTTTCATAATGACAAGGATACCATCCATTGGAGGAACAAAAATCTCGGCAACAGACTACTTTCCATAATGACAAGGCTACCATCTATGTGAATAACAAAAACTCGACAACATTCTACCTTCCATAATGATAAGTCTACCATCCATTGTAGTAACAAAAATCTCGACAACAGACTACCATCCATAATAACAAGGCTACCATCCATTAGAGTAACAAAAATTTCGACAAAAGACTACCTTCCATATTGACAAGGCTACCATCCATTGGAGTAACAAAAATCTCGAAAACAGACTACCTTCCATAATGACAAGGCTACCATCCATTGGAGTAACAAAAACGTCGACAACAGACTATGTTCCATAATGACAAGACTACAATCCATTATAGTAAAAAAATTCTCGACAACATACTACCTCCCATAATGACAAGGATACCATCCATTGGAGTAACAAAAATCTCGACAAAGGACTACCTTCCATAATGACAAGGCTACCATCCATTGGAGTAAGAAAATTATCGACAACAAACTATATTCTATAATGACAAGGCTACAATCCATTGGAGTAACAAAATTCTCGACAACAGCCTACCTTCCATAATGACAAGGATACCATCCATTGGAGTAACAAAAATCTCGGCAACAGACTACCTTCCATAATGACAAGGCTACCATCTATGTGAATAACAAAAACTCGAGAACAGACTAGCTTCCATAATGACAAGGCTACCAACCAATGGAATGACAAAAATCTCGACAACATTCTACCTTCCATAATGATAAGTCTACCATCCATTGTAGTAACAAAAATCTCGACAAAAGACTACCATCCATAATAATAAGGCTACCATCCATTAGAGTAACAAAAATCTCGACAATAGACTACCTTCCATATTGACAAGGCTACCTTCCATTGGAGTAACATAAATATGAACAACATACTACCTTCCACAATAACAAGTCTACAATCCATTGGAGTATCAAAAAATTGACAACAAACTATGTTCCATAATGAAAAGGCTACAATCCATTGGAGTAACAAAATTCTCGACAACAGACTACCTTCCATAATGACAAGGATACCATCCATTGGAGTAACAAAAATCTAGGCCACAGACTACCTTCCATAATTACAAGGCTACCATCTATTGGAATAAGAAAAATCTCGAGAACAGACTACATTCCATAATGACAAGGCTACCATCAAATGGAATGACAAAAATCTCGAAAACATTCTACCTTCCATAATGATAAGTCTACCATCCATTGGAGTAACAAAAATCTCGACAACAGACTACCTTCCATAATTACAAGGATACCATCTATTGGAATAACAAAAATCTCGACAACAGACTACCTTCCATAATGATAAGGCTACCATCCATTGGAGTAAGAAAATTATCGACAACAAACTATATTCTATAATGACAAGGCTACAATCCATTGGAGTAACAAAATTCTCGACAACAGACTACCTTCCATAATGACAAGGATACCATCCATTGGAGTAACAAAAATATCGGCAACAGACTACCTTCCATAATGACAAGGCTACCATCTATGTGAATAACAAAAACTCGAGAACATACTAGCTTCCATAATGACAAGGCTACCATCCAATGGAATGACAAAAATCTCGACAACATTCTACCTTCCATATTGATAAGTCTACCATCCATTGTAGTAACAAAAATCTCGACAACAGACTACCATCCATAATAACAAGGCTACCATCCATTAGAATAACAAAAATCTCGACAAAAGACTACCTTCCATATTGACAAGGCTACCATTCATTGGAGTAACAAAAATCTCGAAAACAGACTACCTTCCATAATGACAAGGCTACCATCCATTGGAGTAACAAAAACGTCGACAACAGACTATGTTCCATAATGACAAGACTACAATCCATTATAGTAAAAAAATTCTCGACAACATACTACCTCCCATAATGACAAGGATACCATCCATTGGAGTAACAAAAATCTCGACAACAGACTACCTTCCATAATGACAAGGCTACCATCCATTGGAGTAAGAAAATTATCGACAACAAACTATATTATATAATGACAAGGCTACAATCCATTGGAGTAACAAAATTCTCGACAACAGACTACCTTTCATAATGACAAGGATACCATCCATTGGAGTAACAAAAATCTCGGCAACAGACTACTTTCCATAATGACAAGGCTACCATCTATGTGAATAACAAAAACTCGAGAACAGACTAGCTTCCATAATGACAAGGCTACCATCCAATGGAATGACAAAAATCTCGACAACATTCTACCTTCCATAATGATAAGTATATCATCCATTGGAGTAACAAAAATCTCGGCAACAGACTACTTTCCATAATGACAAGGCTACCATCTATGTGAATAACAAAAACTCGAGAACAGACTAGCTTCCAAATGACAAGGCTACCATCCAATGGAATGACAAAAATCTCGACAACATTCTACCTTCCATAATGATAAGTCTACCATCCATTGTAGTAACAAAAATCTCGACAACAGACTACCATCCATAATAACAAGGCTACCATCCATTAGAGTAACAAAAATCTCGACGATAGACTACCTTCCATATTGACAAGGCTACCTTCAATTGGAGTAACATAAATATGAACAACAAACTACCTTCCACAATTACAAGTCTACAATCCATTGGAGTGTAAAAAAATCGACAACAAACTATGTTCCATAATGACAAGGCTACAATTCATTGGAGTAACAAAATTCTGGACAACAGACTACCTTCCATAATGACAAGGATACCATCCATTGGAGTAACAAAAATCTAGGCCACAGACTACCTTCCATAATTACAAGGCTACCATCTATTGGAATAAGAAAAATCTCGAGAACAGACTACATTCCATAATGACAAGGCTACCATCAAATGGAATGACAAAAATCTCGAAAACATTCTACCTTCCATAATGATAAGTCTACCATCCATTGGAGTAACAAAAATCTCGACAACAGACTACCTTCCATAATTACAAGGATACCATCTATTGGAATAACAAAAATCTCAAGAACAGACTACCTTCCATAATAACAAGGCTACCATCCATTAAGTAACATAAATCTCGACAACAGAGAACCTTCCATAATGAGAAGGATACCATCCATTGGAGTAACAAAAATCTCGACAATAGACTACCTCCCATAATGACAAGGCTACCATCCATTGGAGTAACAAAAATATGAAGAATAGACTACCTTCCATAATGATAAGGCTACCATGCATTGGAGTAACAAAAATATCTACAATAGACTATGTTCCTTAATGACAAGGCTACCATCCCTTGTAGTAACCAAAATATCGACAATATACTACCTTCGATAATAACAAGGCTACCATCCATTGTAGTAACAAAAATATCGACAATAGACTACCTTCCATAATGACAAGGATACCATCTATTGGAATAACAAAAATCTCGAGAACAGACAACCTTCCCTAATGACAAGGCTACCATCCATTCTAGTAACAAAAATCTCCACAACAGACTACCATCCATAATAACAAGGCTACCATCCATTAGAAAAACAAAAAATCTCGACAATAGACTACCTTCCGTAATGACAAGGCTACCTTCCATTGGAGTAAAAAAAATATGAACAACAGACTACCTTCCATTGGAGTGACAGAAATCACCACGACAGACTACCTTCCATAATTACAAGGCTAGCATCCATTGGAGTAACAAAAATCTCGACGACAACCTACCTTCCATAATGACAAGGCTACCATCCCTTGAAGTAACAAAAATCTCGACGACAGACTACCTTCCACAATGACAAGTCTACCATCCATTGGAGTAACAAAAATCTTGACAACAAACTACCTTCCATAATAACAAGGCTACCATCCATTAGAGTAACAAAAATCTCGACAACAGACAACCTTCCATAATGACAAGGCTACCATCCATTGGAGTAACAAAAATATCGACAATAGAGTACCTTCCATAATGACAAGGCTACCTTCCACTGGAGTAACAAAAATATGAACAACAAACTACCTTCCGTAGTGACAAGGCTACCATCCATTGGAGTGATAGAAATAACAAAGACAAACTATCTTCCATAATGACAAGGCTAGCATCCATTGGAGTAACAAAAATCTCGACACCAAACTACCTTCCATAATGACAAGGCTACCATCCATTGAAGTAACAAAAATCTTGACGACAAACTACCTTCCTCAATGACAAGTATACCATCCATTGGAGTAACAAAAAATTGACAACAGACTATGTTCCCTAATGACAAGGCTACAATCCATTGGAGTAACAAAACTCTCGACAACAGACTACCTTCCATAATGACAAGGATACCATCCATTGGAGTAACAAAAATCTCGGCCACAGACTACCTTCCATAATTACAAGGCTACCATCTATTGGAATAAGAAAAATCTCGAGAAAAGACTACATTCCATAATGACAAGGCTACCATCCAATGGAATAATAAAAATCTCGACAACAGACTACCTTCCATAATGACAAAGATACCATCCATTGGAGAACAAAAATCTCAAAAATAGACTACCTTCCATAATAACAAGGCTACCATCCATTAAGTAACATAAATCTCGACAACAGAGAACCTTCCATAATGAGAAGGATACCATCCATTGGAGTAACAAAAATCTCGACAATAGACTACCTCCCATAATGACAAGGCTACCATCCATTGGAGTAACTAAAATATGAAGAATAGACTACCTTCCATAATGATAAGGCTACCATGCATTGGAGTAACAAAAATATCTACAATAGACTATGTTCCTTAATGACAAGGCTACCATCCCTTGTAGTAACCAAAATATCGACAATATACTACCTTCGATAATAACAAGGCTACCATCCATTGTAGTAACAAAAATCTCGACAACAGACTACCTTCCATAATGACAAGGATACCATCTATTGGAATAACAAAAATCTCGAGAACAGACAACCTTCCCTAATGACAAGGCTACCATCCATTCTAGTAACAAAAATCTCCACAACAGCCTACCATCCATAATAACAAGGCTACCATCCATTAGAAAAACAAAAAATCTCGACAATAGACTACCTTCCGTAATGACAAGGCTACCTTCCATTGGAGTAACAAAAATATGAACAACAGACTACCTTCCATTGGAGTGACAGAAATCACCACGACAGACTACCTTCCATAATTACAAGGCTAGCATCCATTGGAGTAACAAAAATCTTGACGACAACCTACCTTCCATAATGACAAGGCTACCATCCCTTGAAGTAACAAAAATCTCGACGACAGACTACCTTCCACAATGACAAGTCTACCATCCATTGGAGTAACAAGAAATCGACAACAAACTATGTTCCATAATGACAAGGCTACAATCCATTTGAGTAACAAAATTCTCGACAACAAACTACATTCCATAATGACAAGGATATCATCCATTGGAGTAACAAAAATCTAGGCCACAGACTACCTTCCATAATTGCAAGGCTACCATCTATTGGAATAAGAAAAATCTCGAGAACAGACTACATTCCATAATGACAAGGCTACCATCCAATGGAATGACAAAAATAACGAAAACATTCTACCTTCCATAATGATAAGTCTACCATCCATTGGAGTAACGCAAATCTCGGCAACAAACTACCTTCCATAATGACAAGGCTACCATCTATGTGAATAACAAAAACTCAAGAATAGACTAGCTTCCATAATGACAAGGCTACCATCCAATGGAATGACAAAAATCTCGACAACATTCTACCTTCCAAAATGATAAGTCTACCATCCATTGTAGTAACAAAAATCTTGACAACAGACTTCCATCCATAATAACAAGGCTACCATCCATTAGAGTAACAAAAATCTCGACAATAGACTACCTTCCATATTGACAAGGCTACCTTCCATTGGAGTAACATAAATATGAACAACAGACTACCTTCCATAGTGACAAGGCTACCATCCATTGGAGTCACAGAAATCACCACGACAGACTACCTTCCATAATGACAAGGCTACCATCCAATGGAGTAACAAAAATCTCGATAACATTCTACCTTCCATAATGATAAGTCTACCATCCATTGGAGTAACAAAAATCTCGACAACAGACTACCTTCCACAATGACAAGTCTACCATCCATTGGAGTAACAAAAAATCGACAACAGACTATGTTCCATAATGACCAGGCAACCATCCATTGGAGTAAAAAAATTCTCGACAACATACTACCTCCCATAATGACAAGGATACCATCCATTGGAGTAACAAAAATCTCGGCAACAGACTACCTTTCATAAAGACAAGGCTACCATCTATTGGAATAACAAAAATCTCGAGAACAGACTACATTCCATAATGACAAGGCTACCATACAATGGAATGACAAAAATCTCGAAAACATTCTACCTTCCATAATGATAAGTCTACCATCCATTGGAGTAACAAAAATTTCGACAACAGACTACCTTCAATAATGACAAGGATACCATCTATTGGAATAACAAAAATCTCAAGAACAGACTACCTTCCATAATGACAAGGCTACCATCCATTGTAGTAACCAAAATCTTGACAACAGACTACCTTCCATAATAACAAGGCTACCATCCATTAGAGTAACAAAAATCACGACAACAGACTACCTTCCATATTGACAAGGCTACCATCCATTAGAGTAACAAAAATCTCGACAATAGACTACCTTCCATAATGACAAGGCTACCTTCCATTGGAGTAACAAAAATATAAACAACAAACTACCTTCCATAGTGACAAGGCTACCATCCATTGGAGTGATAGAAATCACAAAGACATACTATTTTCCATAATGACAAGGCTAGCATCCATTGGAGTAACATAAATCTCGACAACACACTATATTCTATAATGACAAGGCTACAATCCATTGGAGTAACAAAATTCTCGACAACAGACTACCTTCCATAATGACAAGGATACCATCCATTAGAGTAACAAAAATCTCGGCAACAGACTACCTTCCATAATGACAAGGCTACCATCTATGTGAATAACAAAAACTCGAGAACAGACTACCTTCTATAATGACAAGGCTACCATCCAATAGAATGACAAAAATCTCGACAACATTCTACCTTCCATAATGACAAGTCTACCATCCATAGGAGTAACAAAAATCTCGACAACAGACTACCTTCTATAACGACAAGGTTACCATCCATTGAAGTAACAAAGATCTCGACAACAGACTACCTTCCATAATGACAAGGCTACCATCCATTGGAGTAACAAAAATATGAAGAACAGACTACCTTCCATAGTGACAAGGCTACCATCCATTGGAGTGACAGAAATCACAACGAAAGACTACCTTCCATAATGACAAGGCTACCATCCGTTGGAGTAACAAAAATATCGACAACAGACTACCTTCCATAATGACAAGGATACCATCCAATGGAGTAACAAAAATCTCAAAAACAGACTACCTTCCATAAAGACAAGGCTACCATCCATTAAGTAACATAAATCTCGACAACAGAGAACCTTCCATAATAAGAAGGATACCATCCATTGGAGTAACAAAAATCTCGACAATAGACTACCTCCCATAATGACAAGGCTACCATCCATTGGAGGAACAAAAATATGAAGAATAGACTACCTTCCATAATGATAAGGCTACCATGCATTGGAGTAACAAAAATATCTACAATAGACTACATTCCTTAATGACAAGGCTACCATCCCTTGTAGTAACCGAAATATCGACAATATACTACCTTCGATAATAATAAGGCTACCATCCATTGTAGTAACAAAAATCTCGACAATAGACTACCTTCCATAATGACAAGGATACCATCTATTGGAATAACAAAAATCTCGAGAACAGACAACCTTCCCTAATGACAAGGCTACCATCCATTCTAGTAACAAAAATCTCGACAACGGACTACCATCCATAATAACAAGGCTACCATCCATTAGAAAAACAAAAATCTCGACAATAGACTACCTTCCGTAATGACAAGGCTACCTTCCATTGGAGTAACAAAAATATGAACAACAGACTACCTTCCATTGGAGTGACAGAAATCACCACGACAGACTACCTTCCATAATTACAAGGCTAGCATCCAATGGAGTAACAAAAATCTCGACGACAAACTACCTTCCATAATGACAAGGCTACCATCCCTTGAAGTAACAAAAATCTCGAC
The DNA here is from genome assembly GCA_948472305.1 of Vicia faba. Taxonomy (NCBI): domain Eukaryota; kingdom Viridiplantae; phylum Streptophyta; class Magnoliopsida; order Fabales; family Fabaceae; genus Vicia; species Vicia faba. Next base: position 556,433,205 of record OX451739.1, on the reverse strand, counting down.
GACAGACTACCTTCCACAATGACAAGTCTACCATCCTTTGGAGTAACAAAAAATCGACAACAAACTATGTTCCATAATGACAAGGCTACAATCCATTGGAGTAACAAAATTCTCGACAACAGACTACCTTCCATAATGACAAGGATACCATCCAATGGAGTAACAAAAATCTCAAAAACAGACTACCTTCCATAATGACAAGGCTACCATCCATTAAGTAACATAAATCTCGACAACAGAGAACCTTCCATAATGAGAAGGATACCATCCATTGGAGTAACAAAAATCTCGACAATAGACTACCTCCCATAATGACAAGGCTACCATCCATTGGAGTAACAAAAATATGAAGAATAGACTACCTTCCATAATGATAAGGCTACCATGCATTGGAGTAACAAAAATATCTACAATACACTACATTCCTTAATGACAAGGCTACCATCCCTTGTAGTAACCGAAATATCGACAATATACTACCTTCGATAATAATAAGGCTACCATCCATTGTAGTAACAAAAATCTCGACAATAGACTACCTTCCATAATGACAAGGATACCATCTATTGGAATAACAAAAATCTCGAGAATAGACAACCTTCCCTAATGACAAGGCTACCATCCATTCTAGTAACAAAAATCTCGACAACGGACTACCATCCATAATAACAAGGCTACCATCCATTAGAAAAACAAAAATCTCGACAATAGACTACCTTCCGTAATGACAAGGCTACCTTCCATTGGAGTAACAAAAATATGAACAACAGACTACCTTCCATTGGAGTGACAGAAATCACCACGACAGACTACCTTCCATAATTACAAGGCTAGCATCCAATGGAGTAACAAACATCTCGACGACAAACTACCTTCCATAATGACAAGGCTACCATCCCTTGAAGTAACAAAAATCTCAACGACAGACTACCTTCCACAATGACAAGTCTACCATCCATTGGAGTAACAAAAAATCGACAACAAACTATGTTCCATAATGACAAGGCTACAATCCATTGGAGTAACAAAATTCTCGACAACAGACTACCTTCCATAATGACAAGGATACCATCCAATGGAGTAACAAAAATCTCAAAAACAGACTACCTTCCATAATGACAAGGCTACCATCCATTAAGTAACATAAATCTCGACAACAGAGAACCTTCCATAATGAGAAGGATACCATCCATTGGAGTAACAAAAATCTCGACAATAGACTACCTCCCATAATGACAAGGCTACCATCCATTGGAGTAACAAAAATATAAAGAATAGACTACCTTCCATAATGATAAGGCTACCATGCATTGGAGTAACAAAAATATCTACAATAGACTACATTCCTTAATGACAAGGCTACCATCCCTTGTAGTAACTGAAATATCGACAATATACTACCTTCGATAATAATAAGGCTACCATCCATTGTAGTAACAAAAATCTCGACAATAGACTACCTTCCATAATGACAAGGATACCATCTATTGGAATAACAAAAATCTCGAGAACAGACAACCTTCCCTAATGACAAGGCTACCATCCATTCTAGTAACAAAAATCTCGACAACGGACTACCATCCATAATAACAAGGCTACCATCCATTAGAAAAACAAAAATCTCGACAATTGACTACCTTCCGTAATGACAAGGCTACCTTCCATTGGAGTAACAAAAATATGAACAACAGACTACCTTACATTGGAGTGACAGAAATCACCACGACAAACTACCTTCCATAATTACAAGGCTAGCATCCAATGGAGTAACAAAAATCTCGACGACAAACTACCTTCCATAATGACAAGGCTACCATCCCTTGAAGTAACAAAAATATCGACGACAGACTACCTTCCACAATGACAAGGCTACCATCCATAGGAGTAACAAAAAATCGACAACAAACTATGTTCCATAATGACAAGGCTACAATCCATTGGAGTAACAAAATTCTCGACAACAAACTACCTTCCATAATGACAAGGATACCATCCATTGGAGTAACAAAAATCTAGGCCACAAACTACCTTTCATAATTGCAATGCTACCATCTATTGGAATAAGAAAAATCTCGAGAACAGACTACATTCCATAATGACAAGGCTACCATCCAATGGAATGACAAAAATCTCGAAAACATTCTACCTTCCATAATGACAAGTCTACCATCCATTGGAGTAACAAAAATCTCGACAACAGACTACCTTCTATAACGACAAGGTTACCATCCATTGAAGTAACAAAGATCTCGACAACAGACTACCTTCCATAATGACAAGGCTACCATCCATTGGAGTAACAAAAATATGAAGAACAGACTACCTTCCATAGTGACAAGGCTACCATCCATTGGAGTGACAGAAATCACAACGAAAGACTACCTTCCATAATGACAAGGCTACCATCCGTTGGAGTAACAAAAATATCGACAACAGACTACCTTCCATAATGACAAGGATACCATCCAATGGAGTAACAAAAATCTCAAAAACAGACTACCTTCCATAAAGACAAGGCTACCATCCATTAAGTAACATAAATCTCGACAACAGAGAACCTTCCATAATAAGAAGGATACCATCCATTGGAGTAACAAAAATCTCGACAATAGACTACATCCCATAATGACAAGGCTACCATCCATTGGAGGAACAAAAATATGAAGAATAGACTACCTTCCATAATGATAAGGCTACCATGCATTGGAGTAACAAAAATATCTACAATAGACTACATTCCTTAATGACAAGGCTACCATCCCTTGTAGTAACCGAAATATCGACAATATACTACCTTCGATAATAATAAGGCTACCATCCATTGTAGTAACAAAAATCTCGACAATAGACTACCTTCCATAATGACAAGGATACCATCTATTGGAATAACAAAAATCTCGAGAACAGACAACCTTCCCTAATGACAAGGCTACCATCCATTCTAGTAACAAAAATCTCGACAACGGACTACCATCCATAATAACAAGGCTACCATCCATTAGAAAAACAAAAATCTCGACAATAGACTACCTTCCGTAATGACAAGGCTACCTTCCATTGGAGTAACAAAAATATGAACAACAGACTACCTTCCATTGGAGTGACAGAAATCACCACGACAGACTACCTTCCATAATTACAAGGCTAGCATCCAATGGAGTAACAAAAATCTCGACGACAAACTACCTTCCATAATGACAAGGCTACCATCCCTTGAAGTAACAAAAATCTCGACGACAGACTACCTTCCACAATGACAAGTCTACCATCCTTTGGAGTAACAAAAAATCGACAACAAACTATGTTCCATAATGACAAGGCTACAATCCATTGGAGTAACAAAATTCTCGACAACAGACTACCTTCCATAATGACAAGGATACCATCCAATGGAGTAACAAAAATCTCAAAAACAGACTACCTTCCATAATGACAAGGCTACCATCCATTAAGTAACATAAATCTCGACAACAGAGAACCTTCCATAATGAGAAGGATACCATCCATTGGAGTAACAAAAATCTCGACAATAGACTACCTCCCATAATGACAAGGCTACCATCCATTGGAGTAACAAAAATATAAAGAATAGACTACCTTCCATAATGATAAGGCTACCATGCATTGGAGTAACAAAAATATCTACAATAGACTACATTCCTTAATGACAAGGCTACCATCCCTTGTAGTAACTGAAATATCGACAATATACTACCTTCGATAATAATAAGGCTACCATCCATTGTAGTAACAAAAATCTCGACAATAGACTACCTTCCATAATGACAAGGATACCATCTATTGGAATAACAAAAATCTCGAGAACAGACAACCTTCCCTAATGACAAGGCTACCATCCATTCTAGTAACAAAAATCTCGACAACGGACTACCATCCATAATAACAAGGCTACCATCCATTAGAAAAACAAAAATCTCGACAATTGACTACCTTCCGTAATGACAAGGCTACCTTCCATTGGAGTAACAAAAATATGAACAACAGACTACCTTACATTGGAGTGACAGAAATCACCACGACAAACTACCTTCCATAATTACAAGGCTAGCATCCAATGGAGTAACAAAAATCTCGACGACAAACTACCTTCCATAATGACAAGGCTACCATCCCTTGAAGTAACAAAAATATCGACGACAGACTACCTTCCACAATGACAAGGCTACCATCCATAGGAGTAACAAAAAATCGACAACAAACTATGTTCCATAATGACAAGGCTACAATCCATTGGAGTAACAAAATTCTCGACAACAAACTACCTTCCATAATGACAAGGATACCATCCATTGGAGTAACAAAAATCTAGGCCACAAACTACCTTTCATAATTGCAATGCTACCATCTATTGGAATAAGAAAAATCTCGAGAACAGACTACATTCCATAATGACAAGGCTACCATCCAATGGAATGACAAAAATCTCGAAAACATTCTACCTTCCATAATGATAAGTCTACCATCCATTGGAGTAACAAAAATCTTGACAACAGACTACCTTCCATAATGACAAGGATACCAACTATTGGAATAACAAAAATCTCAAGAACAGACTACCTTCCATAATGACAAGGCTACCATCCATTGTAGTAACAAAAATCTTGACAACCGACTACCTTCCATAATAACAAGGCTACCATCCATTAGAGTAACAAAAATCTCGACAACAGACAACCTTCCATAATGACAAGGATACCATCCATTGGAGTAACAAAAATCTCGACAATAGAGTACCTTCCATAATGACAAGGCTACCATCCATTAGAGTAACAAAAATCACGACAACAGACTACCTTCCATAATGACAAGGCTACCATCCATTAGAGTAACAAAAATCTCGACAATAGACTACCTTCCATAATGACAAGGCTACCTTCCATTGGAGTAACAAAAATATAAACAACAAACTACCTTCCATAGTGACAAGGCTACCATCCATTGGAGTGATAGAAATCACAAAGACATACTATTTTCCATAATGACAAGGCTAGCATCCATTGGAGTAACAAAAATCTCGACAACACACTATATTCTATAATGACAAGGCTACAATCCATTGGAGTAACAAAATTCTCGACAACAGACTACCTTCCATAATGACAAGGATACCATCCATTAGAGTAACAAAAATCTCGGCAACAGACTACCTTCCATAATGACAAGGCTACCATCTATGTGAATAACAAAAACTCGAGAACAGACTACCTTCTATAATGACAAGGCTACCATCCAATAGAATGACAAAAATCTCGACAACATTCTACCTTCCATAATGATAAGTCTACCATCCATAGGAGTAACAAAAATCTCGACAACAGACTACCTTCTATAACAAAAGGTTACCATCCATTGAAGTAACAAAGATCTCGACAACAGAATACCTTCCATAATGACAAGGCTACCATCCATTGGAGTAACAAAAATATGAAGAACAGACTACCTTCCATAGTGACAAGGCTACCATCCATTGGAGTGACAGAAATCACAACGAAAGACTACCTTCCATAATGACAAGGCTACCATCCGTTGGAGTAACAAAAATATCGACAACAGACTACCTTCCATAATGACAAGGATACCATCCAATGGAGTAACAAAAATCTCAAAAACAGACTACCTTCTATAAAGACAAGGCTACCATCCATTAAGTAACATAAATCTCGACAACAGAGAACCTTCCATAATAAAAAGGATACCATCCATTGGAGTAACAAAAATCTCGACAATAGACTACCTCCCATAATGACAAGGCTACCATCCATTGGAGGAACAAAAATATGAAGAATAGACTACCTTCCATAATGATAAGGCTACCATGCATTGGAGTAACAAAAATATCTACAATAGACTACATTCCTTAATGACAAGGCTACCATCCCTTGTAGTAACCGAAATATCGACAATATACTACCTTCGATAATAATAAGGCTACCATCCATTGTAGTAACAAAAATCTCGACAATAGACTACCTTCCATAATGACAAGGATACCATCTATTGGAATAACAAAAATCTCGAGAACAGACAACCTTCCCTAATGACAAGGCTACCATCCATTCTAGTAACAAAAATCTCGACAACGGACTACCATCCATAATAACAAGGCTACCATCCATTAGAAAAACAAAAATCTCGACAATAGACTACCTTCCGTAATGACAAGGCTACCTTCCATTGGAGTAACAAAAATATGAACAACAGACTACCTTCCATTGGAGTGACAGAAATCACCACGACAGACTACCTTCCATAATTACAAGGCTAGCATCCAATGGAGTAACAAAAATCTCAACGACAAACTACCTTCCATAATGACAAGGCTACCATCCCTTGAAGTAACAAAAATCTCGACGACAGACTACCTTCCACAATGACAAGTCTACCATCCATTGGAGTAACAAAAAATCGACAACAAACTATGTTCCATAATGACAAGGCTACAATCCATTGGAGTAACAAAATTCTCGACAACAGACTACCTTCCATAATGACAAGGATACCATCCAATGGAGTAACAAAAATCTCAAAAACAGACTACCTTCCATAATGACAAGGCTACCATCCATTAAGTAACATAAATCTCGACAACAGAGAACCTTCCATAATGAGAAGGATACCATCCATTGGAGTAACAAAAATCTCGACAATAGACTACCTCCCATAATGACAAGGCTACCATCCATTGGAGTAACAAAAATATGAAGAATAGACTACCTTCCATAATGATAAGGCTACCATGCATTGGAGTAACAAAAATATCTACAATACACTACATTCCTTAATGACAAGGCTACCATCCCTTGTAGTAACCGAAATATCGACAATATACTACCTTCGATAATAATAAGGCTACCATCCATTGTAGTAACAAAAATCTCGACAATAGACTACCTTCCATAATGACAAGGATACCATCTATTGGAATAACAAAAATTTCGAGAATAGACAACCTTCCCTAATGACAAGGCTACCATCCATTCTAGTAACAAAAATCTCGACAACGGACTACCATCCATAATAACAAGGCTACCATCCATTAGAAAAACAAAAATCTCAACAATAGACTACCTTCCGTAATGACAAGGCTACCTTCCATTGGAGTAACAAAAATATGAACAACAGACTACCTTCCATTGGAGTGACATAAATCACCACGACAGACTACCTTCCATAATTACAAGGCTAGCATCCAATGGAGTAACAAAAATCTCGACGACAAACTACCTTCCATAATGACAAGGCTACCATCCCTTGAAGTAACAAAAATCTCAACGACAGACTACCTTCCACAATGACAAGTCTACCATCCATTGGAGTAACAAAAAATCGACAACAAACTATGTTCCATAATGACAAGGCTACAATCCATTGGAGTAACAAAATTCTCGACAACAGACTACCTTTCATAATGACAAGGATACCATCCAATGGAGTAACAAAAATCTCAAAAACAGACTACCTTCCATAATGACAAGGCTACAATCCATTAAGTAACATAAATCTCGACAACAGAGAACCTTCCATAATGAGAAGGATACCATCCATTGGAGTAACAAAAATCTCGACAATAGACTACCTCCCATAATGACAAGGCTACCATCCATTGGAGTAACAAAAATATAAAGAATAGACTACCTTCCATAATGATAAGGCTACCATGCATTGGAGTAACAAAAATATCTACAATAGACTACATTCCTTAATGACAAGGCTACCATCCCTTGTAGTAACTGAAATATCGACAATATACTACCTTCGATAATAATAAGGCTACCATCCATTGTAGTAACAAAAATCTCGACATTAGACTACCTTCCATAATGACAAGGATACCATCTATTGGAATAACAAAAATCTCGAGAACAGACAACCTTCCCTAATGACAAGGCTACCATCCATTCTAGTAACAAAAATCTCGACAACGGACTACCATCCATAATAACAAGGCTACCATCCATTAGAAAAACAAAAATCTCGACAATTGACTACCTTCCGTAATGACAAGGCTACCTTCCATTGGAGTAACAAAAATATGAACAACAGACTACCTTCCATTGGAGTGACAGAAATCACCACGACAAACTACCTTCCATAATTACAAGGCTAGCATCCAATGGAGTAACAAAAATCTCGACGACAAACTACCTTCCATAATGACAAGGCTACCATCCCTTGAAGTAACAAAAATATCGACGACAGACTACCTTCCACAATGACAAGGCTACCATCCATAGGAGTAACAAAAAATCGACAACAAACTATGTTCCATAATGACAAGGCTACAATCCATTGGAGTAACAAAATTCTCGACAACAAACTACCTTCCATAATGACAAGGATACCATCCATTGGAGTAACAAAAATCTAGGCCACAGACTACCTTTCATAATTGCAAGGCTACCATCTATTGGAATAAGAAAAATCTCGAGAACAGACTACATTCCATAATGACAAGGCTACCATCCAATGGAATGACAAAAATCTCGAAAACATTCTACCTTCCATAATGATAAGTCTACCATCCATTGGAGTAACAAAAATCTTGACAACAGACTACCTTCCATAATGACAAGGATACCATCTATTGGAATAACAAAAATCTCAAGAACAGACTACCTTCCATAATGACAAGGCTATCATCCATTGTAGTAACAAAAATCTTGACAACCGACTACCTTCCATAATAACAAGGCTACCATCCATTAGAGTAACAAAAATCTCGACAACAGACAACCTTCCATAATGACAAGGCTACCATCCATTGGAGTAACAAAAATCTCGACAATAGAGTACCTTCCATAATGACAAGGCTACCTTCCATTGGAGTAACAAAAATATGAACAACAAACTACCTTCCGTAGTGACAAGGCTACCATCCATTGGAGTGATAGAAATAACAAAGACAAACTATCTTCCATAATGACAAGGCTAGCATCCATTGGAGTAACAAAAATCTTGACACCAAACTACCTTCCATAATGACAAGGCTACCATCCATGGAAGTAAAAAAAATCTTGACGACAAACTACCTTCCACAATGACAAGTCTACCATCCATTAGAGTAACAAAAAATCGACAACAGACTATGTTCCCTAATGACAAGGCTATAATCCATTGGAGTAACAAAATTCTCGACAATAGACTACCTTCCATAATGACAAGGATACCATCCATTGGAGTAACAAAAATCTCGGCCACAGACTACCTTCCATAATTACAAGGCTACCATTTATTGGAATAAGAAAAATCTCGAGAAAAGACTACATTCCATAATGACAAGGCTACCATCCAATGGAATGACAAAAATCTCGATAACATTCTGCCTTCCATAATGATAAGTCTACCATCCATTGGAGTAACAAAAATCTCGACAACAGACTACCTTCCATAATGACAAGGATACCATCCATTGGAGTAACAAAAATCTCAAAAATAGACTACCTTCCATAATGACAAGGCTACCATCCATTGGAGTAACAAAAACTTCGACAACAGACTATGTTCCATAATGGCAAGACTACAATCCATTGGAGTAACAAAATTCTCGACAACATACTACCTCCCATAATGACAAGGATACCATCCATTGGAGTAACAAAAATCTCGGCCACAGACTACCTTCCATAATTACAAGGCTACCATCTATTGGAATAAGAAAAATCTCGAGAACAGACTACATTCCATAATGGCAAGACTACAATCCATTGGAGTAACAAAATCCTCGACAACATACCACCTCCCATAATGACAAGGATACCATCCATTGGAGTAACAAAAATCTCGATAACAGACTACCTTCCATAATGACAAGGATACCATCTATAGGAATAACAAAAATCTCGAGAACAGACTACCTTCCATAAGGACAAGGCTACCATCCATTGTAGTAACAAAAATCTTGACAACATACTACCTTCCATAATAACAAGGCTACCATCCATTAGAGTAACAAAAATCTTGATAACTAACAACCTTCCATAATGACAAGGCTACCTTCCATTGGAGTAAAAAAAATATGAACAACAAACTACCTTCCATAGTGACAAGGCTACGATCCGTTGGAGTGATAGAAATCACAAAGACAGACTATCTTCCATAATGACAAGGCTAGCATCCATTGGAGTAACAAAGATCTCGACAACAGACTACCTTCCATAATGACAAGGCTACCATCCATTGGAGTAACAAAAATATGAAGAACAAACTACCTTCCATAGTGACAAGTCTACCATCCATTAGAGTGAGATAAATCACAAGGAAATACTACCTTCCATAATGACAAGGATACCATCCATTGGAGTAACAAAAATATCGACAACAGACTACCTTCCATAATGACAAGGATACCATCCATTGGAGTAACAAAAATCTCGAAAACAGACTACCTTCCATAATGACAAGGCTACCATCCATTAGAGTAACAAAAATCTCGATAACAGACAACCTTCCATAATGAGAAGGATACCATCAATTGGAGCAACAAAAATTACGACAATAGACTACCTTCCATAATGACAAGGCTACCATCCATTAGAGTAACAAAAATATGAACAATAGACTACCTTCCATAGTGACAAGGCTACCATCCCTTGTAGTAAACGAAATATCGATAACAGACTACCTTCGATAATGACAAGGTTACCATCCATTATAGTAACAAAAATCTCGACAACGGACTACCTTCCATAATGACAAGGATACCATCTATTGGAATAACAAAAATCTCGAGAACAGATAACCTTCCATAATGACAAGGCTACCATCCATTGTAGTAACAAAAATCTCGACAACAGACTACCTTCCATAATAACAAGGCTACCATCCATTAGAGTAACAAAAATCTCGACAATAGACTACCTTCCATAATGACAAGGCTACCTTCCATTGGAGTAACAAAATTATGAACAACAATCTACCTTCCATAGTGACAAGGCTACCATCCATTGGAGTGATAGAAATCACCATGACAGACTACCTTCCATATTACAAGGCTAGCATCCATTGGAGTAACAAAAATTTCGACAACAAACTACCTTCCATAATGACAAGGCTACCATCCATTGAAGTAACAAAAATCTCGACGACATACTACCTTCCACAATGACAAGTCTACCATCCATTGGAGTAACAAAAAATCGACAAGAAACTATGTTCCATAATGACAAGGATACAATCCATTGGAGTAACAAAATTCTCGACAACAGACTACCTTCCATAATGACAAGGATACCATCCATTGGAGTAACAAAAATATCGTCCAGAGACTACCTTCCATAATTACAAGGCTATCATCTAATGGAATAAGAAAAATCTCGAGAACATACTATATTCCATAATGACAAGGCTACCATCCAATGGAATGACAAAAATCTGGATAACATTCTACTTTCCATAATGATAAGTCTACAATCCATTGGAGTAACAAAAATCTCGACAACAGACTACCTTCCATAATGACAAGGATACCATCCATCGGAGTAACAAAAATATCGAAAACAGACTACCTTCCATAATGACAAGGCTACCATCCATTGGAGTAACAAAAACGTCTACAACAGACTATGTTCCATAATGAAAAGACTATAATCCGTTGGAGTAACAAAATTCTCGACAACATACTACTTCTCATAATGACAAGGATACCATCCATTGGAGTAACAAAAATCTCGGCAACAGACTACCTTCCATAAAGACAAGGCTACCATATATTGGAATAACAAAAATATCGAGAACATTCTACATTCCATAATGACAAGGCTACCATCCAATGGAATGACAAAAATATCAAAAACATTCTACCTTCCATAATGATAAGTCTACCATCCATTGGAGTAACAAAAATCTCGACAACAGACTACCTTCCATAATGACAAGGATACCATCTATTGGAATAACAAAAATCTCGAGAACAGACTACCTTCCATAATGACAAGGCTACCATCCATTGTAGTAACAAAAATCTTGACAACAGACTACCTTCCATAATAATAAGGCTACCATCCATTAGAGTAACAAAAATCTCGACAACAGACAACCTTCCATAATGACAAGGCTAGCATCCATTGGAGTAACAAAGATCTCGACAATAGACTACCTTCCATAATGACAAGGCTACCTTCCATTGGAGTAACAAAATAATGAACAACAAACTACCTTCCATAGTGACAAGGCTACCATCCATTGGAGTAACAAAAATATGAAGAACAGACTACCTTCCATAGTGACAAGGCTACCATCCATTGGAGTGACCGAAATCACAACGAAAGACTACCTTCCATAATGACAAGGCTACCATCCATTGGAGTAACAAAAATCTCAAAAACAGACTACCTTCCGTAATGACAAGGCTATCATCCATTAGAGTAACATAAATCTCGACAACAGACAACCTTCAATAATGAGAAGGATACCATCCATTGGAGTAACAAAAATCTCGACAATAGACTACCTTCCATAATTACAAGGCTACCATCCATTGGAGTAACAAAAATATGAACAATAAACTACCTTCAATAGTGACAAGGCTACCATCCCTTGTAGTAACCGAAATATCGACAATAGACTACCTTCGATAATGACAAGACTACCATCCATTGTAGTAACAAAAATCTCGACAACGGACTACCTCCCATAATGACAAGGATAACATTCATTGGAGTGACAAAAATCTCGGCAACAGACTACCTTCCATAAAGACAAGGCTACCATCTAGTGGAATAACAAAAATCTCGAGAACAGACTACATTCCATAATGACAAGGCTACCATCCAATGGAATGACAAAAATCTCGAAAACATTCTACCTTCCATAATGATAAGTCTACCATCCATTGGAGTAACAAAAATATCGACAACAGACTACCTTCCATAATGACAAGGATACCATCTATTGGAATAACAAAAATCTCGAGAACAGACTACCTTCCATAATGACAAGGCTACCATCCATTGTAGTAAAAAAAATCTTGACAACAAACTACCTTCCATAATAACAAGGCTACCCTCCATTAGAGTAACAAAAATCTCGACAACAGACAACCTTTCATAATGACAAGGCTACAATCCATTGGAGTATCAAAATTCTCGACAATAGACTACCTTCCATAATGACAAGGCTACCTTCCATTGGAGTAACAAAAATATGAACAACAAACTACCTTCCATAGTGACAAGGCTACCATCCATTAGAGTGATAGAAATCACAAAGACAGACTATCTTCCATAATGACATGTCTAGCATCCATTGGAGTAACAAAAATTTCGACAACAAACTACCTTCCATAATAACAAGGCTACCATCCATTGAAGTAACAAAACTATCGACGACAGACTACCTTCCACAATGACAAGTCTACCATCCATTGGAGTAACAAGAAATCGACAACAGACTATGTTCCATAATGACAAGGCTACAATCCATTGGAGTAACAAAATTCTCGACAACAGACTACCTTCCATAATGACAAGGATACCATCCATTGGAGTAACAAAAATCTCGGCCACAGACTACCTTCCATAATTACAAGGCTACCATATATTGGAATAACAAAAATATCGAGAACATACTACATTCCATAATGACAAGGCTACCATCCAATGTAATGACAAAAATATCAAAAACATTCTACCTTCCATAATGATAAGTCTAGCATCCATTGGAGTAACAAAAATCTCGAGAACAGACTACCTTCCATAATGACAAGGATACCATCTATTGGAATAACAAAAATCTCGAGAACAGACTACCTTCCATAATGACAAGGCTACCATCCATTGTAGTAACAAAAATCTTGACAACAGACTACCTTCCATAATAATAAGGCTACCATCCATTAGAGTAACAAAAATCTCGACAACAGACAACCTTCCATAATGACAAGGCTAGCATCTATTGGAGTAACAAAGATCTCGACAACAGACTACCTTCCATAATGACAAGGCTACCTTCCATTGGAGTAACAAAATTATCAACAACAAACTACCTTCCATAGTGACAAGGCTACCATCCTTTGGAGTGATAGAAATCACAAAGACAAACTATCTTCCATAATGACAAGGCTAGCATCCATTAGAGTAACAAAGATCTCGACAACAGACTACCTTCCATAATGACAAGGCTACCATCCATTGGAGTAACAAAAATATGAAGAACAGACTACCTTCCATAGTGACAAGGCTACCATCCATTGGAGTGAGCGAAATCACAACGAAAGACTACCTTCCATAATGACAAGGCTACCATCCATTGGAGTAACAAAAATCTCGAAAACAGACTACCTTTCATAATGAGAAGGCTATCATCCATTAGAGTAACATAAATCTCGACAACAGACCACCTCCAATAATGAGAAGGATACCATCCATTGGAGTAACAAAAATCTCGACAATAGACGACCTTCCATAATGACAAGGCTACCATCAATTGGAGTAACAAAAATATGAACAATAAACTACCTTCAATAGTGACAAGGCTACCATCCCTTGTAGTAACCGAAATATCGACAACAGACTACCTTCGATAATGACAAGACTACCATCCATTGTAGTAACAAAAATCTCGACAACGGACCACCTCCCATAATGACAAGGATACCATCCATTGGAGTAACAAAAATCTCGGCAACAGACTACCTTCCAAAAAGACAAGGCTACCATCTATTGGAATAACAAAAATCTCGAGAACAGACTACATTCCATAATGACAAGGCTACCATCCAATGGAATGACAAAAATCTCGAAAACATTCTACCTTCCATAATCATAAGTCAACTATCCATTGGAGTAACAAAAATATCGACAACAGACTACCTTCCATAATGACAAGGATACCATCTATTGGAATAACAAAAATCTCGAGAACAGACTACCTTCCATAATGACAAGGCTACCATCCATTGTAGTAAAAAAAATCTTGACAACAAACTACCTTCCATAATAACAAGGCTATCCTCCATTAGAGTAACAAAAATCTCGACAACAAACAACCTTTCATAATGACAAGGCTACCTTCCATTGGAGTAACAAAAATATGAACAACAAACTACCTTCCATAGTGACAAGGCTACCATCCATTAGAGTGATAAAAATCACAAAGACAGACTATCTTCCATAATGACATGTCTAGCATCCATTGGAGTAACAAAAATTTCGACAACAAACTACCTTCCATAATAACAAGGCTACCATCCATTGAAGTAACAAAACTATCGACGATAGACTACCTTCCACAATGACAAGTCTACCATCCATTGGAGTAACAAGAAATCGACAACAGACTATGTTCCATAATGACAAGGCTACAATCCATTGGAGTAACAAAATTCTCGACAACAGACTACCTTCCATAATGACAAGGATACCATCCATTGGAGTAACAAAAATCTCGGCCACAGACTACCTTCCATAATTACAAGGCTACCATCTATTGGAATAATAAAAATCTCGAGAACATACTACATTCCATAATGACAAGGCTACCTTCCAATGGAATGACAAAAATCTCGATAACATTCTACCTTCCATAATGATAAGTCTACCATCCATTGGAGTAACAAAAATCTCGACAACAGACTACCTTCCATAATGACAAGGATACCATCCATTGGAGTAACAAAAATATCAAAAACAGACTACCTTCCATAATGACAAGGCTACCATCCATTGGAGTAACAAAAACGTCGACAATAGACTATGTTCCATAATGACAAGACTACAATCCATTGGAGTAACAAAATTCTCGACAACATACTACCTCCTATAATGACAAGGATACCATCCATTGGAGTAACAAAAATCTCGGCAACAAACTACCTTCCATAAAGACAAGGCTACCATCTATTGGAATAACAAAAATCTGGAGAACATACTACATTCCATAATGACAAGGCTACCATCCAATGGAATGACAAAAATCTCGAAAACATTCTACCGTCCATAATGATAAGTCTACCATCCATTGGAGTAACAAAAATCTCGACAACAGACTACCTTCCATAATGACAAGGATACCATCTATAGGAATAACAAAAATCTCGAGAACAGACTACCTTCCATAATGACAAGGCTACCATCCATTGTAGTAAAACAAATCTTGACAACAGACTACCTTCCATAATAACAAGGCTACCCTCCATTAGAGTAACAAAAATCTCGACAACAGACAACCTTCCATAATAACAAGGCTACAATCCATTAGAGTATCAAAATTCTCGACAATAGACTACCTTCCTTAATGACAAGTCTACCTTCCATTGGAGTAACAAAAATATCAACAACAAACTACCTTCCATAGTGACAAGGCTACCATCCATTGGAGTGATAGAAATCACAAAGACAGACTATCTTCCATAATGACAAGGCTAGCATCCATTGGACTAACAAAAATTTCGACAACAATCTACCTTCCATAATAACAAGGCTGCCATCCATTGAAGTAACAAAACTATCGACGATAGACTACCTTCCACAATGACAAGTCTACCATCCATTGTGGTAACAAGAAATCGACAACAGACTATGTTCCATAATGACAAGGCTACAAATCATTGGAGTAACAAAATTCTCGACAACAGACTACCTTCCATAAAGACAAGGATAACATCCATTGGAGTAACAAAAATCTCGGCCACAGACTACCTTCCATAATTACAAGGCTACCATCTATTGGAATAATAAAAATCTCGAGAACATCCTACATTCCATAATGACAAGGCTACCATCCAATGGAATGACAAAAATCTCGATAACATTCTACCTTCCATAATGATAAGTCTACCATCCATTGGAGTAACAAAAATCTTGACAACAGACTACCTTCCATAATGACAAGGATACCATCCATTGGAGTAACAAAAATATCGAAAATAGACTACCTTCCATAATGACAAGGCTACCATCCATTGGAGTAACAAAAACGTCGACAATAGACTATGTTCCATAATGACAAGACTACAATCCATTGGAGTAACAAAATTCTCGACAACATACTACCTCCCATAATGACAAGGATACCATCCATTGGAGTAACAAAAATCTCGGCAACAAACTACCTTCCATAAAGACAAGGATACCATCTATTGGAATAACAAAAATCTGGAGAACATACTACATTCCATAATGACAAGGCTACCATCCAATGGAATGACACAAATCTCGAAAACATTCTACCGTCCATAATGATAAGTCTACCATCCATTGGAGTAACAAAAATCTCGACAACAGACTACCTTCCATAATGACAAGGATACCATCTATAGGAATAACAAAAATCTCGAGAACAGACTACCTTCCATAATGACAAGGCTACCATCCATTGTAGTAAAACAAATCTTGACAACAGACTACCTTCCATAATAACAAGGCTACCCTCCATTAGAGTAACAAAAATCTCGACAACAGACAACCTTCCATAATGACAAGGCTACAATCCATTGGAGTATCAAAATTCTCGACAATAGACTACCTTCCTTAATGACAAGTCTACCTTCCATTGGAGTAACAAAAATATCAACAACAAACTACCTTCCATAGTGAAAAGGCTACCATCCATTGGAGTGATAGAAATCACAAAGACAGACTATCTTCCATAATGACAAGGCTAGCATCCATTGGACTAACAAAAATTTCGACAACAATCTACCTTCCATAATAACAAGGCTACCATCCATTAAAGTAACAAAAATCTCGACGACAGACTACCTTCCACAATGACAAGTCTACCATCCATTGGAGTAACAAAAAATCGACAACAGACTATGTTCCATAATGACAAGGCTACAATCCATTGGAGTAACAAAATTTTCGACAACAGACTACCTTCCATAAAGACAAGGATACCATCCATTGGAGTAATAAAAATCTCGGCCACAGACTACCTTCCATAATTACAAGGCTACCATCTATTGGAATAAGAAAAATCTCGAGAACATACTACATTCCATAATGACAAGGCTACCATCCAATGGAATGACAAAAATCTCGATAACATTCTACCTTCCATAATGATAAGTCTACCATCCATTGGAGTAACAAAAATCTTGACAACAGACTACCTTCCATAATGACAAGGATACCATCCATTGGAGTAACAAAAATATCGAAAATAGACTACCTTCCATAATGACAAGGCTACCATCCATTGGAGTAACAAAAACGTCGACAATAGACTATGTTCCATAATGACAAGACTACAATCCATTGGAGTAACAAAATTCTCGACAACATACTACCTCCCATAATGACAAGGATACCATCCATTGGAGTAACAAAAATCTCGGCAACAAACTACCTTCCATAAAGACAAGGCTACCATCTATTGGAATAACAAAAATCTGGAGAACATACTACATTCCATAATGACAAGGCTACCATCCAATGGAATGACAAAAATCTCGAAAACATTCTACCGTCCATAATGATAAGTCTACCATCCATTGGAGTAACAAAAATCTCGACAACAGACTACCTTCCATAATGACAAGGATACCATCTATAGGAATAACAAAAATCTCGAGAACAGACTACCTTCCATAATGACAAGGCTACCATCCATTGTAGTAAAACAAATCTTGACAACAGACTACCTTCCATAATAACAAGGCTACCCTCCATTAGAGTAACAAAAATCTTGACAACAGACAACCTTCCATAATGACAAGGCTACAATCCATTGGAGTATCAAAATTCTCGACAATAGACTACCTTCCATAATGACAAGGCTACCTTCCATTGGAGTAACAAAATTATGAACAACAAACTACCTTCCATAGTGACAAGGCTACCATCCATTGGAGTGATAGAAATCACAAAGACTGACTATCTTCCATAATGACAAGGCTAGCATCCATTGGAGTAACAAAAATTTCGACAACAATCAACCTTCCATAATAACAAGGCTACCATCCATTGGAGTAACAAAAATATGAAGAACAGACTACCTTCCATAGTGACAAGGCTACCATCCATTGGAGTGACAGAAATCACAATGAAAGACTACCTTCCATAATGACAAGGCTACCATCCATTAGAGTAACATAAATCTCGACAACAGACAACGTTCCATAATGACAAGGCTACCATCCCTTGTAGTAACTGAAATATCGACAACAGACTACCTTCGATAATGACAAGGCTACCATCCATTGTAGTAACAAAAATATCGACAACGGACTACGTCCCATAATGACAAGGATACCATCCATTGGAGTAACAAAAATCTCGGCAACAGACTACCTTCCATAAAGACAAGGCTACCATCTATTGGAATAACAAAAATCTCGAGAACAGACTACATTCCATAATGACAAGGCTACAATCCAATGGAATGACAAAAATCTCGAAAACATTCTACCTTCCATAATGATAAGTCTACCATCCATTGGAGTAACAAAATTCTCGACAACAGACTACCTTCCATAATGACAAGGATACCATCTATTGGAATAACAAAAATCTTGAGAATAGACTACCTTCCATAATGACAAGGATACCATCCATTGTAGTAACAAAAATCTTGACAACAGACTACCTTCAATAATAACAAGGCTACCATCCATTAGAGTAACAAAAATCTCGACAACAGACAACCTTCCATAATGACAAGGCTACAATCCATTGGAGTAACAAAAATCTCGACAATAGACTACCTTCCATAATGACAAGGCTACCTTCCATTGGAGTATCAAAAATATGAACAACAAACTACCTTCCATATTGACAAGGCTACCATCCATTGGAGTGATAGAAATCACAAAAACAGACTATCTTCCATAATGACAAGGCTAGCATCCATTGGAGTAACAAAGATCTCGACAACAGACTACCTTCCATAATGACAAGGCTACCATCCATTGGAGTAACAAAAATATGAAGAACAGACTACCTTCCATAGTGACAAGGCTACCATCCATTGGAGTGACAGAAATCACAATGAAAGACTACCTTCCATAATGACAAGGCTATTATCCATTGGAGTAACAAAAATATCGACAACAGACTACCTTCCATAATGACAAGGATACTATCCATTAGAGTAACAAAAATCTCGAAAACAGATTACCTTCCATAATGACAAGGCTACCATCCATTATAGTAACATAAATCTCGACAACAGACAACCTTCCATAATGAGAAGGATACCATCCATTTGAGTAACAAAAATCTCGACAATAGACTACCATCCATAATGACAAGGCTACCATCCATTGGAGTAACAAAAATATGAACAATAAACTACCTTCCATAGTGACAAGGCTACCATCCCTTGTAGTAACCGAAATATCGACAACAGACTACCTTCGATAATGACAAAGCTACCATCCATTGTAGTAAAAAAATATCGACAACGGCTATTGGAATAACAAAAATCTGTAGAACATACTACATTCCATAATGACAAGGCTACCATCCAATGGAATGACAAAAATCTCGAAAACATTCTACCGTCCATAATGATAAGTCTACCATCCATTGGAGTAACAAAAATCTCGACAACAGACTACCTTCCATAATAACAAGGCTACCCTCCATTAGAGTAACAAAAATCTCGACAACAGACAACCTTCCATAATGACAAGGCTACAATCCATTGGAGTATCAAAATTCTCGACAATAGACTACCTTCCATAATGACAAGGCTACCTTCCATTGGAGTAACAAAAATATGAACAACAAACTACCTTCCATAGTGACAAGGCTACCATCCATTGAAGTGATAGAAATCACAAAGACAGACTATCTTCCATAATGACAAGGCTAGCATCCATTGGAGTAACAAAAATTTCGACAACAATCTACCTTCCATAATAACAAGGCTATCATCCATTGAAGTAACAAAAATCTCGACGACAGACTACCTTCCACAATGACAAGTCTACCATCCATTGGAGAAACAAAAAATCGACAACAGACTATGTTCCATAATGACAAGGCTACAATCCATTGGAGTAACAAAATTCTCGACAACAGACTACCTTCCATAATGACAAGGATACCATCCATTGGAGTAACAAAAATCTCGGCCACAGACTACCTTCCATAATTACAAGGCTACCATCTATTGGAATAAGAAAAATCTCGAGAACATACTACATTCCATAATGACAAGGCTACCATCCAATGGAATGACAAAAATCTCGATAACATTCTACCTTCCATAATGATAAGTCTACCATCCATTGGAGTAACAAAAATCTTGACAACAGACTACCTTCCATAATGACAAGGATACCATCCATTGGAGTAACAAAAATATCGAAAATAGACTACCTTCCATAATGACAAGGCTACCATCCATTGGAGTAACAAAAACGTCGACAATAGACTATGTTCCATAATGACAAGACTACAATCCATTGGAGTAACAAAATTCTCGACAACATACTACCTCCCATAATGACAAGGATACCATCCATTGGAGTAACAAAAATCTCGACAACAAACTACCTTCCATAAAGACAAGGCTACCATCTATTGGAATAACAAAAATCTGGAGAACATACTACATTCCATAATGACAAGGCTACCATCCAATGGAATGACAAAAATCTCGAAAACATTCTACCGTCCATAATGATAAGTCTACCATTCATTGGAGTAACAAAAATCTCGACAACAGACTACCTTCCATAATTACAAGTATACCATCTATAGGAATAACAAAAATCTCGAGAACATACTACCTTCCATAATGACAAGGCTACCATCCATTGTAGTAAAACAAATCTTGACAACAGACTACCTTCCATAATAACAAGGCTACCCTCCATTAGAGTAACAAAAATCTCGAAAACAGACAACCTTCCATAATGACAAGGCTACAATCCATTGGAGTATCAAAATTCTCGACAATAGACTACCTTCCATAATGACAAGGCTACCTTCCATTGGAGTAACAAAAATATGAACAACAAACTACCTTCCATAGTGACAAGGCTACCATCCATTGGAGTGATAGAAATCACAAAGACAGACTATCTTCCATAATGACAAGGCTAGCATCCATTGGAGTAACAAAAATTTCGACAACAATCTACCTTCCATAATAACAAGGCTATCATCCATTGAAGTAACAAAAATCTCGACGGCAGACTACCTTCCACAATGACAAGTCTACCATCCATTGGAGAAACAAAAAATCGACAACAGACTATGTTCCATAATGACAAGGCTACAATCCATTGGAGTAACAAAATTCTCGACAACAGACTACCTTCCATAATGACAAGGATACCATCCATTGGAGTAACAAAAATCTCGGCCACAGACTACCTTCCATAATTACAAGGCTACCATCTATTGGAATAAGAAAAATCTCGAGAACATACTACATTCCATAATGACAAGGCTACCATCCAATGGAATGACAAAAATCTCGATAACATTCTACCTTCCATAATGATAAGTCTATCATCCATTGGAGTAACAAAAATCTTGACAACAGACTACCTTCCATAATGACAAGGATACCATCCATTGGAGTAACAAAAATATCGAAAATAGACTACCTTCCATAATGACAAGGCTACGATCCATTGGAGTAACAAAAACGTCGACAATAGACTATGTTCCATAATGACAAGACTACAATCCATTGGAGTAACAAAATTCTCGACAACATACTACCTCCCATAATGACAAGGATACCATCCATTGGAGTAACAAAAATCTCGGCAACAAACTACCTTCCATAAAGACAAGGCTACTATCTATTGGAATAACAAAAATCTGGAGAACATACTACATTCCATAATGACAAGGCTACCATCCAATGGAATGACAAAAATCTCGAAAACATTCTACCGTCCATAATGATAAGTCTACCATCCATTGGAGTAACAAAAATCTTGACAACAGACTACCTTCCATAATGACAAGTATACCATCTATAGGAATAACAAAAATCTCGAGAACAGACTACCTTCCATAATGACAAGGCTACCATCCATTGTAGTAAAACAAATCTTGACAATAGACTACCTTCCATAATGACAAGGCTACCTTCCATTGGAGTAACAAAAATATGAACAACAAACTACCTTCCATAGTTACAAGGCTACCATCCATTGGAGTGATAGAAATCACAAAGACAGACTATCTTCCATAATGACAAGGCTAGCATCCATTGGAGTAACAAAAATTTCGACAACAATCTACCTTCCATAATAACAAGGCTACCATCCATTGGAGTAACAAAAATATGAAGAACAGACTACCTTGAAGGGGTGAAAAACACAAGAAGGGGGGGTTGAATTGTAAAACTGAAATCTTAAAGCAATTGACAAGGTATTTTTATCCTGGTTCGTTTGATCTCAAACTACTCCAGTCCACCCGTCAAGGTGATTTCGCCTCTCTCCAACGAGGTCTTAATTCACTATATTCAACTGAATACAAATCTGCTTTAACAACTGCTAAAGCCTTCTTGATTCAAACCACAATCCGGTTTGTCAAGGCAACACTTTCTTACAAAGGTATAAAACAAATGTGTGTGAGTGTTTTCTACAAAACTATATCACAACTGTGATGTATACACAAATGAAGCTTAGAAACTTAGAATGCTAAACACTAATGGAGTATCAGAGTTTGTGATTTAGCAA
Source organism: Vicia faba (assembly GCA_948472305.1). Taxonomy (NCBI): domain Eukaryota; kingdom Viridiplantae; phylum Streptophyta; class Magnoliopsida; order Fabales; family Fabaceae; genus Vicia; species Vicia faba. The sequence goes on along the minus strand of OX451739.1, from coordinate 556,409,594 downwards.
AACTGGTAGATGGAGATTATTGTTCAGCTTTTTGCGTGTAGAGAATTGGAGAGCATTAGCCATTATAATCTTCGAAGCTTTGTTTATATAGCACTTGAGAAGATGAACGTTGAATGCAAATATTCTTGATTCAATGCTAATAACAAGCTTTCCTTTTTGAGCAGATCTTGTCTAGAATGATGCTGTTGGAATTAATTAGCGTTCAATGCACAGTACCGTTGCTTCTTCAATGCACGTTCTGGCTTGGCTCATTCTGATTCTGCTTCGCTGCTGATGAACTATTGTTTTTGTATCAGAGTGTTTACGCGCAGTTCTGTTCATCAAGCTTCAGCATGTACGTGCGTTGATCATCTGATCTTCACGTTCTGATTCAGCAACTTCTGATGCTGGTGTATCAAATCAAATTCTGATGCTGAAGAAGTGATCTTGCTTATTTTAATCAGCGTATCTGCAAGTCAGAGCATAGTGATTTTAGGCAGCATATAGTTCAATCATGAAACATATAAATACTATATCTTTTCACTTTGTTATCATCAAAACTTAAATATAGGGTACTAGATTCAAACATTGTTCTAACAATCTCCCCCTTTTTTATGATGACAAAAACTAGATATTTTAAATGAAAAATAACGTGAAAAGGTATCTAGGAAATGTTTCAGAGTTAAGAAGTAAGGAGAAATCAGAGTTAAGAGATACTCCCCCTGAGTTTGTTACTTCCCTTTGATATACGTGTTCTTCAGGATCAGATCTTTATCTATCCTTGAGCATCAGATTATAGGTCTTTGACTTATCAGAGAGCAGAGCTTCAGAGCTTTTCCTGTCAGAGCTTTGCTTCGGATCAGAGTGTTAGGTCGATCAGAACTTCATATTTGATCAGAGCAACATGAGCTTCTACATTTTGATCAGAGCTTCTAGCTTCTAGTCTTCATAGTGTTCAGGAGCTTCCTTGTGCATGTAGACTTAAAAACAAAACAGAAAAACATTTCAAGTAATAGAGTTAGAATGTTTGAGAATTTCTGTCTAGTTAGCCGTTATTGATTTTAAATATCATTCTTGTTCTCCCCCTTTTTGTCAGCAATCAAAAAGTGTTGGTGATGTGCTAAAACAATTTAGATCAGAAAAACAAATTATATTAAAGTAGTTCATAATCAGAGCAAAAGAACATTACAAAACATAGTCAAAACAGTACATCAGAAAATGAAGAAAACATAGAGAATGTCATGCATAAAAAAAATTTTAAGGTTGTGGGGGCATGCGTGAGAACAGGCTTTCCAGCATTGCTTGAATCTTTTCAGAAGTTTCATTCTGCTTCTGAACCATGTTGACAACAGTGTCAATCTTGCTATCCTGTACATCCATTCTTGCTTTCATCTTCTGATCATTGTCGTCCATCCGCTGCTGGAGACGCAAGTCATTCAGCCTTAGTTCTTCCAGAGCCTGCCTGTCCAAGGCAGCTTGAGAACTTCCAGAATGAGGAGGCTTCTCAGAACTTTCAGCTACATCTTCTGCTTGACTTTCAGCCTGAATGGTCTTGTCTTCTTCTGATGGTTGCACCTGTGCAGCTTGCTCTTTCTCCAACCAAGATTCACTGTCCAGAGGAAGCACAACTTCTTGAGGCAGCTGACTTTCAACTTCCTTCAGCAGCTTGCTGAAGTTCTGTTGAGCCTGCTCATAGTTGACGTCCTGCAGCTTGAGGGCTTCAGCACGAACCCATACTCTGAACTGTGACCAGAGCTGATCAGAAGCAGCTGGGTCAATTATCTCAGGACAGACTTGCTTCAAAGAAGCAATCCATTGCAGCATACCTGTTTCAAAATTCAAAATACCAGAGCCAACATCTGGTTGCTTTGGTTTGGGAATGGCAATTTTGTGTCTTAAATCAGCAAGACGTTCAAGACTTGTTAAGTCAATGAAAGTTCTGCTGAGGTTTTCAGATGTTTGCTGAGGGGCTGTTTGTTTTGGAGGAAGGGTATCAGAATCAGAGTCAGATATTTCTATTGGAGTGGTTGGAGTTTTTGGAGGTGTTGATTCCTCTGATGATGGCAACTGGGGCCTGACAATAGTGGTTCCACATGGCAACTGTATTGCCAGCGGTGAAGGTTGAGGTGAGTGGGGGTCAGAATGATGAGGAGAAGGGGTTTCATAGCGGTGAAACTCTGTTTGTGGTGAAGGTGGATTATTTTCTGGTTGAGGAGGTGGAATCTCTGATTGCTCAGGGATCAGAGGTTCTTCTGTGAGAGGTTGTTGTTGTTGTTCTGGTTCTGGTTGTTGTTGTATTTCTGGTTCAGGTTGTGATTCTGGTTGTGGAGGAGGAATATTTAGTGGTTCAGAATTTGGTTGAGCAGAAGCATGTTCACGCTCAATATCAGCTAGCACTCTATCAAGTGCTGGTGTTGTTGAAACAGTTGGTTGTTTGGGAATTTTAATTCTGGTTCTTCTGAGTAGTAAGGCCTCAGAAGGGTCTTCTGGTATGGTTTCATCAATGGTAGGGATTGGGATTGATATTCTGTGAGATGTTTTAGGAGGGGCAGCAGATGTTGGAATAGTAGATGAAATTGAAATAGGGGCAGCAGATGAGTTACCTCTTTTCTTTGGAGTCTGATGAGATGATCCTTCTGCTTTCCTCTTCTTTGTCTTCTTCTGAGTCACTTCAGGTTGGGGTTGACTCAGATCTTTGATCTTCAGCTTTGAACCTGTATCTTCTTCCTTGTATGAATCTGGATACTTGAGAAACATATCCGGTTGGGATTCCATTTCAGAAAATTTTGGGAAATCATTCAGAGGCACTCTTCTGCTGGAGATGTCAGCAGTTGAAGTAGCTCTGGGTTCCTTCCTAATATTTTCTATTAGCTTCATCTTTTTCAGGTTCTTAGCGTTCAGCGGTTTTCCAACAGTTGGTTCAAGGGTACTCAGCACTTGAGCTTCGCTCAGATAATCTATCAGCTTATTCTCTGTCAGAATATCTGATATGAGCCTTCCAAACGGTATCCAGTCCCTTTTGGTCCTTTCTTCTTCTCTAGTCTCTTTCACACTGGTCTTGAGATGGTTGAACAGGAAGTGTGCCAGATTGATCTTCACCCTCTGATCAATAAAGTAGATCAGAAATTGCTGATCCACGTTTATATAATCAGGAGAACTTGTTGGTTTCCTGTGATTGAAGCATCCAAGAACAATCTTGGCCCATACTCTGCAGTGATCCTTCAGATCCTTAATTTTGCTGCTGGGAAAACCAAGAGTGAAAATGCTGTTGGCTACCACACCTATATCAGGGCATCTATCAGCCATGTCCACACAACGGACTCCACCACCACTTTGACCGATTAACCTAGCAATGAGGTCTTCAGAAATTACAATCTTCTTTCCCATGACAGAAGAGATGACTAGATGTTTATGAATCTTGGCGTGAATCCAAAATTCCTTGACAAGCTCTGGGAATGTTGGTCCAACCAACCTATCGAAATACCTCTCCCACTTTTGAGCCCTAATCTCTTCAGTTAGGTCAAATCCATTTTCCTTCAAACTTTCAAAGTCGACGATTAACTCAGAGAGAACTTCAAGATTCTTTACCGGTGTGAGAAGAGTTCTGATAGGCACCTGATATTGTTCAGAGGTTTCTTTCTTCTGATTTCCTGCAGAAATGCTGGAGGATGCCATTGTTCTCACTAAAAAAACTTGAGAATGATTTGAGAAAAAAAGGTTTGAAGGAGATAAACTCAGAGATATGCAGAGAATACTTGAGTGATTATGAGAAAGCGTAAAGAATAAGAATGAGGAATTAGTGTGCTTAAATAGAGTTTTCAAAAATTATTTTGAAAAATTAAACGTTTTTAAGAGAGAGAGAAAAAAATAATGATTACCATTAACAAGCGTGATTACTTTTCATTAAATGCTTGCTGATTTTGGGGGATTTGAGAAAGATACTTAAAAACGGTTACCAGACATGTGTCTCAATGCACCCAATCAGCGCTTTGCCTTCTCAGAAGCGTGCACGCGTTCTGCTTCAGGGATTTGCTGATGATTGGATGACACTTGTTTGATGTAGTGATCAGCACGTCTGTATTTGAGATTAGACTCTCAGATCTTTAGACTTGCATCTGATACAATCTGCATGTTCTATCTTTCTGAAAGAAGATTGATCAGAAGTTCACAGTAATATAATTACATTCTGAAGATAAATATATGGAATTAAAACATTTTCATTCTGGGCATACTTTCATGCTGAGATGTTTCAGAATGAAATTAAAGCTATCTTCTGAAAGGGGTTTAGTAAAGATATCAGCCCATTGATGGTCTGTATCTATAAATTTTAAGTTTAAAATGCCTTTCTGAATATAGTCCCTAATGAAATGATGTTTTATTTCTATATGCTTAGCTCTAGAATGTAAAATAGGATTCTTACTTAAGCAAATAGCAGAAGTATTATCACAAAGAATAGGAGTGTTACTCTCAAAAATCTGGAAGTCTTCAAGCTGACTTTTCATCCAGAGCATTTGTGTGCTACATCCTGCTGCTGCTATGTACTCAGCTTCTGCTGTTGACAAAGCAATTGTTGATTGCCTTTTGCTGGACCACGAGATCAGATTTTCTCCCAGAAACTGGCAGCTTCCAGAAGTACTTTTACGTTCCAATCTGTCTCCAGCAAAATCAGCATCACAGTAGCCTACTAAGCTGTAATCACTAGATTTTCTATAAAACAAACCCAGATTAGTAGTACCTTTCAGATACTTGAAAATTCGCTTAACAGCTGTTAAGTGAGATTCTCTGGGATCTGATTGGAATCTAGCACAAATACATACGCTGAATAAGATATCAGGTCTTGAAGCTGTCAGATAAAGGAGAGAACCAATCATACCTCTGTAGACCTTCTGTTCTACACTTTTGCTTACCTCTTCTCTTTCCAGAATGCACGTGGGATGCATTGGAATCTTTGATGGCTTACATTCTGAGAGGTCAAATTTCTTCAGAAGATCTCTGATGTATTTGCTCTGATGAATGTAAGTTCCCTCTGGAGTTTGATTGATCTGAATTCCTAGAAAGAATTTCAGTTCCCCCATGAGGCTCATCTCAAATTCTGCCTGCATACACTTAGCAAATTTTATTCCAAGAGAAGGATTAGTAGAACCAAAAATAATATCATCAACATAAATTTGACAGACTAAAATGTCACTCTTAACTGTTTTACAGAATAGAGTAGTGTCCACTTTCCCTCTGGTGAATTCATTTTCAAGCAGAAAGTTACTTAGCCTTTCATACCAAGCTCTGGGAGCTTGTTTCAGACCATACAGTGACTTTTTCAGTTTGAAAACATGTTCTGGATGTTTTGTATTTTCAAAACCTGGGGGTTGGTGAACATAAACTTCTTCTTCTATATAACCATTTAAGAATGCACTTTTGACATCCATCTGATACAGAGTGATGCCTCTATTAACAACAAATGAAATTAAAAGTCTGATAGATTCTAACCTGACGACTGGGGCAAAGGTTTCTGTATAGTCTATCCCCTCTTGCTGACTATAACCTTGTGCAACCAGTCGTGCCTTGTTTCTGATGACTTCACCTTTTTCATTTAGCTTGTTTCTGAACACCCATCTTGTTCCAATGACGTTGAATCCTTTTGGTCTGGGAACGAGATCCCATACGTCGTTTCTGGTGAATTGATTCAGCTCTTCTTGCATTGCCAGAATCCAGTCATTGTCCAGAAGTGCTTCATCAATAGAAGAAGGTTCAATCAGAGACACAAGTCCCATAAGAGTTTCTTCAGAGTTTCTGAAGCTTGCTCTTGTTCTGATTGGATCTTCCTTTCTTCCTAGGATAGTTTCTTCTGGGTGATCCAAACTGCTTCTGGGTAATCTCTTCTGAGGTTGATCAGCAGCAGTTGTAGGATTTCTAGCATTGCTTCTTTCAGACGTTGAAGGAATGTCTGTGTTGAGAGCTTCTGATGACTTGTCTTCAGAACCTGCAAATTCAATTTCTATACCTGCAAGATTTTCATTCTGCTTTGACTTTTCAGAGTCAAGCTTGTCATCAAAACGAACACTGATTGATTCTTCCACAATCTGTGTTTCTGTATTGTATACTTTGTACATTCTTGAGCGTTCAGAGTATCCTAACATAATACACTTCTGTGCCTTAGAATCAAACTTGTTCAAATAATTCTTTGTATTCAATATATAGCAAGTACATCCAAATGGATGAAAATACGAAATGTTGGGCTTTCTGTTCTTCCACAATTCATATGGAGTCTTTTCCAGAATAGGTCTTATTGAGATTCTATTCTGAAGGTAGCACGCTGTGTTTATTGCCTCTGCCCAGAAAGTCTTAGCAACGTTTGTCTCATTGATCATGGTTCTGGCCATTTCTTGCAATGTTCTATTCTTTCGTTCTACAACTCCATTTTGTTGGGGAGTTCTACGACAAGAGAAATCATGCAGAATGCCTTTGTCATTAAAGAATGACTCAAAATCTTTATTTTCAAATTCTCCACCATGATCACTTCTGACTTTAACGATTCTAAGATCTTTTTCATTCTGAACTTGGTTACAGAAGGTAACAAACACAGAGTGTGACTCGTCCTTGTGTCTTAAGAACTTTACCCATGTCCATCTGTTATAGTCATCTACGATTACTAACCCATACTTCTTACCACTGACTGAAGCAGTTTTAACTGGTCCAAATAAATCAATGTGCAGAAGTTCTAATGGCTTAGAGGTAGAAACAACATTTTTGGATTTAAAAGAAGGTTTTGCAAATTTTCCTTTCTGACATGCTTCACACAGAGCATCTGAATTGAACTTCAAATTTGGAAGTCCTCTGACCAGATTGAGTTTGTTAATCTGAGATATTCTTCTCATACTAACATGCCCCAATCTTCTGTGCCAGATCCACTGCTCATTGTTAACAGACAGAAGACATTTTACGTTCTGACTCTTTAGTTCAGAAAGTTTGATTTTATAAATGTTGTTTTTCCTCTTACCATTAAACAGGATAGTCCCATCTTTCTGACTAACAGCTTTACATGATTTTTGATTAAAGATTATATCATAACCGTTATCACTTAATTGACTTATGGATAACAGATTATGCATCAATCCATCAACTAGCAGAACATTATTAATAGAGGGAAGATTTCCGTTACCTACAGTTCCAGAGCCAATTATCTTTCCCCTCTGATTGCCTCCAAAGCCAACGTGGCCTCCAGGCTTAAGTTCCAGGCTTTGGAACATATGCCTTCTTCCCGTCATGTGTCGTGAGCAGCCAGAGTCCAGGTACCATGACTGGTGTTTCTGACTTGCTGCTAAAGATATCTGCAACATGTATTATTTTATCCTTAGGTACCCAGATCTTCTTGGGTCCTGATTTGTTAGTTTTACCAAAACTCTGGTTGAATTTTGGTTTCACAGAGTGCTTACTACTAGTATATTTGATGTCATGTGTGTGACCATACACAAAGTGTGAATTTAGAGGAGTGTGTTTAATGGTTAAATCCATGACATTTTTAGGTGTAGGAACCTTACCTAGATATCCTATTCCTTTCCTGCCGTTTCTGCTAACTCCATAGATCATTGAAGCCATTCTGCTTCTATCTATGCTTTTAGCAAGGAACTTCTGGAAACTATGATCATACTCCTTGATGATCTCATCAGCGTTGCTGGGAGTTTCAGAAATTGGTTCCTTCTGAGAGTTTTGTAAAGAGTTTTCTAATTTTGAAATTTTATCTCTCAGCTCAGAGTTTTCCAATTTGAGACTCTCAGACTTATTAGAGTCAGATTCAAGATTCCTTTTCAGGTCTCTGAATTTAGCTCTAATCTGCTGATAACGTTCCAGAATTTCATTGAGGCTTTCAGCAAGTTCAGCCTTTGTAAAATTAACAGCGAAGTTAGGGAATACCTCTTCTGTGTCTGATTCTGAGTCTGATTCAGAAGCTTCACTATCATCTGGAATGTTAGCCATGAGCGCTATGTTTGCCCTTTCATCATCTGATTCTGAGTCAGCTTCAGACGAGTCAGAGTCATCCCATGTGGCCATGAGACTTTTCTTCTTCTCTCTTCCAAACTTCTTTTTGGGCTTTTCCCTCTGAAGCTTTGGGCAGTCACTCTTGTAGTGTCCTTGCTCATTGCACTCGTAGCAGATGATGTCTTTTGTGTTTGGCTTCTTGCTACCGGAGGAGCCTTCAGATCTTCTGTATCAGAGGAAGAATCTGTCCTTCTGTATCTGGAAGAAGACTCGTTCTGATCAGATCTTCTGGGATTCCTGAACTTCCTTTGTCTTTGCTTCCACAGTTGATTTACTCTTCTGGAGAGAAGGGAAAGTTCGTCTTCTTCTGATGAGGATCCATCAGATGTTTCTTCAACTGCCTGCAAAACTTTAGATTCAGATTTTCTGTTAGATTTTAAAGCTAAAGGCTTACCTTGCTTCTGAGGCTCGTCAGCTTCTAGCTCTATCTCATGACTTCTGAGGGAGCTTATAAGTTCCTCCAGAGTGATTTTGTTGAGATCCTTCGCTAGCTTCAGAGCAGTAACCATAGGCCTCCACTGCTTGGGTAAACTTCTGATTATCTTCTTGACATGGTCAGCAGTAGAGTATCCTTTGTCCAGAACTTTGAGACCAGCTACCAGAATCTGGAATCTAGAGAACATAGTTTCTATGGATTCAGATTCTTCCATTTTGAACGCCTCATACTTCTGAATGAGCGCCAGAGCTTTTGTTTCTTTGACTTGAACGTTGCCCTCATGCGTCATTCTGAGAGAATCAAAGATGTTCTTAGCTGTGTCTCTGTTGGAGATCTTTTCATACTCAACATAGGAGATGGCACTGAGGAGGATGGTTCTGGCCTTATGGTGATTCTTGAAATCACGCTTTTGTTGATCAGTCATTGATTTTCTATAAATCTTCTGACCAGTTGCATTCACAGGGTGCGTGTATCCATCTGTCACCATATCCCACAGATCAGCATCATGTGCTAGAAAGAAGCTTTCAATTCTGTCTTTCCAGTAATCAAAGTTTTCTCCATCAAAGACTGGAGGTTTGCCGCTGAATCTGTCTCTGTCCTCATTGTTGTCATTGCTGAAATGAGAGTTGTTTCCTGCCATTGTGTTTTTCTGACGCTGGATCTTGTATTGACACGGTTAAGTGTTTTAGCTCAGAACCAGGCGCTCTGATGCCAATTGAAGGGGTAAAAAACACAAGAAGGGGGGGTTGAATTGTAAAACTGAAATCTTAAAGCAATTGACAACTGCTAAAGCCTTCTTGATTCAAACCACAATCCGGTTTGTCAAGGCAACACTTTCTTACAAAGGTATAAAACAAATGTGTGTGAGTGTTTTCTACAAAACTATATCACAACTGTGATGTATACACAAATGAAGCTTAGAAACTTAGAATGCTAAACACTAATGGAGTATCAGAGTTTGTGATTTAGCAAAACTGGTAGATGGAGATTATTGTTCAGCTTTTTGCGTGTAGAGAATTGGAGAGCATTAGCCATTATAATCTTCGAAGCTTTGTTTATATAGCACTTGAGAAGATGAACGTTGAATGCAAATATTCTTGATTCAATGCTAATAACAAGCTTTCCTTTTTGAGCAGATCTTGTCTAGAATGATGCCGTTGGAATTAATTAGCGTTCAATGCACAGTACCGTTGCTTCTTCAATGCACGTTCTGGCTTGGCTCATTCTGATTCTGCTTCGCTGCTGATGAACTATTGTTTTTGTATCAGAGTGTTTACGCGCAGTTCTGTTCATCAAGCTTCAGCATGTACGTGCGTTGATCATCTGATCTTCACGTTTTGATTCAGCAACTTCTGATGCTGGTGTATCAAATCAAATTCTGATGCTGAAGAAGTGATCTTGCTTATTTTAATCAGCGTATCTGCAAGTCAGAGCATAGTGATTTTAGGCAGCATATAGTTCAATCATGAAACATATAAATACTATATCTTTTCACTTTGTTATCATCAAAACTTAAATATAGGGTACTAGATTCAAACATTGTTCTAACATACCTTCCATAGTGACAAGGCTAGCATCCATTGGAGTGACAGAAATCACAACGAAAGACTACCTTCCATAATGACAAGGCTACCATCCATTAGAGTAACATAAATCTCGACAACAGACAACCTTCCATAATGACAAGTCTACCATCCCTTGTAGTAACTGAAATATCGACAACAAACTACCTTCGATAATGACAAGGCTACCATCCATTGTAGTAACAAAAATATCGACAACGGACTACCTCTCATAATGACAAGGATACCATCCATTGGAGTAACAAAAATATCGGCAACAGACTACCTTCCATAAAGACAAGGCTACCATCTATTTGACTAACAAAAATCTCGAGAACAGACTACATTCCATAATGAGAAGGCTACAATCCAATGGAATGACAAAAATCTCGAAAACATTCTACCTTCCATAATGATAAGTCTACCATCCATTGGAGTAACAAAATTCTCGACAACAGACTACCTTCCATAATGACAAGGATACCATCGATTGGAATAACAAAAATCTTGAGAACAGACTACCTTCCATAATGACAAGGATACCATCCATTGTAGTAACAAAAATCTTGACAACAAACTACCTTCCATAATAATAAGGCTACCATCCATTAGAGTAACAAAAATCTCGACAACACACAACCTTCCATAATGACAAGGCTAGCATCCATTGGAGTAACAAAGATCTCGACAACAGACTACCTTCCATAATGACAAGGCTACCTTCCATTGGAGTAACAAAATTATGAACAGCAAACTACCTTCCATAGTGACAAAGCTACCATCCATTGGAGTGATAGAAATCACAAAGACAAACAATCTTCCATAATGACAAGGCTAGCATCCATTGGAGTAACAAAGATCTCGACAACAAACTACCTTCCATAATGACAAGGCTACCATCCATTGGAGTAACAAAAATATGAAGAACAAACTACCTTCCATAGTGACAAGGCTACCATCCATTGGAGTGACAGAAATCACAACGAAAGACTACCTTCCATAATGACAAGGCTACCATCCATTAGAGTAACATAAATCTCGACAACAGACAACCTTCCATAATGACAAGGCTACCATCCCTTGTAGTAACTGAAATATCGACAACAGACTACCTTCGATAATGACAAGGCTACCATCCATTGTAGTAACAAAAATATCGACAACGGACTACCTCCCATAATGACAAGGCTACCATCTATTGGAATAACAAAAATCTCGAGAACAGACTACATTCCATAATGACAAGGCTACAATCCAATGGAATGACAAAAATCTCGAAAACATTCTACCTTCCATAATAATAAGTCTACCATCCATTAGAGTAACAAAATTCTCGACAACAGACTACCTTCCATAATGACAAGGATACCATCTATTGGAATAACAAAAATCTTGAGAATAGACTACCTTCCATAATGACATGGATACCATCCATTGTAGTAACAAAAATCTTGACAACAGACTACCTTCAATAATAACAAGGCTACCATCCATTAGAGTAACAAAAATCTCGACAACAGACAACCTTCCATAATGACAAGGCTACAATCCATTGGAGTAACAAAAATCTCGACAATAGACTACCTTCCATAATGACAAGGCTACCTTCCATTGGAGTATCAAAAATATGAACAACAAACTACCTACCATATTGACAAGGCTACCATCCATTGGAGTGATAGAAATCACAAAGACAGACTATCTTCCATAATGACAAGGCTAGCATCCATTGGAGTAACAAAGATCTTGACAACAAACTACCTTCCATAATCACAAGGCTACCATCCATTGGAGTAACAAAAATATGAAGAACAAACTACCTTCCATAGTGACAAGGCTACCATCCATTGGAGTGACAGAAATCACAATGAAAGACTACCTTCCATAATGACAAGGCTACCATCCATTGGAGTAACAAAAATATCGACAACAGACTACCTTCCATAATGACAAGGATACCATCCATTGGAGTAACAAAAATCTCGAAAACAAATTACCTTCCATAATGACAAGGCTACCATCCATTAGAGTAACATAAATCTCGACAACAGACAACCTTCCATAATGATAAGGATACCATCCATTTGAGTAACAAAAATCTCGACAATAGACTACCATCCATAATGACAAGGCTACCATCCATTGGAGTAACAAAAATATGAACAATAAACTACCTTCCATAGTGACAAGGCTACCATCCCTTGTAGTAACCGAAATATCGACAACAGACTACCTTCGCTAATGACAAAGCTACCATCCATTGTAGTAAAAAAAATATCGACAACGGACTACCTTCCATAGTGACAAGGATACCATCTATTGGAATAACAAAAATCTCGAGAACAGACAAACTTCCATAATGACAAGGCTACCATCCATTGTAGTAAAAAAATCTCGACAATAGACTACCTTCCATAATAACAAGGCTACCATCCATTAGAGTAACAAAAATCTCGACAATAGACTACCTTCCATAATGACAAGGCTACCTTCCATTGGAGTAACAAAAATATGAACAACAGACTACCTTACATAGTGACAAGGCTACCATCCATTGGAGTGACAGAAATCACCACAACAGACTACCTTCCATAATTACAAGGCTAGCATCCATTGGAGTAACAAAAATCTCGACAACAAACTACCTTCCATAATGACAAGGCTACCATCCATTGAAGTAACAAAAATCTTGACGACATACTACCTTCCACAATGACAAGTCTACCATCCATTGGAGTAACAAAAAATCGACAACAGACTATGTTCCATAAAGACAAGGCTACCATCCAATGTATTAACAAAAATCTTGACAACAGACTTCCTTCCATAATAACAAGGCTACCATCCATTAGAGTAACAATAATCTCGAAAACAGACAACCTTCCATAATGACAAGGCTACCATCCATTGGATTAACAAAAATCTCGACAATAGACTACCTTCCATAATGAAAAGGCTACCTTCCATTGGAGTAACAAAAATCTCGACGATAGACTACCTTCCATTATGACAAGGCTACCATCCAATGGAATGACAAAAATCTCGACAACATTCTACCTTCCATAATGATAAGTCTACCATCCATTGGAGTAACAAAAATCTCGACAATAGACTACCTTCCTTAATGACAAGGCTACCATCCATTGGAGTAACAGAAATCTTGAAAACAGACTACCTTCCATAATGACAAGGCTACCATCCATTGGAGTAATAAAAACGTCGACAACAGACTATGTTCCATAATGACAAGACTACAATCCATTGGAGTAAAAAAATTCTCGACAACATACTATCTCCCATAATGACAAGGATACCATCCATTGGAGTAACAAAAATCTCGGCAACAGACTACCTTCCATAAAGATAAGGCTACCGTCTATTGGAATAACAAAAATCTCGATAACAGACTACATTCCATAATGACAAGGCTACCATCCAATGGAATGACAAAAATCTCGAAAACATTCTACCTTCCATAATGATAAGTCTACCATCCATTGGAGTAACAAAAATCTCGACAACATACTACCTTCCATAATGACAAGGATACCATCTATTGGAATAACAAAAATCTCGAGAACAAACTACCTTTCATAATGACAAGGCTACCATCCATTGTAGTAACAAAAATCTTGATAACAGACTACCTTCCATAATAACAAGGCTACAATCCATTAGAGTAACAAAAATCTCGACAACAGACAACCTTCCATAATGACAAGGCTATCATCCATTGGACTAACAAAAATCTCGACAATAGACTACCTTCCATAATGACAAAGCTACCTTCCATTGGAGTAACAAAAATATGAACAACAAACTACCTTCCATAGTGACAAGGCTACCATCCATTGGAGTGACAGAAATCACAAAGACAGACTACCTTGCATAATGAAAAGGCTAGCATCCATTGGAGTAACAAAAATCTCGACAACATTCTACCTTCCATAATGATAAGGCTACCATCCATTAGAGTAACAAAAATCTCGACAACAGACAACCTTCCATAATGACAAGGCTACCATTCATTGGAATAACAAAAATCTCGACAACAGACTACCTTCCATAATGACAAGGCTACCATCCATTGGAGTAACAAAATTATCGACAACAGACTATGTTATATAATGACAAGGCTACAATCCATTTGAGTAACAAAATTCTAAACAACAAACTACCTTCCATAATGACAAGGATACCATCCATTGGAGTAACAAAAATCTCGGCAACAAACTACCTTCCATAATGACAAGGCTACCATCCAATGGAATGGCAAAAATCTCGATAACATTCTACCTTCCAAAATGATAAGTCTACCATCCATTGAAGTAACAAAAATCTCGACAACAGACTACCTTGCATATTGACTAGGCTACCATCCAATGGAATAACAAAAATCTCGACAACAAACTACCTTCCATAATGACAAGGCTACCATCCATTGGAGCGACAGAAATCACAATGATAGACTACCTTCCATAATGACAAGGTTACCATCCATTGGAGTAACAAATATCTCGACAAAAGACTACCTTTCATAATGACAAGGCTACCATGCATTGGAGTAACAAAAATATGAAGAACAAACTACCTTCCATTGTGACAAGGCTACCATCCATTGGAGTGACAGAATTTACAACGAAAGTCTACCTTCCATAATGGCAAGGCTACCATCCATTGGAGTAACAAAAATATCGACAACAAACTACCTTCCATAATGACAAGGCTACTACCCATTAGAGTAATGAAAAACTAGAAAATAGACTACCTTCCATAATGACAAGGCTACCATCCATTAGAGTAACATAAATCTCGACAACAGACAACCTTCCATAATGAGAAGGCTACCATCCATTGGATTAACAAAAATCTCGACAATAGAATACCTTCCATAATTACAAGGCTACCATCCATTGGAGTAACAAAAATATGAACAACATACTACCTTCCATAGTGACAAGGCTACCATGCATTGGAGTAACAAAAATATCTACAATAGACTACGTTCCATAATGACAAGGATACCATCCCTTGTAGTAACTGAAATATCGACAACATAATACCTTCCATAATGACAAGGCTACCATCCATTGTAGTAACAAAAATATCGACAACATACTACCTTCCATAATGACTAGAATACCATCTATTGGAATAATAAAAGTCTCGAGAACAGACAACCTTCCATAATGAAAAGGCTACTATCCATTGGAGTAACAAATATCTCGACAATAGACTACCTTCCATAATGACAAGGCTACCTTCCATTGGAGTAACAAAAATATGAACAACAGACTACCTTCCATAGTGACAATGCTTCCATCCACTGGAGTGACAGAAATTACCACGACAGACTACCTTCCATAATTACAAGGCTAGCATCCATTGGAGTAACAAAAATCTCGACAACAAACTACCTTCAATAATGACAAGGCTACCATCCATTGAAGTAACAAAAATCTCGTCGAAAGACTACCTTCCATAATGATAAGGCTACAATCCACTAGAGTAACAAAAATATCTATAACAGACTACCTTTCCTAATGACAAGGCTACTATCCATTGGAATAACAAAAATATCGACAACAAACTACCTTCCATAATGAAAAGGCTACCATCCATTTGAGTAACAAAAACATCGACAACAGACTATGTTCCATAATGACAAGGCTACAATCCATTGGAGTAACAAAATTCTCGACAACAGACTACCTTCCATAATGACAAGGATACCATCCATTGGATTAACAAAAATCTCGGCCACAAACTACCTTCCATAATTACAAGGCTACCATCTATTGGAATAAGAAAAATCTCGAGAACAGACTACATTCCATAATGACAAGGCTATCATCCAATGGAATGACAAAAATATCGAAAACATTCTACCTTCCATAATGATAAGTCTACCATCCATTGGAGTAACAAAAATCTCGACAACAGACTACCTTCCATAATGACATGGCTACCATCCATTAGAGTAACAAAAATCTCGACAACAAACTACTTTCCATAATGACAAGGCTACCATCCATTGTAGTAACAAAATTATCGACAACAGACTATGTTCCATAATGACAAAGCTACACTCCATTGGAGTAACAAAATTCTCGCCAACAGACTACCTTCCATAATGACAAGGATACCATCTATTGTAGTAACAAAAATCTCGGCAACGAACTACCTTCCATAATGACAAGGCTACCATCTATTGGAATAACAAAAATCTCGAGAACATACTACCTTCCAAAATGACAAGGCTACCATCCATTGGAGTAACAAAAATCTCGACAATAGACTACCTTCCATAATGACAAGGCTACCTTCCATTGGAGTAACAAAAATATGAACTACAAACTACCTTCCATAATGACAAGGCTAGCATCCATTGGAGTAACAAAAATCTCGACAACATTCTACCTTCCATAATGATAAGGCTACCATCCATTAGAGTAACAAAAATATCGACAACAGACAACCTTCCATAATGACAAGGCTACCATTCATTGGAATAACAAAAATCTCGACAACAGACTACCTTCCATAATGACAAGGCTACCATCCATTGGAGTAACAAAATTATCGACAACAGACTATGTTTTATAATGACAAGGCTACCATCCATTGGAGTAACAAGATTCTCGACAATAGACTACCTTCCATAATGACAAGGATACCATCCATTGGAGTAACAAAAATCTCGAAAACAGACTACCTTCCATAATGACAAGGCTACCATCCATTAGAGTAACATAAATCTCGACAACAGACAACCTTCCATAATGAGAAGGCTACCATTCATTGGAGTAACAAAAATCTTGACAATAGACTACCTTCCATAATGACAAGGCTACCATGCATTGGAGTGACAGAAATCACCACGACAGACTACCTTCCATAATTACAAGGCTAGCATCCATTATAGTAACAAAAATCTCGACAAAAGACTACCTTCCATAATGACAAGGATACCATGTATTGGAATAACAAAAATCTCGAGAATAGACAAACTTCCATAATGACAAGGCTACCATCCATTGTAGTAACAAAAATCTCGAAAACAGACTACCTTCCATAATTACAAGGCTACCATCCATTAGAGTAACAAAAATCTCGACAATAGACTACCTTCCATAATGACAAGGCTACCATCCATTGGAGTAACAAAAATCTCGACAACAAACTACCTTCCATAATGACAAGGCTACCATCCATTGAAGTAAAAAAAATCGATAACAGACTATGTTCCATAATGACAAGGCTACAATCCATTGGAGTAACAAAATTCTCGACAACAGACTGCCTTCCATAATTACAAGGCTACCATCTATTGGAATAAGAAAAATCTCGAGAACAGACTTCGTTCCATAATGACAAGGCTACCATCCAATGGAATGACAAAAATCTCGACAACATTCTACCTTCCATAATGATAAGTCTACCATCCATTGGAGTAACAAAAATCTCGACAACAGACTACCTTCCATAATGACAAGGCTACCATCCATTGGAGTAACAAAAATCTCGAAAATAGACTACATTTCATAATGACAAGGCTACCATCCATTGGAGTAACAAAAACGTCGACAACAGACTATGTTCCATAATGACAAGACTACAATCCATTGGAGTAAAAAAATTCTCGACAACATACTACCTCCCATAATGACAAGGATACCATTCATTGGAGTAACAAAAATCTCGGCAACAGACTACCTTCCATAAAGACAAGGCTACCATCTATTGGAATAACAAAAATCTCGAGAACAAACTACATTCCATAACGACAAGGCTACCATCCAATGGAATGACAAAAATCTCGAAAACATTCTACCTTCCATAATGAAAAGTCTACCATCCATTGGAGTAACAAAAATCTCGACAACAGACTACCTTCCATAATGACAAGGATAACATCTATTGGAATAACAAAAATCTCGAGAACAAACTACCTTCCAAAATGACAAGGCTACCATCCATTATAGTAACAAAAATCTCGACAACAGACTACCTTCCATAATAACAAGGCTACCATCCATTAGAGAAACAAAAATCTCGACAACACACAACCTTCCATAATGACAAGGCTACCATCCATTGGAGTACCAAAAATCTCGACAATAGACTACCTTCCATAATGACAAGACTACCTTCCATTGGAGTAAAAAAAATATGAACAACAAACTACCTTCCATAGTGACAAGGCTACCATCCATTGGAGTGACAGAAATCACAAAGACAGACTACCTTCCATAATGACAAGGCTAGCATCCAAGTGAGTAACAAAAATCTCGACAACAAACTACCTTCCATAATGACAAGGCTACCATCCGCTGAAGTAACAAAAATGTCGACTACGGACTACCTTCCATAATGACAAGGCTACCATTCATTGGAATAAAAAAAATCTAGACTACAAACTACCTTCCATAATGACCAGGCAACCATCCATTGGAGTAACAAAATTATTGACAACAGACTATGTCTATAATGACAAGGCTACAATCCATTGGAGTAACAAAATTCTCGACAATAGACAACCTTCCATAATGACAAGGATACCATTCATTGGAGTAACAAAAATCTCGGCAACAAACTACCTTCCATAATGACAAGGCTACCATCCAATGGAATGACAAAAATCTCGACAACATTTTACCTTCCATAATGATAGGTCTACAATCCATTGGAGTAAAAAAAATCTCGACAACAGACTACCTTCCATAATGACAAGGCTACCATCCATTGGAGTAACAAAAATATGAAGAACAAACTACCTTCCATAGTGACAAGGCTACCATCCATTGGAGTGACAGAAATCACAACGACAAACTACCTTCAATAATGACAAGGCTACCATCCATTGGAGTAACAAAAATATCGACAACAAACTACCTTCCATAATGACAAGGCTACCATCCATTAGAGTAACATAAATCTCGACAACAGACAACCTTCCATAATGACAAGGCTACTATACATTGGAGTAACAAATATCTCGACAATAGACTACCTTCCATAATGACAAGGCTACCATCCATTGGAGTAACAAAAATCTCGACAATAGACTACCTTCCATAATGACAAGGCTACCTTCCATTGGAGTAACAAAAATACAATCAACAGACTACCTTCCATAGTGACAAGGCTACCATCCATTGGAGTGACATAAATCACAATGACAGACTACCTTCCATAATTACAAGGCTATCATCCATTGGAGTAACAAAAATCTCGACAACAAACTACCTTCCATAATGACAAGGCTACCATCCATTGAAGTAACAAAAATCTCGACGACAGACTACCTTCCATAATGATAAGGCTACAATCCACTGGAGTAACAAAAATATCGACAACAGACTACCTTCCCTAATGACAAGGCTACCATCCATTGGAAGAAGAAAAATATCGATAACAAACTACCTTCCATAATGACAAGGCTACCATCCATTGGAGTAACAAAAACATCGACAACAGACTATGTTCCGTAATGACAAGGCTACAATCCATTGAGTAACAAAATTCTCGACAACAGACTACCTTCCATAATGACAAGGATACCATCCATTGGAGTAACAAAAATCTCGTCCACAGACTACCTTCCATAATTACAAGGCTACCATCTATTGGAATAAGAAAAATCTCGAGAATAGACTACCTTCCATAATGACAAGGCTACCATCCAATGGAATGAAAAAAATATAGACAACATTCTACCTTCCATAATGATAAGTCTACAATCCATTGGAGTAACAAACATCTCGACAACAAACTACCTTCCATAATGACAAGGCTACCATCCATTGGAGTTACAAAAATCTCGAAAACAGACTACCTTCCATAATGACAAGGCTACCATCCATTAAAGTAACAAAAATCTTGACCAGAGACAACCTTCCAAAATGACAAGGCTACCATCCATTGGAGTAACAAATATATCGACAATAGACTACCTTCTATAATGATAAGGCTACCACCCATTGAAGTAACAAAAATATGAAGAACAAACTACCTTCCATATTGACATGGCTACCATCCATTGGAGTGACAAAAATCACAATGACAAACTATCTTTCATAATGACAAGGCTACCATCCAATGGAATGACAAAAATCACAAAAACATTCTAACTTCCATAATGATAAGTCTACCATCAATTGGAGAAACAAAAATCTCGGCAACAGACTACCTTCCATAATGACAAGGCTACCATCCATTGCAGTAACAAAAATATCGACAATAGACTACCTTCCATAATGACAAGGCTACCTTCCATTGGAGTAACAAAAATATGAACAACAGACTACCTTCCATAGTGACAAGGCTACCATCCATTGGAGTGACAGAAATCAAAACGACAAACTACCTTCCATAATGACAAGGCTAGCATCAATTGGAGTAACAAATATCTCGACAACAAACTACCTTCCATAATGACAAGGCTACCATCCATTGAAGTAAGAAAAATCTCGATGACAGACTACCTTCCATGACAAGGCTACAATCCACTAGAGTAACAAAAATATCGACAATAGACTACCTTCCCTAATGACAAGGCTACCATCCATTGGAATAACAAAAATATCGACAACAAACTACCTTCCATAATGACAAGGCTACCATCCATTGGAGTAACAAAAATATGAACAACAGGTTACCTTCCATAGTGAAAAGGCTACCATGCATTGGAGTAACAAAAATATCTACAATAGACTACGTTCCATAATGACAAGGCTACCATCCATTGTAGTAACCAAAATATCGACAACAGATTACCTTGCGTAATGACAAGGCTACCATCCCTTGTAGTAACAAAAATCTCGACAACAGACTACCTTCTATAATGAGAAGGCTACCATCCATTGGAATAAGAAAAATATCGACAACAAACTACCATCCAAAATGACAAGGCTACCATCAATTGGAGTAACAAGAATCTCGACAATACACTACCTTCCATAATGACAAGGCTACCTTCCATTGGAGTAACAAAAATATGAACAACAGACTACCTTCCATAGTGACAAGCCTACCATCCATTGGAGTGACAAAAATCACAAAGACAAACCACCTTCCATAATGACAAGGCTAACATCCATTGGAGTAAAAAAAATCTCGACAACAAACTACCTTCCATAATGACAAGGCTACGATCAATTGAAGTAACAAAAATCATGACGACAAACTACCTTCCATAATGACAATACTACAATCCATTGGAGTAACAAAAATATCGACAACAGACTACCTTCCATAATGACAAGGCTATCATCCATTGGAATAACAAAAATATCGACAACAAACTACCTTCCATAATGGCAAGGCTACCATCCATTGGAGTAACAAAAACATCGACAACAGACTACCTTCCCTAATGACAAGGCTACCATCCATTAGAGTAACAAAAATCTCGACCAGAGACAACCTTCCAAAATGACAAGGCTACCATCCATTGGAGTAACAAAAATATCGACAATAGACTACCTTCCATAATGACAAGGCTACCTTCCATTGGAGTAACAAAAATATGAACAACAGACTACCTTCCATAGTGACAAGGCTACCATCCATTGGAGTGACAAAAATCAAAACGATAGACTACCTTCCATAATGACAAGGCTAGCATCAATTGGAGTAACAAATATCTCGACAACAAACTACCTTCCATAATGAAAAGGCTACCATCCATTGAAGTAACAAAAATCTCGACGACACACTACCTTCCATGACATGGCTACAATCCACTGGAGTAACAAAAATATCGACAATAGACTACCTTCCCTAATGACAAGGCTACCATCCATTGGAATAACAAAAATATCGACAACAAACTACCTTCCATAATGACAATGCTACCATCCATTGGAGTAACAAAAACGTCGACAACAGACTATGTTCCATAATGACAAGGCTACAATCCATTGGAGTAACAAAATTCTCGACAACAGACTACCTTCCATAATGACAAGGATACCATCCATTGGAGTAACAAAAATCATGGCCACAGACTACCTTCCATAATTACAAGGCTACCATCTATTGAAATAAGAAAAACTCGAGAATAAACTACCTTCCATAATGACAAGGCTACCATCCAATGGAATGACAAAAATCTTGACAACATTCTACCTTCCATAATGATAAGTCTACCATCCATTGGACTAACAAAAATCTCGACAAGAGACAACCTTCCACAATGACAAGGCTACCATCCATTGGAGTAACAAATATCTCGACAATAGACTACCTTCCATAATGACAAGGCTACCATCCATTGGAGTAACAAAAATATGAACAACAGGCTACCTTCCATAGTGACAAGGTACCATGCATTGGAGGAACAAAAATATCTACAATAGACTACGTTCCATGATGACAAGGCTACCATCCATTGTAGTAACCAAAATATCGACAACAGATTACCTTCCATAATGACAAGGCTACCATCCCTTGTAGTAACAAAAATCTCTACAACAGACTACCTTCCATAAGGAAAAGGCTACCATCCATTAGAGTAACAAAAATATCGACAATAGACTACCTTCCCTAATGAGAAGGCTACCATCCATTGGAATAAGAAAAATATCGACAACAAACTACCATCCAAAATGACAAGGCTACCATCCATTGGAGTAACAAGAATCTCGACAATACACTACCTTCCATAATGACAAGGCTACCTTCCATTGGAGTAACAAAAATATAAACAACAGACTACCTTCCATAGTGACAAGCCTACCTTCCATTGGAGTGACAAAAATCACAACGACAAACCACCTTCCATAATGGCAAGGCTAACATCCATTGGAGTAAAAAAAATCTCGACAACAAACTACCTTCCATAATGACAAGGCTACGAACAATTGAAGTAACAAAAATCATGACGACAGACTACCTTCCATAATGACAATACTACAATCCATTGGAGTAACAAAAATATCGACAACAGACTACCTTCCATAATGACAAGGCTATCATCCATTGGAATAACAAAAATATCGACAACAAACTACCTTCCATAATGACAAGGCTACCATCCATTGGAGTAACAAAAACATCGACAACAGACTACCTTTCCTAATGACAAGGCTACCATCCATTGGAATAACAAATATATCAACAACAGACTATATTCCATAATGACAAGGATACCATCCATTGGAGTAACAAGAATCTCGACAATACACTACCTTCCATAATGACAAGGCTACCTTCCATTGGAGTAACAAAAATATGAACAACAGACTACCTTCCATAGTGACAAGCCTACCATCCATTGGAGTAACAGAAATCACAACGACAAACCACCTTCCATAATGACAAGGCTAGCTTCCATTAGAGTAACAAAAATCTCGACAACAAACTACCTTCCATAATGACAAGGCTACGATCAATTGAAGTAACAAAAATCATGACGACAGACTACCTTCCATAATGACAATACTACAATCCATTGGAGTAACAAAAATATCGACAACAAACTACCTCTCATCATG
This sequence comes from Vicia faba, assembly GCA_948472305.1. Lineage (NCBI taxonomy): Eukaryota > Viridiplantae > Streptophyta > Magnoliopsida > Fabales > Fabaceae > Vicia > Vicia faba. The sequence goes on along the minus strand of OX451739.1, from coordinate 556,386,084 downwards.
ACAAGGCTACCTTCTATTGGAGTAACAAAAATGTCGATAACAGACTATGTTCCATAATGACAAGGTTAAAATCCATTAGAGTAACAAAAATCTCGAGAACAGACTACCTTCCATAATGACAAGGCTACCATCCAATGGAATGACAAAAATCTCGACAACATTCTACCTTCCATAATGATAAGTCTACCATCCATTGGAGTAACAAAAATCTCGACAAAAGACTACCTTCCATAATGACAAGGATACCATCTATTGGAATAATAAAAATCTCGAGAATAGACTACCTTGCATAATGACAAGGATACCATCCATAATAGTAACCAAAATCTCGACAACAGACTACCTTCCATAATAACAAGGCTCCCATCCATTAGAGTAACAAAAATCTCGACAACAGATAACCTTCCATAATGACAAGGCTACCATCCATTGGAGTAACAAAAATCTCGACAATAGACTACCTTCCATAATGACAAGGCTACCTTCCATTGGAGTAACAAAAATATGAACAACATACTACCTTCTATAGTGACAAGGCTACCATCCATTGGAGTGATAGAAATCACAAAGACAGATTATCTTCCATAATGACAAGGCTACCATCCATTGGAGTAACAAAAATCTCGACAACAAACTACCTTCCATAATGACAAGGCTACCATCCAATGGAATAACAAAAATTTCGACAACAAACTACCTTCCATAATAACAAGGCTACCATCCATTGGAGCAACAAAAATCTCGACAACGGACAACCTTCCATAATGAAAAGGCCACCATCCATTGAAGTAACAAATATCTCGATAATAGACTACCTTCCATAATTACAAGGCAACCATCCATTGGAGTAACAAAAATCTCGACAATAGACTATCTTCCATAATGACAAGGCTACCTTCCATTGGAGTAACAAAAAAATATGAACAACATACTACCTTCCATTGTGACAAGGCTACCATCCATTGGAGTGATAGAAATCACAACGACAGACTACCTTATATAATTACAAGGCTAGCATCCATTGGAGTAACAAAAATCTCGACAACAAACTACCTTCCATAATAACAAGGCTACCATCCATTAAAGTAACAGAAATGTCAACGACAGACTACCTTCCATAATGGCAAGGATACAATCCACTACAGTAACAAAAATATCGACAACAGACTACCTTCCCTAAGGACAAGGCTACCATCCATTTGAAGAACAAAAATATCGATAACAAACTACCTTCCATAATGACAAGGCTACCATCCATTGTATAACAAAAAAATATCTACAACAGACTACCTTCCATAATCACAAGGCTACCATCCATTGTAGTAACAAAAATCTCGACAACAGACTACCTTCCATAATGACAAGGCTACCATCCAATGGAATGACAAAAATCTCGACAACATTCTACCTTCCATAATGATAAGTCTACCATCCATTGGAGTAACAAAAATCTTGACAAAAGACTACCTTCCATAATGACAAGGATACCATCTATTGGAATAATAAAAATCTCGAGAATAGACTACCTTCCATAATGACAAGGATACCATCCATCATAGTAACCGAAATCTCGACAACAGACTACCTTCCATAATAACAAGGCTCCCATCCATTAGAGTAACAAAAATCTCGACAACAGACAACCTTCCATAATAACAAGGCTACCATCCATTGGAGTGACAAATATCTCGACAATAGACTACCTTCCATAATGACAAGGCTACCATCCATTGAAGTAAGAAAAATCTCGATGACAGACTACCTTCCATGACAAGGCTACAATCCACTAGAGTAACAAAAATATCGACAATAGACTACCTTCCCTAATGACAAGGCTACCATCCATTGGAATAACAAAAATATCGACAACAAACTACCTTCCATAATGACAAGGCTACCATCCATTGGAGTAACAAAAATATGAACAACAGGTTACCTTCCATAGTGAAAAGGCTACCATGCATTGGAGTAACAAAAATATCTACAATAGACTACGTTCCATAATGACAAGGCTACCATCCATTGTAGTAACCAAAATATCGACAACAGATTACCTTCCGTAATGACAAGGCTACCATCCCTTGTAGTAACAAAAATCTCGACAACAGACTACCTTCTATAATGAGAAGGCTACCATCCATTGGAATAAGAAAAATATCGACAACAAACTACCATCCAAAATGACAAGGCTACCATCAATTGGAGTAACAAGAATCTCGACAATACACTACCTTCCATAATGACAAGGCTACCTTCCATTGGAGTAACAAAAATATGAACAACAGACTACCTTCCATAGTGACAAGCCTACCATCCATTGGAGTGACAAAAATCACAAAGACAAACCACCTTCCATAATGACAAGGCTAACATCCATTGGAGTAAAAAAAATATCGACAACAAACTACCTTCCATAATGACAAGGCTACGATCAATTGAAGTAACAAAAATCATGACGACAAACTACCTTCCATAATGACAATACTACAATCCATTGGAGTAACAAAAATATCGACAACAGACTACCTTCCATAATGACAAGGCTATCATCCATTGGAATAACAAAAATATCGACAACAAACTACCTTCCATAATGGCAAGGCTACCATCCATTGGAGTAACAAAAACATCGACAACAGACTACCTTCCCTAATGACAAGGCTACCATCCATTAGAGTAACAAAAATCTCGACCAGAGACAACCTTCCAAAATGACAAGGCTACCATCCATTGGAGTAACAAAAATATCGACAATAGACTACCTTCCATAATGACAAGGCTACCTTCCATTGGAGTAACAAAAATATGAACAACAGACTACCTTCCATAGTGACAAGGCTACCATCCATTGGAGTGACAAAAATCAAAACGATAGACTACCTTCCATAATGACAATGCTAGCATCAATTGGAGTAACAAATATCTCGACAACAAACTACCTTCCATAATAAAAAGGCTACCATCCATTGAAGTAACAAAAATCTCGACGACACACTACCTTCCATGACATGGCTACAATCCACTGGAGTAACAAAAATATCGACAATAGACTACCTTCCCTAATGACAAGGCTACCATCCATTGGAATAACAAAAATATCGACAACAAACTACCTTCCATAATGACAATGCTACCATCCATTGGAGTAACAAAAACGTCGACAACAGACTATGTTCCATAATGACAAGGCTACAATCCATTGGAGTAACAAAATTCTCGACAACAAACTACCTTCCATAATGACAAGGATACCATCCATTGGAGTAACAAAAATCATGGCCACAGACTACCTTCCATAATTACAAGGCTACCATCTATTGAAATAAGAAAAACTCGAGAATAAACTACCTTCCATAATGACAAGGCTACCATCCAATGGAATGACAAAAATCTTGACAACATTCTACCTTCCATAATGATAAGTCTACCATCCATTGGACTAACAAAAATCTCGACAAGAGACAACCTTCCATAATGACAAGGCTACCATCCATTGGAGTAACAAATATCTCGACAATAGACTACCTTCCATAATGACAAGGCTACCATCCATTGGAGTAACAAAAATATGAACAACAAGCTACCTTCCATAGTGACAAGGTACCATGCATTGGAGGAACAAAAATATCTACAATAGACTACGTTCCATGATGACAAGGCTACCATCCATTGTAGTAACCAAAATATCGACAACAGATTACCTTCCATAATGACAAGGCTACCATCCCTTGTAGTAACAAAAATCTCTACAACAGACTACCTTCCATAAGGAAAAGGCTACCATCCATTAGAGTAACAAAAATATCGACAATAGACTACCTTCCCTAATGAGAAGGCTACCATCCATTGGAATAAGAAAAATATCGACAACAAACTACCATCCAAAATGACAAGGCTACCATCCATTGGAGTAACAAGAATCTCGACAATACACTACCTTCCATAATGACAAGGCTACCTTCCATTGGAGTAACAAAAATATAAACAACAGACTACCTTCCATAGTGACAAGCCTACCTTCCATTGGAGTGACAAAAATCACAACGACAAACCACCTTCCATAATGGCAAGGCTAACATCCATTGGAGTAAAAAAAATCTCGACAACAAACTACCTTCCATAATGACAAGGCTACGATCAATTGAAGTAACAAAAATCATGACGACAGACTACCTTCCATAATGACAATACTACAATCCATTGGAGTAACAAAAATATCGACAACAGACTACCTTCCATAATGACAAGGCTATCATCCATTGGAATAACAAAAATATCGACAACAAACTACCTTCCATAATGACAAGGCTACCATCCATTGGAGTAACAAAAACATCGACAACAGACTACCTTTCCTAATGACAAGGCTACCATCCATTGGAATAACAAATATATCGACAACAGACTATATTCCATAATGACAAGGATACCATCCATTGGAGTAACAAGAATCTCGACAATACACTACCTTCCATAATGACAAGGCTACCTTCCATTGGAGTAACAAAAATATGAACAACAGACTACCTTCCATAGTGACAAGCCTACCATCCATTGGAGTAACAGAAATCACAACGACAAACCACCTTCCATAATGACAAGGCTAGCTTCCATTAGAGTAACAAAAATCTCGACAACAAACTACCTTCCATAATGACAAGGCTACGATCAATTGAAGTAACAAAAATCATGACGACAGACTACCTTCCATAATGACAATACTACAATCCATTGGAGTAACAAAAATATCGACAACAAACTACCTTCCATCATGACAAGGCTACCTTCTATTGGAGTAACAAAAATGTCGATAACAGACTATGTTCCATAATGACAAGGTTAAAATCCATTAGAGTAACAAAAATCTCGAGAACAGACTACCTTCCATAATGACAAGGCTACCATCCAATGGAATGACAAAAATCTCGACAACATTCTACCTTCCATAATGATAAGTCTACCATCCATTGGAGTAACAAAAATCTCGACAAAAGACTACCTTCCATAATGACAAGGATACCATCTATTGGAATAATAAAAATCTCGAGAATAGACTACCTTGCATAATGACAAGGATACCATCCATAATAGTAACCAAAATCTCGACAACAGACTACCTTCCATAATAACAAGGCTCCCATCCATTAGAGTAACAAAAATCTCGACAACAGATAACCTTCCATAATGACAAGGCTACCATCCATTGGAGTAACAAAAATCTCGACAATAGACTACCTTCCATAATGACAAGGCTACCTTCCATTGGAGTAACAAAAATATGAACAACATACTACCTTCTATAGTGACAAGGCTACCATCCATTGGAGTGATAGAAATCACAAAGACAGATTATCTTCCATAATGACAAGGCTACCATCCATTGGAGTAACAAAAATCTCGACAACAAACTACCTTCCATAATGACAAGGCTACCATCCAATGGAATAACAAAAATTTCGACAACAAACTACCTTCCATAATAACAAGGCTACCATCCATTGGAGCAACAAAAATCTCGACAACGGACAACCTTCCATAATGAAAAGGCCACCATCCATTGAAGTAACAAATATCTCGATAATAGACTACCTTCCATAATTACAAGGCAACCATCCATTGGAGTAACAAAAATCTCGACAATAGACTATCTTCCATAATGACAAGGCTACCTTCCATTGGAGTAACAAAAAAATATGAACAACATACTACCTTCCATTGTGACAAGGCTACCATCCATTGGAGTGATAGAAATCACAACGACAGACTACCTTATATAATTACAAGGCTAGCATCCATTGGAGTAACAAAAATCTCGACAACAAACTACCTTCCATAATAACAAGGCTACCATCCATTAAAGTAACAAAAATGTCAACGACAGACTACCTTCCATAATGGCAAGGATACAATCCACTACAGTAACAAAAATATCGACAACAGACTACCTTCCCTAAGGACAAGGCTACCATCCATTTGAAGAACAAAAATATCGATAACAAACTACCTTCCATAATGACAAGGCTACCATCCATTGTATAACAAAAAAATATCTACAACAGACTACCTTCCATAATCACAAGGCTACCATCCATTGTAGTAACAAAAATCTCGACAACAGACTACCTTCCATAATGACAAGGCTACCATCCAATGGAATGACAAAAATCTCGACAACATTCTACCTTCCATAATGATAAGTCTACCATCCATTGGAGTAACAAAAATCTTGACAAAAGACTACCTTCCATAATGACAAGGATACCATCTATTGGAATAATAAAAATCTCGAGAATAGACTACCTTCCATAATGACAAGGATACCATCCATCATAGTAACCGAAATCTCGACAACAGACTACCTTCCATAATAACAAGGCTCCCATCCATTAGAGTAACAAAAATCTCGACAACAGACAACCTTCCATAATAACAAGGCTACCATCCATTGGAGTGACAAATATCTCGACAATAGACTACCTTCCATAATGACAAGGCTACCTTCTTTTGGAGTAACAAAAATATGAACAACAGACTACCTTCCATAGTGACAAGGCTACCATCCATTGGAGTGATAGAAATCACAAAGACAGACTATCTTCCATAATGACAAGGCTAGCATCCATTGGAGTAACAAAAATCTCGACAACAAACTACCTTCCATAATGAAAAAGCTACCATCCAATGGAATAACAAAAATTTCGACAACAAACTACCTTCCATAATAACAAGGCTACCATCCATTGAAGCAACAAAAATCTCGGCAACGGACAACCTTCCGTAATGAAAAGGCCACCATCCATTGAAGTAACAAATATCTCGATAATAGACTAGCTTCCATAATGACAAGGAAACCATCCATTGGAGTAACAAAAATCTCGACAATAGACTACCTTCCATAATGACAAGGCTACCTTCCATTGGAGTAACAAAAACATGAACAACATACTACCTTCCATAGTGACAAGGCTACCATCCATTGGAGTGATAGAAATCACAACGACAGACTAACTTATATAATTACAAGGCTAGCATCCATTGGAGTAACAAAAATCTCGACAACAAACTACCTTCCATAATGACAAGGCTACCATCCATTGAAGTACCAAAAATGTCAACAACAGACTACCTTCCATAATGGCAAGGCTACAATCCACTGGAGTAACAAAAATATCGACAACAGACTACCTTTCCTAATGGCAAGGCTACCATCCATTTGAAGAACAAAAATATCGATAACAAACTATGTTCCATAATGACAAGGCTACCATCCATTGCAGTAACAAAAACATCGACAACAGACTATGTTCCATAATGGCAAGGCTACAATCCATTGGAGTAACAAAAATCTCGACAACATACTACCTTCCATAATGACAAGGCTACCATCCATTGGAGTTACAAAAATCTCGAAAATAGACTACCTTCCATAATGACAAGGCTACCATCCATTAGAGTAACAAAAATCTCGACAAGAGACAACCTTCTAAAATGACAAGGCTACCATCCATTGGAGTAACAAATATCTCGAAAATAGACTACCTTCCATAATGACAAGGCTACCATCCATTGAAGTAACAAAAATACGAAGAATAAACTACCTTCCATAGTCACAAGGCTACCATCCATTAGAGTGACAGAAATCACAATGACAAACTATCTTTCATAATGAAAAGCCTACCATCCATTGGAGTACCGAAAATATGGACAACAAACTACCTTCCATAATGACAAGGCTACCATCCATTGGAATAACAAAAATCTCGAAAATAGACTACCTTCGATAATGTAAAGGCTACCATCCATTAGAGTATCAAAAATCTCAACAACAGACAACCTTACATAATAAGAAGGCTACCATCCACTGGAGTAACAAAAATCTCGACAATAGACTACCTTCCATAATGACAAGGCTACCATCCATTGGAGTAACAAAAATATAAACAACATACTACCTTCCATAGTGACAAGGCTACCATGCATTAGAGTAGCAATAATATCTACAATAGACTATGTTCCATAATGACAAGGCTACCATCCATTGTATAACAAAAAAATATCGACAACAGACTACCTTCCATAATCACAAGGCTACCATCCATTGTAGTAACAAAAATCTCGACAACAGACTACCTTCCATAATGACAAGGCTACCATCTATTGGAGTAACAAAAATCTCGACAATAGACTACCTTCCATAATGACGAGGCTACCTTCCATTGGAGTAACAAAAATATGAACAACAGACTACCTTCCATAGTGACAAGGCTACCATACATTGGAGTGACAAAAATCACAACGACATACTACCTTCCATAATGACAAGGCTAGCATCCATTGGAGTAACAAATATCTCGACAACAAACTACCTTCCATAATGACAAGGCTACCATCCATTGAAGTAACAAAAATATCGACTACGGACTACCTTCCGTAATGAAAAGGCTACCATCCATTGGATTAACAAAATCTCGACAATAGACTACCTTCCATAATGACAAGGATACCATCCATTAGAGTAACAAAAATCTCGGTAACAAACTACCTTCCATAATGACAAGGCTACCATCTATTGGAATAACAAAAATCTCGAGAACAGACTACCTTCCATAATGACAAGGTTACCATCCAATGGAATGACAAAAATCTCGAGAACAGACTACCTTCCATAATGACAAGGCAACCATCCATTGGAGTAACAACAATCTCGACAATAGACTACCTTCCATAATGACAAGGCTACCTTCCATTGGAGTAACAAAAACATGAACAACATACTACCTTCCATAGTGACAAGGCTACCATCCATTGGAGTGATAGAAATCACAACGACAGACTAACTTATATAATTACAAGGCTAGCATCCATTGGAGTAACAAAAATCTCGACAACAAACTACCTTCCATAATGACAAGGCTACCATCCATTGAAGTAACAAAAATGTCAACAACAGACTACCTTCAATAATGGCAAGGCTACAATCCACTGGAGTAACAAAAATATCGACAACAGACTACCTTTCCTAATGGCAAGGCTACCATCCATTTGAAGAACAAAAATATCGATAACAAACTATGTTCCATAATGACAAGGCTACCATCCATTGCAGTAACAAAAACATCGACAACAGACTATGTTCCATAATGGCAAGGCTACAATCCATTGGAGTAACAAAAATCTCGACAACATACTACCTTCCATAATGACAAGGCTACCATCCATTGGAGTTACAAAAATCTCGAAAATAGACTACCTTCCATAATGACAAGGCTACCATCCATTAGAGTAACAAAAATCTCGACAAGAGACAACCTTCTAAAATGACAAGGCTACCATCCATTGGAGTAACAAATATCTCGAAAATAGACTACCTTCCATAATGACAAGGCTACCATCCATTGAAGTAACAAAAATACGAAGAATAAACTACCTTCCATAGTCACAAGGCTACCATCCATTAGAGTGACAGAAATCACAATGACAAACTATCTTTCATAATGAAAAGCCTACCATCCATTGGAGTACCGAAAATATGGACAACAAACTACCTTCCATAATGACAAGGCTACCATCCATTGGAATAACAAAAATCTCGAAAATAGACTACCTTCGATAATGTAAAGGCTACCATCCATTAGAGTATCAAAAATCTCAACAACAGACAACCTTACATAATAAGAAGGCTACCATCCACTGGAGTAACAAAAATCTCGACAATAGACTACCTTCCATAATGACAAGGCTACCATCCATTGGAGTAACAAAAATATAAACAACATACTACCTTCCATAGTGACAAGGCTACCATGCATTAGAGTAGCAATAATATCTACAATAGACTATGTTCCATAATGACAAGGCTACCATCCATTGTATAACAAAAAAATATCGACAACAGACTACCTTCCATAATCACAAGGCTACCATCCATTGTAGTAACAAAAATCTCGACAACAGACTACCTTCCATAATGACAAGGCTACCATCTATTGGAGTAACAAAAATCTCGACAATAGACTACCTTCCATAATGACGAGGCTACCTTCCATTGGAGTAACAAAAATATGAACAACAGACTACCTTCCATAGTGACAAGGCTACCATACATTGGAGTGACAAAAATCACAACGACATACTACCTTCCATAATGACAAGGCTAGCATCCATTGGAGTAACAAATATCTCGACAACAAACTACCTTCCATAATGACAAGGCTACCATCCATTGAAGTAACAAAAATATCGACTACGGACTACCTTCCGTAATGAAAAGGCTACCATCCATTGGATTAACAAAATCTCGACAATAGACTACCTTCCATAATGACAAGGATACCATCCATTAGAGTAACAAAAATCTCGGTAACAAACTACCTTCCATAATGACAAGGCTACCATCTATTGGAATAACAAAAATCTCGAGAACAGACTACCTTCCATAATGACAAGGTTACCATCCAATGGAATGACAAAAATCTCGAGAACAGACTACCTTCCATAATGACAAGGCAACCATCCATTGGAGTAACAACAATCTCGACAATAGACTACCTTCCATAATGACAAGGCTACCTTCCATTGGAGTAACAAAAACATGAACAACATACTACCTTCCATAGTGACAAGGCTACCATCCATTGGAGTGATAGAAATCACAACGACAGACTAACTTATATAATTACAAGGCTAGCATCCATTGGAGTAACAAAAATCTCGACAACAAACTACCTTCCATAATGACAAGGCTACCATCCATTGAAGTAACAAAAATGTCAACAACAGACTACCTTCAATAATGGCAAGGCTACAATCCACTGGAGTAACAAAAATATCGACAACAGACTACCTTTCCTAATGGCAAGGCTACCATCCATTTGAAGAACAAAAATATCGATAACAAACTATGTTCCATAATGACAAGGCTACCATCCATTGCAGTAACAAAAACATCGACAACAGACTATGTTCCATAATGGCAAGGCTACAATCCATTGGAGTAACAAAAATCTCGACAACATACTACCTTCCATAATGACAAGGCTACCATCCATTGGAGTTACAAAAATCTCGAAAATAGACTACCTTCCATAATGACAAGGCTACCATCCATTAGAGTAACAAAAATCTCGACAAGAGACAACCTTCTAAAATGACAAGGCTACCATCCATTGGAGTAACAAATATCTCGAAAATAGACTACCTTCCATAATGACAAGGCTACCATCCATTGAAGTAACAAAAATACGAAGAATAAACTACCTTCCATAGTCACAAGGCTACCATCCATTAGAGTGACAGAAATCACAATGACAAACTATCTTTCATAATGAAAAGCCTACCATCCATTGGAGTACCGAAAATATGGACAACAAACTACCTTCCATAATGACAAGGCTACCATCCATTGGAATAACAAAAATCTCGAAAATAGACTACCTTCGATAATGTAAAGGCTACCATCCATTAGAGTATCAAAAATCTCAACAACAGACAACCTTACATAATAAGAAGGCTACCATCCACTGGAGTAACAAAAATCTCGACAATAGACTACCTTCCATAATGACAAGGCTACCATCCATTGGAGTAACAAAAATATAAACAACATACTACCTTCCATAGTGACAAGGCTACCATGCATTAGAGTAGCAATAATATCTACAATAGACTATGTTCCATAATGACAAGGCTACCATCCATTGTATAACAAAAAAATATCGACAACAGACTACCTTCCATAATCACAAGGCTACCATCCATTGTAGTAACAAAAATCTCGACAACAGACTACCTTCCATAATGACAAGGCTACCATCTATTGGAGTAACAAAAATCTCGACAATAGACTACCTTCCATAATGACGAGGCTACCTTCCATTGGAGTAACAAAAATATGAACAACAGACTACCTTCCATAGTGACAAGGCTACCATACATTGGAGTGACAAAAATCACAACGACATACTACCTTCCATAATGACAAGGCTAGCATCCATTGGAGTAACAAATATCTCGACAACAAACTACCTTCCATAATGACAAGGCTACCATCCATTGAAGTAACAAAAATATCGACTACGGACTACCTTCCGTAATGAAAAGGCTACCATCCATTGGATTAACAAAATCTCGACAATAGACTACCTTCCATAATGACAAGGATACCATCCATTAGAGTAACAAAAATCTCGGTAACAAACTACCTTCCATAATGACAAGGCTACCATCTATTGGAATAACAAAAATCTCGAGAACAGACTACCTTCCATAATGACAAGGTTACCATCCAATGGAATGACAAAAATCTCGAGAACAGACTACCTTCCATAATGACAAGGCAACCATCCATTGGAGTAACAACAATCTCGACAATAGACTACCTTCCATAATGACAAGGCTACCTTCCATTGGAGTAACAAAAACATGAACAACATACTACCTTCCATAGTGACAAGGCTACCATCCATTGGAGTGATAGAAATCACAACGACAGACTAACTTATATAATTACAAGGCTAGCATCCATTGGAGTAACAAAAATCTCGACAACAAACTACCTTCCATAATGACAAGGCTACCATCCATTGAAGTAACAAAAATGTCAACAACAGACTACCTTCAATAATGGCAAGGCTACAATCCACTGGAGTAACAAAAATATCGACAACAGACTACCTTTCCTAATGGCAAGGCTACCATCCATTTGAAGAACAAAAATATCGATAACAAACTATGTTCCATAATGACAAGGCTACCATCCATTGCAGTAACAAAAACATCGACAACAGACTATGTTCCATAATGGCAAGGCTACAATCCATTGGAGTAACAAAAATCTCGACAACATACTACCTTCCATAATGACAAGGCTACCATCCATTGGAGTTACAAAAATCTCGAAAATAGACTACCTTCCATAATGACAAGGCTACCATCCATTAGAGTAACAAAAATCTCGACAAGAGACAACCTTCTAAAATGACAAGGCTACCATCCATTGGAGTAACAAATATCTCGAAAATAGACTACCTTCCATAATGACAAGGCTACCATCCATTGAAGTAACAAAAATACGAAGAATAAACTACCTTCCATAGTCACAAGGCTACCATCCATTAGAGTGACAGAAATCACAATGACAAACTATCTTTCATAATGAAAAGCCTACCATCCATTGGAGTACCGAAAATATGGACAACAAACTACCTTCCATAATGACAAGGCTACCATCCATTGGAATAACAAAAATCTCGAAAATAGACTACCTTCGATAATGTAAAGGCTACCATCCATTAGAGTATCAAAAATCTCAACAACAGACAACCTTACATAATAAGAAGGCTACCATCCACTGGAGTAACAAAAATCTCGACAATAGACTACCTTCCATAATGACAAGGCTACCATCCATTGGAGTAACAAAAATATAAACAACATACTACCTTCCATAGTGACAAGGCTACCATGCATTGGAGTAGCAATAATATCTACAATAGACTATGTTCCATAATGACAAGGCTACCATCCATTGTATAACAAAAAAATATCGACAACAGACTACCTTCCATAATCACAAGGCTACCATCCATTGTAGTAACAAAAATCTCGACAATAGACTACCTTCCATAATGACAAGGCTACCATCTATTGGAGTAACAAAAATCTCGACAATAGACTACCTTCCATAATGACAAGGCTACCTTCCATTGGAGTAACAAAAATATGAACAACAGACTACCTTCCATAGTGACAAGGCTACCATACATTGGAGTGACAAAAATCACAACGACATACTACCTTCCATAATGACAAGGCTAGCATCCATTGGAGTAACAAATATCTCGACAACAAACTACCTTCCATAATGACAAGGCTACCATCCATTGAAGTAACAAAAATATCGACTACGGACTACCTTCCGTAATGCAAAGGCTACCATCCATTGGATTAACAAAATTCTCGACAATAGACTACCTTCCATAATGACAAGGATACCATCCATTAGAGTAACAAAAATCTCGGTAACAAACTACCTTCCATAATGACAAGGCTACCATCTATTGGAATAACAAAAATCTCGAGAACAGACTACCTTCCATAATGACAAGGTTACCATCCAATGGAATGACAAAAATCTCGAGAACAGACTACCTTCCATAATGACAAGGCTACCATCCATTGGAGTAACAAGAATCTCAACAATACACTACCTTCCATAATGACAAGGCTACCTTCCATTGGATTAACAAAAATATGAACAACAGACTACCTTCCATAGTGACAAGCCTACCATCCATTGGAGTGACAAAAATCACAACGACAAACCACCTTCCATAATGACAAGGCTACCATCCATTGGAGTAACAAAAATCTCGACAACAAACTACCTTCCATAATGACAAGGCTACGATCAATTGAAGTAACAAAAATCATGACGACAAACTACCTTTCATAATGACAATACTACAATCCATTGGAGTAACAAAAATATCGACAACAGACTACCTTCCATAATGACAAGGCTATCATCCATTGGAATAACAAAAATATCGACAGCAAACTACCTTTCATAATGACAAGGCTACCATCCATTGGAGTAACAAAAACATCGACAACAGACTATGTACCATAATAACAAGGCTACAATCCATTGGAGTACCAAAATTATCGGCAACAGACTACCTTCCATAATGACAAGGATACCATCCATTGGAGTAACAAAAATCATGGCCACAGACTACCTTCCATAATTACAAGGCTACTATCTATTGGAATAAGAAAAACTAGAGAACAAACTACCTTCCATAATGACAAGGCTACCATCCAATGGAATGACAAAAATCTCGACAACATTCTACCTTCCATAATGATAAGTCTACCATCCATTGCACTAACAAAAATCTCGACAAGAGACAACCTTCCATAATGACAAGGCTACCATCCATTGGAGTAACAAATATCTCGACAATAGACTACCTTCCATAATGACAAGGCTACCATCCATTGGAGTAACAAAAATATGAACAACCGACTACCTTCCATAGTGATAAGGCTACCATGCATTGGAGTAACAAAAATATCTACAATAGACTACGTTCCATAATGACAAGGGTACCATCCATTGTAGTAACCAAAATATCGACAACAGACTACCTTCCATAATGACAAGGCTACCATCCCTTGTAGTAACAAAAATCTCTACAACAGACTACCTTCCATAATGACAAGGCTACCATCCATTAGAGTAACAAAAATATCGACAACAGACTACCTTCCCTAATGACAAGGCTACCATCCATTGGAATATCAAAAATATCGACAACAAACTACCATCCATAATGACAAGGCTACCATCCATTGGAGTAACAAGAATCTCGACAATACACTACCTTCCATAATGACAAGGCTACCTTCCATTGGAGTAACAAAAATATGAACAACAGACTACCTTCCATAGTGACAAGCCTACCATCCATTGGAGTGACAGAAATCACAACGACAAACCACCTTCCATAATGACAAGGCCACCATCCATTGGAGTAACAAAAATCTCGACAAAAAACTACCTTCCATAATGACAAGGCTACGATCAATTGAAGTAACAAAAATCCTGACGACAGACTACCTTTCCATAATGACAATACTACAATCCATTGGAGTAACAAAAATATCGACAACAAACTACCTTCCATAATGACAAGTCTATCATCCATTGGAATAACAATAATCTCGACAACAAACTACCTTCCATAATGACAAGGCTACCATCCATTGGAGTAACAAAAATGTCGACAACAGACTATGTTCCATAATGACAAGGTTAAAATCCATTGGAGTAACAAAAATCTCGAGAACAAACTACCTTCCATAATGACAAGGCTACCATCCATTGGAGTAACAAGAATCTCGACAATACACTACCTTCCATAATGACAAGGCTACCTTCCATTGGATTAACAAAAATCTCGACAAAAGACTGCCTTCCATAATGACAAGGATACCATCTATTGGAATAATAAAAATCTCGAGAATAGACTACCTTCCATAATGACGAGGATACCATCCATAATAGTAACCAAAATCTCGAAAACAGAATACCTTCCATAATAACAAGGCTCCCATCCATTAGAGTAACAAAAATCTCGACAACAGACAACCTTCCATAATGACAAGGCTACCATCCATTGGAGTAACAAAAATCTCGACAATAGACTACCTTCCATAATGACAAGGCAACCTTCCATTGGAGTAACAAAAATATGAACAACATACTACCTTCTATAGTGACAAGGCTACCATCCATTGGAGTGATAGAAATCACAAAGACAGACTATCTTCCATAATGACAAGGCTAGCATCCATTGGAGTAACAAAAATCTCGACAACAAACTACCTTCCATAATGACAAGGCTACAATCCAATGGAATAACAAAAATTTCGACAACAAACTACCTTCCATAATAACAAGGCTACCATCCGTTGGAGCAACAAAAATCTCGCAACGGACAACCTTCCATATTGAAAAGGCCACCATCCATTGAAGTAACAAATATCTCGATAATAGACTACCTTGCATAATTACAAGGCAACCATCCATTGGAGTAACAAAAATCTCGACAATAGACTACCTTCCATAATGACAAGGATACCTTCCATTGGAGTAACAAAAATATGAACAACATACTACCTTCCATAGTGACAAGGCTACCATCCATTGGAGTGATAGAAATAACAACGACAGACTACCTTATATAATTACAAGGCTAGCATCCATTGGAGTAACAAAAATCTCGACAACAAACTACCTTCCATAATGACAAGGCTACCATCCATTGAAGTAACAAAAATGTCAACGACAAACTACCTTCCATAATGGCAAGGCTACAATCCACTGGAGTAACAAAAATATCGACAACAGACTACCTTCCCTAATGGCAAGGCTACCATCCAGTTGAAGAACAAAAATATCGATAACAAACTACCTTCCATAATGACAAGGCTACCATCCATTGTAGTAACAAAAACATTGACAACAGACTATGTTCCATAATGGCGAGGCTACAATCCATTGGAGTAACAAAAATCTCGACAATAGACTACCTTCCATAATGAGAAGGCTACCATCCATTGGAGTTACAAAAATCTCAAAAATAGACTACCTTCCATAATGACAAGGCTACCATCCATTAGATTAACAAAAATCTCGACAAGAGACAACCTTCCAAAATGACAAGGCTACCATCCATTGGAGTAACAAATATCTCGACAATAGACTACCTTCCATAATGACAAGGCTACCATCCATTGAAGTAACAAAAATATGAAGAACAAACTACCTTCCATAATGACAAGGCTACCATCCATTGGAGTGACAGAAATCACAATGACAAACTATCTTTCATAATGACAAGGATATCATCCATTGGAGTAACAAAAATATAAACAACAAACTACCTTCCATAATAACAAGGCTACCATGCATTGGAGTAGCAAAAATATCTACAATAGACTATGTTCCATAATGACAACATACTACCTTCCATAATCACAAGGCTACCATCCATTGTAGTAACCAAAATCTCGACAACAGACTACCTTCCATAATGACAAGGCTACCATCTATTGGAGTAACAAAAATCTCGACAATAGACTACCTTCCATAATGACAAGGCTACCTTCCATTGGAGTAACAAAAATATGAACCACAGACTACCTTCCCAAGTGACAAGGCTACCATACATTGGAGTGACAAAAATCACAACGACATACTACCTTCCATAATGACAAGGCTAGCATCCATTGGAGTAAGAAATATCTCAACAACAAACTACCTTCCATAATGACAAGGCTACCATCCATTGAAGTTAAAAAAATATCGACTACGGACTACCTTCCATAATGAAAAGGCTACCATCCATTGGAGTAACAAAATTATCGACAACAGACTATGTTCCATAATTACAAGGCTACAATCCATTGGAGTAACTAAATTCTCGACAACAGACTACCTTTCATAATGACAAGGATACCATCCATTAGAGTAACAAAAATCTCGGTAACAAACTACCTTCCAGAATGACAAGGCTACCATCTATTGGAGAAACAAAAATCTCGAGAACAGACTACCTTCCATAATGACAAGGCTACCTTCCCTTGGAGTAACAAAAATATGAACAACATACTACCTTCTATAGTGACAAGGATACCATCCATTGGAGTGATAGAAATCACAAAGACAGACTATCTTCCATAATGACAAGGCTAGCATCCATTGGAGTAACAAAAATCTCGACAACAAACTACCTTCCATAATGACAAGGCTACAATCCAATGGAATAACAAAAATTTCGACAACAAACTACCTTCCATAATAACAAGGCTACCATCCATTGGAGCAACAAAAATCTCGGCAACGGACAACCTTCAATAATGAAAAGGCCACCATCCATTGAAGTAACAAATATCTCGATAATAGACTACCTTCCATAATTACAAGGCAACCATCCATTGGAGTAACAAAAATCTCGATAATAGACTACCTTCCATAATGACAAGGATACCTTCCATTGGAGTAACAAAAATATGAACAACATACTACCTTCCATAGTGACAAGGCTACCATCCATTGGAGTGATAGAAATAAAACCGACAGACTACCTTATATAATTACAAGGCTAGCATCCATTGGAGTAACAAAAATCTCGACAACAAACTACCTTCCAAAATGACAAGGCTACCATCCATTGAAGTAACAAAAATGTCAACGACAGACTACCTTCCATAATGGCAAGGCTACAATCCACTGGAGTAACAAAAATATCGACAACAGACTACCTTCCCTAATGGCAAGGCTACCATCCAGTTGAAGAACAAAAATATCGATAACAAACTACCTTCCATAATGACAAGGCTACCATCCATTGCAGTAACAAAAACATCAACAACAGACTATGTTCCATAATGGCGAGGCTACAATCCATTGGAGTAACAAAAATCTCGACAAGAGACAACCTTCCAAAATGACAAGGATACCATCCATTGGAGTAACAAATATCTCGACAATAGACTACCTTCCATAATGACAAGGCTACCATCCATTGAAGTAACAAAAATATGAAGAACAAACTACCTTCCATAATGATAAGGCTACCATCCATTGGAGTGACAGAAATCACAATGACAAACTATCTTTCATAATGACAAGGATACCATCCATTGGAGTAACAAAAATATAAACAACAAACTACCTTCCATAATGACAAGGCTACCATGCATTGGAGTAGCAAAAATATCTACAATAGACTATGTTCCATAAGGACAAGGCTACCATCCATTGTATAACAAAAAAATATCGACAACATACTACCTTCCATAATCACAAGGCTACCATCCATTGTAGTAACAAAAATCTCGACAACAGACTACCTTCCATAATGACAAGGCTACCATCTATTGGAGTAACAAAAATCTCGACAATAGACTACCTTCCATAATGACAAGGCTACCTTCCATTGGAGTAACAAAAATATGAACCACAGACTACCTTCCATAGTGACAAGGCTACCATACATTGGAGTGACAAAAATCACAACGACATACTACCTTCCATAAAATACAAGGCTAGCATCCATTGGAGTAACAAATATCTCAACAACAAACTACCTTCCATAATGACAAGGCTACCATCCATTGAAGTAAAAAAAATATCGACTACGGACTACCTTCCATAATGAAAAGGCTACCATCCATTGGAGTAACAAAATTATCGACAACAGACTATGTTCCATAATTACAAGGCTACAATCCATTGGAGTAACAAAATTCTCGACCACAGACTTCCTTTCATAATGACAAGGATACCATCCATTAGAGTAACAAAAATCTCGGTAACAAACTACCTTCCATAATGACAAGGCTACCATCTATTGGAATAACAAAAATCTCGAGAACAGACTACCTTCCATAATGACAAGGTTACCATCCAATGGAATGACAAAAATCTCGACAACATTCTACCTTCCATAATGATAAGTCTACCATCCATTGGAGTAACAAAAATATCGATAATAGACTGTCTCCCATAATGACAACGTTACCATCCATTGGAGTAACAAAGATCTCGACAACCGTCTACTTTCCATAATGACAAGGCTACCATCCATTAGAGTAACCAAAATATGAAGAATAGACTACCTTCCATAATGACAAGGTGACCATCCATTGGAGTAACAAAAATATTGACAAGATACTACCTTCCATAATGACAAGGCTACCATCCATTGGAGTAACAAAAATCTTGAAAACAGTCTACCTTCCATAATCACAAGGCTACTATCCATTAGAGTAACATAAATCTCGACAACAGACCACCTTCCATAATGATAAGGCTACCATCCATTGGAGTAACAAAAATATCGACAATAGACTACCTTCCATAATGACAAGGATACCATCCATTGGAGTAACAAAAATATGAACAACAAACTACCTTCCATAGTGACAAGGCTACCATGCAGTGGAGTAACAAAAATATCTACAATAGACTAAGTTCCATAATGAAAAGGATACCATCCATTGTAGTAACAAAAATATCGACAACAGACTACCTTCCATAATGACAAGGCTACCATCCATTGGAGTAACAAAAATATGAACAACAGACTACCTTCCATAGTGACAAGGCTACCATGCTTTGGAGTAGAACAAACATCTACAATAGACTATGTTCCATAATGACAAGGCTACCATCCATTGTATAACAAAAAAATATCGACAACAGACTACCTTCCATAATGACAAGGCTACCTTCCATTGGAGTAACAAAAATATGAACAACAGACTACCTTCCATAGTGACAAGGCTACCATACATTGGAGTGACAAAAATCACAATGACATACTACCTTCCATAATGACAAGGCTAGCATCCATTGGAGTAAAAAATATCTCGACAACAAACTACCTTCCATAATGACAAGGCTACCATCCATTGAAGTAACAAAAATATTGACTACAGACTGCCTTCCGTAATGAAAATGCTACCATCCATTGGAGTAACAAAATTATCGACAACAGACTATGTTCCATAATTACAAGGCTACAATCCATTGGAGTAAGAAAATTCTCGACAATAGACTACCTTCCATAATGACAAGGCTACCATCTATTGGAATAAAAAAAATCTCGATAACAAACTACCTTCCATAATGACAAGGTTACCATCAAATGGAATGACAAAAATCTCGACAACATTCTACCTTCCATAATGATAAGTCTACCATCCATTGGAGTAACAAAAATATCGACAATAGACTACCTTCCATAATGACAACGTTACCATCCATTGGACTAACAAAGATCTCGACAACCGTCTACTTTCCATAATGACAAGGCTACCATCCATTAGAGTAACCAAAATATGAAGAATAAACTACCTTCCATAGTGACAAGGCTACCTTCCATTGGAGTGACAGAAATCACAACGAGAGACCACCTTCCATAATGACAGGGTGACCCTCCATTGGAGAAACAAATATATCGACAACAGACTACCTTCCATAATGACAAAGCTACCATCCATTGGAGTAACAAAAATCTTTAAAAGAGTCTACCTTCCATTATGACAAGGCTACAATCCATTAGAGTAACATAAATCTCGACAACAGACAACCTTCCATAATGATAAGGCTACCATCCATTGGAGTAACAAAAATCTCGACAATAGACTACGTTCCATAATGACAAGGATACTATCCATTGGAGTAACAAAAATATGAACAACAAACTACCTTCCATAGTGACAAGGATACCATGCATTGGAGTAACAAAAATATCGACAACATACTACTTTCCATAATGACAAGGCTACCATCCATTGTAGTAACAAATTTTTTGATAACATACTACCTTCCATAATGACAATGCTACCATCCATTAGAGTAACAAAAATATCGGCAACAAACAACCTTCCATAATGAAAAGGCTACCATCCATTGGAGTAACAAATATCTCGAAAATAGACTACCTTCCATAATGACAAGGCTACCAACTATTGGAGTAACAAAAATCTCGACAACAAACTACCTTCCATAATGACAAGACTACCATCCATTGGAGTAACAAAAATATTGACAACATACTACCTTTCGTAATGACAAGGCTACCATCCATTGGAATAACAAAAATCTCTACAACAGACTAAATTCCATAATGACAAGGCTACCATCCATTGGAGTAACAAAAACATCGACAACCGACTATGATCCATAATGACAAGGCTACCATCCATTGGAGTAACAAAATTATCGAAAATAGACTACCATCCTTAATGATATTGATAAAATCCATTGGAGTAACAAAAATCACGACAACAAACTACCTTCTATAACGACAAGGCTACCATCCATTGGAGTAACAAAAATCTCGACAACAAACTACCTTCTATATGGACTAGGCTACCATCCATTGCAGTAATAAAGATATCGAGAACGGACTACCTTCCATAATGACAATGCTACCATCCATTTGAGTAATAAAAATCTCGACAACATACTACCTTGCATAATGACAGGGCTACCATCCATTTGAGTAACAAAAATATCTACAATATACTATGTTCCATAATTACAAGGCTACCATCCATTGTAGTAACAAAAATCTCGACAACTGGCTACCTTCCATAATGACAAGGCTACCATGCATTGGGGTAACAAAAATCTCGAAAATAGACTACCTTCCAAAATGACAAGGCTACCATCCATTAGAGTAACAAAAATCTCAACAACAGACAACCTTCCATAATGACAAGGCTACCATCCATTGGAGTAACAAAAATCTCGACAATAGACTACCTTCCATAATGACAAGGCTACCATCCATTGGAGTAAAAAAATATGAACACCATACTACCTTCCATAGTGACAAGGCTACCATCCATTGGAGTGACAGAAATCACAACGACAGACTACCTTCCATAATGACAAGGCTAGCATCCATTGGAGTAACAAAAATCTCAACAACAAACTACCATCCATAATGACAAGGTACCATCCATTGAAGTAACATAAATCTCAACGACAGACTACCTTCCATAATGACAAGGCTACAATCCATTGGAGTAACAAAATTCTCGAGAACATACTACCTTCCATAATGACAAGGCTACCATCTATTGGAATAACAAAAATCTCGAGAACAGACTACCTTCCATTATGACAAGGCTACCATCAAACGGAATGACAAAAATCTCGACAACATTCTACCTTCCATAATGATAAGTCTACCATCAATTGGAGTAACAAAAATCTCGACAACAGACTACCTTCCATAATGACAAAGATACCATCTATTGGAATTACAAAAATCTCGGGAACAGACTACCTTCCATAATGACAAGGATAACATCCATTGTAGTAACAAAAATCTCGACAACTGACTACCTTCTCTAATTACAAGGCAACCATCCATTGTAAGAACAAAAATCTCGAAAATAGACTATCTTCCATAATAACAAGGCTACCATCCATTAGAGTAACATAAATCTCGACAACAGACAACCTTCTATAATCACTAGGCTACCATCCATTGGAGTAACAAAGATATCGAGAACGGACTACCTTCCATAATGATAATGCTACCATCCATTGGAGTAACAAACATCTCGACAACAGACTACCTTCCATAATGACAAGGTTACCATCCATTGGAGTAACAAAAATCTCGAAAACAGACTACCTTCCAAAATGACAAGGCTACCATCCATTAGAGTAACAAAAATCTCAACAACAGAAAACCTTCCATAATGACAAGGCTACCATCCATTGGAGTAACAAAAATCTCGACAATAGACTACCTTCCATAGTGACAAGGCTACCATCCATTCGAGTAACAAAAATATGAACAGCAAACTACCTTCTATAGTGAGAAGGCTACCATCCATTGGAGTGACAGAAATCACAACGACAGACTACCTTCCATAATGACAAGGCCCGCATCCATAATGACAAGGCTACCATCCATTTAAGTAACAAAAATATCGACGACAGACTACCTTCCATAATGACAAGGCTACAATCCATTGGAGTAACAAAATTATCGACAATAGACTACATTTCATAATGGCAAGGCTACCATCCATTGGAATAACAAAAATATCGACAACAAACTACCTTCCATATTGATAAGGCTACCATCCATTGGAGTAACAAAAACATCGACAACAGACTATGTTCCATAATGACAAGGCTACAATCCATTGCAGTAACAAAATTCTCGATAACAGACTACCTTCCCTAATGACAAGGATACCATCCATTGGAGTAACAAAAATCTCGGCAATAGACAACCTTCCATAATGAGAAGGCCACCATCTATTGGAATAACAAAAATCTCGAGAACAGACTACCTTCCATAATTACAAGGCTACCATCCAATGGAATGACAAAAATCTCAACAACATTCTACCTTCCATAATGAGAAGTCTACCATCCATTGGAGTAACAAAAATCTAGACAACAGACTACCTTCCATAATGACAATGATACCATCTATTGGAATAACAAAAATCTCGAGAACAAACTACCTTCCATAATGACAAGGCTAACATCCATTGTAGTAACAAAAATCTCGACAATAGACTACCTTCCCTAATTACAAGGCTACAATCCATTGGAGTAACAAAAATCTCGACAACAAAGTACCTTTTATAATGACAAGCCTACCATCCATTGGAGTAACAAAGATATCGAGAACGGACTACCTTCCATAATTAAAATTTTACCATCCATTGGACTAAAAAAAATCTCGACAATCGACTACCTTCCATAATGACAAGGCTACCATCCATTTGAGTAACAAAAATATCTACAATAGACTATGTTCCATACTTACAAGGCTACCATCCATTGTAGTAACCAAAATCTCGACAACAGACTACCTTCCATAATGACAAGGCTACCATCCACTGTAGTAACAACAATCTCGACAATAGACTACCTTCCATAATGACAAGTCTACCATCCATTGGAGTAACAAAAATCGAGAAAATAAACTACCTTCCAAAATGACAAGACTACCATCCATTAGAGTAACAAATATCTCAACAACAAACAACCTTCCATAATGACAAGGCTAGCATCCATTGGAGTAACAAAACTCTCGACAATAGACTACCTTCCATAATGACAAGGCTACCATCCATTGGAGTAACAAAAATATGAATAACAGACTACCTTCCATAATGAGAAGTCTATGATCCATTGTAGTGACAAAAATCTCGACAACAAACTATCTTCCATAATGACAAGGATACCATTTATTGGAATAACAAAAATCTCGAGAACAGACTACCTTCCATAATGACAAGGCTAATATCCATTGTGGTAACAAAAATCTCGACAATAGACTAACTTCCATAATTATAAGGCTACCATCCATTGGAGTAACAAAAATCTCGAAAACTGACTAACTTCCATAATAACAAGGCTACCATCCATTAGAGTAACAAAAATCTCGAAAACAGACAACCTTCCATAATGACAAGGCTACCATCCATTGGAGTAACAAAAATATTGACAATAGACTACCTTCCATAATGACAAGGCTACCATCCATTGGTATAACAAAAATCTCGACAACATACTACCTTCCATAATGACAAGGCTACCATCCATTGGAGTAACAAAAACATCGACAACAGACTACATTCCATAATGACAAGGCTACCATCCATTGGAGTAACAAAATTATCGATAATAGATTACCATCCATAATGATAATGATACAATTCATTGGAGTAACAAAAATCATGACAACAAACTACCTTCTATAATGACAAGGCTACCATCCATTGGAGTAACAAAGATATCGAGAACGAACTACCTTCCATAATAATAATGCTACCATCCATTGGAGTAAAAAAAATATGAACAACATACTACCTTCCATAGTGACAAGGCTACCATCCATTAGAGTGACAGAAATCACAACGACAGACTACCTTCCATAATGACAAGGCTAGCATCCATTGGAGTAACAAAAATCTCGACAACAAACTACCATCCATAATGACAAAGTTACTATCCATTGAAGTAACATAAATCTCAACGACAGACTACCTTCCATAATGACAAGGCTACAATCCATTGGAATAACCAAATTCTCGATAACAGACTACCTTCCATAATGACAAGGATACCATCCATTGGAGTAACAAAAGTCTCGGCAACAGATTACCTTCCCTAATGATAAGGCTACCATCTATTGGAATAACAAAAATCTCGAGAACAGACTACCTTCCATAATGACAAGGCTACCATCAAACGGAATGACAAAAATCTCGACAACATTCTATCTTCCATAATGATAAGTCTAGCATCCATTGGAGTAACAAAAATCTCGACAACAAACTACCTTCTATAATGACAAGGCTACCATCCATTGGAGTAACAAAGATTTCGAGAACGGACTACCTTCCATAATGACAAGGCTACCATCCATTGGAGTAAAAAAAATATGAACAACATACTACCTTCCATAGTGACAAGGCTACCATCCATTGGAGTGACAAAAATCACAACGACAGACTACCTTCCATAATGACAACGCTAGCATCCATTGGAGTAACAAAAATCTCGACAATAAACTACCATCCATAATGACAAGGTTACCATCCATTGAAGTAACATAAATCTCAACGATAGACTACCTTCCA
Organism: Vicia faba; assembly: GCA_948472305.1. NCBI lineage: Eukaryota > Viridiplantae > Streptophyta > Magnoliopsida > Fabales > Fabaceae > Vicia > Vicia faba. The sequence continues at coordinate 556,359,378 of OX451739.1, read as the reverse complement.
TAATGACAAGGCTACAATCCATTGGAGTAACAAAATTCTCGACAACAGACTACCTTCCATAATAACAAGGCGACCATCCATTAGAGTAACATAAATCTCGACAGCAGACAACCTTCCACAATGACAAGGCTACCATCCATTGGAGTAACAAAAATCTCGACAATAGACTACTTTCCATAACGACAAGGCTACCTTCCATTGGAGTAACAAAAATATGAACAACAGACTACCTTCCATAGTGACAAGGCTACCATTCATTGGAGTGACAAATTATCGACAACAAACTACCTTCCATAATGACAATTTTACCATCCATTGGAGTAACAAAGATCTCGACAACAAATTACCTTCCATAATGACAAGGCTACCATCCATTGGAGTAACAAAAATCTCGACATGAGACTACCTTCCATAATGACAAGGATACCATCCATTGGAATAACACAAATTTTGACAACAGACTACCTTCCATAATGACAAGCCTACCATACATTGGAATAACAAAAATCTCGACAATAGACTACCTTCCATGATGACAAGGATACCATCTATTGGAATAACAAAAATCTCGAGAACAGACTACCTTCCATAATGACAAAGCTACCATCCATTGTAGTAACAAAATTATCGACAATAGACTACCATCCATAATGATAATGATACGATCCATTGGAGTAACAAAAATCTCGACAACAAACTACCTTCTATAACGACAAGGCTATCATCCATTGGAGTAATAAAAATCTCAACAACAAACTACCTACTATAATGACTAGGCTACCATCCAGTGGAGTAACAAAGATTTCGAGAACGGACTACCTTCCATAATGACAAGGCTACCATCCATTGGAGTAAAAGAAATATGAACAACATACTACCTTCCATAGTGACAAGGCTACCATCCATTGGAGTGACAGAAATCACAACGACAGACTACCTTCCATAATGACAAGGCTAGCATCCATTGGAATAACAAAAATCTCGACAACAAACTACCATCCATAATGACAAGGTTACCATCCATTGAAGTAACATAAATCTCAATGACAGACGACCTTCCATAATGACAAGGCTACAATCCATTTGGAGTAACAAAATTCTCGACAACAGACTACCTTCCATAATGACAAGGATACCATCCATTGGAGTAACAAAAGTCTCGGCAACAGATTACCTTCCATAATGACAAGTCTACCATCTATTGGAATAACAAAAATCTCGAGAACAGACTACCTTCCATAATGACAAGGCTACCATCAAACGGAATGACAATAATCTCGACAACATTCTACCTTCCATAATGATAAGTCTACCATCCATTGGAGTAACAAAAATCTCGACAGCAGACTACCTTCCATAATGACAAGGATACCATCTATTGGAATTACAAAAATCTCGAGAACAGACTACCTTCCATAATGACAAGGCTAACATCCATTATAGTAACAAAAATCCGGACAACTTACTACCTTCTCTTATTACAAGGCTACCATCCATTAGAATAACAAAAATCTCGAAAATAGACTATCTTCCATAATAACAAGGCGACCATCCATTAGAGAAACATAAATCTCGACAACAGACAACCTTCCATAATGACAAGGCTACCATCCATTGGAGTAACAAAAATCTCGACAATAGACTACTTTCCGTAATGACAAGGCTACCTTCCATTGGAGTAACAAAAATATGAACAACAGACTACCTTCCATAGTGACAAGGCTACCATTCATTGGAGTGACAAAATTATCGACAACAAACTACCTTCCATAATGACAAGATTACCATCCATTGGAGTAACAAAGATCTCGACAACAAATTACCTTCCATAATGACAAGGCTACCATCCATTGGAGTAACAAAAATCTCGACATCAGACTACCTTCCATAATGACAAGGATACCATCCATTGGAGTAACACAAATTTTGACAACAGACTACCTTCAATAATGACAAGGCTACCATACATTGGAATAACAAAAATCTCGACAATAGACTACCTTCCATGATGACAAGGATACCATCTATTGGAATAACAAAAATCTCGAGAACAGACTACCTTCCATAATGACAAGGCTACCATCCATTGTAGTAACAAAATTATCGACAATAGACTACCATCCATAATGATAATGATACAATCCATTGGAGTAACAAAAATCTCGACAACAAACTACATTCTATAACGACAAGGATACCATCCATTGGAGTAATAAAAATCTCGAAAACAAACTACCTACTATAATGACTAGGCTACCATCTAGTGGAGTAACAAAGATTTCGAGAACGGACTACCTTCCATAATGACAAGGCTACCATCCATTGGAGTAAAAGAAATATGAACAACATACTACCTTCCATAGTGACAAGGCTACCATCCATTGGAGTGACAGAAATCACAACGACAGACTACCTTCCATAATGACAAGGCTAGCATCCATTGGAGTAACAAAAATCTCGACAACAAACTACCATCCATAATGACAAGGTTACCATCCATTGAAGTAACATAAATCTCAATGACAGACGACCTTCCATAATGACAAGGCTACAATCCATTTGGAGTAACAAAATTCTCGACAATAGACTACCTTCCATAATGACAAGGATACCATCCATTGGAGTAACAAAAGTCTCGGCAACAGATTATCTTCCATAATGACAAGGCTACCATCTATTGGAATAACAAAAATCTCGAGAACATACTACCTTCCATAATGACAAGGCAACCATCAAATGGAATGACAAAAATCTCAACAACATTCTACCTTCCATAATGATAAGTCTACCATCCATTGGAGTAACAAAAATCTCGACAACAGACTACCTTCCATAATGACAAGGATACCATCTATTGGAATTACAAAAATCTCGAGAACAGACTACCTTCCATAATGACAAGGCTAACATCCATTATAGTAACAAAAATCCGGACAACTTACTACCTTCTCTAGTTACAAGGCGACCATCCATTAGAGAAACATAAATCTCGACAACAGACAACCTTCCATAATGACAAGGCTACCATCTATTTGAGTAACATAAATCTCGACAACAGACAACCTTCCATAATGACAAGGCTACCTTCCATTGGATTTACAAAAATATGAACAACACACTACCTTCCATAGTGACAAGGCTACCATTCATTGGAGTGACAAAATTATCGACAACAAACTACCTTCCATAATGACAAGATTACCATCCATTGGAGTAACAAAGATCTCGACAACAAATTACCTTCCATAATGACAAGGCTACCATCCATTGGAGTAACAAAAATCTCGACATCAGACTACCTTCCATAATGACAAGGATACCATCCATTGGAGTAACACAAATATTGACAACAGACTACCTTCTATAATGACAAGGCTACCATCCATTGGAATAACAAAAATCTCGAGAACAGACTACCTTCAATAATGACAAGGCTACCATCCATTATAGTAACAAAATTATTGAAAATAGACTACCATCCATAATGATAATGATACAATCCATTGGAGTAACAAAAATCTCGACAACAAACTACCTTCTATAACGACAAGGCTACCATTCATTGGAGTAACAAAAATCTCGACAACAAATTACGTTCTATAATGACTAGGCTACCATCCATTGGAGTAACAAAGATATCGAGAACAGACTACCTTCCATAATGATAATGCTACCATCCATTGGAGTAACAAAAATCTCGACAACCAACTACCTTTAATAATGACAAGGCTACCATCCATTTGAGTAACAAAAATATCTACAATAGACTATCTTCCATAATTACAAGGCTACCATCCATTGTAGTAACCAAAATCTCGACAACAGACTTCCTTCCATAATGACAAGGCTACCATCCATTGTAGTAACAAAAATCTCGACAACAGACAACCTTCCATAATGACAAGGCTACCATCCATTGGAGTAAAAAAAATCTCGAAAATAGACTACCTTCCAAAATGACAAGGCTACCATCCATTAGAGTAACAAAAATCTCAACAACAGACAACCTTCCATAATGACAAGGCTACCATCCATTGGAGTAACAAAAATCTCGACAATAGACTACCTTCCATAATGACAAGGCTACCATCCATTCGAGTAACAAAAATATGAACAACAAACTACCTTCGATAGTGACAAGGCTACCATCCAATGGAGTGACAAAAATCACAACGACAGACTACCTTCCATAATGACAAGGCTAGCATCCATTGGAGTAACAAAAATCTTGACAACAAACTACCTTCCATCATGACAAGGCTACCATCCATTGAAGTAACAAAAATATCGACGATAGACTACCTTCCATAATGACAAGGCTACAATCTATTGGAGTAACAAAAATATCGACAACAGACTACATTCCATAATGACAAGGCTACCATCCATTGGAATAACAAAAATCTCGACAACAAACTACCTTCCATAATGATAAGGCTACCATCCATTGGAGTAACAAAAACATCGACAACAGACTATGTTCCATAATGACAAGGCTACAATCCATTAGAGTAACAAAATTCTCGACAACAGACTACCTTCCATAATGACAAGGATACCATCCATTGGAGTAACAAAAATCTCGGCAATAGACAACCTTCCATAATGACAAGGCTACCATCTATTGGAATAACAAAAATCTCGAGAACAGAATACCTTGCATAATGACAAGGCTACCATCCATTGTAGTAACAAAAATCTCGACAATAGACTACCTTCCCTAATTACAAGGCTACCATCCAATGGAATGAAAAAAATGTCAACAACATTCTACCTTCCATAATGAGAAGTCTACCATCCATTGTGGTAACTAAAATCTCGACAACAGACTATCTTCCATAATGACAAGGATACCATTTATTGGAATAACAAAAATCTCGAGAAGAGACTACCTTGCATAATGACAAGGCTACCATCCATTATAGTAACAAAAATCTCAAAAACAGACAACCTTCCATAATGACAAGGCTACCATCCATTGGAGTAACAAAAATCTCGAGAATTGACTACCTTCCATAATGACAAGGATACCATCCATTGGAGTGACAAAATTATCGACAACAAACTACCTTCCATAATGACAAGATTACCATCCATTGGAGTAACAAAGATCTCGACTACAAATTACCTTCCATAATGACAAGGCTACCATCCATTGGAGTAACAAAAATCTCGACATCAGACTTCCTTCCATAATGACAAGGATACCATCCATTGGAGTAACACAAATATTGACAACAGACTACCTTCCATAATGACAAGGCTACCATCAAACGGAATAACAAAAATCTCGACAACAAACTAGCTTCTATAATGACTAGACTACCATCCATTGGAGTAACAAAGATATCGAGAACGGACTACCTTCCATAATGATAATGCTACCATCCATTGGAGTAACAAAAATCTCGACAACCAACTACCTTCAATAATGTCAAGGTTACCATCCATTTGAGTAACAAAAATATCTACAATAGACTATGTTCCATAATTACAAGTTTACCATCCATTGTAGTAACCAAAATCTTGACAACAGACTTCCTTCCATAATGACAAGGCTACCATCCATTGTAGTAACAAAAATCTCGACAACAGATAACCTTCCATAATGATAAGTCTACCATCCATTGGAGTAAAAAAAATCTCGAAAACAGACTACCTTCCAAAATGACAAGGCTACCATCCATTCGAGTAACAAAAATATGAACAACAAACTACCTTCGATAGTGACAAGGCTACCATCCATTCGAGTAACAAAAATATGAACAACAAACTACCTTCGATAGTGACAAGGCTAGCATCCATTGGAGTAACAAAAATCTTGACAACAAACTACCTTCCATAATGACAAGGCTACCATCCATTGAAGTAACAAAAATATCGATGACAGACTACCTTCCATAATGACAAGGATACCATCCATTGGAGTAAAAAAAATCTCGGCAATAGACAACCTTCCATAATGAAAAGTCTACCATCTAATGGAATAACAAAAATCTTGAGAACAGACTACCTTCCATAATTACAAGGCTACCATCCAATGGAATGACAAAAATGTCAACAACATTCTACCTTTCATAATGAGAAGTCTACTATCCATTGTAGTAACTAAAATCTCGACAACAGACTATCTACCATAATGGCAAGGCTACCATTTATTGGAATTACAAAAATCTCAAGAACAGACTACCTTCCATAATGACAAGGCTACCATCCATTGTAGTAACAAATATCTCGACAATAGACTACCTTCCCTAATTACAAGGCTACCATCCATTGGAGTAACAAAAATCTCGAAAATAGACTACCATCCATTAGAGTAACAAAAATCTCGAAAACAGACAACCTTCCATAATGACAAGGTTACCATCCATTGGAGTAACAAAAATCTCGACAATAGACTACCTTCCATAATGACAAGGATACCATCCATTGGAGTAACAAAAATCTCGAAAATAGACTACCTTCCAAAATGATAAGGCTACCATCCATTAGAGTAACAAAAATATCAACAACAGACAACCTTCCATAACGACAAGGCAACCATACATTGGAGTAACAAAAATCTCTACAATAGACTACCTTCCATAATGACAAGGCTACAATCCATTGGAGTAACATAAATATGAACAACAGACTACCTTCCATAGTGACAAGGCTACCATCCATTGGAGTGATAGAAATCACAACGACAAACTACCTTCCATAATGACAAGGCTAGCATCCATTGGAGTAACAAAAATATCAACAATAGACAACCTTCCATAATGACAAGGCTACCATCCATTGGAATAACAAAAATCTCGACAACAAACTTCCTTCCATAATGACAAGGCTACCATCCATTGGAGTAACAAAAACATTGACAACAACCTATGTTCCATAATGACAAGGCTACAATCCAATGGAGTAACAAAATTCTCGACAACAGACTACCTTCCATAATAACAATGATACCATCCATTGGAGTAACAAAAATCTCTGCAACAGACTACCTTCCATAATGAGAAGGCTACCATCTATTGGAATAACAAAAATCTCGAGAACAGACTACCTTCCATAATGACAAGGCTACCATCCATTGTAGTAACAAAAATCTTGACAATAGACTACCTTCCCTAATTATAAGGCTACCATCCATTGGAGTAACAAAAATCTCGAAAACAGACTACCGTCCATAATAACAAGGCTACCATCCATTAGAGTAACAAAAATCTCCAAAACAGATAACCTTCCATAATGACAAGGCTACCATCCATTGGAGTAACAAAAATCTCGACAGTAGACTACCTTCCATAATGACAAGGATACCATCCATTGGAGTATCAAAAACATTGACAATAGACTACCTTCCATAATGACAAGGCTACCATCCATTGGTATAACAAAAATCTTGACAACATACTACCTTCCATAATGACATGGCTACCATCCATTGGAGTAACGAAAACATCGACAACAGACTACATTCCATAATGACAAGCCTACCATCCAATGGAGTAACAAAATTATCGATAATAGACTACCATCCATAATGATAATGATACAATTCATTGGAGTAACAAAAATCAAGACAACAAACTACCTTCTATAACGACAAGGCTACCATCCATTGGAGTAACAAAAATCTCGACAACCAACTACCTTCTATAATGACTAGGCTACCATCCATTGGAGTAACAAAGATATCGAGAACGGACTACCTTCCATAATTATAATGCTACCATCCATTGGAGTAACAAAAATCTAGACAACCGAATACCTTCCATAATTACAAGGCTACCATCCATTTGAGTAACAAAAATATCTACAATAGACTATGTTCCATAATTACAAGGCTACCATCCATTTTAGTAACCAAAATCTCGACAACAGACTACCTTCCATAATGACAAGGCTACCTTCCACTGTCGTAACAAAAATCTCGACAACAAACTACCTTCTATAATGACTAGGCTACCATCCATTGAAGTAACAAAGATATTGAGAACGGACTACCTTCCATAATGAGAAGGCTACCATCCATTGGAGTAAAAAAAATATGAAAATACTACCTTCCATAGTGACAAGGCTACCATCCATTGGAGTGACAGAAATCACAACGACAGACTACCTTCCATAATGACAAGGCTAGCATCCATTGGAGTAACAAAAATCTCGACAACAAACTACAATCCATAATGACAAGGTTACCATCCATTGAAGTAACATAAATCTCAACGACAGACTACCTTCCATAATGACAAGGCTACAATCCATTGGAGTAACAAAATTCTCGACAACAAACTACCTTCCATAATGACAAGGATACCATCCATTGGAGTAACAAAAGTCTCGGCAACAAACTACCTTCCATAATGACAAGGCTACCATCTATTGGAATAACAAAAATCTCGAGAACAGACTACCTTCCATAATGACAAGGCTACCATCAAACGGAATGACAAAAATCTCGACAACATTCTACCTTTCATAATGATAAGTCTACCATCCATTGGAGTAACAAAAATCTCGACAATAGACTACCTTCCATAATGACAAGGATACCATCTATTGGAATTACAAAAATCTCGTGAACAAACTACCTTCCATAATGACAAGGCTAACATCCATTGTAGTAACAAAAATCTCGACAACTTACTACCTTCTCTAATTACAAGGCTACCATCCATTGGAATAACAAAAATCTCGAAAGTAGACTATCTTCCATAATAACAAGGCTACCATCCATTAGAGTAACATAAATCTCAAAAACAGATAACCTTCCAAAATGACAAGGCTACCATCCATTGGAGTAACAAAAATCTAGACAATAGACTACTTTCCATAATGACAAGGCTACCTTCCATTGGAGTAACAAAATTATCGACAACAAACTACCTTCCATAATGACAAGATTACCATCCATTGAAGTAACAAAGATCTCGACAACAAATTACCTTCCATAATGACAAGGCTACCATCCATTGGAGTAACAAAAATCTCGACATCAGACTACCTTCCATAATGACAAGGATACCATCCATTGGAGTAACACAAATATTGACAACAGACTACCTTCCATAATGACAAGGCTACCATCCATTGGAATAACAAAAATCTCGACAATAGACTACCATCCATAATGATAATGACACAATCCATTGGAGTAACAAAAATCTCGACAACAGACTACCTTCTATAACGACAAGGCTACCATCCATTGGAGTAACAAAAATCTCGACAACAAACTACCTTCTATAATAACTAAGCTACCATCCATTGGAGTAACAAAGATATCGAGAATGGACTACCTTCCATAATGATAATGCTACCATCCATTGGAGTAAAAAAAATCTCCACAACCAACTACCTTCCATAATGACAAGGCAACCATCCATTTGAGTAACAAAAATATCTTCAATAGACTATGTTCCATAATTACAAGGCTACCATCCATTGTAGTAACCAAAATCTCGACAACAGACTTCCTTCCATAATGACAAGGCTACCATCCATTGTAGTAACAAAAATCTCGACAACAGACAACCTTCCATAATGACAAGGCTACCATCCATTGGAGTAAAAAAAAATCTCGAAAACAGACTACCTTCCAAAATGATAAGGCTACCATCCATTAGAGTAACAAAAATCTCAACAACAGACAACCTTCCATAATGACAAGGCTACCATCCATTGGAGTAACAAAAATTTCGACAATAGACTACATTCCATAATGACAAGGCTACCATCCATTGGAGTAACAAAAATCTCGACATCAGACTACCTTCAATAATGACAAGGATACCATCCATTGGAGTAACACAAATATTGACAACAGACTACCTTCCATAATGACAAGGCTACCATCCATTGGAATAACAAAAATCTCGACAATAGACTACCATCCATAATGATAATGACACAATCCATTGGAGTAACAAAAATCTCGACAACAGACTACCTTCTATAACGACAAGGCTACCATCCATTGGAGTAACAAAAATCTCGACAACAAACTACCTTCTATAATGACTGGGCTACCATCCATTGGAGTAACAAAGATATCGAGAACGGACTACCTTCCATAATGATAATGCTACCATCCATTGGAGTAACAAAAATCTCAACAACCAACTACCTTCAATAATGACAAGGTTACCATCCATTGGAGTAACAAAAATATCGACAATAGACTACCTTCCATAATGACAAGGCTACCATCCATTCGAGTAACAAAAATATGAACAACAGACTACCTTCCATAGTGACAAGGCTACCATCCAATGGAGTGACAGAAATCACAACGACAGACTACCTTCCATAATGACAAAGCTAGCATACGATAGAGTAACAAAAATCTTGACAACAAACTACCTTCCATAATGACAAGGCTACCATCCATTGAAGTAACAAAAATATCGACAATAGACTACCTTCCATAATAACAAGGCTACAATCCATTGGAGTAACAAAAATATCGACAACAGACTACATTCCATAATGACAAGGCTACCATCCATTGGAATAACAAAAATCTCTACAACAAACTACATTCCATAATGATAAGGCTACCATCCATTGGAAGTAACAAAAACATCGACAACAGACTATGTTCCATAATGACAAGGCTACAATCCATTGCAGTAACAAAATTCTCGACAACAGACTACCTTCCATAATGACAAGGATACCATCCATTGGAGTAACAAAAATCTCGACAATAGACAACCTTCCATAATGACAAGGATACCATCCATTGTAGTAACAAATATCTCGACAATAGACTACCTTCCCTAATTACAAGGCTACCATCCATTGGAGTAACAAAAATCTCGAAAACAGACTACCTTCCATAATAACAAGGCTACCATCCATTAGAGTAACAAAAATCTCGAAAACACACAACCTTCCATAATGACAAGGATACCATCCATTGGAGTAACAAAAATCTTGACAATAGACTACCTTCCATAATGACAAGGATACCATCCATTGGAGTAACAAAAACATCGACAACAGACTACATTCCATAATGACAAGGCTACCATCCATTGAAGTAACAAAACTATCGATAATAGACTATAATCCATAATGATAATGATACAATTCATTGGAGTAACAAAAATCTTGACAACAAACTACCTTCTATAATGACAAGGCTACCATCCATTGGAGTAACAAAAATATCGACAACAAACTACCTTCTATGATGACTAGGCTACCATCCATTGAAGTAACAAAGATATTGAGAACGGACTACCTTCCATAATGACAAGGCTACCATCCATTGGAGTAAAAAAAATATGAAAATACTACCTTCCATAGTGACAAGGCTACCATCCATTGGAGTGACAGAAATCACAACGACAGACTACCTTCCATAATGACAAGGCTAGCATCCATTGGAGTAAAAAAATTCTCGACAACAAACTACCTTCCATAATGACAAGGATACCATCCATTGGAGTAACATAAATCTCAACGACAGACTACCTTCCATAATGACAAGGCTACAATCCATTGGAGTAACAAAATTCTCGACAACAAACTACCTTCCATAATGACAGGGATACCATCCATTGGAGTAACAAAAGTCTCGGCAACAAACTACCTTCCATAATGACAAGGCTACCATCTATTGGAATAACAAAAATCTCGAGAACAGACTACCTTCCATAATGACAAGGCTACCATCAAACGGAATGACAAAAATCTCGACAACATTCTACCTTCCATAATGATAAGTCTACCATCCATTGGAGTAACAAAAATCTCGACAACAGACTACCTTCCATAATGACAAGGATACCATCTATTGGAATTACAAAAATCTCGAGAACAAACTACCTTCCATAATGACAAGGCTAACATCCATTGTAGTAACAAAAATCTCGACAACTTACTACTTTCTCTAATTACAAGGCTACCATCCATTGGAATAAAAAAAATCTTGAATGTAGACTATCTTCCATAATAACAAGGCTACCATCCATTGGAGTAACATAAATCTCGACAACAGACAACCTTCCATAATGACAAGGCTACCATCCATTGGAGTAACAAAAATCTCGACAATAGACTACTTTCCATAATGACAAGGCTACCTTCCATTGGAGTAACAAAAATATGAACAACAGACTACCTTCCATAGTGACAAGGCTACCATCCATTGGAGTTACAAAATTATCGACAACAAACTAACTTCCATAATGGCAAGATTACCATCCATTGGAGTAACAAAGAACTCGACAAAAAATTACCTTCCATAATGACAAGGCTACCATCCATTGGAGTAACAAAAATCTCGACATCAGACTACCTTCCATAATGACAAGGATACCATCCATTGGAGTAACATAAATATTGGCAACAGACTACCTTCCGTAATAACAAGGCTACCATCCATTGGAATAACAAAAATCTCCACAATAGACTACCTTCCATGATGACAAGGATACCATCTATTGGAGTAACAGAAATCTCGACAACAGACTACCTTCTCTAACGACAAGGCTACAATCCATTGGAGTAACAAAAATCTCGACAACAAACTACCTTCTATAATGACTAAGCTACCATCCATTGGAGTAACAAAGATATCGAGAATGGACTACCTTCCATAATGATAATGCTACCATCCATTGGAGTAACAAAAATCTAGACAACCAACTACCTTCCATAATGACAAGGCAACCATCCATTTGAGTAACAAAAATATCTTCAATAGACTATGTTCCATAATTACAAAGCTACCATCCATTGTAGTAACCAAAATCTCGACAACAGACTTCCTTCCATAATGACAAGGCTACCATCCATTGTAGTAACAAAAATCTCGACAACAGACAACCTTCCGTAATGACAAGGCTACCATCCATTGGAGTAAAAAAAATCTCGAAAACAGACTACCTTCCAAAATGATAAGGCTACCATCCATTAGAGTAACAAAAATCTCAACAACAGACAACCTTCCATAATGACAAGGCTACCATCCATTGGAGTAACAAAAATATGAACAACAAACTACCTTCCATAGTGACAAGGCTACCATCCAATGGAGTGACAGAAATCACAACGACAAACTAACTTCCATAATGACAAGGCTAGCATCCATTGGAGTAACAAAAATCTCGACAACAAACTACCTTCCATAATGACAAGGCTACCATCCATTGAAGTAAAAAAAATATCGACAACAGACTACCTTCCATAATGACAAGGCTACAATCCATTGGAGTAACAAAAATATTGACAACAGAATACATTCCATAATGACAAGGCTACCATCCATTGGAATAACAAAAATCTCGACAACAAACTACCTTCTATAACGACAAGGCTACCATCCATTGGAGTAACAAAAATCTCGACAACAAACAACCTTCTATAATGACTAGGCTACCATCCATTGGAGTAACAAAGATATCGAGAACGGACTACCTTCCATAATGATAATGCTACCATCCATTGGAGTAACAAAAATATCAACAACCAACTACCTTCAATAATGACAAGGCTACCATCCATTGGAGTAACAAAAATATCGACAATAGACTACCTTCCATAATGACAAGGCTACCATCCATTCGAGTAACAAAAATATGAACAACAGACTACCTTCCATAGTGACAAGGCTACCATGCAATGGAGTGACAGAAATCACAACGACAAACTACCTTCCATAATGACAAAGCTAGCATACGATAGAGTAACAAAAATCTTGACAACAAACTACCTTCCATAATGACAAGGCTACCATCCATTGAAGTAACAAAAATATCGACAATAGACTACCTTCCATAATAACAAGGCTACAATCCATTGGAGTAACAAAAATATCGACAACAGACTACATTCCATAATGACAAGGCTACCGTCCATTGGAATAACAAAAATCTCTACAACAAACTACCTTCCATAATGATAAGGCTACCATCCATTGGAAGTAACAAAAACATCGACAACAGACTATGTTCCATAATGACAAGGCTACAATCCATTTCAGTAACAAAATTCTCGACAACAGACTACCTTCCATAATGACAAGGATACCATCCATTGGAGTAACAAAAATCTCGACAATAGACAACCTTCCATAATGACAAGGATACCATCCATTGTAGTAACAAATATCTCGACAATAGACTAACTTCCCTAATTACAAGGCTACCATCCATTGGAGTAACAAAAATCTCGAAAACAGACTACCTTCCATAATAACAAGGCTACCATCCATTAGAGTAACAAAAATCTCGAAAACAGACAACCTTCCATAATGACAAGGATACCATCCATTGGAGTAACAAAAATCTCGACAATAGACTACCTTCCATAATGACAAGGATACCATCCATTGGAGTAACAAAAACATCGACAACAGACTACATTCCATAATGACAAGGCTACCATCCATTGAAGTAACAAAATTATCGATAATAGACTATAATCCATAATGATAATGATACAATTCATTGGAGTAACAAAAATCTTGACAACAAACTACCTTCTATAATGACAAGGCTACCATCCATTGGAGTAACAAAAATCTCGACAACAAACTACCTTCTATAATGACTAGGCTACCATCCATTGGTGTAACAAAGATATCGAGAACGGACTACCTTCCATAATGATAATGCTACCATCCATTGGAGTAACAAAAATCTAGACAACCGACTACCTTCCATAATGACAAGGCTACCATCCATTTGAGTAACAAAAATATCTACAATAGACTATGTTCCATAATTACAAGGCTACCATCCATTTTAGTATCCAAAATATCGACAACAGACTAACTTCCATAACGACAAGGCTACCTTCCACTGTAGTAACAAAAATCTTGACAACAGACTACCTTCCATAATGACAAGGCTACCATCCATTGGAGTAACAAAAATCTCGAAAATAGACTACCTTCCAAAATGACAAGGCTACCATCCATTAGAGTAACAAAAATCTCAACAACAGACAACCTTCCATAACGACAAGGCAACCATCCATTGGAGTAACAAAAATCACTACAATAGACTACCTTCCATAATGACAAGGCTACAATCCATTGGAGTAACAAAAATATGAACAACAGACTACCTTCCATAGTTACAAGGCTACCATCCATTGGAGTGATAGAAATCACAACGACAAACTACCTTCCATAATGACAAGGCTAGCATCCATTGGAGTAACAAAAATATCAACAACAGACAACCTTCCATAGTGACAAGGCTACCATCCAATGGAGTGACAGAAATCACAATGACAGACTACCTTCCATAATGACAAGGCTAGCATCCATTGGAGTAACAAAAACATTGACAACAACCTATGTTCCATAATGACAAGGCTACAATCCAATGGAGTAACAAAATTCTCGACAACAGACAACCTTCCATAATAACAATGATACCATCCATTGGAGTAACAAAAATATCTGCAACAGACTACCTTCCATAATGACAAGGCTACCATCCATTGGTATAACAAAAATATTGACAACATACTACCTTCCATAATGACAAGGCTACCATCCATTGGAGTAACAAAAACATCGACAACAGACTACATTCCATAATGACAAGCCTACCATCCAATGGAGTAACAAAATTATCCATAATAGACTACCATCCATAATGATAAGGATACAATTCATTGGAGTAACTAAAATCTTGACAACAAACTACCTTCTATAACGGCAAGGCTACCATCCATTGGAGTAACAAAAATCTCGACAACCAACTACCTTCTATAATGACTAGGCTACCATCCATTGGAGTAACAAAGATATCGAGAACAAACTACCTTCCATAATGATAATGCTACCATCCATTGGAGTAACAAAAATCTAGACAACCGACTACCTTCCATAATGACAAGGCTACCATCCATTTGAGTATCAAAAATATCTACAATAGACTATGTTCCATAATTACAAGGCTACCATCCATTTTAGTAACCAAAATCTCGACAACAGACTAACTTCCATAACGACAAGGCTACCTTCCACTGTAGTAACAAAAATCTCGACAACAAACTACCTTCTATAATGACTAGGCTACCATCCATTAGAGTAACAAAAATCACAACAACAGACAACCTTCCATAATGACAAGGCTACCATCCATTGGAGTAACAAAAATATCGACAACCGACAACCTTCCATAATGACAAGGCTACCATCCATTGGAATAACAAAAATCTCGACAACAAACTTCCTTCCATAATGATAAGGCTACCATCCATTGGAGTAACAAAAACATCGACAACAGACTATGTTCCATAATGACAAGGCTACAATCCAATGGAGTAACAAAATTCTCGACAACAGACTACCTTCAATAATGACAATGATACCATCCATTCGAGTAACAAAAATCTCGGCAACAAACTACCTTCCATAATGACAAGGCTACCATCTATTGGAATAACAAAAATATCGAGAACATACTACCTTCCATAATGACAAGGCTATCATCCAATGGAATGACAAAAATGTCAACAACATTCTACCTTCCATAATGAGAAGTCTACAATCCATTGTAGTAACAAAAATCTCGGCAACAAACTATCTTCCATAATGACAAGGATACCATTTATTGGAATAACAAAAATCTCGAGAACAGACTACCTTCCATAATGACAAGGCTACCATCCATTATAGTAAAAAAAATCTGGACAATAGACTACCTTCCCTAATTACAAGGCTATAATCCATTGGACTAACAAAAATCTCGAAAACAGACTACCTTCCATAATAACAAGGCTACCATCCATTAGAGTAACTAAAATCTCGAAAAAAGACAACCTTCCATAATGAAAAGGCTACCATCCATTGGAGTAACAAAAATCTCGACAATAGACTACCTTCCATAATGACAAGGATACCATCCATTAGAGTTACAAAAATATTGACAATAGACTACCTTCAATAATGAGAAGGCTACCATCCATTGGATTAACAATAATCTCGACAACATACTACCTTCCATAATGACAAGGATACCATCCATTGGAGTAACAAAAATCTCGACAATAGACTACCTTCCATAATGACAAGGATACCATCCATTGGAGTAACAAAAATATGAACAACATACTACCTTCCATAGTGACAAGGCTACCATCCATTGGAGTGACAAAATTATCGACAACAAACTACCTTCCATAATGGCAAGATTACCATCCATTGGAGTAACAAAGAACTCGACAACAAATTACCTTCCATAATGACAAGGCTACCATCCATTGGAATAACAAAAATCTCGACATCAGACTACCTTCCATAATGACAAGGATACCGTCCATTGGAGTAACACAAATTTTGACAATAGACTACCTTCCGTAATGACAAGGCTACCATCCATTGGAATAACAAAAATCTCGACAATAGACTACCTTCCATAATGACAAGGCTACCATCCATTGTAGTAACAAAATTATCGACAATAGACTACCATCCATAATGATAATGATACAATCCATTGGAGTAACAAAAATCTCGACAACAAACTACCTTCTATAACGACTAAGCTACCATCCATTGGAGTAACAATGATATCGAGAACGGACAACCTTCCATAATGATAATGCTACCATCCATTGGAGTAACAAAACTCTCGACAACCAACTACCTTCCATAATGACAAGGCTACCGTCCATTTGAGTAACAAAAATATCTACAATAGACTATGTTCCATAATTACAAGCCTACCATCCATTGTAGTAACCAAAATCTCGACAACAGACTTCCTTACATAATGACAAGGCTACCATCCATTGTAGTAACAAAAATCTCGACAACAGACAACCTTCCATAATGACAAGGCTACCATCCATTGGAGTAAAAAAAAATCTCGAAAACAGACTACCTTCCAAAATGACAAGGCTACCATCCATTAGAGTAACAAAAATCACAACAACAGACAACCTTCCATAATGACAAGGCTACCATCCATTGGAGTAACAAAAATCTCGACAATAGACTACCTTCCATAATGACAAGGCTACCATCTATTGGAATAACAAAATCTCGAGAACAGACTACCTTCCATAATGACAAGGCTTCCATCAAACGGAATGACAAAAATCTCGACAACATTCTACCTTCCATAATGATAAGTCTACCATCCATTGGAGTAACAAAAATCTCGACAATAGACTACCTTCCATAATGACAAGGATACCATCTATTGGAATTACAAAAATCTCGAGAACAAATTACCTTCCATAATGACAAGGCTAACATCCATTGTAGTAACAAAAATCTCGACAACTTACTACCTTCTCTAATTACAAGGCTACCATCCATTGGAATTACAAAAATCTCGACAACAAATTACCTTCCATAATGACAAGGCTACCATCCATTGGAGTAACAAAAATCTCGACATCAGACTACCTTCCATAATGACAAGGATACCATCGATTGGAGTAACACAAATATTGACAACAGACTACCTTCCATAATGACAAGGCTACCATCCATTGGAATAACAAAAATCTCGACAATAGACTACCATCCATAATGATAATGACACAACCCATTGGAGTAACAAAAATCTCGACAACAGACTACCTTCTATAACGACAAGGCTACCATCCATTGGAGTAACAAAAATCTCGACAACAAACTACCTTCTATAATGACTAAGCTACCATCCATTGGAGTAACAAAGATATCGAGAATGGACTACCTTCCTTAATGATAATGCTACCATCCATTGGAGTAACAAAAATCTCGACAACCAACTACCTTCCATAATGACAAGGCAACCATCCATTTGAGTAACAAAAATATCTTCAATATACTATGTTCCATAATTACAAGGCTACCATCCATTGTAGTAACCAAAATCTCGACAAAAGACTTCCTTCCATAATGACAAGGCTACCATCCATTGTAGTAACAAAAATCTCGACAACAGACAACCTTCCACAATGACAAGGCTACCATCCATTGGAGTAAAAAAAAATCTCGAAAACAGACTACCTTCCAAAATGACAAGGCTACCATCCATTAGAGTAACAAAAATCTCAACAACAGACAACCTTCCATAATGACAAGGCTACCATCCATTGGAGTAACAAAAATATTGACAACAGACTACATTCCATAATGACAAGGCTACCATCCAATGGAATAACAAAAATCTCGACAACAAACTACCTTCTATAACGACAAGGCTACCATCCATTGGAGTAACAAAAATCTCGACAACAAACTACCTTCTATAATGACTAGGCTACCATCCATTGGAGTAACAAAGATATCGAGAACGGACTACCTTGCATAATGATAATGCTACCATCCATTGGAGTAACAAAAATCTCAACAACCAACTACCTTCAATAATGACAAGGCTACCATCCATTTGAGTAACAAAAATATCTACAATAGACTATGTTCCATAATTACAAGGCTACCATCCATTGTAGTAACAAAAATCTCGATAACAGATAACCTTCCAAAATGACAAGGCTACCATCCATTCGAGTAACAAAAATATGAACAACAGACTACCTTCCATAGTGACAAGGCTACCATCCAATGGAGTGACAGAAATCACAACGACAGACTACCTTCCATAATGACAAAGCTAGGATCTGATAGAGTAACAAAAATCTTGACAACAAACTACCTTCCATAATGACAAGGCTACCATCCATTGAAGTAACAAAAATATCGACAATAGACTACCTTCCATAATAACAAAGCTACAATCCATTGGAGTAACAAAAATATCGACAACAGACTACATTCCATAATGAAAAGGCTACCATCCATTGGAATAACAAAAATCTCTACAACAAACTACCTTCCATAATGATAAGGCTACCATCCATTGGAGTAACAAAAACATCGACAACAGACTATGTTCCATAATGACAAGGCTACAATCCATTGCAGTAACAAAATTCTCGACAACAGACTACCTTCCATAATGACAAGGATACCATCTATTTGAATAACAAAAATCTCGAGAACAGACTACCTTCCATAATTACAAGGCTACCATCCAATGGAATGACAAAAATCTCAACAACATTCTACCTTCCATAATGACAAGGCTACCATCCATTGTAGTAACCAAAATATCGACAAGAGACTACCTTCCATAATTACAAGGCTACCATCAACTGTAGTAACAAAAATCTCGACAACGGACTACCTTCCATAATGACAAGGCTACCATCCATTGGAGTAACAAAAATCTCGAAAATAGACTACCTTCCAAAATGACAAGACTACCATCCATTAGAGTAACAAAAATCTCAACAACAGACAACCTTCCATAATGACAAGGCTAGCATCCATTAGAGTAAATAAAATCTAGACAATAGACTACCTTCCATAATGACAAGGCTACCATTCATTGGAGTAACAAAAATATGAACAACAGACTACCTTCCATAGTGACAAGGCTACCATCCATTGGAGTGACAGAAATCACAATGACATACTACCTTCCATAATGACAAAGCTAGCATCCATTGGAGTAACAAAAATCTCGACAATAAACTACCTTCCATAATGACAAGGCTACCATCCATTGAAGTAACAAAAATCTCGACGACAGGCTACCTTCCATAATGACAAGGCTACAATCCATTGGAGTAACAAAAATATCGACAACAGACTACCTTCCATAAAGACAAGGCTACCATCCATTTGAATAACAAAAATCTCGGCAACAAACTATCTTCCATAATGACAAGGATTCCATTTATTGGAATAACAAAAATCCCGAGAACAGACTACCTTCCATAATGACAAGGCTACCATCCATTGTAGTAACAAAAATCTCGACAATAGACTACCTTCCATAATTACAAGGCTACCATCCATTGGAGTAACAAAAATCTCGAAAACATACTACCTTCCATAATAACAAGGCTACCATCCATTAGAGTAACAAAAATCTCGAAAACAGACAACCTTCCATAATGACAAGGCAACCATCCATTGGAGTAACAAAAATCTCGACAATAGACTACCTTCCATAATGACAAGGATATCATCCATTGGAGTAACAAAAATATTGACAATAGACTACCTTCCATAATGACAAGGCTACCATCCATTGGAATAACAAAAATCTCGACAACATACTACCTTCCATAATGACAAGGCTACCATCCATTGGAGTTACAAAAACATCGTCAACAGACTACATTCCATAATGACAAGGCTACCATCCATTGGAGTAACAAAAATATCGACAACAAACTACCTTCTATAATGACAAGGCTACCATCCATTGGAGTAACAAGGATATCGAGAACGGACTACCTTCCATAACGATAATGCTGCCATCCATTGGAGTAACAAAAATCTAGACAACCAACTACCTTCCATAATGACAAGGCTACCATCCATTAGAGTAACAAAAATCTCAACAACAGACAACCTTCCATAACGACAAGTCAACCATCGATTGGAGTAACAAAAATCTCGACAATAGACTACCTTCCATAATGACAAGGCTACAATCCGTTGGAGTAACAAAAATATGAACAACAGACTACCTTCCATAGTGACAAGGCTACCATCCATTAGAGTGACAGAAATTACAACGATAAACTACCTTCCATAAGGACAAGGCTAGCATCCATTGGAGTAACAAAAATCTCGACAACACACTACCTTCCATAATGACAAGGCTACCATCCATTGAAGTAACAAAAATCTCGATGACAGACTACCTTCCATAATGACAAGGTTACAATCTATTGGAGTAACAAAAATATCGACAACCGACAACCTTCCATTATGACAAGGCTACCATCCATTGGAATAACAAAAATCTCGACAACAAACATCCTTCCATAATGATAAGGCTACCATCCATTGGAGTAACAAAAACATCGACAACAGACTATGTTCCATAATGACAAGGCTACAATCCAATGGAGTAACAAAATTCTCGACAACAGACTACCTTCAATAATGACAATGATACCATCCATTCGAGTAACAAATATCTCGGCAACAAACTACCTTCCATAATGACAAGGCTACCATCTATTGGAATAACAAAAATATCGAGAACATACTACCTTCCATAATGACAAGGCTATCATCCAATGGAATGACAAAAATGTCAACAACATTCTACCTTCCATAATGAGAAGTCTACCATCCATTGTAGTAACAAAAATCTCGGCAACAAACTATCTTCCATAATGACAAGGATACCATTTATTGGAATAACAAAAATCTCGAGAACAGACTACCTTCCATAATGACAAGGCTACCATCCATTGTAGTAAAAAAAATCTGGACAATAGACTACCTTCCCTAATTACAAGGCTACAATCCATTGGAGTAACAAAAATCTCGAAAACAGACTACCTTCCATAATAACAAGGCTAACATCCATTAGAGTAACTAAAATCTCGAAAAAAGACAACCTTCCATAATGACAAGGCTACCATCCATTGGAGTAACAAAAATCTCGACAATAGACTACCTTCCATAATGACAAGGATACCATCCATTAGAGTTACAAAAATATTGACAATAGACTACCTTCAATAATGAGAAGGCTACCATCCATTGGATTAACAATAATCTCGACAACATACTACCTTCCATAATGACAAGGCTACCATCCATTGGAGTAACAAAAATCACGACAATACACTACCTTCCATAATGACAAGGATACCATCCATTGGAGTAACAAAAATATTGACAATAGACTACCTTCCATAATGACAAGGCTACCATCCATTGGAATAACAAAAATCTCGACAACATACTACCTTCCATAATGACAAGGCTACCATCCATTGGATTAACAAAAATCTCAACAACAGACAACCTTCCATAATGACAAGGCTAGCATCCATTGGAGTAAATAAAATCTAGACAATAGACTACCTTCCATAATGACAAGGCTACCATCCATTGGAGTAACAAAAATATGAACAACAGACTACCTTCCATAGTGACAAGGCTACCATCCATTGGAGTGACAGAAATCACAATGACATACTACCTTCCATAATGACAAAGCTAGCATCCATTGGAGTAACAAAAATCTCGACAATAAACTACCTTCCATAATGATAAGGCTACCATCCATTGAAGTAACAAAAATCTCGACGACAGACTACCTTCCATAATGACAAGGCTACAATCCATTGGAGTAACAAAAATATCGACAACAGACTACCTTCCATAAAGACAAGGCTACCATCCATTTGAATAACAAAAATCTCGGCAACAAACTATCTTCCATAATGACAAGGATTCCATTTATTGGAATAACAAAAATATCGAGAACAGACTACCTTCCATAATGACAAGGCTACCATCCATTGTAGTAACAAAAATCTCGACAATAGACTACCTTCCATAATTACAAGGCTACCATCCATTGGAGTAACAAAAATCTCGAAAACATACTACCTTCCATAATAACAAGGCTACCATCCATTAGAGTAACAAAAATCTCGAAAACAGACAACCTTCCATAATGACAAGGCAACCATCCATTGGAGTAACAAAAATCTCGACAATAGACTACCTTCCATAATGACAAGGATATCATCCATTGGAGTAACAAAAATATTGACAATAGACTACCTTCCATAATGACAAGGCTACCATCCATTGGAATAACAAAAATCTCGACAACATACTACCTTCCATAATGACAAGGCTACCATCCATTGGAGTTACAAAAACATCGTCAACAGACTACATTCCATAATGACAAGGCTACCATCCATTGGAGTAACAAAAATATCGACAACAAACTACCTTCTATAATGACAAGGCTACCATCCATTGGAGTAACAAAGATATCGAGAACGGACTACCTTCCATAACGATAATGCTACCATCCATTGGAGTAACAAAAATCTAGACAACCAACTACCTTCCATAATGACAAGGCTACCATCCATTAGAGTAACAAAAATCTCAACAACAGACAACCTTCCATAACGACAAGTCAACCATCGATTGGAGTAACAAAAATCTCGACAATAGACTACCTTCCATAATGACAAGGCTACAATCCGTTGGAGTAACAAAAATATGAACAACAGACTACCTTCCATAGTGACAAGGCTACCATCCATTAGAGTGACAGAAATTACAACGACAAACTACCTTCCATAAGGACAAGGCTAGCATCCATTGGAGTAACAAAAATCTCGACAACACACTACCTTCCATAATGACAAGGCTACCATCCATTGAAGTAACAAAAATCTCGATGACAGACTACCTTCCATAATGACAAGGCTACAATCTATTGGAGTAACAAAAATATCGACAACCGACAACCTTCCATTATGACAAGGCTACCATCCATTGGAATAACAAAAATCTCGACAACAAACATCCTTCCATAATGATAAGGCTACCATCCATTGGAGTAACAAAAACATCGACAACAGACTATGTTCCATAATGACAAGGCTACAATCCAATGGAGTAACAAAATTCTCGACAACAGACTACCTTCAATAATGACAATGATACCATCCATTCGAGTAACAAATATCTCGGCAACAAACTACCTTCCATAATGACAAGGCTACCATCTATTGGAATAACAAAAATATCGAGAACATACTACCTTCCATAATGACAAGGCTATCATCCAATGGAATGACAAAAATGTCAACAACATTCTACCTTCCATAATGAGAAGTCTACCATCCATTGTAGTAACAAAAATCTCGGCAACAAACTATCTTCCATAATGACAAGGATACCATTTATTGGAATAACAAAAATCTCGAGAATAGACTACCTTCCATAATGACAAGGCTACCATCCATTGTAGTAAAAAAAATCTGGACAATAGACTACCTTCCCTAATTACAAGGCTACAATCCATTGGAGTAACAAAAATCTCGAAAACAGACTACCTTCCATAATAACAAGGCTACCATCCATTAGAGTAACTAAAATCTCGAAAAAAGACAACCTTCCATAATGACAAGGCTACCATCCATTGGAGTAACAAAAATCTCGACAATAGACTACCTTCCATAATGACAAGGATACCATCCATTAGAGTTACAAAAATATTGACAATAGACTACCTTCAATAATGAGAAGGCTACCATCCATTGGATTAACAATAATCTCGACAACATACTACCTTCCATAATGACAAGGCTACCATCCATTGGAGTAACAAAAATCTCGACAATAGACTACCTTCCATAATGACAAGGATACCATCCATTGGAGTAACAAAAATATTGACAATAGACTACCTTCCATAATGACAAGGCTACCATCCATTGGAATAACAAAAATCTCGACAACATACTACCTTCCATAATGACAAGGCTACCATCCATTGGAGTAACAAAAACATCGACAACAAACTACATTCCATAATGACAAGGCTACCTTTCATTATGGATACAACTGCTATGCTTTTGTTCTTCTTTTCACCATTATCAGTGATCCCCATCTCAAAAGTGTGAAGAGACCCAATAAGTTCATCCACTTTCAATTTGCTAATGTCCTGGGCTTCCTCTATGGCAGTTACCTTCATTGCAAATCTTTTAGGCAAGGATCTGAGAATCTTCCTCACCAGTTTTTCTTCTGACATATTTTCTCCCAGTGCTCCTGAGGTGTTGGCAATCTCCAAGATGTTCATGTGAAACTCATGAATGGTTTCATCTTCCATCATTTTTAGATTCTCAAATTTGGTAGTCAACATCTGAAGCCTTGACATTTTTACTTTGGAAGTGCCCTCATGAGTAGTTTTGAGAGTGTCCCAAACTTCCTTGGCCAGTTCATATTGATGTACTAGTCTGAAAATGTTTCTATCAATTCCATTGAACAAGGAATTTAAAGCTTTTGAATTTCCCAGAGCTAACTCATCTTCTTCTTTACTCCAATCTTCCTCAGGCTTCAGACTGATTGTCCCATCTATCTCAGTTATGGTGGGATGAATCCATCCTTTGCCAGCAGCTCTCCAAGCCTATTTGTCCAGAGATTTTAGGAAGGCAATCATACGAGGTTTCCAGTAGTCATAATTGGTTCCGTCCAGAATGGGTGGTCTATTTCCAAAAACTCCTTCTTTGTCCATAGTGCCAGAAAGTGATATCCCTAGATCTCACCCAGTAATACAGGCAGGGTGCCTGCTCTGATGCCAATTGAAATTCTGGCTGCAGATACTCAATGTCACGTTCAATGTTATGACACCGTATCTGACTTACTATATGACAGTAAATACAAAAGCAATAAAGAACACAATCAATTGTTTACCCAGTTCAGTGTGCAACAACACCTACTCTGGGGGCTACCAAGCCAGGGAGGAAATCCACTATAAGAGATTTTAATTCAGGAATAAACCAACCAGTTTATCTCTTTCACTTAAGACCTACCCAATGCAATTCCAATCTAAGTACAACTTAAACCTGAGTTCCTACTCACTCCCCCTCAATCACAGCAGTGATACATAAACCAATTTGACTTAAGAATTGATGAAGACACTCTTCAAAAAGAAACACTTGATTAAGCTTCACAACTTTTTAATCAAGCAACACAATCACTCGTGCTTCACAGCTTTGAGTGATGCACACAACTAACTTGACTCTGCTTCACAGCTTTAGTCAAGGAACATTCAAACACTCTTGCTTCAAAGCTTTGAGTGCTACACAACCCTTACAATTAGAAACCTATTCCAAGGCACTTATCACAATGATAATTGCTTGGAGTACAATAATCAAATCTATACAGATTACAAATGATCTTCTAATCAATAAATCGATCCTTGAAAAACAGCAGCTCTGTTGAATATATAGCAGCTGCAACTTCAGTTAGGGTTTCCAAAAACCTCGGGTTAATTCCGTTTGACCTAAAGACCAGGTCACAGGACTTTATTAACCAGGTTAGGGTTGAGCTAGGTTACCCCTCAGAAAACGCAGGATTCTGTTCAGGAAGGACTGAGTTATTTCCTGAAAAAACTCAGACTTATCCAATCCTGTAATCCTGTTAGTTCAGAACAGGATGTCATAACATCTGTTATGACATCTGAGAAAACCTGTCTACTGTTTTAGCAAAATGTGATCATTTTGCAAAATGCTCAGATACACACTTATAAACATCAGTATTTGAATTACAATATTTTTCTGCAAAGGTACCTAATGAGTCAGTACAAACTGAACTAGAATGTTATGACATCAATCATGACATTCACACATACACTTGGGATTTACCAAAAATGCAAGCCAATACCTAAACACCTACAAACTCCCCCTTTGGAAGATTTTTGGCTAAAGACCCTAAACAATTAGAGATAGATAGCAGCAGAAATAAGTGACAGCAGAAAACAACTGAATACACTTCCAAACTCCACCAGATATCAGCACCAACCAGCAACACCACCAAACAGCAATCAACCTTCAAGCACTGTCATCAGACTCAGAGGAGCTAGTTTCTTCAATGTTGAGATGTCCTTCAGCTTCTACACCTTCTTCCCTTCTGTTTTCTTCAGCTTCCTCCTTTTCTAGCCTGGCAATTAGAATTTCTAGGGTCCTTTTTCTAGCATCCAGCTCTTTGCAAGTTTCTTTTAAAACAGCTATGACATCTGATGTCTTGGACTGGGTCTTTACAGACGATGTCTCAGCTGATGTTATGACAATGTCTGGAGCATGAGATCCCTGAATCAATTTGTAGTGCAGGCCAAGGCCAAGAGCTCTTTTGCAGACTGTATCTCTTGCCACAAGGATATCAGGGTATTGTGCAAGGATGATTCCACAAAGGAGGGAGGGAAAGGCAATTGGTCCTTTGACAGCATAACTGCCAGCATGCTTTAAAGTTTGTTCAAATATGTACCTCCCATAGTCAAAAGCAGTCTTGGTTGCCACAACATAAATAAATCTCCCCAATCCTGTGGAGATAGTTAATTTGTGATTTGTAGGCACCCAGTTGGCTGCACCTATTTTATGTAAGATGGCAAATTTCATGCTGAGTTTACTAGCATTCAGCTTCCCTTTCAAGGGCCAGCACTTTACTTGCCTGGTTGTGATGGTTAGACAAACTTCATTGTCAGTTGCCTCTAGATCAGGAAAGTCCTCATTTGTTCTTCAAAGAAACTTGTTGATTTCTGATGGAGAGAACTTGACCCTTCTTCCTCTAACAAAAACACTTTCAAAGTAAGCTGACCTTCCATCAGCACAATCATTTGACAAGTTCACTACAAACTCCTTGACCAGATTTTCATAACATTTGTTAAACTTTATCACTGTCTTCATTTGCCCAGCATTCTTGATCAGGTCCATGATGTCTTTGCACTCCAAGGCATCATTGTTGAGTTCTCTCTCTAAGGCTATTCTCTTTAAGCAAACATACTTCCATCTGTTTGCATTGTCAGGATGATGAAAAGAGATGTTGTCTGTTGGCACTTCAGGCACTCTAGCAATCTTGCTGGAGGGGAGCTTCCTTCTGATGGGAGTTTCTTCAATATCAATCTCAAATTCTGATTCCTCATCAGAATCAGAAGTTTCAGGTTCTTTACTCTTCTTAGAGATTGGTTGTCTAGCAGTATGCACCTGGGCCTTCTTCCCTTTTGTCTGAATACTTTTCTCAGCCATGCCTTCATCCTTGGATTTCTTAGCATCAGGTTTATCATTCTGACTACTCTTTCTTTTCATCAATCTCCTAGCTATGCTAGGGTTCACATTAGCAATCAGTTCATTATCTGAGTAATCTTCATCCACATCAATGATAGGTGGATCAGCAGCCTTTTCAGAGGGGTTCTGAATGTTGTCTTTTGGTGTCACAACATTCTCAGTGACATCTAACATTTTCAGAAACTTCCACATTTGGACTTTCTGATTGATTTAAAGGGATAGAAATCCCCGGTACAGATTGGTTGCACACTCAGTATACTAGTAACCAGCCTAGCAATAGCTTGGTGAACTTGAACTGATCCTTCTCTATTAAGTACAAAAGACGAAAGATGAGAAGAATTACCAGAGGTTGTAGCTTGAGCTCTTCCTGCATGTCTGGTTCTGAGCTTTTTGACTCTGGCTGGGTCAGTTGCCATCTCCCTGAGAGGAGTGACCTCAAGAACTTCAGATTCTATGCATGTAGTGATTGCCCTAGAATCTTGGTCAGATGATGACGATGATGAGGAAGACGAAGTCGCCATGGTTGAAGACGATGTCCGAGACATTTTGATTGACTTTGAGTAATGGTAGCAGTTTGAGAAAAATCTTTGATTGGGAGGAGGAAACAGGTTGCAAGGATGAGAGAGGTAGGGGGTAAACGGGAGTCTCTTCAACTTCTTAAAGCTTTTGAAGGAATTGTGAAAGAATATGATTAACCCACTAAATATATACTTAATAAAATTAATCCCTTCAACCCTTGTTTTAAGCAAAATTAATTGCTATAATTTCTCATGTTGGTGAATACCCAACCTGCCCCTCAAATTTTCAAGTTTATTTCCAACAAGAGCCTTGGTAGAAGAATCAGTCAGCTGAAGCTTAGAGAAACTATGTTCCAGTTTAAATGACTTCTTCTCATCAAAGTCAATAAGGTTCAAGGAAATGTTGATTGTTTTCAGATTGTCACAACACAAAGTCACAACATCTTGTGTAACATTGTACTCAGGGAGCATCTGTTTTGACCAGATGTTTTGAGAACAGAATTTATTAGACTTGTTATTTCCAACATCCTTGTCAAGATGACTTAAGGTTCTGACAACACATTCTTCTTCAAGTATATTTGCCACATCACAGATATTATCAACCTGTAGTTTTGGAGTTCTTCTGACAGCTTCCATAGAAATAGCTCTTTTCATTCTTCTTAGATGAAGGAGACCAAGCTTATGCTGCCACAGTTTCATCTCTTTTT
The DNA here is from genome assembly GCA_948472305.1 of Vicia faba. Classification (NCBI taxonomy): domain Eukaryota; kingdom Viridiplantae; phylum Streptophyta; class Magnoliopsida; order Fabales; family Fabaceae; genus Vicia; species Vicia faba. The sequence continues at coordinate 556,329,554 of OX451739.1, read as the reverse complement.
CTTCTTTGATGATTTGACACATAGTGGAGATATCAGTGTTCTCAGGCTGCCACACGTAACAATTATCTTTGGATTTGATTCCTCTCATTACAACTTCTAGTTTTTCATTAATTACTAGACATTCAGATCTTGAGAAGTTGACTTTGAATCCTAGATCACATAATTGACTGATACTAATGAGATTAGCAGTCAACCCTTTTACCAGCAGTACTTTATTCAGACTTGGAACTCCAGGGCAGTCCAAATTACCAACTCCTTTGACTTCACCTTTAGCACCATCTCCAAAGGTCACAAAACTGGTGGTGTGAGGCATAACATTATTGAGGAGATTTTTGAATCCAGTCATGTGTCTGGAACATCCACTGTCAAAGTACCAATTTTCCTTTGCAGAGACCCTCAGGGAAGTGTGAGCTATCCGTGCAGTAGCCTTTTTCTTCCATTTAGGAGCATGAGGTACCTTTTTAGACTTAGGTTTGACACCTGAGTTCTGATTAGGATATCCATGTAGTCTGAAGCAGAAGGGCTTTATGTGACCATATCTCCCACAATGATGACATTTCCATCTTTGGTACCTTTTCTTCATATGTCTCTGTTCCTGATGTTGAGAGTTGTTTTGAGACATCCGTTTTGACATTTGCTTACCAGTACCAGATTTCTTTGCTTCCATAAATCCTAGTCCAGATTTATTTCCCACATTTTGTCCAACCTGAAGGATCTCTTCCAATTTGTCTGTTCCATTTGTCAACATCTTGACAGATTTGGTCATCTGATTCAGTTGTGAGTTCAGCAATTGAACTTCTCCTTCTAGATGACTTATAGTTTCAAGATTTGCCCTTTTTTCAGCCTCCAGCTTTATAATGAGTTTTGATTGTTTCTCATTCTGCACACAGACTTCAGCACTTCTGATACACAATTTCTTGTAGGTATCAGCCAGTTCTTCAAATGTCACTTCTTCATCACTAGTGTCACTTTCAGAAGTACAAACACTAGTTAGGGCAGTAACTAGTTTGGCAGATTCTTCTTCAGAATTACTTTCTGAATCATAGTCAGACCAAGTAACAGTCATTCCTTTCTTTTGCTTCTTAAGAAAGGTAGGACATTCAGCTCGAATATGTCCATATCCTTCACATCCATGGCATTGAATACCTCTGCCTTGGTTTCCCTTATCTTCTGACCTTGGTCTTCTGCTGGAACTGTCAATGTCAGAGGGAATGTTATGAACATTAGACCTTGACTTTGGGTCCATTCTTTTGATGAGCCTCTTGAACTGTCTTCCAAGCATGGCAATAGCTTCTGATATGTTTTCTTCTTCATCCTCCTTGTATTCAACATCAGTGTTGGATACAAGTGCTATGCTTTTGTTCTTCTTGTCACCATTATCAGTGATCCCCATCTCAAAAGTCTGAAGAGACCCAATAAGTTCATCCACTTTCAATTTGCTAATGTCTTGGGCTTCCTCTATGGCAGTTACCTTCATTGCAAATCTTTTAGGCAAGGATCTGAGAATCTTCCTCACCAGTTTTTCTTCTGACATCTTTTCTCCCAGTGCTCCTGAGGTGTTGGCAATCTCCAAGATGTTCATGTGAAACTCATGAATGGTTTCATCTTCCATCATTTTTAGATTCTCAAATTTGGTAGTCAACATCTGAAGCCTTGACATTTTTACTTTGGAAGTGCCCTCATGAGTAGTTTTGAGAGTGTCCCAAACTTCCTTGGCCAGTTCATATTGATGTACTAGTCTGAAAATGTTTCTATCAATTCCATTGAACAAGGAATTTAAAGCTTTTGAATTTCCCAGAGCTAACTCATCTTCTTCTTTACTCCAATCTTCCTCAGGCTTCAGACTGATTGTCCCATCTATCTCAGTTATGGTGGGATGAATCCATCCTTTGTCAGCAGCTCTCCAAGCCTTTTTGTCCAGAGATTTTAGGAAGGCAATCATACGAGGTTTCCAGTAGTCATAATTGGTTCCGTCCAGAATGGGTGGTCTATTTCCAAAAACTCCTTCTTTGTCCATAGTGCCAGAAAGTGATAAGGCTACCATCCACTATAGTAACAAAAATCTCGACAATAGACTACCTTCCATAATGACTAGGCTACCATCCATTGGAATAACAAAAATCTCGAAAACAAACTACCTTCCAAAATGACAAGGCTACCATCCATTAGTGTAACAAAAATCTCAACAACAGAGATCCTTCCATAATGACAAGGCTACCATCCATTGGAGTAACAAAAATCTCGACAATAGACTACCTTCCATAATGACAAGTCTACAATCCATTGGAGTAACAAAAATATGAACAACAGACTACCTTCCATAGTGACAAGGCTAACATCCATTGGAGTAACAAAAATCTCGACAACAAACTACCTTCCATAATGACAAAGCTAACATCCATTGAAGTAACAAAAATCTCGATGATAGACTACCTTCCATAATGACAGGGCTACAATCCATTGGAGTAACAAAAATATCAACAACAAACTACCTTCCATAATGACAAGGCTACCATCCATTGGAATAACAAAAATCTTGACAACAAACTACCTTCCATAATGACAAGGCTACCATCCATTGGAGTAACAAAAACATCGACAACAGACTATGTTCCATAATGACAAGGCTACAATCCAATGGAGTAACAAAATTCTCGACAACAGACTACCTTCCATAATGACAAGGATACCATCAATTGGAGTAACAAAAATCTCGGCAACAAACTACCTTCCATAATGGCAAGGCTACCATCCAATGGAATGACAAAAATCTCAACATCATTCTACCTTCCATAATGAGAAGTCCACCATCCATTGGAGTAACAAAAATCTCGACAACAGACTACCTTCCATAATGACAAGGATACCATCTATTGGAATAACAAAAATCTCGAGAATAAACTACCTTCCATAATGACAAGGCTACCATCCATTATAGTAACAAAAATCTCGACAATAGACTACCTTCCCTAATTACAAGGCTAACATCCATTGGAGTAACAAAAATATCAAAAACAGACTACCTTCCATAATAACAAGGCTACCATCCATTAGAGTAAAAATATCTAGAAAATAGACAACCTTCCATAATGACAAGGCTACCATCCATTGGAGTAACAAAAATCTCAACAACAGATAACCTTCCATAACGACAAGGCAACCATCCATTGGAGTAACAAAAATCTCGACAATAGACTACCTTCCATAATGACAAGGCTACAATCCATTGGAGTAACAAAAATATGAACAACAAACTACCTTCCATAGTGACAAGGCTACCATCCATTGGAGTGACAGAAATCACAACGACAAACTACCTTCCATAATGACAAGGCTAGCATCCATTGGAGTAACAAAAATCTCGATAACACACTACCTTCCATAATGACAAGACTACCATCCATTGGAGTAACAAAAATCTCGAAAATAGACTACCTTCCAAAATGACAAGGCTACCATCCATTAGAGTAACAAAAATCTCAACAACAGATAACCTTCCATAACGATAAGGCAACCATCCATTGGAGTAACAGAAATCTCGACAATAGACTACCATCCATAATGACAAGGCTACAATCCATTAGAGTAACAAAAATATGAACAACAGACTATGTTCCATAATGACAAGGCTACAATCCAATGGAGTAACAAAAATCTCGACAACAGACTACCTTCCATAATGACAAGGATACCATCTATTGGAATAACAAAAATCTCGAGAACAGACTACCTTCCATAATGACAAGGCTACCATCCAATGGAATGTCAAAAATGTCAACAACATTCTACCTTCCATAATGAGAAGTCTACCATCCATTGTAGTAACAAAAATCTCGACAGCAGACTATCTTCCATAATGACAAGGATACCATTTATTGGAATAACAAAAATCTCGAGAACAGACAACCTTCCATAATGAGAAGGCTAACATCCATTGTAGTAACAAAATTCTCGTCAATAGACTACCTTCCCTAATTACAAGGCTACCATCCACTGGAGTAACAAAAATCTCTAAAACAGACTACCTTCCATAATAACACGACTACCATCCATTAGCGTAACAAAAATCTTAAAAACAGACAACCTTCCATAATGACAAGGATACCATCCATTGGAGTAACAAAAATATTGACAACAGACTACCTTCCATAATGATAAAGATACCATCCATTAGAGTAACAAAAATCTCGAACAGACTACATTCCACAATGACAAGGCTACCATCCATTGGAGTAACAAAATTATCGACAATAGACAACCATCCGTAATGATAATGATAAAATTCATTGGAGTAACAAATATCTCGACAACAAACTACCTTCTATAAAGACAAGGCTACAATCCATTGGAGTAACAAAAATCTCGACAACAAACTACCATCTATAATGAGTAGGCTACCATCCATGGGAGTAACAAACATATCGAGAACGGACTACCTTCCATAATGATAATGCTACCATCCATTGGAGTAACAAAAATCTCGACAATCGACTACCTTCCATAATGACAAGGCTACCATCCATTTGAGTAACAAAAATATCTAAAATAGACTATGTTCCATAATTAGAAGGCTACCATCCATTTTAGTAACAAAAATCTCGACAACAGACTACCTTCCATAATGACAAGGCTACCATCCACTATAGTAACAGAAATCTCGACAATAGACTACCTTCCATAATGACTAGGCTACCATCCATTGGAGTAACAAAAATATCGAAAACAAACTACCTTCAAAAATGACAAGGCTACCATCCATTAGTGTAAAAAAAATCTCAACAACAGACAACCTTCCATAATGACAAAGCTACCATCCATTGGAGTAACAAAAATCTCGACAATAGAATACCTTCCATAATGACAAGTCTACAATCCATTGGAGTAACAAAAATATGAACAACAGACTACCTTCCATAGTGACAAGGCTAACATCCATTGGAGTAACAAAAATCTCAACAACAAACTACCTTCCATAATGACAAGGCTAACATCCATTGAAGTAACAAAAATCTCGACGACAGACTACCTTCCATAATGACAGGGCTACAATCCATTGGAGTAACAAAAATATCGAAAACAAACTACCTTCCATAATGACAAGGCTACCATCCATTGGAATAACAAAAATCTTGACAACAAACTAACTTCCATAAAGACAAGGCTACCATCCATTGGAGTAACAAAAACATCGACAACAGACAATGTTCCATAATGACAAGGCTACAATCCAATGGAGTAACAAAATTCTCGACAACAGACTACCTTCCATAATGACAAGAATACCATCAATTGGAGTAACAAAAATCTCGGCAACAGACTACCTTCCATAATGACAAGGCTACCATCTATTGGAATAACAAAAATTTTTAGAACAGACTACCTTCCATAATGACAAGGCTACCATCCAATGGAATGACAAAAATCTCAACAACATTCTACCTTCCATAATGAGAAGTCTACCATCCATTGGAGTAACAAAATTATCGACAAACAGACAACCTTCCATAACGACAATGCTACCATCCATTGGAGTAACAAAAATCTCGACAACAAACTACCTTCTATAATGACTAGGCTACCATCCATTGGAGTAACAAAGATATCGAGAATGGACTAACTTCCATAATGATAATGCTACCATCCGTTGGAGTAAAAAAAATCTCGACAACCGACTACCTTCCATAATGACAAGGCTACCATCCATTTGAGTAACAAAAATATCTACCATAGACTATGTTCCATAATTACAAGGCTACCATCCATTTTAGTCACAAAAATCTCGACAATAGACTACCTTCCATAATGACAAGGCTACCATCTACTATAGTAACAAAAATCTCGACAACATAATACCTTCCATAATGACTAGGCTACCATCCATTGGAGTAACAAAAATCTCGAAAACAGACTACCTTCCAAAATGACAAGGCTACCATCCATTAGAGTAACAAAAATCTCAACAACAAACAACCTTCCATAATGACAAGGCTACCATCCATTGGAGTAACAAAAATCTCGATAATAGACTACCTTCCATAATGACAAGTCTACAATCCATTAGAGTAACAAAAATATGAACAACAGACTACCTTCCATAGTGACAAGGTTACCATCCATTGGAGTGACAGAAATAAAAACGACATACTACCTTCCATAATGACAAGGCTAGCATCCATTGGAGGAACAAAAATCTCGACAACAAACTACCTTCCATAATGAAAAGGCTAACATCCATTGAAGTAACAAAAATCTCGACGACAGACTACCTTCCATAATGATAAGGCTACAATCCATTGGAGTAACAAAAATATCGACAACAGACTACCTTCCGTAATGACAAGGCTACCATCCATTGGAATAACAAAAATCTTGACACCAAACTAGCTTCCATAATGACAAGGCTACCATCCATTGGAGTAACAAAAACATCGACAACAGACTATGTTTCATAATGACAAGGCTACAATCCAATGGAGTAACAAAATTCTCGACAACAGACTACCTTCCATAATGACAAGGATACCATCCATTTGAGTAACAAAAATCCCGGCAACAGACTACCTTCCATGATCACAAAGATACCATCTATTGGAAAAACAAAAATCTCGAGAACAGACTACCTTCCATAATGACAAGGCTACCATCCATTGTAGTAACAAAATTATCGATAATAGACTACCATCCATAATGATAACGATACAATTCATTGGAGTAACAAAAATCTTGACAACAAACTACCTTCTACAACGACCAGGCTACCATCCATTGGAGTAACAAAAATCTCGACAACAAACTACCTTCTATAATGACTAGGCTACCATCCATTGGAGTAACAAAGATATCCAGAACGGACTACCTTCCATAATGATAATGCTACCATCCATTGGAGTAACAAAAATCTAGACAACCGACTACCTTCCATAATGACAAGGCTACCATCTATTTGAGTAACAAAATTATCTACAATAGACTATGTTCAATAATTACAAGGCTACCATCCATTTTAGTAACCAAAATCTCGACAACAGACTAACTTCCATAACGACAAGGCTACCTTCCATTGTAGTAACAAAATTCTCGTCAATAGACTACCTTCCCTAACTACAAGGCTACCATCCACTGGAGTAACAAAAATCTCTAAAACAGACTACCTTCCATAATAACACGACTACCATCCATTAGTGTAACAAAAATCTTAAAAACAGACAACCTTCCATAATGACAAGGATACCATCCATTGGAGTAACAAAAATATTGACAACAGACTACCTTCCATAATGATAAAGATACCATCCATTAGAGTAACAAAAATCTCGAACAGACTACATTCCACAATGACAAGGCTACCATCCATTGGAGTAACAAAATTATCGACAATAGACAACCATCTGTAATGATAATGATAAAATTCATTGGAGTAACAAATATCTCGACAACAAACTACCTTCTATAAAGACAAGGCTACAATCCATTGGAGTAACAAAAATCTCGACAACAAACTACCATCTATAATGAGTAGGCTACCATCCATGGGAGTAACAAACATATCGAGAACGGACTACCTTCCATAATGATAATGCTACCATCCATTGGAGTAACAAAAATCTCGACAATCGACTACCTTCCATAATGACAAGGCTACCATCCATTTGAGTAACAAAAATATCTAAAATAGACTATGTTCCATAATTAGAAGGCTACCATCCATTTTAGTAACAAAAATCTCGACAACAGACTACCTTCCATAATGACAAGGCTACCATCCACTATAGTAACAAAAATCTCGACAATAGACTACCTTCCATAATGACTAGGCTACCATCCATTGGAGTAACAAAAATATCGAAAACAAACTACCTTCAAAAATGACAAGGCTACCATCCATTAGTGTAAAAAAAATCTCAACAACAGACAACCTTCCATAATGACAAAGCTACCATCCATTGGAGTAACAAAAATCTCGACAATAGAATACCTTCCATAATGACAAGTCTACAATCCATTGGAGTAACAAAAATATGAACAACAGACTACCTTCCATAGTGACAAGGCTAACATCCATTGGAGTAACAAAAATCTCAACAACAAACTACCTTCCATAATGACAAGGCTAACATCCATTGAAGTAACAAAAATCTCGACGACAGACTACCTTCCATAATGACAGGGCTACAATCCATTGGAGTAACAAAAATATCGAAAACAAACTACCTTCCATAATGACAAGGCTACCATCCATTGGAATAACAAAAATCTTGACAACAAACTAACTTCCATAAAGACAAGGCTACCATCCATTGGAGTAACAAAAACATCGACAACAGACAATGTTCCATAATGACAAGGCTACAATCCAATGGAGTAACAAAATTCTCGACAACAGACTACCTTCCATAATGACAAGAATACCATCAATTGGAGTAACAAAAATCTCGGCAACAGACTACCTTCCATAATGACAAGGCTACCATCTATTGGAATAACAAAATTTTTTAGAACAGACTACCTTCCATAATGACAAGGCTACCATCAAATGGAATGACAAAAATCTCAACAACATTCTACCTTCCATAATGAGAAGTCTACCATCCATTGGAGTAACAAAATTATCGACAAACAGACAACCTTCCATAACGACAATGCTACCATCCATTGGAGTAACAAAAATCTCGACAACAAACTACCTTCTATAATGACTAGGCTACCATCCATTGGAGTAACAAAGATATCGAGAATGGACTACCTTCCATAATGATAATGCTACCATCCGTTGGAGTAAAAAAAATCTCGACAACCGACTACCTTCCATAATGACAAGGCTACCATCCATTTGAGTAACAAAAATATCTACCATAGACTATGTTCCATAATTACAAGGCTACCATCCATTTTAGTCACAAAAATCTCGACAATAGACTACCTTCCATAATGACAAGGCTACCATCTACTATAGTAACAAAAATCTCGACAACATAATACCTTCCATAATGACTAGGCTACCATCCATTGGAGTAACAAAAATCTCGAAAACAGACTACCTTCCAAAATGACAAGGCTACCATCCATTAGAGTAACAAAAATCTCAACAACAAACAACCTTCCATAATGACAAGGCTACCATCCATTGGAGTAACAAAAATCTCGATAATAGACTACCTTCCATAATGACAAGTCTACAATCCATTAGAGTAACAAAAATATGAACAACAGACTACCTTCCATAGTGACAAGGTTACCATCCATTGGAGTGACAGAAATCAAAACGACATACTACCTTCCATAATGACAAGGCTAGCATCCATTGGAGGAACAAAAATCTCGACAACAAACTACCTTCCATAATGAAAAGGCTAACATCCATTGAAGTAACAAAAATCTCGACGACAGACTACCTTCCATAATGATAAGGCTACAATCCATTGGAGTAACAAAAATATCGACAACAGACTACCTTCCGTAATGACAAGGCTACCATCCATTGGAATAACAAAAATCTTGACACCAAACTAGCTTCCATAATGACAAGGCTACCATCCATTGGAGTAACAAAAACATCGACAACAGACTATGTTTCATAATGACAAGGCTACAATCCAATGGAGTAACAAAATTCTCGACAACAGACTACCTTCCATAATGACAAGGATACCATCCATTTGAGTAACAAAAATCCCGGCAACAGACTACCTTCCATGATCACAAAGATACCATCTATTGGAAAAACAAAAATCTCGAGAACAGACTACCTTCCATAATGACAAGGCTACCATCCATTGTAGTAACAAAATTATCGATAATAGACTACCATCCATAATGATAACGATACAATTCATTGGAGTAACAAAAATCTTGACAACAAACTACCTTCTACAACGACAAGGCTACCATCCATTGGAGTAACAAAAATCTCGACAACAAACTACCTTCTATAATGACTAGGCTACCATCCATTGGAGTAACAAAGATATCCAGAACGGACTACCTTCCATAATGATAATGCTACCATCCATTGGAGTAACAAAAATCTAGACAACCGACTACCTTCCATAATGACAAGGCTACCATCTATTTGAGTAACAAAATTATCTACAATAGACTATGTTCAATAATTACAAGGCTACCATCCATTTTAGTAACCAAAATCTCGACAACAGACTAACTTCCATAACGACAAGGCTACCTTCCACTGTAGTAACAAAAATCTCGACAGCAGACTACCTTCCATAATGACAAGGCTACCATCCATTGGAGTAACAAAAATCTTGAAAACAGATTACCTTCCAAAATGACAAGGCTACCATCCTTTAGAGTAACAAAAATCTAAACAACAGACAACCTTCCATAACGACAAGGCAACCATCCATTGGAGTAACAAAAATCTCGACAATAGACTACCTTCCATAATGACAAGGCTACAATCCATTGGAGTAACAAAAATATGATTAACAGACTACCTTCCATAGTGACAAGGCAACCATCCATTGGACTGACAGAAATCACAACGACAAACTACCTTCCATAATGACAAGGCTAGCATCCATTGGAGTAACAAAAATCTCGACAACAAACTACCTCGCATAATGACTAGGCTAACATCCATTGAAGTAACAAAAATCTCGATGACAGACTACCTTCCATAATGACAAGGCTACAATCCATTGGAGTAACAAAAATATCGACAACAGACTACCTTCCATAATGACAAGGCTACCATCCATTGGAATAACAAAAATCTTGACAATAAACTACCTTCCATAATGACAAGGCTACCATCCATTGGAATAACAAAAACATCGACAACAGACTATGTTTCATAATGACAAGGCTACAATCCAACGGAGTAACAAAATCCTCGACAACAGACTACCTTCCATAATGACAAGGATACCATCCATTGGAGTAACAAAAATCTCGGCAACAGACTACCTTCCATAATGACAAGGCTACCATCTATTGGAATAACAAAAATCTCGAGAACAGACTACCTTCCATAATGACAAGGCTACCATCCAATGGAATGACAAAAATCTCAACAACATTCTACCTTCCATAATGAGAAGTCTACCATCCATTGGAGTAACAAAAATATCGACAACAGACTACCTTCCATAATGACAAGGATACCATCTATTGGAATAACAAAAATCTCGAGAGTAAACTACCTTCCATAATTACAAGGCTACCATCCATTGTAGCAACAAAAATCTCGACAATAGACTACCTTCCTTAATTAAAAGGATAACATCCATTGGAGTAACAAAAATATCGAAAACATACTACCTTCCATAATAACAAGGCTACCATCCATTAGAGTAACAAAAATCACGAAAATAGACAACCTTCCATAATGACAAGGCTACCATCCATTGGAGTAACAAAAATCTCGACAACAGACTACCTTACATAATGACAAGGATACCATCCATTGGAGTAAAAAAAATATTGACAACAGACTACCTTCCATAATGATAAGGCTACCATCCATTAGAGTAACAAAAATCTCGAACAGACTACATTCCATAATGACAAGGCTACCATCCATTGGAGTAACAAAATTATCGACAAACAAACAACCTTCCATAACGACAAGGCTACCATCCATAGGAGTAACAAAAATCTCGACAACAAACTACCTTCTATAATGACTAGGCTACCATCCATTGGAGTAACAAAGATATCGAGAACGGACTACCTTCCATAATGATAATGCTACCATCCATTGGAGTAACAAAAATCTCGACAACCGACTACCTTCCATAATGACAAGGCTACCATCCATTTGAGTAACAAAAATATCTACAATAGACTATGTTCCATAATTACAAGGCTACCATCCATTTTAGTAACAAAAATCTCGACAACAGACTACCTTCCATAATGACAATGCTACCATCTACTATAGTAACAAAAATCTTGACAATAAACTACCTTCCATAATGACAAGGCTACCATCCATTGGAGTAACAAAAATCTCGAAAACAGACTACCTTCCAAAATGACAAGGCTACCATCTATTAGAGTAACAAAAATCTCAAAAACAGAAAACCTTCCATAATGACAAGGCTACCATCCATTGGAGTAACAAAAATCTCGACAATAGACTACCTTCCATAATGACATGTCTACAATCCATTGGAGTAACAAAAATATGAACAATAGACTACCTTCCATAGTGACAAGGCTACCATCCATTGGAGTGACAGAAATTAAAACGACATACTACCTTCCATAATGACAAGGCTAGCATCCATTGGAGTAACAAAAATCTCGACGACAGAATACCTTCCATAATGACAAGGCTACAATCCATTGGAGTAACAAAAATATCGACAACATACTACCTTCCATAATGACAAGGCTACCATCCATTGGAATAACAAAAATCTTGACAATAAACTACCTTCCATAATGACAAGGCTACCATCCATTGGAGTAACAAAAACATCGACAACAGACTATGTTTCATAATGACAAGGTTACAATCCAATGGAGTAACAAAATCCTCGACAACAGACTACCTTCCATAATGACAAGGATACCATCCATTTGAGTAACAAAAATCTCGGCAACAGACTACCTTCCATGATGACAAAGATACCATCTATTGGAATAACAAAAATCTCAAGAACAGACTACCTTCTATAATGACAAGGCTACCATCCATTGTAGTAACAAAATTATCGATAATAGACTACCATCCATAATGATAATGATACAATTCATTGGAGTAACAAAAATCTTGACAACAAACTACCTTCTATAACGAAAAGGCTACCATCCATTGGAGTAACAAAAACATCGACAACAGACTACCTTCCATAATGCCTAGGCTACCATCCATTGGAGTAACAAAAATCTCGACAACGGACTACCTTCCATAATGACAAGGCTACCATCTATTGGAATAACAAAAATATCGAAAATAGACTACCTTCCATAATAACAAGGCTACCATCCATTGGAGTAACAAAAATATCGACAACATACTACCTTCCATAATGATAATGATACAATTCACTGGAGTAACAAAAATCTTGACAACAAACTACCTTCCATAATGACAAGGCTACCATCCATTGGAGTAACAAAAATCTTGACAACAAACTACCTTCCATAATGATAATGCTACCATCCATTGGAGTAACAAAAATCTAGACAACCGAATACCTTCCATAATGACAAGGCTACCATCCATTTGAGTAACAAAAATATCTACAATAGACTATGTTACATAATTACAAGGCTACCAGCCATTTTAGTAACCAAAATCTCGACAAAAGACAAACTTCCATAACGACAAGGCTACCTTCCACTGTAGTAACAAAAATCTCGACAACAGACTACCTTCCATAATGACAAGGCTACCATCCATTGGAGTAACAAAAATATCGAAAACAGACTACCTTCCAAAATGACAAGGCTACCATCCATTAGAGTAACAAAAATATTAACAACAGATTACCTTCCATAACGACAAGGAAAACATCCATTGGAGTAACAAAAATCTCGACAATAGACTACCTTCCATAATGACAAGGCTACAATCCATTGGAGTAACAAAAATATGAACAACAGACTACCTTCCATAGTGACAAGGCTACCATCCATTGGAGTGACAGAAATCACAATGACAAACTACCTTCCATAATGACAAGGCTAGCATCCGTTGGAGTAACAAAAATCTCGACAACACACTACCTTCCATAATGACAAGGCTACCATCCATTGAAGTAACAAAAATCTCGACGACATAGTACCTTCCATAATGACAAGGCTACCATCTATTGGAATAACAAAAATTTTGAGAACAACCTACCTTCCATAATGACAAGGCTACCATCCAATGGAATGAAAAAAATCTCAACAACATTCTACCTTCCATAATGAGAAGTCTACCATCCATTGGAGTAACAAAAATCTCGACAATAGACTACCTTCCATGATGACAAGGATACCATCTATTGGAATAACAAAAATCTCGAGAACAGACTACATTCCATAATGACAAGGCTACAATCCATTGGAGTAACAAAAATATCGACAACATACTACCTTCCATAATGATAATGATACAATTCACTGGAGTAACAAAAATCTTGACAACAAACTACCTTCCATAATGACAAGGCTACCATCCATTGGAGTAACAAAAACATCGACAACAGACTATGTTTCATAATGACAAGGTTACAATCCAATGGAGTAACAAAATCCTCGACAACAGACTACCTTCCATAATGACAAGGATACCATCCATTTGAGTAACAAAAATCTCGGCAACAGACTACCTTCCATGATGACAAAGATACCATCTATTGGAATCATAAAAATCTCGAGAACAGACTACCTTCTATAATGACAAGGATACCATCCATTGTAGTAACAAAATTATCGATAATAGACTACCATCCATAATGATAATGATACAATTCATTGGAGTAACAAAAATCTTGACAACAAACTACCTTCTATAACGACAAGGCTACCATCCATTGGAGTAACAAAAATCTTGACAACAAACTACCTTCTATAATGACTAGGCTACCATCCATTGGAGTAACAAAGATATCGAGAACGGACTACCTTCCATAATGATAATGCTACCATCCATTGGAGTAACAAAAATCTAGACAACCGAATACCTTCCATAATGACAAGGCTACCATCCATTTGAGTAACCAAAATCTCGACAAAATACAAACTTCCATAACGACAAGGCTACCATCCATTGGAGTAACAAAAATATCGAAAACAGACTACCTTCCAAAATGACAAGGCTACCATCCATTAGAGTAACAAAAATATCAACAACAGATTACCTTCCATAACGACAAGGAAAACATCCATTGGAGTAACAAAAATCTCGACAATAGACTACCTTCCATAATGACAAGGCTACAATCCATTGGAGTAACAAAAATATGAACAACAGACTACCTTCCATAGTGACAAGGCTACCATCGATTGGAGTGACAGAAATCACAATGACAAACTACCTTCCATAATGACAAGGCTAGCATCCGTTGGAGTAACAAAAATCTCGACAACACACTACCTTCCATAATGACAAGGCTACCATCCATTGAAGTAACAAAAATCTCGACGACAGACTACCTTCCATAATGACAAGGCTACAATCCATTGGAGTAACAAAAATATCGACAACAGACAACCTTCCATAATGACAAGGCTACCATCCATTGGAGTAACAAAAACATCGACAACAGACTATGCTCCATAATGACAAGGCTACAATCCAATGGAGTAACAAAATTCTCGACAACAAACTACCTTCCATAATGATAATGATACCATCCATTGGAGTAACAAAAATCTCGGCAACAGACTACCTTCCATAATGACAAGGCTACCATTTTTGGAATAACAAAAATTTTGAGAACAGACTACCTTCCATAATGACAAGGCTACCATCCAATGGAATGACAAAAATCTCAACAACATTCTACCTTCCATAATGAGAAGTCTACCATCCATTGGAGTAACAAAAATCTCGACAACAGACTACCTTCCATGATGACAAGGATACCATCTATTGGAATAACAAAAATCTCGAGAACAGACTACCTTCCATAATGACAAGGCTACAATCCATTGGAGTAACAAAAATATCGACAACATACTACCTTCCATAATGATAATGATACAATTCACTGGAGTAACAAAAATCTTGACAACAAACTACCTTCCATAATGACAAGGCTACCATCCATTGGAGTAACAAAAACATCGACAACAGACTATGTTTCATAATGACAAGGTTACAATCCAATGGAGTAACAAAATCCTCGACAACAGACTACCTTCCATAATGACAAGGATACCATCCATTTGAGTAACAAAAATCTCGGCAACAGACTACCTTCCATGATGACAAAGATACCATCTATTGGAATAACAAAAATCTCGAGAACAGACTACCTTCTATAATGACAAGGCTACCATCCATTGTAGTAACAAAATTATCGATAATAGACTACCATCCATAATGATAATGATACAATTCATTGGAGTAACAAAAATCTTGACAACAAACTACCTTCTATAACGAAAAGGCTACCATCCATTGGAGTAACAAAAATCTCGACAACAGACTACCTTCCATAATGACTAGGCTACCAACCATTGGAGTAACAAAGATATAGAGAACGGACTACCTTCCATAATGACAAGGCTACCATCCATTTGAGTAACAAAAATATCGAAAACAGACTACCTTCCATAATAACAAGGCTACCATCCATTTTAGTAACAAAAATCTCGACAACAGACTACCTTCCATAATGACAAGGCTACCATCTACTATAGTAACCAAAATCTCGACAACAGACTACCTTCCATAATGACTAGGCTACCATCCATTGGAGTAACAAAAATCTCGAAAACAGACTTCCTTCTTAAATGAAAAGGCTACCATCCATTAGACTAACAAAAATCTCAACAACAGACAACCTTCCATAATGACAAGGCTACCATCCATTGGAGTAACAAAAATCTCGACAATAGACTACCTTCCATAATGACAAGTCTACAATCCATTGGAGTAACAAAAATATGAACAACAGACTACCTTCCATAGTGACAAGGCTACCATCCATTGGAGTGACAGAAATCACAACGACAGACTACCTTCCATAATGACAAGGCTAGCATCCATTGGAGTAACAAAATCTCGACGACAAACTACCTTCCATAATGACAAGGGTAACATCCATTGAAGTAACAAAAATCTCGAAGACAGACTACCTTCCATAATGACAAGGCTACAATCCATTGGAGTAATAAAAATATCGACAACAGACTACCTTCCATAATGACAAGGCTACCATCCATTGGAGTAACAAAAACATCGACAACAGACTATGTTTCATAATGACAAGGCTACAATCCAACGGAGTAACAAAAATCTCGACAACAGACTACCTTCCATAATGACAAGGACACCATCCATTTGAGTAACAAAAATCTCGGCAACAGACTACCTTCCATAATGACAAGGCTACCATCTATTGGAATAACAAATTTTTTGAGAACAGACTACCTTCCTTATTGACAAGGCTACCATCTAATGGAATGACAAAAATCTCAACAACATTCTACCTTCCATAATGAGAAGTCTACCATCCATTGGAGTAACAAAAATCTCGACAACAGACTACCTTCCATGATGACAAGGATACCATCTATTGGAATAACAAAAATCTCGAGAACAGACTACCTTCCATAATGACAAGGCTACCATCCATTGTAGTAACAAAATTATCGATATTAGACTAACATCTATAATGATAATGATACAATTCACTAGAGTAACAAAAATCTTGACAACAAACTACCTTCTATAACGACAAGGCTACCATCCATTGGAGTAACAAAAATCTTGACAACAAACTACCTTCTATAATGACTAGGCTACCATCCATTGGAGTAACAAAGATATCGAGAACGGACTACCTTCCATAATGATAATGCTACCATCCATTGGAGTAACAAAAATCTAGACAACCGAATACCTTCCATAATGACAAGGCTACCATCCATTTGAGTAACAAAAATATCTACAATAGACTATGTTACATAATTACAAGGCTACCAGCCATTTTAGTAACCAAAATCTCGACAAAAGACAATGTACCATAATGACAAGGCTACAATCCATTGGAGTAAAAAAATTCTTGACAATAGACTACCTTCCATAATGACAAGGATACCATCCATTGGAGTAACAAAAATCTCAACAACAGACTACCTTCCATAATGACAAGGCTACCATCCATTGGAATAACAAAAATCTCGAGAACAGACTACCTTCCATAATGACAAGGATACCATCCATTTGAGTAACAAAAATCTCGGCAACAGACTACCTTCCATGATGACAAAGATACCATCTATTGGAATCACAAAAATCTCGAAAACAGACTACCTTCTATAATGACAAGGATACCATCCATTGTAGTAACAAAATTATCGATAATAGACTACCATCCATAATGATAATGATACAATTCATTGGAGTAACAAAAATCTTGACAACAAACTACCTTCTATAACGACAAGGCTACCATCCATTGGAGTAACAAAAATCTTGACAACAAACTACCTTCTATAATGACTAGGCTACCATCCATTGGAGTAACAAAGATATCGAGAACGGACTACCTTCCATAATGATAATGCTACCATCCATTGGAGTAACAAAAATCTAGACAACCGAATACCTTCCATAATGACAAGGCTACCATCCATTTGAGTAACAAAAATATCTACAATAGACTATGTTACATAATTACAAGGCTACCAGCCATTTTAGTAACCAAAATCTCGACAAAATACAAACTTCCATAACGACAAGTCTACCATCCATTGGAGTAACAAAAATATCGAAAACAGACTACCTTCCAAAATGACAAGGCTACCATCCATTAGAGTAACAAAAATATCAACAACAGATTACCTTCCATAACGACAAGGAAAACATCCATTGGAGTAACAAAAATCTCGACAATAGACTACCTTCCATAATGACAAGGCTACAATCCATTGGAGTAACAAAAATATGAACAACAGACTACCTTCCATAGTGACAAGGCTACCATCCATTGGAGTGACAGAAATCACAATGACTAACTACCTTCCATAATGACAAGGCTAGCATCCGTTGGAGTAACAAAAATCTCGACAACACACTACCTTCCATAATGACAAGGCTACCATCCATTGAAGTAACAAAAATCTCGACGACAGACTACCTTCCATAATGACAAGGCTACAATCCATTGGAGTAATAAAAATATCGACAACAGACAACCTTCCATAATGACAAGGCTACCATCCATTGGAGTAACAAAAACATCGACAACAGACTATGTTCCATAATGACAAGGCTACAATCCAATGGAGTAACAAAATTCTCGACAACAGACTACCTTCCATAATGATAATGATACCATCCATTGGAGTAACAAAAATCTCGGCAACAGACTACCTTCCATAATGACAAGGCTACCATTTTTGGAATAACAAAAATTTTGAGAACAGACTACCTTCCATAATGACAAGGCTACCATCCAATGGAATGACAAAAATCTCAACAACATTCTACCTTCCATAATGAGAAGTCTACCATCCATTGGAGTAACAAAAATCTCGACAACAGACTACCTTCCATGATGACAAGGATACCATCTATTGGAATAACAAAAATCTCGAGAACAGACTACCTTCCATAATGACAAGGCTACAATCCATTGGAGTAACAAAAATATCGACAACATACTACCTTCCATAATGATAATGATACAATTCACTGGAGTAACAAAAATCTTGACAACAAACTACCTTCCATAATGACAAGGCTACCATCCATTGGAGTAACAAAAACATCGACAACAGACTATGTTTCATAATGACAAGGTTACAATCCAATGGAGTAACAAAATCCTCGACAACAGACTACCTTCCATAATGACAAGGATACCATCCATTTGAGTAACAAAAATCTCGGCAACAGACTACCTTCCATGATGACAAAGATACCATCTATTGGAATAACAAAAATCTCGAGAACAGACTACCTTCTATAATGACAAGGCTACCATCCATTGTAGTAACAAAATTATCGATAATAGACTACCATCCATAACGATAATGATACAATTCATTGGAGTAACAAAAATCTTGACAACAAACTACCTTCTATAACGAAAAGGCTACCATCCATTGGAGTAACAAAAATCTCGACAACAGACTACCTTCCATAATGACTAGGCTACCAACCATTGGAGTAACAAAGATATAGAGAATGGACTACCTTCCATAATGACAAGGCTACCATCCATTTGAGTAACAAAAATATCGAAAACAGACTACCTTCCATAATAACAAGGCTACCATCCATTTTAGTAACAAAATTCTCGACAACGGACTACCTTCCATAATGACAAGGCTACCATCTACTATAGTAACCAAAATCTCGACAACAGACTACCTTCCATAATGACTAGGCTACCATCCATTGGAGTAACAAAAATATCGAAAACAGACTACCTTCCAAAATGACAAGGCTACCATCCATTAGAGTAACAAAAATATCAACAACAGATTACCTTCCATAACGACAAGGAAAACATCCATTGGAGTAACAAAAATCTCGACAATAGACTACCTTCCATAATGACAAGGCTACAATCCATTGGAGTAACAAAAATATGAACAACAGACTACCTTCCATAGTGACAAGGCTACCATCCATTGGAGTGACAGAAATCACAATGACAAACTACCTTCCATAATGACAAGGCTAGCATCCGTTGGAGTAACAAAAATCTCGACAACACACTACCTTCCATAATGACAAGGCTACCATCCATTGAAGTAACAAAAATCTCGACGACAGACTACCTTCCATAATGACAAGGCTACAATCCATGGGAGTAATAAAAATATCGACAACAGACAACCTTCCATAATGACAAGGCTACCATCCATTGGAGTAACAAAAACATCGACAACAGACTATGTTCCATAATGACAAGGCTACAATCCAATGGAGTAACAAAATTCTCGACAACAGACTACCTTCCATAATGATAATGATACCATCCATTGGAGTAACAAAAATCTCGGCAACAGACTACCTTCCATAATGACAAGGCTACCATTTTTGGAATAACAAAAATTTTGAGAACAAACTACCTTCCATAATGACAAGGCTACCATCCAATGGAATGACAAAAATCTCAACAACATTCTACCTTCCATAATGAGAAGTCTACCATCCATTGGAGTAACAAAAATCTCGACAACAGACTACCTTCCATGATGACAAGGATACCATCTATTGGAATAACAAAAATCTCGAGAACAGACTACCTTCCATAATGACAAGGCTACAATCCATTGGAGTAACAAAAATATCGACAACATACTACCTTCCATAATGATAATGATACAATTCACTGGAGTAACAAAAATCTTGACAACAAACTACCTTCCATAATGACAAGGCTACCATCCATTGGAGTAACAAAAACATCGACAACAGACTATGTTTCATAATGACAAGGTTACAATCCAATGGAGTAACAAAATCCTCGACAACAGACTACCTTCCATAATGACAAGGATACCATCCATTTGAGTAACAAAAATCTCGGCAACAGACTACCTTCCATGATGACAAAGATACCATCTATTGGAATAACAAAAATCTCGAGAACAGACTACCTTCTATAATGACAAGGCTACCATCCATTGTAGTAACAAAATTATCGATAATAGACTACCATCCATAATGATAATGATACAATTCATTGGAGTAACAAAAATCTTGACAACAAACTACCTTCTATAACGAAAAGGCTACCATCCATTGGAGTAACAAAAATCTCGACAACAGACTACCTTCCATAATGACTAGGCTACCAACCATTGGAGTAACAAAGATATAGAGAATGGACTACCTTCCATAATGACAAGGCTACCATCCATTTGAGTAACAAAAATATCGAAAACAGACTACCTTCCATAATAACAAGGCTACCATCCATTTTAGTAACAAAAATCTCGACAACGGACTACCTTCCATAATGACAAGGCTACCATCTACTATAGTAACCAAAATCTCGACAACAGACTACCTTCCATAATGACTAGGCTACCATCCATTGGAGTAACAAAAATCTCGAAAACAGACTACCTTCTTAAATGAAAAGGCTACCATCCATTAGAGTAACAAAAATCTCAACAACAGACAACCTTCCATAATGACAAGGCTACCATCCATTGGAGTAACAAAAATCTCGACAATAGACTACCTTCCATAATGACAAGTCTACAATCCATTGGAGTAACAAAAATATGAACAACAAACTACCTTCCATAGTGACAAGGCTACCATCCATTGGAGTGACAGAAATCACAACGACAGACTACCTTCCATAATGACAAGGCTAGCATCCATTGGAGTAACAAAATCTCGACGACAAACTACCTTCCATAATGACAAGGGTAACATCCATTGAAGTAACAAAAATCTCGAAGACAGACTACCTTCCATAATGACAAGGCTACAATCCATTGGAGTAACAAAAATATCGACAACAGACTACCTTCCATAATGACAAGGCTACCATCCATTGGAGTAACAAAAACATCGACAACAGACTATGTTTCATAATGACAAGGCTACAATCCAACGGAGTAACAAAAATCTCGACAACAGACTACCTTCCATAATGACAAGGACACCATCCATTTGAGTAACAAAAATCTCGGCAACAGACTACCTTCCCTAATGACAAGGCTACCATCTATTGGAATAACAAATTTTTTGAGAACAGACTACCTTCCTTAATGACAAGGCTACCATCTAATGGAATGACAAAAATCTCAACAACATTCTACCTTCCATAATGAGAAGTCTACCATCCATTGGAGTAACAAAAATCTCGACAAAAGACTACCTTCCATGATGACAAGGATACCATCTATTGGAATAACAAAAATCTCGAGAACAGACTACCTTCCATAATGACAAGGCTACCATCCATTGTAGTAACAAAATTATCGATATTAGACTAACATCTATAATGATAATGATACAATTCACTGGAGTAACAAAAATCTTGACAACAAACTACCTTCTATAACGACAAGGCTACCATCCATTGGAGTAACAAAAATCTTGACAACAAACTACCTTCTATAATGACTAGGCTACCATCCATTGGAGTAACAAAGATATCGAGAAAGGACTACCTTCCATAATGATAATGCTACCATCCATTGGAGTAACAAAAATCTAGACAACCGAATACCTTCCATAATGACAAGGCTACCATCCATTTGAGTAACAAAAATATCTACAATAGACTATGTTACATAATTATAAGGCTACCAGCCATTTTAGTAACCAAAATCTCGACAAAAGACAATGTACCATAATGACAAGGCTACAATCCATTGGAGTAAAAAAATTCTTGACAATAGACTACCTTCCATAATGACAAGGATACCATCCATTGGAGTAACAAAAATCTCAACAACAGACTACCTTCCATAATGACAAGGCTACCATCCATTGGAATAACAAAAATCTCGAGAACAGACTACCTTCCATAATGACAAGGCTAGCATCCATTTGAGTAACAAAAATCTCGACAACAAACTACCTTCCATAATGATATGGCTAACATCCATTGAAGTAACAAAAATCTCGACGACAGACTACTTTCCATAATGACAAGGCTACTATCCATTGGAGTAATAAAAATATCGACAACAGACTACCTTCCATAATGACAAGGCTACCATCCATTGGAATAACAAAAATCGTGACAACAAACTACCTTCCATAATGACAAGGCTAACATCCATTTGAATAACAAAAACATCGACAATAGACTACCATCCATAATGATAATGATACAATTCATTGGAGTAACAAAAATCTCGACAACAAACTACCTTCTATAATGAATAGGCTACCAGCCATTGGAGTAACAAAGATATCGAGAACGGACTACCTTCCATAATGATAATGCTACCATCCATTGGAGTAACAAAAATCTCGATAACCGACTACCTTCCATAATTACAAGGCTACCATCCATTTGTGTAACAAAAATATCTACAATAGACTATGTTCCATAATTACAAGGCTACCATTCATTTTAGTAACCAAAATCTCGACATCAGACTACCTTCCATAATGACAAGGCTACCATCCACTGTAGTAACAAAAATATCGACAACACACTACCTTCCATAATGATAAGGCTACCATCCATTGGAGTAACACAAATCTCAAAAACGGACTACCTTCCATAATGACAAGGCTACCATCCATTAGAGTAACAAAAATCTCAACAACAGACAACCTTCCATAATGACAAGGCAACCATCCATTGGAGTAACAAAAATATCGACAATAGACTACCTTCCATAATGACAAGGCTACAATCCATTGGAGTAACAAAAAAATGAACAACAGACTACCTTCCATGGTGACAAGGCTATCGTCCATTGGAGTGACAGAAATCACAATGACAGACTACCTTCCATATTGACAAGGCTAGCATCCATTGGAGTAACAAAAATCTCAACAACAGACTACCTTCCATAATGACAAGGCTACCATCTATTGGAATAACAAAAATCTCGAGAACAGACTACCTTCCATAATGACAAGGCTACCATCCAATGGAATGACAAAAATCTCAACAACATTCTACCTTTCATAATGAGAAGTCTACCATCCATTGGAGTAACAAGAATCTCGACAACAGACTACCTTCCATAATGACAAGGATACCATTTATTGGAATAACAAAAATCTCGAGAATAGACTACCTTCCATAATGACAAGGCTACCATCCATTGTAGTAACAAAAATCTCGACAATAGACTACCTTCCCTAATTATAAGGCTACCATCCATTGGAGTAACAAAAATCTCGAAAACAGACTACCTTCCATAATAACAAGGCTACCTTCCATTAGAGTAACAAAAACTCGAAAACAGACAACCTTCCATAATGACAAGGCTACCATCCATTGGAGTAACAAAAATATCGACAATAGACTACCTTCCATAATGACAAGGATACCATCAATCGGAGTAACAAAAATATTGACAACAAACTACATTCCATAATTACAAGGCTACTATCCATTGGAATAAAAAAAATCTCGGCAACAGACTACCTTCCATAATGAGAAGGCTACCATCCATGGGAGTAAGAAAAACATCGACAATAGACTACCATCCATAATGATAATGATACAATTCATTGGAGTAACAAAAATCATGACAACAAACTAGCTTCTTTGACGACAAGGCTACCATCCATTGGAGTAACAAAAATCTCGACAACAAACTACCTTCTATAATGACTAGGCTACCAGCCATTGGAGTAACAAAGATATCGAGAACGGACTACCTTCCATAATGATAATGCTACCATCCATTGGAGTAACAAAAATCTCGATAACCGACTACCTTCCATAATGACAAGGCTACCATCCATTTGTGTAACAAAAATATCTACAATAGACTATGTTCCATAATTACAAGTCTACCATTCATTTTAGTAACCAAAATCTCGACAACAGACTACCTTCCATAATGACAAGGCTACCATCCACTGTGGTAACAAAAATCTTGACAACACACTACCTTCCATAATGACAAGGCTACCATCCATTGGAGTAACAAAAATCTCAAAAACGAAATACCTTCCATAATGACAAGGCTACCATCCATTAGAGAAACAAAAATCTCAACAACAGACAACCTTCCATAATGACAAGGCAACCATCCATTGAAGTAACAAAAATATGAACAACAGACTACCTTCCATAGTGACAAGGCTCCCATCCATTGGAGTGACAGAAATCACAACGACAAACTACCTTCCATATTGACAAGGCTAGCATCCATTGGAGTAACAAAAATCTCGACAACAAACTACCTACCATAATGACAAGGCTACCATCCATTGAAATAACAAAAATCTCGACGACATACTACCTTCCATAATGACAAGGCTACAATCCATTGGAGTAACAAAAATATCGACAACAGACTACCTTCCATAATGACAAGGCTACCATCCATTGGAGTAACAAAAACATCGACAACAGACTATGTTTCATAATGACAAGGCTACAATCCAACGGAGTAACAAAAATCTCGACAACAAACTACCTTCCATAATGACAAGGACACCATCCATTTGAGTAACAAAAATCTCGGCAACAGACTACCTTCCCTAATGACAAGGCTACCATCTATTGGAATAACAAATTTTTTGAGAACAGACTACCTTCCTTAATGACAAGGCTACCATCTAATGGAATGACAAAAATCTCAACAACATTCTACCTTCCATAATGAGAAGTCTACCATCCATTGGAGTAACAAAAATCTCGACAAAAGACTACCTTCCATGATGACAAGGATACCATCTATTGGAATAACAAAAATCTCGAGAACAGACTACCTTCCATAATGACAAGGCTACCATCCATTGTAGTAACAAAATTATCGATATTAGACTAACATCTATAATGATAATGATACAATTCACTGGAGTAACAAAAATCTTGACAACAAACTACCTTCTATAACGACAAGGCTACCATCCATTGGAGTAACAAAAATCTTGACAACAAACTACCTTCTATAATGACTAGGCTACCATCCATTGGAGTAACAAAGATATCGAGAAAGGACTACCTTCCATAATGATAATGCTACCATCCATTGGAGTAACAAAAATCTAGACAACCGAATACCTTCCATAATGACAAGGCTACCATCCATTTGAGTAACAAAAATATCTACAATAGACTATGTTACATAATTACAAGGCTACCAGCCATTTTAGTAACCAAAATCTCGACAAAAGACAATGTACCATAATGACAAGGCTACAATCCATTGGAGTAAAAAAATTCTTGACAATAGACTACCTTCCATAATGACAAGGATACCATCCATTGGAGTAACAAAAATCTCAACAACAGACTACCTTCCATAATGACAAGGCTACCATCCATTGGAATAACAAAAATCTCGAGAACAGACTACCTTCCATAATGACAAGGCTAGCATCCATTTGAGTAACAAAAATCTCGACAACAAACTACCTTCCATAATGATATGGCTAACATCCATTGAAGTAACAAAAATCTCGACGACAGACTACTTTCCATAATGACAAGGCTACTATCCATTGGAGTAATAAAAATATCGACAACAGACTACCTTCCATAATGACAAGGCTACCATCCATTGGAATAACAAAAATCGTGACAACAAACTACCTTCCATAATGACAAGGCTAACATCCATTTGAATAACAAAAACATCGACAATAGACTACCATCCATAATGATAATGATACAATTCATTGGAGTAACAAAAATTTCGACAACAAACTACCTTCTATAATGAATAGGCTACCAGCCATTGGAGTAACAAAGATATCGAGAACGGACTACCTTCCATAATGATAATGCTACCATCCATTGGAGTAACAAAAATCTCGATAACCGACTACCTTCCATAATTACAAGGCTACCATCCATTTGTGTAACAAAAATATCTACAATAGACTATGTTCCATAATTACAAGGCTACAATTCATTTTAGTAACCAAAATCTCGACATCAGACTACCTTCCATAATGACAAGGCTACCATCCACTGTAGTAACAAAAATATCGACAACACACTACCTTCCATAATGATAAGGCTACCATCCATTGGAGTAACACAAATCTCAAAAACGGACTACCTTCCATAATGACAAGGCTACCATCCATTAGAGTAACAAAAATCTCAACAACAGACAACCTTCCATAATGACAAGGCAACCATCCATTGGAGTAACAAAAATATCGACAATAGACTACCTTCCATAATGACAAGGCTACAATCCATTGGAGTAACAAAAAAATGAACAACAGACTACCTTCCATGGTGACAAGGCTATCGTCCATTGGAGTGACAGAAATCACAATGACAGACTACCTTCCATATTGACAAGGCTAGCATCCATTGGAGTAACAAAAATCTCAACAACAGACTACCTTCCATAATGACAAGGCTACCATCTATTGGAATAACAAAAATCTCGAGAACAGACTACCTTCCATAATGACAAGGCTACCATCCAATGGAATGACAAAAATCTCAACAACATTCTACCTTTCATAATGAGAAGTCTACCATCCATTGGAGTAACAAGAATCTCGACAACAGACTACCTTCCATAATGACAAGGATACCATTTATTGGAATAACAAAAATCTCGAGAATAGACTACCTTCCATAATGACAAGGCTACCATCCATTGTAGTAACAAAAATCTCGACAATAGACTACCTTCCCTAATTATAAGGCTACCATCCATTGGAGTAACAAAAATCTCGAAAACATACTACCTTCCATAATAACAAGGCTACCTTCCATTAGAGTAACAAAAACTCGAAAACAGACAACCTTCCATAATGACAAGGCTACCATCCATTGGAGTAACAAAAATATCGACAATAGACTACCTTCCATAATGACAAGGATACCATCAATCGGAGTAACAAAAATATTGACAACAAACTACATTCCATAATTACAAGGCTACTATCCATTGGAATAAAAAAAATCTCGGCAACAGACTACCTTCCATAATGAGAAGGCTACCATCCATGGGAGTAAGAAAAACATCGACAATAGACTACCATCCATAATGATAATGATACAATTCATTGGAGTAACAAAAATCATGACAACAAACTAGCTTCTTTGACGACAAGGCTACCATCCATTGGAGTAACAAAAATCTCGACAACAAACTACCTTCTATAATGACTAGGCTACCAGCCATTGGAGTAACAAAGATATCGAGAACGGACTACCTTCCATAATGATAATGCTACCATCCATTGGAGTAACAAAAATCTCGATAACCGACTACCTTCCATAATGACAAGGCTACCATCCATTTGTGTAACAAAAATATCTACAATAGACTATGTTCCATAATTACAAGGCTACCATTCATTTTAGTAACCAAAATCTCGACAACAGACTACCTTCCATAATGACAAGGCTACCATCCACTGTGGTAACAAAAATCTTGACAACACACTACCTTCCATAATGACAAGGCTACCATCCATTGGAGTAACAAAAATCTCAAAAACGGACTACCTTCCATAATGACAAGGCTACCATCCATTAGAGAAACAAAAATCTCAACAACAGACAACCTTCCATAATGACAAGGCAACCATCCATTGAAGTAACAAAAATATGAACAACAGACTACCTTCCATAGTGACAAGGCTCCCATCCATTGGAGTGACAGAAATCACAACGACAAACTACCTTCCATATTGACAAGGCTAGCATCCATTGGAGTAACAAAAATCTCGACAACAAACTACCTACCATAATGACAAGGCTACCATCCATTGAAATAACAAAAATCTCGACGACATACTACCTTCCATAATGACAAGGCTACAATCCATTGGAGTAACAAAAATATCGACAACAGACTACATTCCATAATGACAAGGCTACCATCCATTGGAATAACAAAAATCTCGACAACAAACTACCTTCCATAATGACAAGGCTACCATCCATTGGAGTAACAAAATTATCGACAACAGACTAGGTTCCATAATGACAAGGCTACAATCCATTGGAGTAACAAAATTCTCGACAACAAACTACCTTCCATAATGACAAGGATACCATCAATTGGAGTAACAAAAATCTTGGCAACAGACTACCTCCCATAATGACAAGGCTACCATCTATTGGAATAACAAAATTTTGGAGAACAGACTACCTTCCATAATGACAAGGCTACCATCCAATGGAATGAAAAAAATCTCAACAACATTCTACTTTCCATAATGAGAAGTCTACCATCCATTGGAGTAACAAGAATCTCGAAAAAAGACTACCCTCCATAATGACAAGGATACCATTTATTGGAATAACAAAAATCTCGAGAACAAACTACCTTCCATAATGACAAGGCTACCATCCAGTGTAGTAACAAAAATCTCGACAATAGACTACCTTCCCTAATTACAAGGCTACCATCCATTGGAGTAACAAAAATATCGAAAACAGACTACCTTCCATAATAACAAGGCTACCTTCCATTAGAGTAACAAAAACTCGAAAACAGACAACCTTCCATAATGACAAGGCTACCATCCATTGGAGTAACAAAAATCTCGACAACAGACTACCTTCCATAATGACAAGGATACCATCCATTGGAGTAACAAAAATATTTACAACAGACTACATTCCATAATTACAAGGCTACCATCCATTGGAATAACAAAAATCTCGACAACAGACTACCTTCCATAATGGTAAGGCTACCATCCATTAGAGTAACAAAAACATCGACAACAAACTACATTCCATAACGATAAGGCTACCATCCATGGGAGTAAGAAAAACATCGACAATAGACTACCATCCATAATGATAATGATATAATTCATTGGAGTAACAAAAATCTCGACAACAAACTAGCTTCTTTGACGACAAGGCTACCATCCATTGGAGTAACAAAAATCTCGACAACAAACTACCTTCTATAATGACTAGGCTACCAGCCATTGGAGTAACAAAGATATCGAGAACGGACTACCTTCCATAATGATAATGCTACCATCCATTGGAGTAACAAAAATCTCGATAACCGACTACCTTCCATAATGACAAGGCTACCATCCATTTGTGTAACAAAAATATCTACAATAGACTATGTTCCATAATTACAAGGCTACCATTCATTTTAGTAACCAAAATCTCGACAACAGACTACCTTCCATAATGACAAGGCTACCATCCACTGTGGTAACAAAAATCTTGACAACACACTACCTTCCATAATGACAAGGCTACCATCCATTGGAGTAACAAAAATCTCAAAAACGGACTACCTTCCATAATGACAAGGCTACCATCCATTAGAGAAACAAAAATCTCAACAACAGACAACCTTCCATAATGACAAGGCAACCATCCATTGAAGTAACAAAAATATGAACAACAAACTACCTTCCATAATGACAAGGCTCCCATCCATTGGAGTGACAGAAATCACAACGACAAACTACCTTCCATATTGACAAGGCTAGCATCCATTGGAGTAACAAAAATCTCGACAACAAACTACCTACCATAATGACAAGGCTACCATCCATTGAAATAACAAAAATCTCGACGACATACTACCTTCCATAATGACAAGGCTACAATCCATTGGAGTAACAAAAATATCGACAACAGACTACATTCCATAATGACAAGGCTACCATCCATTGGAATAACAAAAATCTCGACAACAAACTACCTTTCATAATGACAAGGCTACCATCCATTGGAGTAACAAAATTATCGACAACAGACTAGGTTCCATAATGACAAGGCTACAATCCATTGGAGTAACAAAATTCTCGACAACAGACTACCTTCCATAATGACAAGGATACCATCAATTGGAGTAACAAAAATCTTGGCAACAGACTACCTTCCATAATGACAAGGCTACCATCTATTGGAATAACAAAATTTTGGAGAACAGACTACCTTCCATAATGACAAGGCTACCATCCAATGGAATGAAAAAAATCTCAACAACATTCTACTTTCCATAATGAGAAGTCTACCATCCATTGGAGTAACAAGAATCTCGAAAAAAGACTACCCTCCATAATGACAAGGATACCATTTATTGGAATAACAAAAATCTCGAGAACAAACTACCTTCCATAATGACAAGGCTACCATCCAGTGTAGTAACAAAAATCTCGACAATAGACTACCTTCCCTAATTACAAGGCTACCATCCATTGGAGTAACAAAAATATCGAAAACAGACTACCTTCCATAATAACAAGGCTACCTTCCATTAGAGTAACAAAAACTCGAAAACAGAAAACCTTCCATAATGACAAGGCTACCATCCATTGGAGTAACAAAAATCTCGACAATAGACTACCTTCCATAATGACAAGGATACCATCCATTGGAGTAACAAAAATATTTACAACAGACTACATTCCATAATTACAAGGCTACCATCCATTGGAATAACAAAAATCTCGACAACAGACTACCTTCCATAATGGTAAGGCTACCATCCATTAGAGTAACAAAAACATCGACAACAAACTACATTCCATAACGATAAGGCTACCATCCATGGGAGTAAGAAAAACATCGACAATAGACTACCATCCATAATGATAATGATACAATTCATTAGAGTAACAAAAATCTCGACAACAAACTAGCTTCTTTGACGACAAGGCTACCATCCATTGGAGTAACAAAAATCTCGACAACAAACTACCTTCTATAATGACTAGGCTACCAGCCATTGGAGTAACAAAGATATCGAGAACGGACTACCTTCCATAATGATAATGCTACCATCTATTGGAGTAACAAAAATCTAGATAACCGACTACCTTCCATAATGACAAGGCTACCATCCATTTGTGTAACAAAAATATCTACAATAGACTATGTTCCATAATTACAAGGCTACCATTCATTTTAGTAACCAAAATCTCGACAACAGACTACCTTCCATAATGACAAGGCTACCATCCACTGTGGTAACAAAAATCTTGACAACACACTACCTTCCATAATGACAAGGCTACCATCCATTGGAGTAACAAAAATCTCAAAAACGGACTACCTTCCATAATGACAAGGCTACCATCCATTAGAGACACAAAAATCTCAACAATAGACAACCTTCCATAATGACAAGGCAACCATCCATTGAAGTAACAAAAATATGAACAACAAACTACCTTCCATAGTGACAAGGCTCCCATCCATTGGAGTGACAGAAATCACAACGACAAACTACCTTCCATATTGACAAGGCTAGCATCCATTGGAGTAACAAAAATCTCGACAACAAACTAACTACCATAATGACAAGGCTACCATCCATTGAAATAACAAAAATCTCGACGACATACTACCTTCCATAATGACAAGGCTACAATCCATTGGAGTAACAAAAATATCGACAACAGACTACATTCCATAATGACAAGGCTACCATCCATTGGAATAACAAAAATCTCGACAACAAACTACCTTTCATAATGACAAGGCTACCATCCATTGAGTAACAAAATTATCGACAACAGACTAGGTTCCATAATGACAAGGCTACAATCCATTGGAGTAACAAAATTCTCGACAACAAACTACCTTCCATAATGACAAGGATACCATCAATTGGAGTAACAAAAATCTTGGCAACAGACTACCTTCCATAATGACAAGGCTACCATCTATTGGAATAACAAAATTTTGGAGAACAGACTACCTTCCATAATGACAAGGCTACCATCCAATGGAATGAAAAAAATCTCAACAACATTCTACTTTCCATAATGAGAAGTCTATCATCCATTGGAGTAACAAGAATCTCGAAAAAAGACTACCCTCCATAATCACAAGGATACCATTTATTGGAATAACAAAAATCTCGAGAACAAACTACCTTCCATAATGACAAGGCTACCATCCATTGGAGTAACAAAAATCTCGATAACCGACTACCTTCCATAATGACAAGGCTACCATCCATTTGTGTAACAAAAATATCTACAATAGACTATGTTCCATAATTACAAGGCTACCATTCATTTTAGTAACCAAAATCTCGACAACAGACTACCTTCCATAATGACAAGGCTACCATCCACTGTGGTAACAAAAATCTTGACAACACACTACCTTCCATAATGACAAGGCTACCATCCATTGGAGTAACAAAAATCTCAAAAACGGACTACCTTCCATAATGACAAGGCTACCATCCATTAGAGAAACAAAAATCTCAACAACAGACAACCTTCCATAATGACAAGGCAACCATCCATTGAAGTAACAAAATATGAACAACAAACTACCTTCCATAGTGACAAGGCTCCCATCCATTGGAGTGACAGAAATCACAACGACAAACTACCTTCCATATTGACAAGGCTAGCATCCATTGGAGTAACAAAAATCTCGACAACAAACTACCTACCATAATGACAAGGCTACCATCCATTGAAATAACAAAAATCTCGACGACATACTACCTTCCATAATGACAAGGCTACAATCCATTGGAGTAACAAAAATATCGACAACAGACTACATTCCATAATGACAAGGCTACCATCCATTGGAATAACAAAAATCTCGACAACAAACTACCTTTCATAATGACAAGGCTACCATCCATTGGAGTAACAAAATTATCGACAACAGACTAGGTTCCATAATGACAAGGCTACAATCCATTGGAGTAACAAAATTCTCGACAACAAACTACCTTCCATAATGACAAGGATACCATCAATTGGAGTAACAAAAATCTTGGCAACAGACTACCTTCCATAATGACAAGGCTACCATCTATTGGAATAACAAAATTTTGGAGAACAGACTACCTTCCATAATGACAAGGCTACCATCCAATGGAATGAAAAAAATCTCAACAACATTCTACTTTCCATAATGAGAAGTCTACCATCCATTGGACAAGAATCTCGAAAAAAGACTACCCTCCATAATGACAAGGATACCATTTATTGGAATAACAAAAATCTCGAGAACAAACTACCTTCCATAATGACAAGGCTACCATCCAGTGTAGTAACAAAAATCTCGACAATAGACTACCTTCCCTAATTACAAGGCTACCATCCATTGGAGTAACAAAAATATCGAAAACAAACTACCTTCCATAATAACAAGGCTACCTTCCATTAGAGTAACAAAAACTCGAAAACAGACAACCTTCCATAATGACAAGGCTACCATCCATTGGAGTAACAAAAATCTCGACAACAGACTACCTTCCATAATGACAAGGATACCATCCATTGGAGTAACAAAAATATTTACAACAGACTACATTCCATAATTACAAGGCTACCATCCATTGGAATAACAAAAATCTCGACAACAGACTACCTTCCATAATGGTAAGGCTACCATCCATTAGAGTAACAAAAACATCGACAACAAACTACATTCCATAACGATAAGGCTACCATCCATGGGAGTAAGAAAAACATCGACAATAGACTACCATCCATAATGATAATGATACAATTCATTGGAGTAACAAAAATCTCGACAACAAACTAGCTTCTTTGACGACAAGGCTACCATCCATTGGAGTAACAAAAATCTCGACAACAAACTACCTTCTATAATGACTAGGCTATCAGCCATTGGAGTAACAAAGATATCGAGAACGGACTACCTTCCATAATGATAATGCTACCATCCATTGGAGTAACAAAAATCTCGATAACCGACTACCTTCCATAATGACAAGGCTACCATCCATTTGTGTAACAAAAATATCTACAATAGACTATGTTCCATAATTACAAGGCTACCATTCATTTTAGTAACCAAAATCTCGACAACAGACTACCTTCCATAATGACAAGGCTACCATCCACTGTGGTAACAAAAATCTTGACAACACACTACCTTCCATAATGACAAGGCTACCATCCATTGGAGTAACAAAAATCTCAAAAACGGACTACCTTCCATAATGACAAGGCTACCATCCATTAGAGAAACAAAAATCTCAACAACAGACAACCTTCCATAATGACAAGGCAACCATCCATTGAAGTAACAAAAATATGAACAACAAACTACCTTCCATAGTGACAAGGCTCCCACCCATTGGAGTGACAGAAATCACAACGACAAACTACCTTCCATATTGACAAGGCTAGCATCCATTGGAGTAACAAAAATCTCGACAACAAACTACCTACCATAATGACAAGGCTACCATCCATTGAAATAACAAAAATCTCGACGACATACTACCTTCCATAATGACAAGGCTACAATCCATTGGAGTAACAAAAATATCGACAACAGACTACATTCCATAATGACAAGGCTACCATCCATTGGAATAACAAAAATCTCGACAACAAACTACCTTTCATAATGACAAGGCTACCATCCATTGGAGTAACAAAATTATCGACAACAGACTAGGTTCCATAATGACAAGGCTACAATCCATTGGAGTAACAAAATTCTCGACAACAAACTACCTTCCATAATGACACGGATACCATCAATTGGAGTAACAAAAATCTTGGCAACAAACTACCTTCCATAATGACAAGGCTACCATCTATTAGAATAACAAAATTTTGGAGAACAGACTACCTTCCATAATGACAAGGCTACCATCCAATGGAATGAAAAAAATCTCAACAACATTCTACTTTCCATAATGAGAAGTCTACCATCCATTGGAGTAACAAGAATCTCGAAAAAAGACTACCCTCCATAATGACAAGGATACCATTTATTGGAATAACAAAAATCTCGAGAACAAACTACCTTCCATAATGACAAGGCTACCATCCATTGTAGTAACAAAAATCTCGACAATAGACTACCTTCCCTAATTACAAGGCTACCATCCATTGGAGTAACAAAAATATCGAAAACAAACTACCTTCCATAATAACAAGGCTACCTTCCATTAGAGTAACAAAAACTCGAAAACAGACAACCTTCTATAATGACAAGGCTACCATCCATTGGAGTAACAAAAATCTCGACAACAGACTACCTTCCATAATGACAAGGATACCATCCATTGGAGTAACAAAATTATTTACAACAGACTACATTCCATAATTACAAGGCTACCATCCATTGGAATAACAAAAATCTCGACAACAGACTACCTTCCATAATGGTAAGGCTACCATCCATTAGAGTAACAAAAACATCGACAACAAACTACATTCCATAACGATAAGGCTACCATCCATTGGAGTAACAAAATTATCGACAATAGACTACCATCCATAATGATAATGATACAATTCATTGGAGTAACAAAAATCTCGACAACAAACTACCTTCTATAACGACAAGGCTACCATCCATTGGAGTAACAAAAATCTCGACAACAAACTACCTTCTATAATGACTAGGCTACCAGCCATTGGAGTAACAAAGATATCGAGAACGGACTACCTTCCATAATGATAATGCTACCATCCATTGGAGTAACAAAAATCTCGATAACCGACTACCTTCCATAATGACAAGGCTACCACACATTTGAGTAACAAAAATATCTACAATAGACTATGGTCCATAATTACAAGGCTACCATCCATTTTAGTAACCAAAATCTCGACCATAGACTACCTTCCATAATGACAAGGCTACCATCCACTGTAGTAACAAAAATATCGACAACACACTACCTTCCATAATGACAAGGCTACCATCCATTGGAGTAACTAAAATCTCGAAAACAGACTACCTTCCAAAATGACAAGGCTACCATCCATTAGAGTAACAAAAATATCAACAACAGACAACCTTCCATAATGACAAGGCAACCATCCATTGGAGTATCAAAAATCTCGACAATAGACTACCTTCCATAATGACAAGGCTACAATCCATTGGAGTAACAAAAATATGAACAACAGACTACCTTCCATAGTGACAAGGCTACCATCCATTGGAGTAACAAAAACATCGACAACAGACTATGTTCCATAATGACAAGGCTACAAACCATTGGAGTAACTAAATTCTCGACAACAGACTACCTTCCATATTGACAAGGATACCATCAATTGGAGTAACAAAAATCTCGGCAATAGACTTCCTTCCATAATGACAAGGCTACCATCTATTGGAATGACAAAAATCTCAACAACATTATACCTTCCATAATGAGAAGTCTACCATCCATTGGAGTAACAAAAATCTCGACAACAGACTACCTTCCATAATGACAAGGATACCATATATTGGAATAACAAAAATCTCAAGAACAGACTACCTTCCATAATGACAAGGCTACAATCCATTGTAGTAACAAAAATCTCGACAATAGACTTCCTTCCCTAATTACAAGGCTACCATCCATTGGAGTAACAAAAATCTTTAAAACCGACTACCTTCCATATTAACAAGGCTACCTTCCATTAGAGTAACAAAAACTCGAAAATAGACAACCTTCCATAATGACAAGGCTACCATCCATTGGAGTAACAAAAATATTGACAACAGACAAAATTCCATAATGACAAGGCTACCATACATTGGAGTAACAAAAATCTCGACAACAGACTACCTTCCATAATGATAAGGCTACCATCCATTGGAGTAACAAAATTATCGACAATAGACTACCATCCATAATGATAATGATACAATTCATTGGAGTAACAAAAATCTCGACAACAAACTACCTCTATAACGACAAGGCTACCATCCATTGGAGTAACAAAAATCTCGACAACAAACTACCTTCTATAATGACTAGGCTACCAGCCATTGGAGTAACAAAGATATCGAGAACGGACTACCTTCCATAATGATAATGCTACCATCCATTGGAGTAACAAAAATCTCGATAACCGACTACCTTCCATAATGACAAGGCTACCACACATTTGAGTAACAAAAATATCTACAATAGACTATGTTCCATAATTACAAGGCTACCATCCATTTTAGTAACCAAAAACTCGACCATAGACTACCTTCCATAATGACAAGGCTACCATCCACTGTAGTAACAAAAATATCGACAACACACTACCTTCCATAATGACAAGGCTACCATCCATTGGAGTAACAAAAATCTCGAAAACAGACTACCTTCCAAAATGACAAGGCTACCATCCATTAGAGTAACAAAAATATCAACAACAGACAACCTTCCATAATGACAAGGCAACCATCCATTGGAGTATCAAAAATCTCGACAATAGACTACCTTCCATAATGACAAGGCTACAATCCATTGGAGTAACAAAAATATGAACAACAGACTACCTTCCATAGTGACAAGGCTACCATCCATTGTAGTGACAGAAATCACAACGACAGACTACCTTCCATATTGACAAGGCTAGCATCCATTGGAGTAACAAAAATCTCGAAAACAAACTACCTACCATAATGACAAGGCTACAATCCATTGGAGTAACAAAAATATCGACAACAGACTACCTTCCATAATGACAAGGCTATCATCCATTGGAATAACAAAAATCTCAACAACAAACTACCTTTCATAATGACAAGGCTACCATCCATTGGAGTAACAAAAACATCGACAACAGACTATGTTCCATAATGACAAGGCTACAAACCATTGGAGTAACTAAATTCTCGACAACAGACTACCTTCCATATTGACAAGGATACCATCAATTGGAGTAACAAAAATCTCGGCAATAGACTACCTTCCATAATGACAAGGCTACCATCTATTGGAATGACAAAAATCTCAACAACATTATACCTTCCATAATGAGAAGTCTACCATCCATTGGAGTAACAAAAATCTCGACAACAGACTACCTTCCATAATGACAAGGATACCATCTATTGGAATAACAAAAATCTCAAGAACAAACTACCTTCCATAATGACAAGGCTACAATCCATTGTAGTAACAAAAATCTCGACAATAGACTTCCTTCCCTAATTACAAGGCTACCATCCATTGGAGTAACAAAAATCTTTAAAACCGACTACCTTCCATAATAACAAGGCTACCTTCCATTAGAGTAACAAAAACTCGAAAATAGACAACCTTCCATAATGACAAGGCTACCATCCGTTGGAGTAACAAAAATATTGACAATAGACAAAATTCCATAATGACAAGGCTACCATACATTGGAGTAACAAAAATCTCGACAACAGACTACCTTCCATAATGAAAAGGATACCATCCATTGGAGTAACAAAAATATTGACAACAGACTACATTCCATAATGACAAGGCTACCATCCATTGGAGTAACAAAAATCTCGATAACCGACTACCTTCCATAATTACAAGGCTACAATCCATTTTAGTAACCAAAATCTCGACAACAGACTACCTTCCATAATGACAAGGCTACCATCCATTGGAGTAACAAAATTATCGACAACAGACTAGGTTCCATAATGACAAGGCTACAATCCATTGGAGTAACAAAATTCTCGACAACAAACTACCTTCCATAATGACAAGGATACCATCAATTGGAGTAACAAAAATCTTGGCAACATACTACCTTCGATAATGACAAGGCTACCATCTATTGGAATAACAAAATTTTGGAGAACAGACTACCTTCCATAATGACAAGGCTACCATCCAATGGAATGAAAAAAATCTCAACAACATTCTACTTTCCATAATGAGAAGTCTACCATCCATTGGAGTAACAAGAATCTCGAAAAAAGACTACCCTCCATAATGACAAGGATACCATTTATTGGAATAACAAAAATCTCGAGAACAAACTACCTTCCATAATGACAAGGCTACCATCCAGTGTAGTAACAAAAATCTCGACAATAGACTACCTTCCCTAATTACAAGGCTACCATCCATTGGAGTAACAAAAATATCGAAAACAGACTACCTTCCATAATAACAAGGCTACCTTCCATTAGTGTAACAAAAACTCGAAAATAGACAACCTTCCATAATGACAAGGCTACCATCCATTGGAGTAACAAAAATCTCGACAACAGACTACCTTCCATAATGACAAGGATACCATCCATTGGAGTAACAAAAATATTTACAACAGACTACATTCCATAATTACAAGGCTACCATCCATTGGAATAACAAAAATCTCGACAACAGACTACCTTCCATAATGGTAAGGCTACCATCCATTAGAGTAACAAAAACATCGACAACAAATTACATTCCATAACGATAAGGCTACCATCCATGGGAGTAAGAAAAACATCGACAATAGACTACCATCCATAATGATAATGATACAATTCATTGGAGTAACAAAAATCTCGACAACAAACTAGCTTCTTTGACGACAAGGCTACCATCCATTGGAGTAACAAAAATCTCGACAACAAACTACCTTCTATAATGACTAGGCTACCAGCCATTGGAGTAACAAAGATATCGAGAACGGACTACCTTCCATAATGATAATGCTACCATCCATTGGAGTAACAAAAATCTCGATAACCGACTACCTTCCATAATGACAAGGCTACCATCCATTTGAGTAATAAAAATATCTACAATAGACTATGTTCCACAATTACAAGGCTACCATCCATTTTAGTAACCAAAATCTCGACCACAGACTACCTTCCATAATGACAAGGCTACCATCCACTGTAGTAACAAAAATATCGACAACACACTACCTTCCATAATGACAAGGCTACCATCCATTGGAGTAACAAAAATCTCGAAAACAGACTACCTTCCAAAATTACAAGGCTACCATCCATTAGAGTAACAAAAATCTCGAAAACAAACTACCTACCATAATGACAAGGCTACAATCCATTGGAGTAACAAAAATATCGACAACAGACTACCTTCCATAATGACAAGGCTATCATCCATTGGAATAACAAAAATCTCAACAACAAACTACCTTTCATAATGACAAGGCTACCATCCATTGGAGTAACAAAAACATCGACAACAGACTATGTTCCATAATGACAAGGCTACAAACCATTGGAGTAACTAAATTCTCGACAACAGACTACCTTCCATATTGACAAGGATACCATCAATTGGAGTAACAAAAATCTCGGCAATAGACTACCTTCCATAATGACAAGGCTACCATCTATTGGAATGACAAAAATCTCAACAACATTATACCTTCCATAATGAGAAGTCTACCATCCATTAGAGTAACAAAAATCTCGACAACAGACTACCTTCCATAATGACAAGGATACCATATATTGGAATAACAAAAATCTCAAGAACAGACTACCTTCCATAATGACAAGGCTACAATCCATTGTAGTAACAAAAATCTCGACAATAGACTTCCTTCCCTAATTACAAGGCTACCATCCATTGGAGTAACAAAAATCTTTAAAACCGACTACCTTCCATATTAACAAGGCTACCTTCCATTAGAGTAACAAAAACTCGAAAATAGACAACCTTCCATAATGACAAGGCTACCATCCATTGGAGTAACAAAAATATTGACAA
The DNA here is from genome assembly GCA_948472305.1 of Vicia faba. Classification (NCBI taxonomy): domain Eukaryota; kingdom Viridiplantae; phylum Streptophyta; class Magnoliopsida; order Fabales; family Fabaceae; genus Vicia; species Vicia faba. The sequence goes on along the minus strand of OX451739.1, from coordinate 556,287,920 downwards.
CAGACAAAATTCCATAATGACAAGGCTACCATACATTGGAGTAACAAAAATCTCGACAACAGACTACCTTCCATAACGATAAGGCTACCATCCATTGGAGTAACAAAATTATCGACAATAGACTACCATCCATAATGATAATGATAAAATTCATTGGAGTAACAAAAATCTCGACAACAAACTACCTTCTATAACGACAAGGCTACCATCCATTGGAGTAACAAAAATCTCGACAACAAACTACCTTCTATAATGACTAGGCTACAAGCCATTGGAGTAACAAAGATATCGAGAACGGACTACCTTCCATAATATTAATGCTACCATCCATTGGAGTAACAAAAATCTCGATAACCGACTACCTTCCATAATGACAAGGCTACCACACATTTGAGTAACAAAAATATCTACAATAGACTATGTTCCATAATTACAAGGCTACCATCCATTTTAGTAACCAAAATCTCGACCACAGACTACCTTCCATAATGACAAGGCTACCATCCACTGTAGTAACAAAAATATCGACAACACACTACCTTCCATAATGACAAGGCTACCATCCATTGGAGTAACAAAAATCTCGAAAACAGACTACCTTCCAAAATGACAAGGCTATCATCCATTAGAGTAACAAAAATATCAACAACAGACAACCTTCCATAATGACAAGGCAACCATCCATTGGAGTATCAAAAATCTCGACAATAGACTACCTTCCATAATGACAAGGCTACAATCCATTGGAGTAACAAAAATATGAACAACAGACTACCTTCCATAGTGACAAGGCTACCATCCATTGTAGTGACAGAAATCACAACGACAGACTACCTTCCATATTGACAAGGCTAGCATCCATTGGAGTAACAAAAATCTCGAAAACAAACTACCTACCATAATGACAAGGCTACAATCCATTGGAGTAACAAAAATATCGACAACAGACTACCTTCCATAATGACAAGGCTATCATCCATTGGAATAACAAAAATCTCAACAACAAACTACCTTTCATAATGACAAGGCTACCATCCATTGGAGTAACAAAAACATCGACAACAGACTATGTTCCATAATGACAAGGCTACAAACCATTGGAGTAACTAAATTCTCGACAACAGACTACCTTCCATATTGACAAGGATACCATCAATTGGAGTAACAAAAATCTCGGCAATAGACTACCTTCCATAATGACAAGGCTACCATCTATTGGAATGACAAAAATCTCAACAACATTATACCTTACATAATGAGAAGTCTACCATCCATTGGAGTAACAAAAATCTCGACAACAGACTACCTTCCATAATGACAAGGATACCATCTATTGGAATAACAAAAATCTCAAGAACAGACTACCTTCCATAATGACAAGGCTACAATCCATTGTAGTAACAAAAATCTCGACAATAGACTTCCTTCCCTAATTACAAGGCTACCATCCATTGGAGTAACAAAAATCTTTAAAACCGACTACCTTCCATAATAACAAGGCTACCTTCCATTAGAGTAACAAAAACTCGAAAATAGACAACCTTCCATAATGACAAGGCTACCATCCATTGGAGTAACAAAAATATTGACAACAGACAAAATTCCATAATGACAAGGCTACCATACATTGGAGTAACAAAAATCTCGACAACAGACTACCTTCCATAATGAAAAGGATACCATCCATTGGAGTAACAAAAATATTGACAACAGACTACTTTCCATAATGACAAGGCTACCATCCATTGGAGTAACAAAAATCTCGATAACCGACTACCTTCCATAATTACAAGGCTACAATCCATTTTAGTAACCAAAATCTCGACAACAGACTACCTTCCATAATGACAAGGCTACCATCCATTGGAGTAACAAAATTATCGACAACAGACTAGGTTCCATAATGACAAGGCTACCATACATTGGAGTAACAAAATTCTCGACAATAAACTACCTTCCATAATGACAAGGATACCATCCATTGGAGTAACAAAAATATTGACAACAGACTACATTCCATAATGACAAGGCTACCATCCATTGGAGTAACAAAAATCTCGATAACCGACTACCTTCCATAATTATAAGGCTACAATCCATTTTAGTAACCAAAATCTCGACAACAGACTACCTTCCATAATGACAAGGCTACCATCCACTGTAGTAACAAAAATATCGACAACACACTACCTTCCATAATGACAAGGCTACCATCCATTGGAGTAACAAAAATCTCGAAAACAAACTACCTTCCAAAATTACAAGGCTACCATCCATTAGAGTAACAAAAATATCAACAACAGACAACCTTCCATAATGACAAGGCAACCATCCATTGGAGTAACAAAAATCTCGACGACAGACTACTTTCCATAATGACAAGGCTACAATCCATTGGAGTAACAAAAATATCGACAACAGACTACCTTCCATAATGACAAGGCTACCATCCATTGGAATAACAAAAATCTTGACAACAAACTACCTTCCATAATGACAAGGCTACCATCCATTTGAGTAACAAAAACATCGACAACAGACAATGTACCATAATGACAAGGCTACAATCCATTAGAGTAAAAAAATTCTTGACAATAGACTACCCTCCATAATGACAACGATACCATCCATTGGAGTAACAAAAATCTCAACAACAGACTACCTTCCATAATGACAAGGCTACCATCTATTGGAATAACAAAAATCTTGAGAACAGACTACCTTCCATAATGACAAGGCTACCATCCAATGGAATGACAAAAATCTCAACAACATTCTACCTTCCATAATGAGAAGTCTACCATCCATTGGAGTAACAAGAATCTCGACAACAGACTACCTTCCATAATGACAAGGATACCATTTATTGGAATAACAAAAATCTCGAGAACATACTACCTTCCATAATGACAAGGCTACCATCCATTGTAGTAACAAAAATCTCGACAATAGACTACCTTCCCTAATTACAAGGCTACCATCCATTGGAGTAACAAAAATCTCAAAAACAGACTACCTTCCATAATAACAAGGCTACCTTCCATTAGAGTAACAAAAACTCGAAAACAAACAACCTTCCATAATGACAAGGCTACCATCCATTGGAGTAACAAAAATCTCTACAACAGACTACCTTCGATAATGACAAGGATACCATCCATTGGAGTAACAAAAATATTGACAACAGACTACCTTCCATAATGAGAAGGCTACCATCCATGGGAGTAAGAAAAACATCGACAATAGACTACCATCCATAATGATAATGATACAATTCATTGGAGTAACAAAAATCTCAACAACAAACTACCTTCTATAACGACAAGGCTACCATCCATTGGAGTAACAAAAATCTTGACAACAAACTACCTTCTATAATGACTAGGCTACCAGCCATTGGAGTAACAAAGATATCGAGAACAGACTACCATCCATAATGACAAGGCTACCATCCAATGGAATGACATACTACCTTCCATATTGACAAGGCTAGCATCCATTGGAGTAACAAAAATGTCAACAACAGACTACCTTCCATAATGACAAGGCTACCATCTATTGGAATAACAAAAATCTCGAGAACAGACTACCTTCCATAATGACAAGGCTACCATCTAATGGAATGACTAAAATCTCAACAACATTCTACCTTCCATAATGAGAAGTCTACCATCTATTGGAGTAACAAGAATCTCGACAACAGACTACCTTCCATAATGACAAGGATACCATTTATTGGAATAACAAAAATCTCGAGAACAGACTACCTTCCATAATGACAAGGCTACCATCCATTGGAGTAACAAAAATCTCGACAATAGACTACCTTCCCTAATTATAAGGCTACCATCCATTGGAGTAACAAAAATCTCGAAAACAGACTACCTTCCATAATAACAAAGCTACCTTCCATTAGAGTAACAAAAACTCGAAAACAGACAACCTTCCATAATGACAAGGCTACCATCCATTGGAGTAACAAAAATCTCGACAAAAGACTACCTTCCATAATGACAAGGATACCATCAATTGTAGTAACAAAAATATTGAAAACAAACTACATTCCATAATTACAAGGCTACCATCCATTGGAATAAAAAAAATCTCGGCAACAGACTACCTTCCATAATGAGAAGGCTACCATCCATGGGAGTAAGAAAAACATCGACAATAGACTACCATCCATAATGATAATGATACAATTCATTGGAGTAACAAAAATCTCGACAACAAACTACCTTCTTTGACGACAAGGCTACCATCCATTGGAGTAACAAAAATCTCGACAACAAACTACCTTTTATAATGACTAAGCTACCAGCCATTGGAGTAACAAAGATATCGAGAACGGACTACCTTCCATAATGATAATGCTACCATCCATTGGAGTAACAAAAATCTCGATAACCGACTACCTTCCATAATGACAAGGCTACCATCCATTTGTGTAACAAAAATATCTACAATAGACTATGTTCCATAATTACAAGGCTACCATTCATTTTAGTAACCAAAATCTCGACAACAGACTACCTTCCATAATGACAAGCCTACCATCCACTGTAGTAACAAAAATCTTGACAACGCACTACCTTCCATAATGACAAGGCTACCATCCATTGGAGTAACAAAAATCTCAAAAACGGACTACCTTCCATAATGACAAGGCTACCATCCATTAGAGAAACAAAAATCTCAACAACAGACAACCTTCCATAATGACAAGGCAACCATCCATTGAAGTAACAAAAATATGAACAACAGACTACCTTCCATAGTGACAAGGCTCCCATCCATTGGAGTGACAGAAATGACAACGACAAACTACCTTCCATATTGACAAGGCTAGCATCCATTGGAGTAACAAAAATCTCGACAACAAACTACCTACCATAATGACAAGGCTACCATCCATTGAAATAACAAAAATCTCGACGACATACTAACTTCCATAATGACAAGGCTACAATCCATTGGAGTAACAAAAATGTCGACAACAGACTACCTTCCATAATGACAAGGCTACCATCCATTGGAATAACAAAAATCTCGACAACAAACTACCTTTCATAATGACAAGGCTACCATCCTTTGGAGTAACAAAAACATCGACAACAGACTATGTTCCATAATAACAAGGCTACAATCCATTGGAGTAACAAAATTCTCGACAACAAACTACCTTCCATAATGACAAGGATACCATCAATTTGAGTAACAAAAATCTTGGCAACAGACTACCTTCCATAATGACAAGGCTACCATCTATTGGAATAAAAAAATTTTGGAGAACAGACTACCTTCCATAATGACAAGGCTACCATCCAATGGAATGAAAAAAATCTCAACAACATTCTACCTTCCATAATGAGAAGTCTACCATCCATTGGAGTAACAAGAATCTCGAAAAAAGACTACCCTCCATAATGACAAGGATACCATTTATTGGAATAACAAAAATCTTGAGAACAGACTACCTTCCATAATGACAAGGCTACCATCCATTATAGTAACAAAAATCTCGACAATAGACTACCTTCCCTAAATACAAGGCTACCATCCATTGGAGTAACAAAAATATCGAAAACAAACTACCTTCCATAATAATAAGGCTACCTTCCATTAGAGTAACAAAAACTCGAAAACAGACAACCTTCCATAATGACAAGGCTACCATCCATTGGAGTAACAAAAATCTCGACAACAGACCACCTTCCATAATGACAAGGATACCATCCATTGGAGTAACAAAAATATTGACAACAGACAACATTCCATAATTACAACGCTACCATCCATTAGAATAACAAAAATCTCGACAACAGACTACCTTCCATAATGACAAGGCTACCATCCATTAGAGTAACAAAAACATCGACAACAAACTACATTCCATAACGACAAGGCTACCATCCATTGGAGTAACAAAATTATCGACAATAGACTACTATCCATAATGATAATGATACAATTCATTGGAGTAACAAAAATCTCAACAACAAACTACCTTCTATAACGACAAGGCTACCATCCATTAGAGTAACAAAAATCTCGACAACAAACTACCTTCTATAATGACTAGGCTACCAGCCATTGGAGTAACAAAGATATCGAGAACGGACTACCTTCCATAATGATAATGCTACCATCCATTGGACTAACAAAAATCTCGATAACCGAATACCTTCCATAATGATAAGGATACCACACATTTGAGTAACAAAAATATCTACAATAGACTATGTTCCATAATTACAAGGCTACCATCCATTTTAGTAACCAAAATCTCGACAATAGACTACATTCCATAATGACAACGCTACCATTCACTGTAGTAACAAAAATATCGACAACACACTACCTTCCATAATGACAAGGCTACCATCCATTGGAGTAACAAAAATCTCAAAAACGGACTACCTTCCATAATGACAAGGCTACCATCCATTAGAGTAACAAAAATCTCAACAACAGACAACCTTCCATAATGACAAGGCAACCATCCATTGGAGTAACAAAAATATCGACAATAGACTAAATTCCATAATGACAAGGCTACAATCCATTGGAGTAACAAAAATATGAACAATAGACTACCTTCCATAGTGACAAGGCTCCCATCCATTGGAGTGACAAAAATCACAACGACAGACTACCTTCCATATTGACAAGGCTAGCATCCATTGGAGTAACAAAAATCTCGACAACAAACTACCTACCATAATGACAAGGCTACCATCCATTGAAGTAACAAAAATCTCGACGACAGACTACCTATCATAATAAAAAGTCTACAATCCATTGGTTAACAAAAATATCGACAACAGACTACCTTCCATAATGACAAGGCTACCATCCATTGGAATAACAAAAATCTCGACAACAAACTACCTTTCATAATGACAAGGCTACCATCCATTGGAGTAACAAAAACATCGACAACAGACTATGTTCCATAATGACAAGGCTACAATCCATTGGAGTAACAAAATTCTCGACAACAGACTACCATCCATAATGACAAGGATACCATCAATTGGAGTAACAAAAATCTTGGCAACAGACTACCTTCCATAATGACAAGGCTACTATCTATTGGAATAACAAAATTTTGGAGAACAGACTACCTTCCATAATGACAAGGCTACCATCCAATGGAATGACAAAAATCTCAACAACATTCTACCTTCCATGATGGGAAGTCTACCATCCATTGGAGTAACAAGAATCTCGACAACAGACTACCCTCCATAATGACAAGGATACCATTTATTGGAATAACAAAAATCTCGAGAACAGACTACCTTCCATAATGACAAGGCTACCATCCATTGTAGTAACAAAAATCTCGACAATAGACTACCTTCCCTAATTACAAGGCTACCATCCATTGGAGTAACAAAAATATCGAAAACAGACTACCTTCCATAATAACAAGGCTACCTTCCATTAGAGTAACAAAAACTCGAAAACAGACAACCTTCCATAATGACAAGGCTACCATCCATTGGAGTAACAAAAATCTCGACAACAGACTACCTTCCATAATGACAAGGATACCATCCATTGGAGTAACAAAAATATTGACAACAGACTACATTCCATAATTACAAGGCTACCATCCATTGGAATAACAAAAATCTCGACAACAGACTACCTTCCATAATGGTAAGGCTACCATCCATTAGAGTAACAAAAACATCGACAACAAACTACATTCCATAACGACAAGGAAACCATCCATTGGAGTAACAAAATTATCGACAATAGACTACCATCCATAATGATAATGATACAATTCATTGGAGTAACAAAAATCTCGACAACAAACTACCTTCTATAACGACAAGGCTACCATCCATTGGAGTAACAAAAATCTCGACAACAAACTACCTTCTATAATGACTAGGCTACCAGCCATTGGATTAACAAAGATATCGAGAACGGACTACCTTCCATAATGATAATGCTACCATCCATTGGAGTAACAAAAATCTCGATAACCGACTACCTTCCATAATGACAAGGCTACCACACATTTGAGTAACAAAAATATCTACAATAGACTATGTTCCATAATTACAAGGCTACCATCCATTTTAGTAACCAAAATCTCGACAACAGACTACCTTCCATAATGACAAGGCTACCATCCACTGTAGTAACAAAAATATCGACAACACACTACCTTCCATAATGACAAGGCTACCATCCATTGGAGTAACAAAAATCTCGAAAACAGACTACCTTCCAAAATGACAAGGCTACCATCCATTAGAGTAACAAAAATATCAACAATAGACAACCTTCCATAATGACAAGGCAACCATCCATTGGAGTAACAAAATTCTCGACAATAGACTACCTTCCATAATGACAAGGCTACAATCCATTGGAGTAACAGAAATATGAACAACAGACTACCTTCCATAGGGACATGGCTACCATCCATTGGAGTGACAGAAATTACAACGAAAGACTACCTTCCATATTGACAAGGCTAGCATCCATTGGAGTAACAAAAATCTCGAAAACAAACTACCTACCATAATGATAAGGCTACAATCCATTGGAGTAACAAAAATATCGACAACAGACTACCTTCCATAATGACAAGGCTACCATCCATTGGAATAACAAAAATCTCGACAACAAACTACCTTTCATAATGACAAGGCTACCATCCATTGGAGTAACAAAAACATCGACAACAGACTATGTTCCATAATGACAAGGCTACAAACCATTGGAGTAACTAAATTCTCGACAACAGACTACCATCCATAATGACAAGGATACCATCAATTGGAGTAACAAAAATCTCGGCAATAGACTACCTTCCATAATGACAAGGCTACCATCTATTGGAATGACAAAAATCTCAACAACATTATACCTTCCATAATGAGAAGTCTACCATCCATTGGAGTAACAAAAATCACGACAACAGACTACCTTCCATAATGACAAGGATACCATCTATTGGAATAACAAAAATCTCAAGAACAGACTACCTTCCATAATGACAAGGCTACAATCCAATGTAGTAACAAAAATCTCGACAATAGACTTCCTTCCCTAATTACAAGGCTACCATACATTGGAGTAACAAAAATCTTGAAAACCGACTACCTTCCATAACAACAAGGCTACCTTCCATTAGAGTAACAAAAACTCGAAAATAGACAACCTTCCATAATGACAAGGCTACCATCCATTGGAGTAACAAAAATATTGACAATAGACAAAATTCCATAATGTCAAGGCTGCCATACATTGGAGTAACAAAAATCTCGACAACAGACTACCTTCCATAATGACAAGGATACCATCCATTGGAGTAACAAAAATATTGACAACAGACTACATTCCATAATGACAAGGCTACCATCCATTGGAGTAACAAAAATCTCGATAACCGACTACCTTCCATAATTACAAGGCTACAATCCATTTTAGTAACCAAAATCTCGACAACAGACTACCTTCCATAATGACAAGGCTACCATCCACTGTAGTAAGAAAAATATCGACAACACACTACCTTCCATAATGACAAGGCTACCATCCATTGGAGTAACAAAAATCTCGAAAACAAACTACCTTCCAAAATGACAAGGCTACCATCCATTAGAGTAACAAAAATATCAACAACAGACAACCTTCCATAATGACAAGGCAACCATCCATTGGAGTAACAAAAATCTCGACGACAGACTACTTTCCATAATGACAAGGCTACAATCCATTGGAGTAACAAAAATATCGACAACAGACTACCTTCCATAATGACAAGGCTACCATCCATTGGAATAACAAAAATCTTGACAACAAACTACCTTCCATAATGACAAGGCTAACATCCATTTGAGTAACAAAAACATCGACAACAGACAATGTACCATAATGACAAGGCTACAATCCATTGGAGTAAAAAAATTCTTGACAATAGACTACCTTCCATAATGACAAGGATACCATCCATTGGAGTAACAGAAATCTCAACAACAGACTACCTTCCATAAATACAAGGCTACCATCTATTGGAATAACAAAAATCTCGAGAACAGACTACCTTCCATAATGACAAGGCTACCATCCAATGGAATGACAAAAATCTCAACAACATTCTACCTTCCATAATGAGAAGTCTACCATCCATTGGAGTAACAAGAATCTCGACAACAGACTACCTTCCATAATGACAAGGATACCATTTATTGGAATAACAAAAATCTCGAGAACAGACTACCTTCCATAATGACAAGGCTACCATCCATTGTAGTAACAAAGATCTCGACAATAGACTACCTTCCCTAATTATAAGGCTACCATCCATTGGAGTAACAAAAATCTCAAAAACAGACTACCTTCCATAATAACAAGGCTACCTTCCATTAGAGTAACAAAAACTCGAAAACAAACAACCTTCCATAATGACAAGGCTACCATCCATTGGAGTAACAAAAATCTCGACAATAGACTACCTTCCATAATGACAAGGCTACAATCCATTGGAGTAACAAAAATATGAACAACAGACTACCTTCCATAGTGACAAGGCTACCATCCATTGGAGTGACAGAAATCACAACGACAGACTACCTTCCATATTGACAAGGCAAGCATCCATTGGAGTAACAAATATCTCGAAAACAAACTACCTACCATAATGACAAGGCTACAATCCATTGGAGTAACAAAAATATCGACAACAGACTACCTTCCATAATGACAAGGCTACCATCCATTGGAATAACAAAAATCTCGACAACAAACTACCTTTCATAATGACAAGGCTACCATCCATTGGAGTAACAAAAACATCGACAACAGACTATGTTCCATAATGACAAGGCTACAAACCATTGGAGTAACTAAATTCTCGACAACAGACTACCTTCCATAATGACAAGGATACCATCAATTGGAGTAACAAAAATCTCGGCAATAGACTACCTTCCATAATGACAAGGCTACCATCTATTGGAATGACAAAAATCTCAACAACATTATACCTTCCATAATGAGAAGTCTACCATCCATTGGAGTAACAAAAATCACGACAACAGACTACCTTCCATAATGACAAGGATACCATCTATTGGAATAACAAAAATCTCAAGAACAGACTACCTTCCATAATGACAAGGCTACAATCCATTGTAGTAACAAAAATCTCGACAATAGACTCCCTTCCCTAATTACAAGGCTACCATTCATTGCAGTAACAAAAATCTTGAAAATCGACTACCTTCCATAATAACAAGGCTACCTTCCATTAGAGTAACAAAAACTCGAAAACAGACAACCTTCCATAATGACAAGGCTACCATCCATTGGAGTAACAAAAATATTGACAACAGACTAAATTCCATAATGACAAGGCTACCATACATTGGAGTAACAAAAATCTCGACAACAGACTACCTTCCATAATGACAAGGATACCATCCATTGGAGTAACAAAAATATTGACAACAGACTACATTCCATAATGACAAGGCTACCATCCATTGGAGTAACAAAAATCTCGATAACCGACTACCTTCCATAATTACAAGGCTACAATCCATTTTAGTAACCAAAATCTCGACAACAGACTACCTTCCATAATGACAAGGCTACCATCCATTGGAGTAACAAAAATCTCGAAAACAAACTACCTTCCAAAATGACAAGGCTACCATCCATTAGAGTAACAAAAATATCAACAACAGACAACCTTCCATAATGACAAGGCAACCATCCATTGGAGTAACAAAAATCTCGACGACAGACTACTTTCCATAATGACAAGGCTACAATCCATTGGAGTAACAAAAATATCGACAACAGACTACCTTCCATAATGACAAGGCTACCATCCATTGGAATAACAAAAATCTTGACAACAAACTACCTTCCATAATGACAAGGCTAACATCCATTTGAGTAACAAAAACATCGACAACAGACAATGTACCATAATGACAAGGCTACAATCCATTGGAGTAAAAAAATTCTTGACAATAGACTACCTTCCATAATGACAAGGATACCATCCATTGGAGTAACAGAAATCTCAACAACAGACTACCTTCCATAAATACAAGGCTACCATCTATTGGAATAACAAAAATCTCGAGAACAGACTACCTTCCATAATGACAAGGCTACCATCCAATGGAATGACAAAAATCTCAACAACATTCTACCTTCCATAATGAGAAGTCTACCATCCATTGGAGTAACAAGAATCTCGACAACAGACTACCTTCCATAATGACAAGGATACCATTTATTGGAATAACAAAAATCTCGAGAACAGACTACCTTCCATAATGACAAGGCTACCATCCATTGTAGTAACAAAGATCTCGACAATAGACTACCTTCCCTAATTATAAGGCTACCATCCATTGGAGTAACAAAAATCTCAAAAACAGACTACCTTCCATAATAACAAGGCTACCTTCCATTAGAGTAACAAAAACTCGAAAACAAACAACCTTCCATAATGACAAGGCTACCATCCATTGGAGTAACAAAAATCTCGACAATAGACTACCTTCCATAATGACAAGGCTACAATCCATTGGAGTAACAAAAATATGAACAACAGACTACCTTCCATAGTGACAAGGCTACCATCCATTGGAGTGACAGAAATCACAACGACAGACTACCTTCCATATTGACAAGGCAAGCATCCATTGGAGTAACAAATATCTCGAAAACAAACTACCTACCATAATGACAAGGCTACAATCCATTGGAGTAACAAAAATATCGACAACAGACTACCTTCCATAATGACAAGGCTACCATCCATTGGAATAACAAAAATCTCGACAACAAACTACCTTTCATAATGACAAGGCTACCATCCATTGGAGTAACAAAAACATCGACAACAGACTATGTTCCATAATGACAAGGCTACAAACCATTGGAGTAACTAAATTCTCGACAACAGACTACCTTCCATAATGACAAGGATACCATCAATTGGAGTAACAAAAATCTCGGCAATAGACTACCTTCCATAATGACAAGGCTACCATCTATTGGAATGACAAAAATCTCAACAACATTATACCTTCCATAATGAGAAGTCTACCATCCATTGGAGTAACAAAAATCACGACAACAGACTACCTTCCATAATGACAAGGATACCATCTATTGGAATAACAAAAATCTCAAGAACAGACTACCTTCCATAATGACAAGGCTACAATCCATTGTAGTAACAAAAATCTCGACAATAGACTCCCTTCCCTAATTACAAGGCTACCATTCATTGCAGTAACAAAAATCTTGAAAATCGACTACCTTCCATAATAACAAGGCTACCTTCCATTAGAGTAACAAAAACTCGAAAACAGACAACCTTCCATAATGACAAGGCTACCATCCATTGGAGTAACAAAAATATTGACAACAGAGTAAATTCCATAATGACAAGGCTACCATACATTGGAGTAACAAAAATCTCGACAACAGACTACCTTCCATAATGACAAGGATACCATCCATTGGAGTAACAAAAATATTGACAACAGACTACATTCCATAATGACAAGGCTACCATCCATTGGAGTAACAAAAATCTCGATAACCGACTACCTTCCATAATTACAAGGCTACAATCCATTTTAGTAACCAAAATCTCGACAACAGACTACCTTCCATAATGACAAGGCTACCATCCATTGGAGTAACAAAAATCTCGAAAACAAACTACCTTCCAAAATGACAAGGCTACCATCCATTAGAGTAACAAAAATATCAACAACAGACAACCTTCCATAATGACAAGGCAACCATCCATTGGAGTAACAAAAATCTCGACGACAGACTACTTTCCATAATGACAAGGCTACAATCCATTGGAGTAACAAAAATATCGACAACAGACTACCTTCCATAATGACAAGGCTACCATCCATTGGAATAACAAAAATCTTGACAACAAACTACCTTCTATAATGACAAGGCTAACATCCATTTGAGTAACAAAAACATCGACAACAGACAATGTACCATAATGACAAGGCTACAATCCATTGGAGTAAAAAAATTCTTGACAATAGACTACCTTCCATAATGACAAGGATACCATCCATTGGAGTAACAGAAATCTCAACAACAGACTACCTTCCATAATTACAAGGCTACCATCTATTAGAATAACAAAAATCTCGAGAACAGACTACCTTCCATAATGACAAGGCTACCATCCAATGGAATGACAAAAATCTCAACAACATTCTACCTTCCATAATGAGAAGTCTACCATCCATTGGAGTAACAAGAATCTCGACAACAGACTACCTTCCATAATGACAAGGATACCATTTATTGGAATAACAAAAATCTCGAGAACAAACTACCTTCCATAATGACAAGGCTACCATCCATTGTAGTAACAAAGATCTCGACAATAGACTACCTTCCCTAATTATAAGGCTACCATCCATTGGAGTAACAAAAATCTCAAAAACAGACTACCTTCCATAATAACAAGGCTACCTTCCATTAGAGTAACAAAAACTCGAAAACAAACAACCTTCCATAATGACAAGGCTACCATCCATTGGAGTAACAAAAATCTCGACAATAGACTACCTTCCATAATGACAAGGCTACAATCCATTGGAGTAACAAAAATATGAACAACAGACTACCTTCCATAGTGACAAGGCTACCATCCATTGGAGTGACAGAAATCACAACGACAGACTACCTTCCATATTGACAAGGCTAGCATCCATTGGAGTAACAAATATCTCGAAAACAAACTACCTACCATAATGACAAGGCTACAATCCATTGGAGTAACAAAAATATCGACAACAGACTACCTTCCATAATGACAAGGCTACCATCCATTGGAATAACAAAAATCTCGACAACAAACTACCTTTCATAATGACAAGGCTACCATCCATTGGAGTAACAAAAACATCGACAACAGACTATGTTCCATAATGACAAGGCTACAAACCATTGGAGTAACTAAATTCTCGACAACAGACTACCTTCCATAATGACAAGGATACCATCAATTGGAGTAACAAAAATCTCGGCAATAGACTACCTTCCATAATGACAAGGCTACCATCTATTGGAATGACAAAAATCTCAACAACATTATACCTTCCATAATGAGAAGTCTACCATCCATTGGAGTAACAAAAATCACGACAACAAACTACCTTCCATAATGACAAGGATACCATCTATTGGAATAACAAAAATCTCAAGAACAGACTACCTTCCATAATGACAAGGCTACAATCCATTGTAGTAACAAAAATCTCGACAATAGACTCCCTTCCCTAATTACAAGGCTACCATTCATTGCAGTAACAAAAATCTTGAAAACCGACTACCTTCCATAATAACAAGGCTACCTTCCATTAGAGTAATAAAAACTCGAAAACAGACAACCTTCCATAATGACAAGG
Organism: Vicia faba; assembly: GCA_948472305.1. Taxonomy (NCBI): domain Eukaryota; kingdom Viridiplantae; phylum Streptophyta; class Magnoliopsida; order Fabales; family Fabaceae; genus Vicia; species Vicia faba. The sequence goes on along the minus strand of OX451739.1, from coordinate 556,272,465 downwards.
CTACCATCCATTGGAGTAACAAAAATATTGACAACAGACTAAATTCCATAATGACAAGGCTACCATACATTGGAGTAACAAAAATCTCGACAACAGACTACCTTCCATAATGACAAGGATACCATCCATTGGAGTAACAAAAATATTGACAACAGACTACATTCCATAATGACAAGGCTACCATCCATTGGAGTAACAAAAATCTCGATAACCGACTACCTTCCATAATTACAAGGCTACAATCCATTTTAGTAACCAAAATCTCGACAACAGACTACCTTCCATAATGACAAGGCTACCATCCACTGTAGTAACAAAAATATCGACAACACACTACCTTCCATAATGACAAGGCTACCATCCATTGGAGTAACAAAAATCTCGAAAACAAACTACCTTCCAAAATGACAAGGCTACCATCCATTAGATTAACAAAAATATCAACAACAGACAACCTTCCATAATGACAAGGCAACCATTCATTGGAGTAACAAAAATCTCGACGACAAACTACTTTCCGTAATGACAAGGCTACAATCCATTGGAGTAACAAAAATATCGACAACAGACTACCTTCCATAATGACAAGGCTACCATCCATTGGAATAACAAAAATCTTGACAACAAACTACCTTCCATAATGACAAGGCTAACATCCATTTGAGTAACAAAAACATCGACAACAGACAATGTACCATAATGACAAGGCTACAATCCATTGGAGTAAAAAAATTCTTGACAATAGACTACCTTCCATAATGACAAGGATACCATCCATTGGAGTAACAAAAATCTCAACAACAGACTACCTTCCATAATGACAAGGTTACCATCTATTGGAATAACAAAAATCTCGAGAACAGACTACCTTCCATAATGACAAGGCTACCATCCAATGGAATGACAAAAATCTCAACAACATTCTACCTTCCATAATGAGAAGTCTACCATCCATTGGAGTAACAAGAATCTTGACAACAGACTACCTTCCATAATGACAAGGATACCATTTATTGGAATAACAAAAATCTCGAGAACAGACTACCTTCCATAATGACAAGGCTACCATCCATTGTAGTAACAAAAATCTCGACAATAGACTACCTTCCCTAATTATAAGGCTACCATCCATTGGAGTAACAAAAATCTCAAAAACAGACTACCTTCCATAATAACAAGGCTACCTTCCATTAGAGTAACAAAAACTCGAAAACAAACAACCTTCCATAATGACAAGGCTACCATTTATTGGAATAACAAAAATCTCTATAACAGACTACCTTCCATAATGACAAGGATACCATCCATTGGAGTAACAAAAATATTGACAACAGACTACCTTCCATAATGAGAAGGCTACCATCCATGGGAGTAAGAAAAACATCGACAATAGACTACCATCCATAATGATAATGATACAATTCATTGGAGTAAGAAAAATCTCGACAACAAACTACCTTCTATAACGACAAGGCTACCATCCATTGGAGTAACAAAAATCTCGACAACAAACTACCTTCTATAACGACAAGGCTACCATCCATTGGAGTAACAAAAATCTCGAAAACAAACTACCTTCTATAATGACTAGGCTACCAGCCATTGGAGTAACAAAGATATCGAGAACGGACTACCTTCCATAATGATAATGCTACCATCCATTGGAGTAACAAAAATCTCGATAACCGACTACCTTCAATAATGACAAGGCTACCATCCATTTGTGTAACAAAAATATCTACAATAGACTATGTTCCATAATTACAAGGCTACCATTCATTTTAGTAACCAAAATCTCGACAACAGACTACCTTCCATAATGACAAGGCTACCATCCACTGTAGTAACAAAAATCTTGACAACACACTACCTTCCATAATTACAAGGCTACCATCCATTGGAGTAACAAAAATCTCAAAAACGGACTACCTTCCATAATGACAAGGCTACCATCCATTAGAGAAACAAAAATCTCAACAACAGACAACCTTCCATAATGACAAGGCAACCATCCATTGGAGTAACAAAAAAATATCGACAATAGACTACCTTCCATAATGACAAGGCTATAATCCATTAGAGTAACAAAAATATGAACAACAGACTACCTTCCATAGTGACAAGGCTCCCATCCATTGGAGTGACAGAAATCACAACGACAGACTACCTTCCATATTGACAAGGCTAGCATCCATTGGAGTAACAAAAATCTCGACAGCAAACTACCTACCATAATGACAAGGCTACCATCCATTGAAATAACAAAAATCTCGACGACATACTACCTTCCATAATGACAAGGCTACAATCTATTGGAGTAACAAAAACATCGACAACAGACTACCTTCCATAATGACAAGGCTACCATCCATTGGAAAAACAAAAATATCAACAACAAACTACTTTTCATAATGACAAGGCTACCATCCATTGGAGTAACAAAAACATCGACAATAGACTATGTTCCATAATGACAAGGCTACAATCCATTGGAGTAACAAAATTCTCGACAACAGACTACCTTCCATAATGACAAGGATACCATCAATTGGAGTAACACAAATCTTGGCAACAAACTACCTTCCATAATGACAAGGCTACCATCTATTGGAATAACAAAATTTTGGAGAACAGACTACCTTCCATAATGACAAGGCTACCATCCAATGGAATGAAAAAAATCTCAACAACATTCTACCTTCCATAATGAGAAGTCTACCATCCATTGGAGTAACAAGAATCTCGAAAACAGACTACCCTCCATAATGACAAGGATACCATTTATTGGAATAACAAAAATTTCGAGAACAGACTACCTTCCATAATGACAAGGCTACCATCCATTATAGTAACAAAAATCTCGACAATAGACTACCTTCCCTAATTACAAGGCTACCATCCATTGGAGTAACAAAAATATCGAAAACATACTACCTTCCATAATAACAAGGCTACCTTCCATTAGAGTAACAAAAACTCGAAAACAGACAACCATCCATAATGACAAGGCTACCATCCATTGGAGTAACAAAAATCTCGACAACAGACTACCTTCCATAATGAAAAGGATACCATCCATTGGAGTAACAAAAATATTGACAACAAACTACATTCCAAAATTACAAGGCTACCATCCATTGGAATAACAAAAATCTCGACAACAGACTACCTTCCATAATGACAAGGCTACCATCCATTAGAGTAACAAAAACATCGACAACAAACTACATTCCTTAACGACAAGGCTACCATCCATTGGAGTAACAAAATTATCGATAATAGACTACCATCCATAATGATAATGATACAATTCATTGGAGTAACAAAAATCTCGACAACAAACTACCTTCTATAACGACAAGGCTACCATCCATTGGAGTAACAAAAATCTCGACAACAAACTACCTTCTATCATGACTAGGCTACCAGCCATTGGAGTAACAAAGATATCGAGAACGGACTACCTTCCATAATGATAATGCTACCATCCATTGGAGTCACAAAAATCTCGATAACCGACTACCTTCCATAATGACAAGGCTACCATCCATTTTAGTAACCAAAATATCTACAATAGACTATCTTCCATAATGACAAGGCTAGCATCCACTGTAGTAACAAAATTATCGACAACACACTACCTTCCATAATGACAAGGCTACCATCCATTGGAGTAACAAAAATCTTGAAAACTGACTACCTTCCATAATAACAAGGCTACCTTCCATTAGAGTAACAAAAACTCGAAAATAGACAACCTTCCATAATGACAAGGCTACCATCCATTGGAGTAACAAAAATATTGACAATAGACAAAATTCCATAATGTCAAGGCTGCCATACATTGGAGTAACAAAAATCTCGACAACAGACTACCTTCCATAATGACAAGGATACCATCCATTGGAGTAACAAAAATATTGACAACAGACTACATTCCATAATGACAAGGCTACCATCCATTGGAGTAACAAAAATATCGATAACCGACTACCTTCCATAATTACAAGGCTACAATCCATTTTAGTAACCAAAATCTCGACAACAGACTACCTTCCATAATGACAAGGCTACCATCCACTGTAGTAAGAAAAATATCGACAACACACTACCTTCCATAATGACAAGGCTACCATCCATTGGAGTAACAAAAATCTCGAAAACAAACTACCTTCCAAAATGACAAGGCTACCATCCATTAGAGTAACAAAAATATCAACAACAGACAACCTTCCATAATGACAAGGCAACCATCCATTGGAGTAACAAAAATCTCGACGACAGACTACTTTCCATAATGACAAGGCTACAATCCATTGGAGTAACAAAAATATCGACAACAGACTACCTTCCATAATGACAAGGCTACCATCCATTGGAATAACAAAAATCTTGACAACAAACTACCTTCCATAATGACAAGGCTAACATCCATTTGAGTAACAAAAACATCGACAACAGACAATGTACCATAATGACAAGGCTACAATCCATTGGAGTAAAACAATTCTTGACAATAGACTACCTTCCATAATGACAAGGATACCATCCATTGGAGTAACAGAAATCTCAACAACAGACTACCTTCCATAATTACAAGGCTACCATCTATTGGAATAACAAAAATCTCGAGAACAGACTACCTTCCATAATGACAAGGCTACCATCCAATGGAATGACAAAAATCTCAACAACATTCTACCTTCCATAATGAGAAGTCTACCATCCATTGGAGTAACAAGAATCTCGACAAGAGACTACCTTCCATAATGACAAGGATACCATTTATTGGAATAACAAAAATCTCGAGAACAGACTACCTTCCATAATGACAAGGCTACCATCCATTGTAGTAACAAAGATCTCGACAATAGACTACCTTCCCTAATTATAAGGCTACCATCCATTGGAGTAACAAAAATCTCAAAAACAGACTACCTTCCATAATAACAAGGCTACCTTCCATTAGAGTAACAAAAACTCGAAAACAAACAACCTTCCATAATGACAAGGCTACCATCCATTGGAGTAACAAAAATCTCGACAATAGACTACCTTCCATAATGACAAGGCTACAATCCATTGGAGTAACAAAAATATGAACAACAGACTACCTTCCATAGTGACAAGGCTACCATCCATTGGAGTGACAGAAATCACAACGACAGACTACCTTCCATATTGACAAGGCTAGCATCCATTGGAGTAACAAAAATCTCGAAAACAAACTACCTACCATAATGACAAGGCTACAATCCATTGGAGTAACAAAAATATCGACAACAGACTACCTTCCATAATGACAAGGCTACCATCCATTGGAATAACAAAAATCTCGACAACAAACTACCTTTCATAATGACAAGGCTACCATCCATTGGAGTAACAAAAACATCGACAACAGACTATGTTCCATAATGACAAGGCTACAAACCATTGGAGTAACTAAATTCTCGACAACAGACTACCTTCCATAATGACAAGGATACCATCAATTGGAGTAACAAAAATCTCGGCAATAGACTACCTTCCATAATGACAAGGCTACCATCTATTGGAATGACAAAAATCTCAACAACATTATACCTTCCATAATGAGAAGTCTACCATCCATTGGAGTAACAAAAATCACGACAACAGACTACCTTCCATAATGACAAGGATACCATCTATTGGAATAACAAAAATCTCAAGAACAGACTACCTTCCATAATGACAAGGCTACAATCCATTGTAGTAACAAAAATCTCGACAATAGACTCCCTTCCCTAATTACAAGGCTACCATCCATTGCAGTAACAAAAATCTTGAAAACCGACTACCTTCCATAATAACAACGCTACCTTCCATTAGAGTAACAAAAACTCGAAAACAGACAACCTTCCATAATGACAAGGCTACCATCCATTGGAGTAACAAAAATATTGACAACAGACTAAATTCCATAATGACAAGGCTACCATACATTGGAGTAACAAAAATCTCGACAACAGACTACCTTCCATAATGACAAGGATACCATCCATTGGAGTAACAAAAATATTGACAACAGACTACATTCCATAATGACAAGGCTACCATCCATTGGAGTAACAAAAATCTCGATAACCGACTACCTTCCATAATTACAAGGCTACAATCCATTTTAGTAACCAAAATCTCGACAACAGACTACCTTCCATAATGACAAGGCTACCATCCACTGTAGTAACAAAAATATCGACAACACACTACCTTCCATAATGACAAGGCTACCATCCATTGGAGTAACAAAAATCTCGAAAACAAACTACCTTCCAAAATGACAAGGCTACCATCCATTAGAGTAACAAAAATATCAACAACAGATAACCTTCCATAATGACAAGGCAACCCTTCATTGGAGTAACAAAAATCTCGACGACAGACTACTTTCCATAATGACAAGGCTACAATCCATTGGAGTAACAAAAATATCGACAACAGACTACCTTCCATAATGACAAGGCTACCATCCATTGGAATAACAAAAATCTTGACAACAAACTACCTTCCATAATGACAAGGCTAACATCCATTTGAGTAACAAAAACATCGACAACAGACAATGTACCATAATGACAAGGCTACAATCCATTGGAGTAAAAAAATTATTGACAATAGACTACCTTCCATAATGACAAGGATACCATCCATTGGAGTAACAAAAATCTCAACAACAGACTACCTTCCATAATGACAAGGCTACCATCTATTTGAATAACAAAAATCTCGAGAACAGACTACCTTCCATAATGACAAGGCTACCATCCAATGGAATGACAAAAATCTCAACAACATTCTACCTTCCATAATGAGAAGTCTACCATCCATTGGAGTAACAAGAATCTTGACAACAGACTACCTTCCATAATGACAAGGATACCATTTATTGGAATAACAAAAATCTCGAGAACAGACTACCTTCCATAATGACAAGGCTACCATCCATTGTAGTAACAAAAATCTCGACAATAGACTACCTTCCCTAATTATAAGGCTACCATCCATTGGAGTAACAAAAATCTCAAAAACAGACTACCTTCCATAATAACAAGGCTACCTTCCTTTAGAGTAACAAAAACTCGAAAACAAACAACCTTCCATAATGACAAGGCTACCATTTATTGGAATAACAAAAATCTCTATAACAGACTACCTTCCATAATGACAAGGATACCATCCATTGGAGTAACAAAAATATTGACAACAGACTACCTTCCATAATGAGAAGGCTACCATCCATGGGAGTAAGAAAAACATCGACAATAGACTACCATCCATAATGATAATGATACAATTCATTGGAGTAAGAAAAATCTCGACAACAAACTACCTTCTATAACGACAAGGCTACCATCCATTGGAGTAACAAAAATCTCGACAACAAACTACCTTCTATAACGACAAGGCTACCATCCATTGGAGTAACAAAAATCTCGAAAACAAACTACCTTCTATAATGACTAGGCTACCAGCCATTGGAGTAACAAAGATATCGAGAACGGACTACCTTCCATAATGATAATGCTACCATCCATTGGAGTAACAAAAATCTCGATAACCGACTACCTTCAATAATGACAAGGCTACCATCCATTTGTGTAACAAAAATATCTACAATAGACTATGTTCCATAATTACAAGGCTACCATTCATTTTAGTAACCAAAATCTCGACAACAGACTACCTTCCATAATGACAAGGCTACCATCCACTGTAGTAACAAAAATCTTGACAACACACTACCTTCCATAATGACAAGGCTACCATCCATTGGAGTAACAAAAATCTCAAAAACGGACTACCTTCCATAATGACAAGGCTACCATCCATTAGAGAAACAAAAATCTCAACAACAGACAACCTTCCATAATGACAAGGCAACCATCCATTGGAGTAACAAAAATATCGACAATAGACTACCTTCCATAATGACAAGGCTATAATCCATTAGAGTAACAAAAATATGAACAACAGACTACCTTCCATAGTGACAAGGCTCCCATCCATTGGAGTGACAGAAATCACAACGACAGACTACCTTCCATATTGACAAGGCTAGCATCCATTGGAGTAACAAAAATCTCGACAACAAACTACCTACCATAATGACAAGGCTACCATCCATTGAAATAACAAAAATCTCGACGACATACTACCTTCCATAATGACAAGGCTACAATCTATTGGAGTAACAAAAACATCGACAACAGACTACCTTCCATAATGACAAGGCTACCATCCATTGGAATAACAAAAATATCAACAACAAACTACCTTTCATAATGACAAGGCTACCATCCATTGGAGTAACAAAAACATCGACAACAGACTATGTTCCATAATGACAAGGCTACAATCCATTGGAGTAACAAAATTCTCGACAACAGACTACCTTCCATAATGACAAGGATACCATCAATTGGAGTAACAAAAATCTTGGCAACAAACTACCTTCCATAATGACAAGGCTACCATCTATTGGAATAACAAAATTTTGGAGAACAGACTACCTTCCATAATGACAAGGCTACCATCCAATGGAATGAAAAAAATCTCAACAACATTCTACCTTCCATAATGAGAAGTCTACCATCCATTGGAGTAACAAGAATCTCGAAAACAGACTACCCTCCATAATGACAAGGATACCATTTATTGGAATAACAAAAATTTCGAGAACAGACTACCTTCCATAATGACAAGGCTACCATCCATTATAGTAACAAAAATCTCGACAATAGACTACCTTCCCTAATTACAAGGCTACCATCCATTGGAGTAACAAAAATATCGAAAACATACTACCTTCCATAATAACAAGGCTACCTTCCATTAGAGTAACAAAAACTCGAAAACAGACAACCATCCATAATGACAAGGCTACCATCCATTGGAGTAACAAAAATCTCGACAACAGACTACCTTCCATAATGAAAAGGATACCATCCATTGGAGTAACAAAAATATTGACAACAAACTACATTCCAAAATTACAAGGCTACCATCCATTGGAATAACAAAAATCTCGACAACAGACTACCTTCCATAATGACAAGGCTACCATCCATTAGAGTGACAGAAATCACAACGATAGACTACCTTCCATATTGACAAGGCTAGCATCCATTGGAGTAACAAAAATCTAGAAAACAAACTACCTACCATAATGACAAGGCTACAATCCATTGGAGTAACAAAACTATCGACAACAGACTACCTTCCATAATGACAAGGCTACCATCCATTGGAATAACAAAAATCTCGACAACAAGCTACCTTTCATAATGACAAGGCTACCATCCATTGGAGTAACAAAAACATCGACAACAGACTATGTTCCATAATGCTAAGGCTACAAACCATTGGAGTAACTAAATTCTCGACAACAGACTACCTTCCATAATGACGAGGATACCATCAATTGGAGTAACAAAAATCTCGGCAATAGACTACCTTCCATAATGACAAGGCTACCATCTATTGGAATAACAAATTTTTTGAGAATAGACTACCTTCCATAATGAGAAGTCTACCATCCATTGGAGTAACAAAAATCTTGACAACAGACTACCTTCCATAATGACAAGGATACCATCTATTGGAATAACAAAAATCTCAAGAACAGACTACCTTCCATAATGACAAGGCTACAATCCATTGTAGTAACAAAAATCTCGACAATAGACTTCCTTCCCTAATTACAAGGCCACCATCCATTGGAGTAACAAAAATCTTGAAAACCGACTACCTTCCATAATAACAAGGCTACCTTCCATTAGAGTAACAAAAACTCGAAAACAAACAACCTTCCATAATTACAAGGCTACCATCCATTGGAGTAACAAAAATCTCGACAACAGACTACCTTGCATAATGACAAGGATACCATCCATTGGAGTAACAAAAATATTGACAATAGGCTAAATTCCATAATGACAAGGCTACCATCCATTGGAGTAACAAAAATCTCGACAACAGACTACCTTCCATAATGACAAGGATACCATCCATTGGAGTAACAAAAATATTGACAACAGACTACATTCCATAATGACAAGGCTACCATCCATTGGAGTAACAAAAATCTCGATAACCGACTACCTTCCATAATGACAAGGCTACCACACATTTGAGTAACAAAAATATCTACAATAGACTATGTTCCATAATTACAAGGCTACCATCCATTTTAGTAACCAAAATCTCGACAATAGACTACCTTCCATAATGACAAGGCTACCATCCACCGTAGTAACAAAAATATCGACAACACACTACCTTCCATAATGACAAGGCTACCATCCATTGGAGTAACAAAAATCTCGAAAACAGACTACCTTCCAAAATGACAAGGCTACCATCCATTAGAGTAACAAAAATATCAACAACAGACAACCTTCCATAATGACAAGGCAACCATCAATTGGAGTAACAAAAATCTCGACAATAGAATACCTTCCATAATGACAAGGCTACAATCCATTGGAGTAACAAAAATATGAACAACAGACTACCTTCCATAGTGACAAGGCTACCATCCATTGGAGTGACAGAAATCACAACGACAGACTACCTTCCATATTGACAAGGCTAGCATCCATTGGAGTAACAAAAATCTCGACAACAAACTACCTACCATAATGACAATGCTACAATCCATTGGAGTAAAGAAAATATCGACAACAGACTACCTTCCATAATGACAAGGCTACCATCCATTGGAATAACAAAAATCTCGACAACAAACTACCTTTCATAATGACAAGGCTACCATCCATTGGAGTAACAAAAACATCGACAACAGACTATGTTCCATAATGACAAGGCTACAAACCATTGGAGTAACTAAATTCTCGACAACAGACTACCTTCCATAATGACAAGGATACCATCAATTGGAGTAACAAAAATCTCGGCAACAGACTACCTTCCATAATAACAACGCTACCATCTATTGGAATAAGAAAATTTTTGAGAACAGACTACCTTCCATAATGACTAGGCTACCATCCAATGGAATGACAAAAATCTCAACAACATTCTACCTTCCATAATGAGAAGTCTACCATCCATTGGACTAACAAGAATCTCGACAACAGACTACCTTACATAATGACAAGGATACCATTTATTGGAATAACAAAAATCTCGAGAACAGACTACCTTCCATAATGACAAGGCTACCATCCATTGTAGTAACAAAAATCTCGACAATAGACTACCTTCCCTAATTACAAGGCTACCATCCATTGGAGTAACAAAAATCTTGAAAACAGACTACCTTCCATAATAACAAGGCTACCTTCCATTAGAGTAACAAAAACTCGAAAATAGACAACTTTCCAAAATGACAAGGCTACCATCCATTGGAGTACCAAAAATCTCGACAACGGACTACCTTCCATAATGACAAGGATACCATCCATTGGAGTAACAAAAATATTAACAACAAACTACATTCCATAATTACAAGGCTACCATCCATTGGAATAACAAAAATCTCGACAACAGACTACCTTCCATAATGACAAGGCTACCATCCATTAGAGTAACAAAAACATCGACAACAAACTACCTTCTATAACGACAAGGCTACCATCCATTGGAGTAACAAAAATCTCGACAACAAACTACCTTCTATAATGACTAGGCTACCAGCCATTGGAGTAACAAAGATATCGAGAACGAACTACCTTCCATAATGACAATGCTACCATCCATTGGAGTAACAAAAATCTCGATAACCGACTACCTTCCATAATGGCAAGGCTACCATCCATTTATGTAACAATAATGTCTACAATAGTTTTTGTTCCATAATTACAAGGCTACCATCCATTTTAGTAACCAAAATCTCGACAACAAACTACCTTCCATAATGACAAGGCTACCATCCATCGTAGTAACAAAAATCTCGACAACAGACTACCTTCCATAATGATAAGGCTACCATCCATTGAAGTAACAAAAATCTCGAAAATAGACTACCTTCCAAAATGACAAGGCTACCATCCATTAGAGTAACAAAAATCTTAACAACAGACAACCTTCCATAATGACAAGGCAACCATCCATTGGAGTAACAAAAATCTCGACAATAGACTACCTTCCATAATGACAAGGCTACAATCCATTGGAGTAACAAAAATATGAACAACAAACTACCTTCCAGAGTGACAAGGCTACCATCCATTGGAGCGACAGAAATTACAACGACGACTACCTTCCATATTGACAAGGCTAGCATCTATTGGAGTAACAAAAATCTCAACAACAAACTACCTACCATAATGACAATGCTACAATCCATTGGAGTAACAAAAATATCGACAACAGACTACCTTCCATAATGACAAGGCTACCATCCATTGGAATAACAAAAATCTCGACAACAAACTACCTTTCATAATGACAAGGCTACCATCCATTGGAGTAACAAAAACATCGACAACAGACTATGTTCCATAATGACAAGGCTACAAACCATTGGAGTAACTAAATTCTCGACAACAGACTACCTTCCATAATGACAAGGATACCATCAATTGGAGTAACAAAAATCTCGGCAACAGACTACCTTCCATAATAACAACGCTACCATCTATTGGAATAAGAAAATTTTTGAGAACAGACTACCTTCCATAATGACTAGGCTACCATCCAATGGAATGACAAAAATCTCAACAACATTCTACCTTCCATAATGAGAAGTCTACCATCCATTGGACTAACAAGAATCTCGACAACAGACTACCTTACATAATGACAAGGATACCATTTATTGGAATAACAAAAATCTCGAGAATAGACTACCTTCCATAATGACAAGGCTACCATCCATTGGATTAACAAAAATATGAACAACAAACTACCTTCCATAGTGACAAGGCTACCATCCATTGGAGCGACAGAAATTACAACGACGACTACCTTCCATATTGACAAGGCTAGCATCTATTGGAGTAACAAAAATCTCGACAACAAACTACCTACCATAAATACAAGGCTACCATCCATTGAACTAACAAAAATCTCGACGACAGACTACCTTCCATAATGACAAGGCTACAATCTATTGGAGTAACAAAAATATCGATAACAGACTACCTTTCATAATGACAAGGCTACCATCCATTGGAATAACAAAAATCTCGACAACAAACAACCTTTCATAATGACAAGGCTACCATCCATTGGAGTAACAAAAACATTGACAACAGACTATGTTCCATAATGACAAAGCTGCAATCCATTGGAAAAACAAAATTCTCGACAACAGACTACCTTCCCTAAAGACAAGGATACCTTAAATTGGAGTAACAAAAATCTCGGCAACAGACTACCTTCCATAATGACAAGGCTACCATCTATTGGAATAACAAAAATTTTGAGAACAGACTACCTTCCATAATGACAAGGCTACCATCCAATGGAATGAAATAAATCTCAACAACATTCTACCTTCCATAATGAGAAGTCTACCATCCATTGGGGTAACAAAAATCTCGACAACAGACTACCTTCCATAATGACAAGGATACCATCTATTGGAATAACAAAAATCTCGAGAACGGACTACCTTCCATAATGACAAGGCTACCATCCATTGTAGTAACAAAAATCTCGACAATAGACTACCTTCCCTAATTACAAGGCTACCTTCCATAATAACATGACTACCTTCCATTAGAGTAACAAAAATCTCGAAAACGGACAACCTTCCATAATGATAAGGCTACCATCCATTGGAGTAACAAAAATCTCGACAACATACTACCTTCCATACTAACAAGGCTACCTTCCATTAGAGTAACAAAAACTCGAAAACAGACAACTTTCAAAAATGACAACGCTACCATCCATTGGAGTAACAAAAATCTCGACATCAGACTACCTTCCATAATGACAAGGATACCATCCATTGGAGTAACAAAAATATTGACAACATACTACATTCCATAATTACAAAGCTACCATCCATTGGAATAACAAAAATCTCGACAACAGACTACCTTCCATAATGACAAGGCTACCATCCATTAGAGTAACAAAAACATCGACAACAGACTACATTCCATAACGACAAGTCTACCATCCATTGGAGTAACAAAAATGTCTACAATAGTCTATGTTCCATAATTACAAGGCTACCATCCATTTTAGTAACCAAAATCTTGACAACAGACTACCTTCCATAATGACAAGGCTACCATCCACCGTAGTTCCAAAAATTTCGACAACAGACTACCTTCCATAATGACAAGGCTACCATCCATTGGAGTAACAAAAATCTCGAAAAAAGACTACCTTCCAAAACGACAAGGCTACCATCCATTAGAGTAACAAAAACCTTAACAACAAACAACCTTCCATAATGACAAGGCAACCATCCATTGGAGTAACAAAAATCTCGACAATAGACTACCTTCCATAATCACAAGGCTACAATCCATTAGAGTAACAAAAATATGAACAACAGACTACCTTCCATAGTGACAAGGCTACCATCCATTGGAGTGACAGAAATCACAACGATGACTACCTTCGATATTGACAAGGCTAGCATCTATTGGAGTAACAAAAATCTCGACAACAAACTACCTACCATAATGACAAGGCTACCATCCATTGAAGTAACAAAAATCTCGACGACAGACTACCTTCCATAATGACAAGGCTACAATCCATTGGAGTAACAGAAATATCGACAACAGACTACCTTCCATAATGACAAGGCTACCATCCATTGGAATAACAAAAATATCGACAACAGACTATGTTCCATAATGACAAGGCTACAATTCATTGGAGTAACAAAATTCTCGACAAAAGACTACCTTCCCTAATGACAAGGATGCCATCAATTGGAGTAACAAAAGTCTCGGCAACAGACTACCTTCCATAATGACAAGGCTACCATCTATTGGAATAACAAAATTTTTGAGAACAGACTACCTTCCATAATGACAAGGCTACCATCCAATGTAATGAAAAAAATCTCAACAACATTCTACCTTCCATAATGAGAAGTCTACCATCCATTGGAGTAACAAAAATCTCGACAACAGACTACCTTCCATAATGACAAGGATACCATCTATTGGAATAACAAAAATCTCGAGAACGGACTACCTTCCATAATGACAAGGCTACCATTCATTGTAGTAACAAAAATCTCGACAATAGACTACCTTCCCTAATTACAAGGCTACCATCCATTGGAGTAACAAAAATCTCAAAAACAGACTACCTTCCATAATAACAAGGCTACCTTCCATTAGAGTAACAAAAATATCGAAAATAGACAACCTTCCATAATGACAAGGCTACCATCCATTGGAGTAACAAAAATCTCGACAAAAGACTACCTTCCATAATGACAAGGATACCATCCATTGGAGTAACAAAAAATATTGACAACATACTACATTCCATAATTACAATGCTACCATCCATTGGAATAACAAAAATCTCGACAACAGTCTACCTTTCATAATGACAAGGCTACCATCCATTGTAGTAACAGAAATCTTGACAACAGACTACCTTCCATAATGACAAGGATACCATCCATTGGAGTAACAAAAATATTAACAACAGACTACATTCCATAATTACAAGGCTACCATCCAATGGAATAACAAAAATCTCGACAACAGACTACCTTCTATAACGACAAGGCTACCATCCATTGGAGTAACAAAAATCTCGACAACAAACTACATTCTATAATGACTAGGCTACCAGCCATTGGAGTAACAAAGATATCGAGAACGGACTATCTTCCATAATGATAATGCTACCATCCATTGGAGTAACAAAAATCTCTATAACCGACTACCTTCCATAATGGCAAGGCTACCATCAATTTGAGTAACAAAAATATCTACAATAGACTATGTTCCATAATTACAAGGCTACCATGCATTTTAGTAACCAAAATCTCGACAACAAACTACCTTCCATAATGACAAGGCTACCATCCATTTTAGTAACAAAAATCTCGACAACAGACTACCTTCCATAATGACAAGGCTACCATCCATTGGAGTAACAAAAATCTCAAAAATAGACTACCTTCCAAAATGACAAGGCTACCATCCATTAGAGTAACAAAAATCTTAACAACAGACAACCTTCTATAATGATAAGGCAACCATCCATTGGAGTAACAAAAATCTCGATAATAGACTACCTTCCATAATGACAAGGCTACAATCCATTGGAGTAACAAAAATATGAACAACAGACTACCTTCCATACTGACAAGGCTACCATCCATTGGAGTGACAGAAATCACAACGACGACTACCTTCCATATTGACAAGGCTAGCATCTATTGGAGTAACAAAAATCTCGACAACAAACTACCTACCATAATCACGAGGCTACCATCCATTGAAGTAACAAAAATCTCGACGACAAACTACCTTCCATAATTACAAGGCTACAATCCATTGGAGTAACAAAAATATCCACAACAGACTACCTTCCATAATGACATCCATTGGAATAACAAAAATCTCGACAACAAACAACCTTTCATAATGACAAGGCTACCATCCATTGGAGTAACAAAAACATCGACAACAGAATACATTCCATAACGACAAGGCTACCATCCATTGGAATAACAAAATTATCGATAATAGACTACCATCCATAATGATAATGATACAATTCATTGGAGTAACGAAAATATCGACAACAAAGTACCTTCTATAACGACAAGGCTACCATCCATTGGAGTAAGAAAAAACTTGACAACAAACTACCTTCTATAATGACTAGGCTACCATCCATCGGAGTAACAAAGATATCGAGAACGGACTACCTTCCATAATGATAATGCTACCATCCATTGAAGTAACAAAAATCTCGACAACCGACTACCTTCCATAATGACAAGGCTACCATCCATTTGAGTAACAAAAATATCTACAATAGACTATGTTCCATAATTACAAGGCTACCATGCATTTTAGTAACCAAAATCTCGACAACAAACTACCTTCCATAATGACAAGGCTACCATCCACTGTAGTAACAAAAATCTCGACAACAGACTACCTTCCATAATGACAAGGCTACTATCCATTGGAGTAACAAAAATCTCGAAAATAGACTACCTTCCAAAATGACAAGGCTACCATCCATTAGAGTAACAAAAATTTTAACAACAGACAACCTTCCATAATGATAAGGCAACCATCCATTTGAGTAACAAAAATCTCGATAATAGACTACCTTCCATAATGACAAGGCTACAATCTATTGGAGTAACAAAAATATGAACAACAGACTACCTTCCATAGTGACAAGGCTACCATCCATTGGAGTGACAGAAATCACAAGGACGACTACCTTCCATATTGACAAGACTAGCATCTATTGGAGTAACAAAAATCTCGACAACTAACTAGCTACCATAATGACGAGGCTACCATCCATTGAAGTAACAAAAATCTCGACGACAGACTACCTTCCATAATGACAAGGCTACAATCCATTGGAGTAACAAAAATATCGACAACAAACTACCTTCTATAATGACAAGGCTACCATCCATTGGAATAACAAAAATATCGACAACAAACAACCTTTCATAATGACAAGGCTACCATCCATTGGAGTAACAAAAACATCAAAAACAGACTATGTTCCATAATGACAAGGCTACAATCCATTGGAGTAACAAAATTCTCGACAACATTTTACCTTCCATAATGAGAAGTCTACCATCCATTGGAGTAACAAAAATCTCGACAACAGACTACCTTCCATAATGACAAGGATACCATCTATTGGAATAACAAAAATCTTGAGAACAGACTACCTTCCATAATGAGAAAGCTACCATCCATTGTAGTAACAAAAATCTCGACAATAGACTACCTTCCCTAATTACAAGGCTACCATCCATTGGAGTAACAAAAACCTCGAAAACAGACTACCTTCCATAATAACAAGGCTACCTTCCGTTAGAGTAACAAAAATCTCGAAAATAGACAACCTTCCATAATGACAAGGATACCATCCATTGGAGTAACAAAAATATTGACAACAGACTACATTCCATAATTACAAGGCTACCATCCATAATGACATCCATTGGAATAACAAAAATCTCGACAACAGACTACCTTCCATAATGACAAGGGTACCATCCATTGGAGTAACAAAAACATCGACAACAGAATACATTCCATAACGACAAGGCTACCATCCATTGGAGTAACAAAATTATCGATAATAGACTACCATCCATAATGATAATGATACAATTCATTGGAGTAACGAAAATATCGACAACAAAGTACCTTCTATAACATCAAGGCTACCATCCATTGGAGTAAGAAAAAACTTGACAACAAACTACCTTCAATAATGACTAGGCTACCATCCATCGGAGTAACAAAGATATCGAGAACGGACTACCTTCCATAATGACAATGCTACCATCCATTGGAGTAACAAAAATCTCGACAACCGACTACCTTCCATAATGACAAGGCTACCATCCATTTATGTAACAAAAATGTCTACAATAGTTTTAGTTCCATAATTACAAGGCTACCATCCATTTTAGTAACCAAAATATCGACAACAAACTACCTTCCATAATGACAAGGCTACCATCCATCGTAGTAACAAAAATCTCGACAACAGACTACCTTCCATAATGACAAGGCTACCATCCATTGGAGTAACAAAAATCTCGAAAATAGACTACCTTCCAAAATGACAAGGCTACCATCCATTAGAGTAACAAAAATCTTAACAACAGACAACCTTCCATAATGACAAGGCAACCATCCATTGGAGTAACAAAAATCTCGACAATAGACTACCTTCCATAATGACAAGGCTACAATCCATTGGAGTAACAAAAATATGAACAACAAACTACCTTCCAGAGTGACAAGGCTACCATCCATTGGAGCGACAGAAATTACAACGACGACTACCTTCCATATTGACAAGGCTAGCATCTATTGGAGTAACAAAAATCTCGACAACAAACTACCTACCATAATGACAATGCTACAATCCATTGGAGTAACAAAAATATCGACAACAGACTACCTTCCATAATGACAAGGCTACCATCCATTGGAATAACAAAAATCTCGACAACAAACTACCTTTCATAATGACAAGGCTACCATCCATTGGAGTAACAAAAACATCGACAACAGACTATGTTCCATAATGACAAGGCTACAAACCATTGGAGTAACAAAAATATCGACAACAGACTACCTTCCATAATGACAAGGATACCATCAATTGGAGTAACAAAAATCTCGGCAACAGACTACCTTCCATAATAACAACGCTACCATCTATTGGAATAAGAAAATTTTTGAGAACATACTACCTTCCATAATGACTAGGCTACCATCCAATGGAATGACAAAAATCTCAACAACATTCTACCTTCCATAATGAGAAGTCTACCATCCATTGGACTAACAAGAATCTCGACAACAGACTACCTTACATAATGACAAGGATACCATTTATTGGAATAACAAAAATCTCGAGAACAGACTACCTTCCATAATGACAAGGCTACCATCCATTGGATTAACAAAAATATGAACAACAAACTACCTTCCATAGTGACAAGGCTACCATCCATTGGAGCGACAGAAATTACAACGACGACTACCTTCCATATTGACAAGGCTAGCATCTATTGGAGTAACAAAAATCTCGACAACAAACTACCTACCATAAATACAAGGCTACCATCCATTGAACTAACAAAAATCTCGACGACAGACTACCTTCCATAATGACAAGGCTACAATCTATTGGAGTAACAAAAATATCGATAACAGACTACCTTTCATAATGACAAGGCTACCATCCATTGGAATAACAAAAATCTCGACAACAAACAACCTTTCATAATGACAAGGCTACCATCCATTGGAGTAACAAAAACATTGACAACAGACTATGTTCCATAATGACAAAGCTGCAATCCATTGGAAAAACAAAATTCTCGACAACAGACTACCTTCCCTAAAGACAAGGATACCATCAATTGGAGTAACAAAAATCTCGGCAACAGACTACCTTCCATAATGACAAGGCTACCATCTATTGGAATAACAAAAATTTTGAGAACAGACTACCTTCCATAATGACAAGGCTACCATCCAATGGAATGAAATAAATCTCAACAACATTCTACCTTCCATAATGAGAAGTCTACCATCCATTGGGGTAACAAAAATCTCGACAACAGACTACCTTCCATAATGACAAGGATACCATCTATTGGAATAACAAAAATCTCGAGAACGGACTACCTTCCATAATGACAAGGCTACCATCCATTGTAGTAAAAAAAATCTCGACAATAGACTACCTTCCCTAATTACAAGGCTACCTTCCATAATAACATGACTACCTTCCATTAGAGTAACAAAAATCTCGAAAACGGACAACCTTCCATAATGATAAGGCTACCATCCATTGGAGTAACAAAAATCTCGACAACATACTACCTTCCATACTAACAAGGCTACCTTCCATTAGAGTAACAAAAACTCGAAAACAGACAACTTTCAAAAATGACAACGCTACCATCCATTGGAGTAACAAAAATCTCGACAACAGACTACCTTCCATAATGACAAGGATACCATCCATTGGAGTAACAAAAATATTGACAACATACTACATTCCATAATTACAAGGCTACCATCCATTGGAATAACAAAAATCTCGACAACAGACTACCTTCCATAATGACAAGGCTACCATCCATTAGAGTAACAAAAACATCGACAACAGACTACATTCCATAACGACAAGTCTACCATCCATTGGAGCAACAAAAATGTCTACAATAGTCTATGTTCCATAATTACAAGGCTACCATCCATTTTAGTAACCAAAATCTTGACAACAGACTACCTTCCATAATGACAAGGCTACCATCCACCGTAGTTCCAAAAATTTCGACAACAGACTACCTTCCATAATGACAAGGCTACCATCCATTGGAGTAACAAAAATCTCGAAAATAGACTACCTTCCAAAACGACAAGGCTACCATCCATTAGAGTAACAAAAACCTTAACAACAAACAACCTTCCATAATGACAAGGCAACCATCCATTGGAGTAACAAAAATCTCGACAATAGACTACCTTCCATAATGACAACGCTACCTTCCATTAGAGTAACAAAAACTCGAAAACAGACAACTTTCAAAAATGACAACGCTACCATCCATTGGAGTAACAAAAATCTCGACAACAGACTACCTTCCATAATGACAAGGATACCATCCATTGGAGTAACAAAAATATTGACAACATACTACATTCCATAATTACAAGGCTACCATCCATTGGAATAACAAAAATCTCAACAACAGACTACCTCCCATAATGACAAGGCTACCATCCATTAGAGTAACAAAAACATCGACAACAGACTACATTCCATAACGACAAGTCTACCATCCATTGGAGTAACAAAAATGTCTAAAATAGTCTATGTTCCATAATTACAAGGCTACCATCCATTTTAGTAACCAAAATCTTGACAACAGACTACCTTCCATAATGACAAGGCTACCATCCACCGTAGTTCCAAAAATTTCGACAACAGACTACCTTCCATAATGACAAGGCTACCATCCATTGGAGTAACAAAAATCTCGAAAATAGACTACCTTCCAAAACGACAAGGCTACCATCCATTAGAGTAACAAAAACCTTAACAACAAACAACCTTCCATAATGACAAGGCAACCATCAATTGGAGTAACAAAAATCTCGACAATAGACTACCTTCCATAATGACAAGGCTACAATCCATTAGAGTAACAAAAATATGAACAACAGACTACCTTCCATAGTGACAAGGCTACCATCCATTGGAGTGACAGAAATCACAACGATGACTACCTTCGATATTGACAACGCTAGCATCTATTGGAGTAACAAAAATCTCGACAACAAACTACCTACCATAATGACAAGGCTACCATCCATTGAAGTAACAAAAATCTCGACGACAGACTACCTTCCATAATGACAAGGCTACAATCCATTGGAGTAACAGAAATATCGACAACAGACTACCTTCCATAATGACAAGGCTACCATCCATTGGAATAACAAAAATATCGACAACAGACTATGTTCCATAATGACAAGGCTACAATTCATTGGAGTAACAAAATTCTCGACAAAAGACTACCTTCCCTAATGACAAGGATACCATCAATTGGAGTAACAAAAGTCTCGGCAACAGACTACCTTCCATAATGACAAGGCTACCATCTATTGGAATAACAAAATTTTTGAGAACAGACTACCTTCCATAATGACAAGGCTACCATCCAATGTAATGAAAAAAATCTCAACAACATTCTACCTTCCATAATGAGAAGTCTACCATCCATTGGAGTAACAAAAATCTCGACAACAGACTACCTTCCATAATGACAAGGATACCATCTATTGGAATAACAAAAATCTCGAGAACGGACTACCTTCCATAATGACAAGGCTACCATTCATTGTAGTAACAAAAATCTCGACAATAGACTACCTTCCCTAATTACAAGGCTACCATCCATTGGAGTAACAAAAATCTCGAAAACAGACTACCTTCCATAATAACAAGGCTACCTTCCATTAGAGTAACAAAAATATCGAAAATAGACAACCTTCCATAATGACAAGGCTACCATCCATTGGAGTAACAAAAATCTCGACAAAAGACTACCTTCCATAATGACAAGGATACCATCCATTGGAGTAACAAAAATATTAACAACATACTACATTCCATAATTACAATGCTACCATCCATTGGAATAACAAAAATCTCGACAACAGTCTACCTTTCATAATGACAAGGCTACGATCCATTGTAGTAACAGAAATCTTGACAACAGACTACCTTCCATAATGACAAGGATACCATCCATTGGAGTAACAAAAATATTAACAACAGACTACATTCCATAATTACAAGGCTACCATCCAATGGAATAACAAAAATCTCGACAACAGACTACCTTCTATAACGACAAGGCTACCATCCATCGGAGTAACAAAAATCTCGACAACAAACTACATTCTATAATGACTAGGCTACCAGCCATTGGAGTAACAAAGATATCGAGAACGGACTATCTTCCATAATGATAATGCTACCATCCATTGGAGTAACAAAAATCTCTATAACCGACTACCTTCCATAATGGCAAGGCTACCATCAATTTGAGTAAAAAAAATATCTACAATAGACTATGTTCCATAATTACAAGGCTACCATGCATTTTAGTAACCAAAATCTCGACAACAAACTACCTTCCATAATGACAAGGCTACCATCCATTTTAGTAACAAAAATCTCGACAACAGACTACCTTCCATAATGACAAGGCTACCATCCATTGGAGTAACAAAAATCTCAAAAATAGACTACCTTCCAAAATGACAAGGCTACCATCCATTAGAGTAACAAAAATCTTAACAACAGACAACCTTCTATAATGATAAGGCAACCATCCATTGGAGTAACAAAAATCTCGATAATAGACTACCTTCCATAATGACAAGGCTACAATCCATTGGAGTAACAAAAATATGAACAACAGACTACCTTCCATACTGACAAGGCTACCATCCATTGGAGTGACAGAAATCACAACGACGACTACCTTCCATATTGACAAGGCTAGCATCTATTGGAGTAACAAAAATCTCGACAACAAACTACCTACCATAATCACGAGGCTACCATCCATTGAAGTAACAAAAATCTCGACGACAAACTACCTTCCATAATTACAAGGCTACAATCCATTGGAGTAACAAAAATATCCACAACAGACTACCTTCCATAATGACATCCATTGGAATAACAAAAATCTCGACAACAAACAACCTTTCATAATGACAAGGCTACCATCCATTGGAGTAACAAAAACATCGACAACAGAATACATTCCATAACGACAAGGCTACCATCCATTGGAATAACAAAATTATCGATAATAGACTACCATCCATAATGATAATGATACAATTCATTGGAGTAACGAAAATATCGACAACAAAGTACCTTCTATAACGACAAGGCTACCATCCATTGGAGTAAGAAAAAACTTGACAACAAACTACCTTCTATAATGACTAGGCTACCATCCATCGGAGTAACAAAGATATCGAGAACGGACTACCTTCCATAATGATAATGCTACCATCCATTGAAGTAACAAAAATCTCGACAACCGACTACCTTCCATAATGACAAGGCTACCATCCATTTGAGTAACAAAAATATCTACAATAGACTATGTTCCATAATTACAAGGCTACCATGCATTTTAGTAACCAAAATCTCGACAACAAACTACCTTCCATAATGACAAGGCTACCATCCACTGTAGTAACAAAAATCTCGACAACAGACTACCTTCCATAATGACAAGGCTACTATCCATTGGAGTAACAAAAATCTCGAAAATATACTACCTTCCAAAATGAAAAGGCTACCATCCATTAGAGTAACAAAAATTTTAACAACAGACAACCTTCCATAATGATAAGGCAACCATCCATTTGAGTAACAAAAATCTCGATAATAGACTACCTTCCATAATGACAAGGCTACAATCTATTGGAGTAACAAAAATATGAACAACAGACTACCTTCCATAGTGACAAGGCTACCATCCATTGGAGTGACAGAAATCACAAGGACGACTACCTTCCATATTGACAAGACTAGCATCTATTGGAGTAACAAAAATCTCGACAACTAACTAGCTACCATAATGACGAGGCTACCATCCATTGAAGTAACAAAAATCTCGACGACAGACTACCTTCCATAATGACAAGGCTACAATCCATTGGAGTAACAAAAATATCGACAACAAACTACCTTCTATAATGACAAGGCTACCATCCATTGGAATAACAAAAATCTCGACAACAAACAACCTTTCATAATGACAAGGCTACCATCCATTGGAGTAACAAAAACATCAAAAACAGACTATGTTCCATAATGACAAGGCTACAATCCATTGGAGTAACAAAATTCTCGACAACATTTTACCTTCCATAATGAGAAGTCTACCATCCATTGGAGTAACAAAAATCTCGACAACAGACTACCTTCCATAATGACAAGGATACCATCTATTGGAATAAAAAAAATCTTGAGAACAGACTACCTTCCATAATGAGAAGGCTACCATCCATTGTAGTAACAAAAATCTCGACAATAGACTACCTTCCCTAATTACAAGGCTACCATCCATTGGAGTAACAAAAACCTCGAAAACAGACTACCTTCCATAATAACAAGGCTACCTTCCGTTAGAGTAACAAAAATCTCGAAAATAGACAACCTTCCATAATGACAAGGCTATCATCCATGGAGTAACAAAAATCTAGACAATAGACTACCTTCCATAATGACAAGGATACCATCCATTGGAGTAACAAAAATATTGACAACAGACTACATTCCATAATTACAAGGCTACCATCCATTGGAATAACAAAAATCTCGACAACAGACTACCTTCCATAATGACAAGGCTACCATCCATTGGAGTAACAAAAACATCGACAACAGAATACATTCCATAACGACAAGGCTACCATCCATTGGAGTAACAAAATTATCGATAATAGACTACCATCCATAATGATAATGATACAATTCATTGGAGTAACGAAAATATCGACAACAAAGTACCTTCTATAACATCAAGGCTACCATCCATTGGAGTAAGAAAAAACTTGACAACAAACTACCTTCAATAATGACTAGGCTACCATCCATCGGAGTAACAAAGATATCGAGAACGGACTACCTTCCATAATGATAATGCTACCATCCATTGGAGTAACAAAAATCTCGACAACCGACTACCTTCCATAATGACAAGGCTACCATCCATTTGAGTAACAAAAATATCTACAATAGACTATGTTCCATATTTACAAGGCTACCATGCATTTTAGTAACCAAAATATCGACAACAAACTACCTTCCATAATGACAAGGCTACCATCCACGGTAGTAACAAAAATCTCGACAACAGACTACCTTCCATAATGACAAGGCTACCATCCATTGGAGTAACAAAAATATCGAAAATAGACTACCTTCAAAAATGACAAGGCTACCATCCATTAGAGTAACAAAAATCTTAACAACAGACAACCTTCCATAATGACAAGGAAACTATCCATTGGAGTAACAAAAATCTCGACAATAGACTACCTTCCATAATGACAAGGCTACAATCCATTGGAGTAACAAAAATATGAACAACAGACTACCTTCCATAGTGACAAGGCTACCATCCATTGGAGTGACAGAAATCACAATGACTTCTACCTTCCATATTGACAAGGCTAGCATCTATTGGAGTAACAAAAATCTCGACAACAAACTACCTACCATAATGACAAGGCTACCATCCATTGAATTAACAAAAATCTCGACGACAGACTACCTTCCATAATGACAAGGCTACAATCCATTGGAGTAACAAAAATATTGACAACAGACTACCTTCCATAATGACAAGGCTACCATCCATTGGAATAACAAAAATCTCGACAACAAACAACCTTTCATAATGACAAGGCTACCATCCATTGGAGTAACAAAAACATCGACAACAGACTATGTTCCATAATGACAAGGCTACAGTCCATTGGAGTAACAAAATTCTCGAGAATAGACTACCTTCCATAATGACAAGGCTACAATCCATTGGAGTAACAAAATTCTCGACAATAGACTACCTTCCCTAATGACAAGGATACCATCAATTGGAGTAACAAAAATCTCGGCAACAGACTACCTTCCATAATGACAAGGCTACCATCTATTGGAATAACAAAATTTTTGAGAACAGACTACCTTCCATAATGACAAGGCTACCATCACATGGAATAAAAAAAATCTCAACAACATTCTACCTTTCATAATGAGAAGTCTACCATCCATTAGAGTAACAAAAATCTCGACAACAGACTACCTTCCATAATGACAAGGATACCATCTATTGGAATAACAAAAATCTCGAGAACAGACTACCTTCCGTAATGACAAGGCTACCATTCATTGTAGTAACAAAAATCTCGACAATAGACTACCTTCTCTAATTACAAGGCTACCATCCATTGGAGTAACAAAAATCTCGAAAATAGACTACCTTCCATAATAACAAGGCTATCATCCATTAGAGTAACAAAAATCTCGAAAACAGACAACCTTCCATAATGACAAGGCTACCATCCATTGGAGTAACAAAAATTTCGAGAACAGACTACCTTCCATAATGACAAGGATACCATCCATTGGAGTAACAAAAATATTGACAACATGCTACCTTCCATAATGACAAGGCTACCATCCATTGGAATAACAAAAATCTCGACAACAGACTACCTTCCATAATGACAAGGCTACCATCCATTGGAGTAACAAAAACATCGACAATAGAATACATTCCATAATGACAAGGCTACCATCCATTGGAGTAACAAAATTATCGATAATAGACTACCATCCATAATGATAATGATACAATTCATTGGAGTAACGAAAATATAGACAACAAACTACCTTCTATAATGACTAGGCTACCATCCATCGGAGTAACAAAGATATCGAGAACGGACTACCTTCCATAATGATAATGCTACCATCCATTGGAGTAACAAAAATCTCGACAACCGACTACCTTCCATAATGACAAGGCTACCATCCATTTGAGTAACAAAAATATCTACAATAGACTATGTTCCATAATTACAAGGCTACCATCCATTTTAGTAACCAAAATCTCGAAAACAAACTACCTTCCATAATGACAAGGCTACCATCCACTGTGGTAACAAAAATCTCGACAACAGACTACCTTCCATAATGCCAAGGCTACCATCCATTGGAGTAACAAAAATCTCGAAAACATACTACCTACCAAAATGGCAAGGCTACCATCCATGAGAGTAACAAAAATCTCAACAACAGACAACTTTCCATAATGACAAAGCTACCATCCATTGGAGTAACAAAAATCTTGACAACAGACTACCTTCCATAATGACAAGGATACCATCCATTGGAGTAACAAAAATATTAACAACAGACTACATTCCATAATTACAAGGCTACCATCCAATGGAATAACAAAAATCTCGACAACAGACTACCTTCTATAACGACAAGGCTACCATCCATTGGAGTAACAAAAATCTCGACAACAAACTACATTCTATAATGACTAGGCTACCAGCCATTGGAGTAACAAAGATATCGAGAACGGACTATCTTCCATAATGATAATGCTACCATCCATTGGAGTAACAAAAATCTCGATAACCGACTACCTTCCATAATGGCAAGGCTACCATCCATTTGAGTAACAAAAACATCTACAATAGTCTATGTTCCATAATTACAAGGCTACCATCCATTTTAGTAACCAAAATCTCGACAATAGACTACCTCCCATAATGACAAGGCTACCATCCACTGTAGTAACAAAAATCTCGACAACAGACTACCTTCCATAATGACAAGGCTACCATCCATTGGAGTAACAAAAATCTCGAAAATAGACTACCTTCCATAATGACAAGGCTACAATCCATTGGAGTAACCAAAATATGAACAACAGACTACCTTCCATAGTGACAAGGCTAGCATCTCTTGGAGTAAGAAAAATCTCGACAACAAACTACCTACCATAATGACAAGGCTACCATCCATTGAAGTAACAAAAATATGGACGACAAACTACCTTCCATAATGACAAGGCTACAATCCATTGGAGTAACAAAAATATTGACAACAAACAACCTTTTATAATGACAAGGCTACCATCCATTGGAGTTACAAAAACATCGACAACAAACTATGTTCCATAATGACAAGGCTAAAATCCATTGGAGTAACAAAATTCTCGACAACAGACTACCTTCCCTAATGACAAGGCTACCATCCATTTTAGTAACAAAAACATCGACAACAGAATACATTCCATAATGACAAGGCTACCATCCATTGGAGTAACAAAATTATCGACAATAGACTACCATCCATAATGATAATGATACAATTCATTGGAGTAACGAAAATATGGACAACAAACTACCTTCTATAATGACTAGGCTACCATCCATCGGAGTAACAAAGATATCGAGAACGGACTACCTTCCATAATGATAATGCTACCATCCATTGGAGTAACAAAAATCTCGACAACCGACTACCTTCCATAATGACAAGGCTACCATCCATTTGAGTAACAAAAATATCTACAATAGACTATGTTCCATAATTACAAGGCTACCATCCATTTTAGTAACCAAAATCTCGAAAACAAACTACCTTCCATAATGACAAGGCTACCATCCACTGTGGTAACAAAAATCTCGACAACAGACTACCTTCCATAATGCCAATGCTACCATCCATTGGAGTAACAAAAATCTCGAAAACATACTACCTTCCAAAATGGCAAGGCTACCATCCATTAGAGTAACAAAAATCTCAACAATAGACAACCTTCCATAATGACAAGGCTACCATCCATTGGAGTAACAAAAATATTAACAACAGACTACCTTCCATAATTACAAGGCTACCATCCATTGGAATAACAAAAATCTCGACAACAGACTACCTTCCATAATGACAAGGCTACCATCCATTAGAGTAACAAAAACCTCGACTACATACTACATTCAATAACGACAAGGCTACCATCCATTGGAGTAAAAAAATTATCGACAATAGACTACCATCCATAATGATAATGATATAATTCATTGGAGTAACAAAAATCTCGACAACAAACTACCTTCTATAACGACAAGGCTACCATCCATTGGAGTAACAAAAATCTTGACAACAAACTACCTTCTATAATGACTAGGCTACCAGCCATTGGAGTAACAAAGATATTGAGAACGGACTACCTTCCATAATGATAATGCTACCATCCATTGGAGTAACAAAAATCTCGATAACCGACTACCTTCCATAATGGCAAGGCTACAATCCATTTGAGTAACAAAAATATCTACAATAGTCTATGTTCCATAATTACAAGGCTACCATCCATTTTAGTAACCAAAATCTCGAAAATAGACTACCTCCCATAATGACAAGGCTACCATCCACTGTAGTAACAAAAATCTCGACAACAGACTACCTTCCATAATGACAAGGCTACCATCCATTGGAGTAACAAAAATCTCGAAAATAGACTACCTTCCATAATGACAAGGCAACCATCCATTGGAGTAACAAAAATCCCGACGATAGACTACCTTCTATAATGACAAGGATACCATCTATTGGAATAATAAAAATCTCTAGAACAGACTACCTTCGATAATGACAAGTCTACCATCCATTGTAGTAACAAAAATCTTGACAATAGATTACCTTCCCTAATTACAAGGCTACCATCCATTGGAGTAACAAAAATCTCGAAAACAGACTACCTTCCGTAATAACAAGGCTACCATCCATTAGAGTAACAAAAATCTCGAAAACAGACAACCTTCCATAATGACAAGGCTAACATCCATTGGAGTAACAAAAATTTCGATAACAGACTACCTTCCATAATGACAAGGATACCATTCATTGGAGTAACAAAAATCTTGACAACAGACTACCTTCCATAATGACAAGGCTACCATCCATTGGAATAACAAAAATATCGACAATAGACTACCTTCCATAATGACAAGGCTACCATCCATTGGAGTAACAAAAACATCGTCAACAGAATACGTTCCATAATGACAAGGCTACCATCCATTGGAGTAACAAAATTATCAACAGTAGACTACCATCCATAATGATAATGATACAATTCATTGGAGTAACGAAAATATCGACAACCAACTACCTTCTATAACGACAAGGCTACCATCCATTGGAGTAAGAAAAATATCGACAACAAACTACCTTCTATAATTACTAGGCTACCATCCATCGGAGTAACAAAGATATCGAGAACGGACTACCTTCCATAATGATAATGCTACCATCCATTGGAGTAACAAAAATATCGACAACCGACTACCATCCATAATGACAAGGCTACCATCCATTTTAGTAACCAAAATCTCGACAATAGACTACGCCGCATAATGACAAGGCTACCATCCACTGTAGTAAGAAAAATCTCGACAACAGACTACCTTTCATAATGACAAGGCTACCATCCATTGGAGTAACAAAAATCTCGAAAATAGACTACCTTCCATAATGACAAGGCAACCATCCATTGGAGTAACAAAAATCTCGACGACAGACTACCTTCCATAATGACAAGGCTACAATCCATTGGAGTAACAAAAATATTGAAAACAAACAACCTTTTATAATGACAAGGCTACCATCCATTGGAGTAACAAAAACATCGACAACAGACTATGTTCCATAATGACAAGGCTACAATCCATTGGAGTAACAAAATTCTCGTCAACAGACTACCTTCCCTAATGACAAGGATACCATCAATTGGAGTAACAAAAATCTCGGCAACAGACTACCTTCCATAATGACAAGGCTTCCATCTATCGGAATAACAAAATTTTTTAGAACAGACTACCTTCCATAATGACAAGGCTACCATCCAATGGAATGAAAAAATCTCAACAACATTCTACCTTCCATAATGAGAAGTCTACCATCCATTGGAGTAACAAAAATCTCGACAACAGACTACCTTCCATAATGACAAGGATACCATCTATTGGAATAACAAAAATCTCGACAACAGACTACCTTCCATAATGACAAGGCTACCATCCATTGGAGTAACAAAAACATCGTCAACAGAATACGTTCCATAATGACAAGGCTACCATCCATTGGAGTAACAAAATTATCAACAATAGACTACCATCCATAATGATAATGATACAATTCATTGGAGTAACGAAAATATCGACAACAAACTACCTTCTATAACGACAAGGCTACCATCCATTGGAGTAAGAAAAATCTCGAAAACAAACTACCTTTTATAATGACTAGGCTACCATCCATTGGAGTAACAAAGATATCGAGAACGGACTACCTTCCATAATGATACTGCTACCATCCATTAGAGTAACAAAAATATCGACAACCGACTACCTTCCATAATGAC
The DNA here is from genome assembly GCA_948472305.1 of Vicia faba. Classification (NCBI taxonomy): domain Eukaryota; kingdom Viridiplantae; phylum Streptophyta; class Magnoliopsida; order Fabales; family Fabaceae; genus Vicia; species Vicia faba. The sequence continues at coordinate 556,240,241 of OX451739.1, read as the reverse complement.
AAGGCTATCATCCATTTGAGTAACAAAAATATCTACAATAGACTATGTTCCATAATTACAAGGCTACCATTCATTTTAGTAACCAAAATCTCGACAACAAACTACCTTCCATAATGACAAGGCTACCATCCACTGTAGTAACAAAAATCTCGACAACAGACTACCTTCCATAATGACAAGGCTACCATCCATTGGAGTAACAAAAATCTCGAAAACAGACTACCTTCCAAAATGGCAAGGCTACCATCCATTAGAGTAACAAAAATCTCAATAACAGACAACCTTCCATAATGACAAGGCTACCATCCATTGGAGTAACAAAAATCTCGACAACAGACTAACTTCCATAATGACAAGGATACCATCCATTGGAGTAACAAAAATATTGACAACAGACTACATTCCATAATTACAAGGCTACCATCCATTGGAATAACAAAAATCTCGACAACAGACTACCTTCCATAATGACAAGGCTACCATCCATTAGAGTAACAAAAACATCGACAACAGACTACATTCCATAATGACAAGGCTACCATCCATTGGAGTAACAAAATTATCGACAATAGACTACCATCCATAATGATAATGATACAATTCATTGGAGTAACGAAAAATCGACAACAAACTACCTTCTATAATGACTAGGCTACCATCCATCGGAGTAATAAAGATATCGAGAACGGACTACTTTTCATAATGATAATGCTACCATCCATTTGAGTAACAAAAATATCTACAATAGACTATGTTCCATAATTACAAGGCTATCATCCATTTTAGTAACCAAAATCTCGACAACAAACTACCTTCCATAATGACAAGGCTACCATCCACTGTAGTAACAAAAATCTCGACAACTGACTACCTTCCATAATGACAAGGCTACCATCCATTGGAGTAACAAAAATCTCGAAAACAGACTACATTCCATAATTACAAGGCTACCATCCATTGGAATAACAAAAATCTCGACAACAGACTACCTTCCATAATGACAAGGCTACCATCCATTAGAGTAACAAAAACATCGACAACAGACTACATTCCATAACGACAAGGCTACCATCCATTGGAGTAACAAAATTATCGACAATAGACTACCATCCATAATGATAATGATACAATTCATTGGAGTAACGAAAATATCGACAACAAACTACCTTCTATAACGACAAGGCTACAATCCATTGGAGTAAGAAAAAGCTCGACGACAAACTACCTTCTATAATGACTAGGCTACCATCCATCGGAGTAACAAAGATATCGAGAACAGACTACCTTCCATAATGATAATGCTACCATCCATTGGAGTAACAAAAATCTCGACAACCGACTACCTTCCATAATGACAAGGCTACCATCCATTTGAGTAACAAAAATATCTACAATAGACTATGTTCCATAATTACAAGGCTTCCATCCATTTTAGTAACCAAAATCTCGACAACAAACTACCTTCCATAATGACAAGGCTACCATCCACTGTAGTAACAAAAATCTCGACAACAGACTACCTTCCATAATGACAAGGCTACCATCGATTGGAGTAACAAAAATCTCGAAAACAGACTACATTCCATAATTACAAGGCTACCATCCATTGGAATAACAAAAATCTCGACAACAGACTACCTTCCATAATGACAAGGCTACCATCCATTAGAGTAACAAAAACATCGACAACAGACTACATTCCATAACGACAAGGCTACCATCCATTGGAGTACCAAAATTATCGACAATAGACTACCATCCATAATGATAATGATACAATTCATTGGAGTAACGAAAATATCGACAGCATACTACCTTTTATAACGAGAAGGCTACCATCCATTGGAGTAAGAAAAATCTCGACAACAAACTACCTTCTATAATGACTAGGCTACCATCCATCGGAGTAACAAAGATATCGAGAAGGGACTACCTTCCATAATGATAATGCTACCATCCATTGGAGTAACAAAAATCTCGACAACCGACTACCTTCCATAATGACAAGGCTACCATCCATTTGAGTAACAAAAATATCTACAATAGACTATGTTCCATAATTACAAGGCTACCATCCACTTTAGTAACCAAAATCTCGACAACAACCTACATTCCATAATGACAAGGCTACCATCCACTGTAGTAACAAAAATCTCGACAACAGACTACCTTCCATAATGACAAGGCTACCATCCATTGGAGTAACAAAAATCTCGAAAATAGACTACCTTCCATAATGACAAGGCTACAATCCATTGGAGTAACAAAAATATGAACAACAGACTACCTTCCATAGTGACAAGGCTATCATCCATTGGAGTGACAAAAATCACAACGACAGACAACCTTCCATAATGACAAGGCTAGCATCCATTGGAGTAACAAAAATCTCGACAACAAACTACCTTCCATAATAACAAGGCTACCATCCATTGAAGTAACAAAAATCTCGACGACAGACTACCTTCCATAATGACAAGGCTACAATCCATTGGAGTAACAAAAATATCGACAACAGACTACCTTCCATAATGAAAAGGCTACCATCCATTGGAATAACAAAAATCTTGACAACAAACTACCTTCCATAAAGACAAGGCTACCATCCATTGGAGTAACAAAAACATCGACAACAGACTATGTTCCGTAATGACAAGGCTACAATCCATTGGAGTAACAAAATTCTCGACAACAGACTACCTTCAATAATGACAAGGATACCATCCATTGGAGTAACAAAAATCTCGACAATAGACTACCTTCCAGAATGACAAGGCTACCATCCATTGGAGTAACAAAAACATGAACAATAGACTACCTTCCATAGTGACAAGGCTACCATCCATTGGAGTGACAGAAATCACAACGACTGACTACCTTCCATAATGACAAGGCTAGTATCCATTGGAGTAACAAAAATCTCGACAACAAACTACCTTTCATAATGACAAGGCTATCATCCATTGAAGTAACAACAATCTCGACGATAGACTACCTTCCATAATGACAAGGCTACAATCCATTGGAGTAACAAAAATATCCATAAGAGACTACCTTCCATAAAGACAAGGCTAACATCCGTTGGAATAACAAAATATCGACAACAAACTACCTTCCATAATGACAAGGCTACCATCCATTGGAGTAACAAAAACATCGACAACAGACTATGTTCCATAATGACAAGGCTACAATCCATTGGAGTAACAAAATTCTTGACAACAAACTACCTTCCATAATGACAAGGATACCATCCATTGGAGTAACAAAGATCTCAGCAACAAACTACCTTCCATAATGACAAGGCTACCATCTATTGGAATAACAAAAATCTCGAGAACAGACTACCTTCCATAATGACAAGGCTACCATCCAATGGAATGACAAAAATATCAACAACATTCTACCTTCCATAATGAGAAGTCTACCATACATTGGAGTAACAAGAATCTCGACAATGGACTACCTTCCATAATGACAAGGATACCATTTATTGGAATAACAAAAAACTCGAGAACAAACTACCTTCCATAATGACAAGGCTTCCATCCATTGTAGTAACAAAAATCTCAACAATTGACTACCTTCCCTAATTACAAGGCTACCATCCATTGGAGTAACAAAAATCTCGAAAACAGACTACCTTCCATAATAACAAGGCTACCTACCATTAGAGTAACAAAAACTCGAAAACAGACAACCTTCCATAATGACAAGGCTACCATCCATTGGAGTAACAAAAATCTCGACAACAAACTACCTTCCATAATGACAAGGATACCATCCATTGGAGTAACAAAAATATTGACAACAGACTACATTCCATAATTACAAGGCTACCATCCATTGGAATAACAAAAATCTCGAAAACAGACTACCTTCCATAATGACAAGGCTACCATCCATTAGAGTAACAAAAACATCGACAAAAGGCTACATTCCATAACGACAAGGCTACCATCCATTGGAGTAACAAAATTATCGACAATATACTACCATCCATAATGATAATGATACAATTCATTGGAGTAACAAAAATCTCGACAACAAACTACCTTCTATAACGACAAGGCTACCATCCATTGGAGTAACAAAAATCTCGACAACAAACTACCTTCTATAATGACTAGGCTACCATCCATTGGAGTAACAAAGATATCGAGAACGGACTACCTTCCATAATGATAATGCTACCATCCATTGGAGTTAAAAAAATCTCGATAGCCGACTACCTTCCATAATGACAAGGCTACCATCCATTTGAGTAACAAAAATATCTACAATAGACTATGTTCCATAATTACAAGGCTACCATCCATTTTAGTAACCAAAATCTCGACAACAAATTACCTTCCATAGTGACAAGGCTACCATCCATTGTAGTAACAAAAATCACGACAACAGAGTACCTTCCATAATGACAAGGCTACCATCCATTGGAGTAACAAAAATCTCGAAAACAGACTACCTTCCAAAATGACAAGGCTACGATCCATTAGAGTAACAAAAATCTCAACAACAGACAACCTTCCATAATGACAAGGCAACCATCCATTGGAGTAACAAAATTCTCGACAATAGACTGTTAGAACATAGTTTGATTCTACAACCCTCAAGTAGAGTTTTGATGATAACAAAATACAAGAATAAATAAATTGTAAGATTTATATATAAGACATATATGCTACTTAAAATTATTTTGTGTATTTACAGAAGTTCTGATGGAATCAGCATCAGAAGATCAGTATCATATCAGCATCAGAAGATCAGTAATATGTAAGCATCCGAAGATCATAACATGTGCTACACGCTGAAGCTACCAGATCATACGCTAAAGCTTGATGAACAGAATCTGCGCATAAAACACACTGACTCTGATCAAGATCCTTACCAAGCCATCAGCATTCAGAAGCGTCAGCTTAATTTAAAGCAAAGAACATTCTGAAGCGTTATCATTAGCAGAACACTCTGAAGCATTACTATGCATTCAAGACAGATTAATTACCAACGGCTTTATTCAAGATAAGATCTTCTCAAAAAGGAAAGAACGTTATTATCATTGAAAGTGCTTTATGGACAACAACGTATCTTTGCCTTGGCTATATATACAAGTCAGTGTGAGAAAGGAAAAAGCTAATCTTCACGCACGCATATACACGCCTACGAAAACGCACGCACTCATACAATTTGCTAAGCTTTCAAACCACGCCTACTCAAAAGCATTAGCAAGCCAGTTTCCATTCTAAGCTTAATATTGTGTATTATCACAGTTGTGATATATAGTTTTGTTAGAAAACATTAACACACATTTTGTTCAATTATTTGTAAGAGAATTTCCTTGAGATAAACCGGTTTGTGGTTAGACTCAAGAAGGCTTTAACAATTGTTAAAGTAGTTGTTGTAATCCTATTGAATATAGTGGATTAAGACCTCGTTGGAGAGAGGCGAAATTACCTTGACAGGTGGACTGGAGTAGTTTGAGATCAAACGAACCAGGATATAAATACAGTGTTGTCTAAGCTTTTATTTTAAGATTTACAATTCAACCCCCCTTCTTGTGTTTTTCACATCTTCAACTGGTATCAGAGCGCCTGGTTCTGAGCTTATAACACTTAACCGTGTCAGTACAAGATCCAGCGTCAGAAAAACACAATGGCAAGACCACATCAAAACATCAGCAATGACAACAATGAAGAAAGAGACAGATTCAGTGGCAAACCTCCAGTCTTTGATAGAGAGAACTTTGAGTACTGGAAAGACAAAATTGAACGTTTCTTTCTGGCCCATGATGTTGATCTGTTGGACATGGTGAATGATGGATACACGCACTCAGTGGATGGAAGTGGTCTGAAGATTGACAGGAAAGCAATGTCTAATCAGCAAAAGTGTGATTTCAGAAATCATCACAAGGCCAAAACAATTCTTCTCAGCGCCATCTCTTATTCGGAATATGAAAAGATATCAAACAGAGACACTGCAAAGAATATGTTTGACTCTCTAAGAATGACGCATGAAGGCAACATTCAAGTCAAAGAAACCAAAGCTCTTGCGCTCATTCAGAAGTATGAGGCATTCAAGATGGAAGAGAGTGAATCAATAGAGACTATGTTTTCAAGATTTCAAATTCTTGTTGCTGGTCTAAAAGTTCTTGACAAAGGGTATTCTACTGCTGATCGCGTTAAGAAGATCATCAGAAGCTTTCCAAAACAATGGAGGCCAATGGTCACAGTGCTAAAGCTAGCCAAGAATCTCAACAAAATCTCTCTGGAGGAACTTGTCAGCTCCCTCAGAAGTCACGAGATAAAGCTAAAAGTTGATGAACCTCAAAAGCAAGGTAAACCATTAGCTTTAAAATCTAATAGAAAATCTGACTCCAATGTTTTGCAGGCTGTAGAAGAAACCTCTTATGGGTCTTCATCAGAAGAAGATGAACTATCTCTCCTCTCCAGAAGGGTGAACCAATTGTGGAAGCAGAGGCAAAGGAAGTTCAGGAATCCCAGAAGATCAGAGAATCAGAATGAGTCTTTCTCCAGATAGAGAAGGTCAGAATCCTCCTCTGGACACAGAAGATCTAAAGGTTCTTCAGGAAACAGAAAGCCAAACAACAAAGACATCATCTGCTATGAATGTAACGAGCAAGAGCACTACAAAAGTGATTTCCCAAAGCTTTATAAGGAAAAGCCCAAAAAGAAGTTTGGCAAGGAAAAGAAGAAAAGTCTCATGGCTACATGGGATGATTCTGACACATCTGAAGCTGACTCAGAATCAGATGATGAAAGAGCAAACATAGCTCTCATGGCAAACATAATAGAAGACAGTGAAGCTTCTGAGTCAGACTCTGAATCAGATACAGAAGAGGTATTCCCTGACTTTGCTATAAACTTTACTAAGGTTGAACTAGCTGAAAGCCTTAATGAAATTCTGGAAAGATATCATTAGATCAGAGTCAAATTCAGAAACCTGAAAAGGAATCTTGCTTATGACTCTGATAAGACTGAGAGTCTCAAATTGGAGAATTCTGAGTTAAAATATAAAATTTCAAAATTAGAAAATCTATTGCAAAACTCTCAGAAGGAAACAATCCCTGAAACTCCCAGCAGTGCTGATGAGATCATCAAGGAGTATGATCACAACTTTCAGAAGTTTCTAGCTAAAAACATAGATAGAAGCAAAATGGCTTCAATGATCTATGGAGTTAGCAGAAATGGTAGAAAGTGAATAGGATACCAAGGTAAGGTACCTACACCAAAAAATGCCATGGATTTAGTTATAAAACGTACTCTACTTGATTCACACTTTATATATGGGCACACACATGACATCAAATATAGAAGTAGTAATTATTCTGTCAAACCAAAATTCAACCAGAGTTTTGGTAAAACTAACAAATTAGGACCCAAGAAAATATGGGTACCTAAGGATAAAATAATACATGTGGCAGATATCTTTAGCAACAAAGCAGAAACACCAATCATGGTACTTGGACTCTGGCTGCTCACGACACATGACGGGAAGAAGGCATATGTTCCAAAGCCTGGAACTTAAGCCTGGAGGCCACATAGGTTTTGGAGGCAATCAGAGAGGAAAGATCATTGGCTCTGGAACTGTAGGTAATGGAAATCTTCCCTCTATAAGTAATGTGTTATTAGTAGATGGATTAATGCATAATCTGTTATCCATAAGTCAATTAAGTGATAACGGTTATGATATAATCTTTAATTAAAATTCATGCCAAGCTGTTAGTCAGAAAGATGGGACTATCCTATTTAATGGAAAGAGGAGAAACAACATTTATAAAATCAAACATTCTGAACTGAAAAGTCAGAATGTAAAGTGTCTTCTGTCTGTTAATAATGAGCAATGGATCTGGCACAGAAGATTGGGACATGTTAGTATGAGAAGAATATCTCATATTAACAAACTCAATCTGGTCAGAAGACTTCCTAACCTGAAGTTCAATTCAGATGCTCTGTGTGAAGCATGTCAGAAAGGCAAGTTTGCAAAACCAGCTTTCAAATCTAAAAACGTTGTTTCCACCTCTAAGCCATTAGAACTTCTGCACATTGACCTATTTGGACCCGTTAAAACTGCTTTAGTCAGTGGCAATAAGTATGGGTTAGTAATCGTAGATGACTATAGTAGATGGACATGAGTAAAGTTCTTAAGACACAAGGACGAGTCACACTCTGTGTTTGTCACCTTCTGCAACCAAGTTCAGAATGAAAAGGATCTTAGAATCGTCAAAGTCATAAGTGACCATGGTGGAGAGTTTGAAAATAAATATTTTGAATCATTCTTTAATGACAAAGGCATTCTGCATGATTTCTCTTGTCCTAGAACTCCCCAACAAAATGGAGTTGTAGAACGAAAGAACAGAACATTGCAAGAAATGGCCAGAACCATGATCAACGAGACTAGCGTTGCTAAGATCTTCTGGGCAGAGGCAATAAACACAACGTGTTACATTCATAATAGAATCTCCATAAGACCTATTCTGGAAAAGACTCCATATGAATTGTGGAAGAACAAAAAGCCCAACATTTCCTATTTTCATCCATTTGGATGTACTTGTTTTATTTTGAATACAAAAAATTATTTGAACAAGTTTGACTCTAAAGCACAAAAGTGTATTATGTTAGGATACTCTGAACGCTCAAGAGGGTACAGAGTATACAATACAGAAACACAGATTGTGGAAGAATCAAGCAGTGTTCGTTTTGATGATAAGCTTGACTCTCAAAAGTCAAAGCAGAATGAATTCCTTCCAGGTATGGAAGTTGAATTCACAGGTACTGAAGACAAGTCATAAGAAGCTCTTAATAGAGACACTCCCTCAACATCTGAAAGAGGCACTGCAAGCAATCCAGCACCTTCTGTTGATCAACTCCAAAAATACCATCCAGAAGCAGCATGGATCACCCAGAAGAAAAAATCCTTGGATGAAAGGAAGATCCAATCAGAACAAGATCGAGCTTCAGAAACTCTAAAGAATCCCTTATGGGACTTGTTTCTTTAATTGAACCATCAATAATTGATGAGCACTTCTGGACAATGACTGGATTCTAGCAATGCAAGAGGAGCTGAATCAATTCACAAGAAATGAAGTATGGGATCTAGTTCCCAAACCAAAAGGATTCAACGTCATTGGAACAAAATGGGTGTTCAGAAACAAACTAAATGAACAAGGTGAAGTCATCAGAAACAAAGCACGATTGGTAGCACAAGGTTATAGTCAACAAGAGGGAATAGACTATACAGAAACCTTTACTCCAATCGCCTGGTTAGAATCTATCAGACTCTTAATCTCATTTGCTGTTAATAAAGGCATCACTCTGTATCAAATGGATGTTAAGAGTGCATTCTTAAATGGCTATATAGAAGAAGAGGTATATGTGCACCAACCCCCTTGTTTTGAAAGGTCCAAAAATCCAGAATATGTTTTCAAACTAAAGAAGTCACTCTATGGTCTGAAACAAGCTCCCAGAGCTTGGTATGAATGACTAAGTAACTTCCTGTTAGAAAAGGAATTCACCAGAGGGAAAGTGGACACAACCTTATTCTGTAAGACAGTTAAGAATGACATCTTAGTATGTCAGATTTATGTTGATGACATCATTTTTGGATCTACTAAACCTTCTCTGGGAAGAAAGTTTGCTAAGTGTATGCAGGAAGAATTTGAGATTAGCCTAATGGGGGAACTGAAATTCTTTCTGGGCATTCAGATCAATCAAACCCCAAAAGTAACTTACATTCATCAGAGCAAATATGTCAGAGAACTTCCGAAGAAATTTGATCTCTCAGAATGTAAGCCATCAAAGATTCCAATGCATCCCACATGCATTCTGGAAAGAGAAGAGGTATGATTGGTTCTCTTCTCTATCTGACGGCTTCAAGGCCTGACATTTTATTTAGTGTTTGCATTTGTGCTAGATTCCAATTAGATCCTAGAGAATCTCACTTAAGAGCAGTTAAGCGAATTTTCAAGTATCTGAAAGGTACTACTAATCTGGGTTTGTTTTATAGAAAATCAAGTGATTACAGCTTAGTAGGATATTGTGATGCTGATTTCGCTGGAGACAGAGTAGAAAGTAAAAGTACTTCTGGAAGCTGCCAGTTTCAGGGAGAAAATTTGATCCCATCGTCCAGCAAAAGACAATCCACAATTTCTCTATCAACAGCAGAAGCTGAATACATAGCAGCAACTGGATGCAGCACACAAATGCTTTGGATGAAAAGTCAACTTGAGGACTTTCAGATATTTGAGAGTAACATTCCTATCCTCTGTGACAATACTTCTGCTATTTGTCTCAGCAAAAATCCTATTTTGAAATCTAGGGCTAAGCATATAGAAATAAAACATCATTTTATTAGGGACTATATTCAGAAAGGGATTTTAAATTTAAAATTTATTAACACAGACCATCAATGGGCTGATATTTTTACAAAACCTCTTTCTGAAGATAGGGTCAACTAATTCTGAAACATCTCAGCATGAAGATCTGCCCAGAATAAAATTGTTTTGATTCTATATATTAACCTTCAGAACTTTATTTATTTTTCTGTGAACTACTGATCAATCTTCTTTCAGAACTTTAGAAGTACAGATTGTATCAGAATCTATCCATGAAGATCTGAGCGCTTCATTTCAAGGATAGAAATATGTTATTCGCTCAAGCAAACAAGATCCATCTAGTCATCAGCTATTTTATGAGGCTGAACACGCGTTCACGTTTTTGAAAAGGAAAAAGCGCTGATTGGATGCATTGAGACACACGTCATGGGTAACCGTTCCAAATATCTTTTTGAATCCCCTAAAATCAGCTATCATTAAATGCTAATAATCATTATTAATTTCTCTCTCTTAACGTTTATGTTTTCAAAACCTTTTTAGAAATCTATTTAAACACACTTCACACCATTTACACTCTTTACCTTCACTTTCATTTTCTCTCAAACTTACTGATTTCAGCATTCTTATTTTCTCAAAAACCCTTTCATTTTCTTCACAAAAACCTTCGTGTGAACATGGCTTCTTCCAGCATTCCTTCTTCAGGTTCCCAGAAAACTGCTTCTTCTAAACAATACGTAGAACACTTCAGAACGCTTCTCACTCCAATCAAAAACCTAGAGGTTCTGTCAGAATTAATCGTGGATTTCAACAGTCTCAAGGAGAATGGATTTGATATATCTGAAGAGGTTAAAGCTCAAGGTTGGGAAAAGTATTTTGACAGACTAGTGGGTACAACATTTCCTATTATGGTAAAGGAATTTTAGATTCACGCTTCTTCTTCAAACCATCAAGTTACGTCTTACATCATGGGGAAGAAGATTGTTATTACTGAACACCTCATTGCACGTTTGATAGGCTATAATGGTGGTGGTGTTCGTTGCATTGATATGGAAGAAAGGTGTGCTGATGCTGACCTAATTGCAAGGGAAATATTCACTCTGGGGCTTCCCTCCAGCAAGATAAGGGATTTAAAGGACAAACACAGAATTTGGGCCATGATCATTATGGGCTGCTTCAACCACAGGAAGCCTACCAGCTCGCTTGATTACATTAATATTGATCAGCAGTTTCTAATATATTTCATCTCTTAGAAGGTCAAAATAAATTTGGCTCATCTTTTGTTCAACCATCTCAGAACAAGTGTTAAGGAAATAAGATAAGAGGAACGTACAAAAAGGTATTGGATACCCTTAGGAAGACTGATATCAGATATTCTGACAGAGAATAAGCTGATTGATCATCTGACAGAGGCTCAAAAAAGTAGCACTCTTGAAGCTACTGTTGCCAAGCAGTTGAATGCCAAAAATCTGAAGAAAATGAAGTTGATAGAGAACATCAAGAAGGAGCCCATCATCACTCCTTTTGCTGCAATCTCCAGCAGAAGAGTCCCTTTGCACAACTTCCATCTGTTCTCAGAAATTGACTCTAAACCAGATATTATTCTCAGATATTTGGATGCTTGCAAGGCTGATGGTACAACACCAAATCTGAATATTCAAGATCTTCAGCAGAAGGCCCCAAAGGTTGTTCTGAAGAAGACAAAGAAAAGAAAAGCTGTTGCAGAAGGATCATCTCAGCAGACTCCTAAGAAGAGAGGTAATCCTTCTTCTGTAACTGTTTTAGATTCAATTGCTATATCAACATCAATTCTAATTCCCACTCCATCTGAAGAACACACTACCATCCATAATAATAATGATACAATCCATTGTAGTAACAAAAATCTCGACAACAAACTACCTTCTATAATGAAAAGGCTACCATCCATTGGAGAAACAAAAATCTCGACAACAAACTACCTTCCATAATGACTAAGCTACGATCCATTAGAGTTACAAAGATTTCGAGAACGAACTACCTTCCATAATGATAATGCTACCATCCATTGGAGTAACAAAAATCTCTACAACCGACTACCATTCATAATGACAAGGCTACCATCCATTTGAGTAACAAAAATATCTACAATAGACTATGTTCCATAATTAAAAGGCTACCATCCATTGTAGTAACCAAAATCTCGACAACAGACTACCTTCCATAATGACAAGGCTACCATCCATTGCAGTAACAAAAATCTCGAAAACAGACTACCTTCAAAAATGACAAGGCTACCATCCATTAGAGTAACAAAAATCTCAACAACAGACAACCTTCCATAATGACAAGGCTACCATCCATTGGAGTAACAAAAATATGAACAACAGACTACCTTCCATAGTGACAAGTCTACCATCCATTGGAGCGACAGAAATCACAACGACAGACTACCTTCCATAATTAAAAGGCTAGCATCCATTGGAGTAACAAAAATCTCGACAACAAACTACCTTCCATAATGACAAGGCTACCATCCATTGAAGTAACAAAAATCTCGACGATAGACTAGCTTCCATAATGACAAGGCTACAATCCATTGGAGTAACAAAAATATCGACAACAGACTACCTTCCAAAATGACAAGGCTACCATCCATTGGAATAACAAAAATCTTGACAACAAACTACATTCCATAATGACAAGGATACCATCCATTGGAGTGACAAAAACATCTATAACAGACTATGTTCCATAATAACAAGGCTACAATCCATTGGAGTAACAAAATTCTCGACAACATACTACCTTCCATAATGACAAGGATATCATCCATTGCAGTAACAAAAATCTTGACAACAGACTACCTTCTATAATGACAAGGCTACCATCCATTGGAATAACAAAAATCTCGAGAACAGACTACCTTCCATAATGACAAGGCTACCATCCAATGGAATGACAAAAATCTCGACAACATTCTACCTTTCATAATTATAAGTATACCATCCATTGGAGTAACAAAAATCTCGAAAACAAACTACCTTCCATAATGACAAGGATACCATCTATTGGAATAACAAAAATCTCGAGAACAGACTACCTTCCATAATGACAAGGCTTCCATCCATTGGAATAACAAAAATCTCAACAACATACTACCTTCCATAATGACAAGGCGACCATCCATTGGAGTAACAAAATTATCGACAACACACTACCATCGATAATAATAATGATAGAATCCATTGGAGTAACAAAAATCTCGACAACAAACTACCTTCTATAATGACAAGGCTACCATCCATTGGAGTAACAAAAATCTCAACAACAAACTACTTTGCATAATGACTAGGCTACCATCCATTGGAGTAACAAAGATATCGAGAACGAACTACCTTCCATAATGATAATGCTACCATCCATTGGAGTAACAAAAATATTGACAACCGACTACCTTCCTTAATGAAAAGGATCCCATCCATTTGAGTAACAAAAATATATATAATAGACTATGTTCCATAATTACAAGGCTACCATCCATTGTAGTAACGAAAATCTCGACAACAGACTACCTTTCATAATTACAAGGCTACCATCCATTTTAGTAACAAAAATCTCGACAATAGACTACCTTCCATAATGACAAGGCTAGCATCCATTGGAGTAACAAAAATCTCGAAAACAGACTACCTTCGAAAATGACAAGGCTACCATCCATTGGAGTAACAAAAATCACAACAATAGAAAACCTTCCATAATAACCAGGCTACCATCCATTGGAGTAACAAAAATCTCCACAATAGACTACCTTCCATAATGAGAAGGCTACCATCCATTGGAGTAACAAAAATATGAACAACAAACTACCTTCCATAGTGACATGGCTACCATCCATTGGAGTGACAGAAATCACAACGACATACTACCTTATATAATGCCAAGGCGAGCATCCATTGGAGTAACAAAAACATTCACAACAGACTATGTTCCATAATGACAAGGCTACAATCATTGGAGTAACAAAATTCTCGACAACAGACTACCTTGCATAATGACAAGGCTACCATCCATTGGAGAAACAAAAATCTCGAAAACGGACTACCATCCATAATAACAAGGCTACCATCCATTAGAGTAACAAAAATGTCGACAACAGACAAACTTCCATAATGACAAGGCTTCCATACATTGGAGTAACAAAAATATCGACAATAGACTACCTTCCATAATGACAAGGCTACCTTCCATTGGAGTAAAAAAAATATGAACAATAGACTACCTTCCATAGTGATAAGGCTAGCATCCATTGGAGTGACATAAATCACACCGACAGACTACCATCCATAATGACAAGGTTGGCATCCATTGGAGTAACAAAAATCTCGACAACAAACTACCGTCCATAATGACAAGGTTACCATCCATTGAAGTAACAAAAATATCGACGACAGAATACCTTCCATAATGACAAGTCTGCCATCCATTAGAGTAACAAAAATCTCGAAATAAGACAACCTTCCAAAATGACATGGCTACCTTCCATTGGAGTAACAAAATTATGAACAACAGACTACCATCAATAATGACAAGGCTACCATCCATTAGATTGACAAAAATCACAATGATAGACTACCTTCCATAATGACAAGGCTAGCATCCATTGGAGGACCAAAAATCTCCACAACAAACTACGTTCCATAATGACAAAGCTACTATCCATTGAAGTATAAAAAATCTCGACGACAGAGTACCTTCCATAATGACAAGGCTACCATCCATTGGAATAACAAAAATCTCGACAACAAACTACCTTCCATAATGACAAGGCTACCATCCATTGGAGTAACAAAAACATCGACAACAGACTATGTTCCATAATGAAAAGGCTACAATCCATTGGAGTAACAAAATTCTCGACAACAAACTACCTTACATTAATGACAAGGATACCATCCATTGGAGTAACAAAAATCTCAGCAACAGACTACCTTCCATAATGACAAGGCAACCATCTATTGGAATAACAAAAATCTCGAGAACATACTACCTTCCATAATGAAAAGGCTACCATCCAATGGAATGACAAAAATATCGACAACATTCTACCTTCCATAATGATAAGTCTACCATCCATTGGAGTAACAAAAATCTCGAGAACAGACTACCTTCCATAATGACAAGGATACCATCTATTGGAATAACAAAAATCTCAAGAACAGACTACCTTCCATAATGACAAGGCTACCATCCATTGTAGTAACAAAAACCTCGACAACAGACTACCTTCCCTAATTACAAGACTACCATCCATTGGAGTAATAAAAATCTCTAAAACAGACTACCATCCATAATAACAAGGCTACCATCCATTAGAGTAACAAAAATCTTGACAACTGACAACCTTCCATAATGACAAGGCTACCATCCATTGGAGTTACTAAAATCTCGACAATAGACTACCTTCCATAATGACAAGGCTACCTTACATTGGAGTAACAAATATATGAACAACAAACTACCTTCCATAGTGACAGGGCTACCATCCATTGGAGTGACAGAAATCACAACGTCAGACTACCTTCCATAATGACAAGGCTAGAATCCATTAGAGTAACAAAAATCTCGACAACAAACTACCTTCCATAATGACAAGGCTACAATCCATTGAAGTAACAAAAATCTCGATGACAGACTACATTCCATAATGACAAGGCTACCATCCATTGGAGTAACAATAATATCGACAACAGACTACCTTCCATAATGACAAGGCTACCATCCATTGGAATAAGAAAAATCTCGATAATAAACTACCTTACATAATGACAAGGATACCATTCATTGGAGTAACAAAAACATCGACAACAGACTATGTTCCATAATGACAAGGCTACAATCCATTGGAGTAACAAAATTCTTGACAACAGACTACCTTCCATAATGATAATGATACAATCCATTGGATTAACAAAAATCTCGACAACAAACTACCTTCTATAACGACAAGGCTACCATCCATTGGAGTAACAAAAATCTCGACAATAAACTACCTTCTATAATGACTAGGCTACCATCCATTGGAGTAACAAAGAAATCGAGAATGGACTACCTTCCATAATGATAATGCTACTATCCATTGGAGTAACAAAAATCTCGACAACGAACTACCTTCCATAATGACAAGGCTACCATCTATTTGAGTAAAAAAAATATCTACAATAGACTATGTTCCATAATTATATGGCTACCATCCATTGTAGTAACCAAAATCTCGACAACAGACTACCTTCCATAATGACAAGGCTACCATCCATTGTAGTAACAAAAATCTCGACAACAGACTACCTTCCATATTGACAAGGCTACCATCCATTGGAGTAACAAAAATCTCGAAAACAGACTACCTTCGAAAATGACAAGGCTACCATCCATTAGAGTAACAAAAATCATAACAATAGACAACCTTCCATAATGACCAGGCTACCATCCATTGGAGTAACAAAAATCTCCACAATAGACTACCTTCCATATTGAGAAGGCTACCATCCATTGGAGTATCAAAAATATGAACAACAGACTACCTTCCATAGTGACATGGCTACCATCCATTGGAGTGACAGAAATCACAACGGCATACTACCTTCTATAATGCCAAGGCTAGCATCCATTGGAGTAAAAAAAAACATCCACAACAGACTATGTTTCATAATGACAAGGCTACAATCCATTGGAGTAACAAAATTCTCGACAACAGACTACCTTCCATAATGACAAGGCTACCATCCATTGGAGAAACAAAAATCTCGAAAATAGACTACCATCCATAATAACAAGGCTACCATCCATTAGAGTAACAAAAATGTCGACAACAGACAACCTTCCATAATGTAAAAGGCTTCCATCCATTGGAGTAACAAAAATATCGACAATAGACTACCTTCCATAATGACAAGGCTACCTTCCATTGGAGTAACAAAAATATGAACAATAGACTACCTTCCATAGTGACATGGCTACCATCCATTGGAGTGACAGAAATCACAACGACATACTACCTTCTATAATGCCAAGGCTAGCATCCATTGGAGTAACAAAAACATCCACAACAGACTATGTTCCATAATGACAAGGCTACAATCCATTGGAGTAACAAAATTCTCGACAACAGACTACCTTCCATAATGACAAGGCTACCGTCCATTAGAGTAACAAAAATGTCGACAACAGACAACCTTCCATAATGACAAGGCTTCCATACATTGGAGTAACAAAAATATCGACAATAGACTACCTTCCATAATGACAAGGCTACCTTCCATTGGAGTAACAAAAATATGAACAATAGACTACCTTCCATAGTGATAAGGCTAGCATCCATTGGAGTGACAGAAATCACACCGACATACTACCATCCATAATGACAAGGTTGGCATGCATTGGAGTAACAAAAATCTCGACAACAAACTACCGTCCATAATGACAAGGCTACCATCCATTGAAGTAACAAAAATATCGACGACAGACTACCTTCCATAATGACAAGTCTGCCATCCATTAGAGTAACAAAAATCTCGAAATAAGACAACCTTCCAAAATGACATGGCTACCTTCCATTGGAGTAACAAAATTATGAACAACAGACTACCATCAATAATGACAAGGCTACCATCCATTGGATTGACAAAAATCACAATGATAGACTACCTTCCATAATGACAAGGCTAGCATCCATTGGAGGAACAAAAATCTCCACAACAAACTACGTTCTATAATGACAAGGCTACTATCCATTGAAGTATAAAAAATCTCGACGACAGACTACCTTCCATAATGACAAGGCTACCATCCTTTGGAATAACAAAAATCTCGACAACAAACTACCTTCCATAATGACAAGGCTACAATCCATTGGAGTAACAAAATTCTCGACAACAAACTACCTTACATTAATGACAAGGATACCATCCATTGGAGTAACAAAAATCTCAGCAACAGACTACCTTCCATAATGACAAGGCTACCATCTATTGGAATAACAAAAATCTCGAGAACATACTACCTTCCATAATGAAAAGGCTACCTTCCAATGGAATGACAAAAATATCGACAACATTCTACCTTCCATAATGATAAGTCTACCATCCATTTGAGTAACAAAAATCTCGAGAACAGACTACCTTCCATAATGACAAGGATACCATCTATTGGAATAACAAAAATCTCGAGAACAGACTACCTTCCATAATGACAAGGCTACCATCCATTGTAGTAACAAAAACCTCGACAACAGACTACCTTCCCTAATTACAAGACTACCATCCATTGGAGTAACAAAAATCTCGAAAACAGACTACCATCCATAATAACAAGGCTACCATTCATTAGAGTAACAAAAATCTTGACAACTGACAACCTTCCATAATGACAAGGCTACCATCCATTGGAGTAACTAAAATCTCGACAATAGACTACCTTCCATAATGACAAGGCTACCTTACATTGGAGTAACAAAAATATGAACAACAAACTACCTTCCATAGTGACAGGGCTACCATCCATTGGAGTGACAGAAATCACAACGTCAGACTACCTTCCATAATGACAAGGCTAGAATCCATTAGAGTAACAAAAATCTCGACAACAAACTACCTTCCATAATGACAAGGCTACAATCCATTGAAGTAACAAAAATCTCGATGACAAACTACATTCCATAATGACAAGGCTACCATCCATTGGAGTAACAATAATATCGACAACAGACTACCTTCCATAATGAAAAGGCTACCATCCATTGGAATAAAAAAAATCTCGACAATAAACTACCTTACATAATGACAAGGATACCATTCATTGGAGTAACAAAAACATCGACAACAGACTATGTTCCATAATGACAAGGCTACAATCCATTGGAGTAAAAAAATTCTTGACAACAGACTACCTTCCATAATGATAATGATACACTCCATTGGATTAACAAAAATCTCGACAACAAACTACCTTCTATAACGACAAGGCTACCATCCATTGGAGTAACAAAAATCTCGACAATAAACTACCTTCTATAATGACTAGGCTACCATCCATTGGAATAACAAAGAAATCGAGAATGGACTACCTTCCATAATGATAATGCTACCATCCATTGGAGTAACAAAAATCTCGACAACGAACTACCTTCCATAATGACAAGGCTACCATCTATTTGAGTAACAAAAATATCTACAATAGACTATGTTCCATAATTATAAGGCTACCATCCATTGTAGTAACCAAAATCTCGACAACAGACTACCTTCCATAATGACAAGGCTACCATCCATTGTAGTAACAAAAATCTCGACAACAGACTACCTTCCATATTGACAAGGCTACCATCCATTGGAGTAACAAAAATCTCGAAAACAGACTACCTTCGAAAATGACAAGGCTACCATCCATTAGAATAACAAAAATCATAACAATAGACAACCTTCCATAATGACCAGGCTACCATCCATTGGAGTAACAAAAATCTCCACAATAGACTACCTTCCATATTGAGAAGGCTACCATCCATTGGAGTAACAAAAATATGAACAACAAACTACCTTCCATAGTGACATGGCTACCATCCATTGGAGTGACAGAAATCACAACGACATACTACCTTCTATAATGCCAAGGCTAGCATCCATTGGAGTAACAAAAACATCCACAACAGACTATGTTCCATAATGACAAGGCTACAATCCATTGGAGTAACAAAATTCTCGACAACAGACTACCTTCCATAATGACAAGGCTACCATCCATTGGAGAAACAAAAATCTCGAAATTAGACTACCATCCATATTAACAAGGCTACCATCCATTAGAGTAACAAAAATGTCGACAACAGACAACCTTCCATAATGACAAGGCTTCCATCCATTGGAGTAACAAAAATATCGACAATAGACTACCTTTTATAATGACAAGGCTACCTTCCATTGGAGTAACAAAAATATGAACAACAGACTACCTTCCATAGTGACATGGCTACCATCCATTGGAGTGACAGAAATCACAACGACATACTACCTTCTATAATGCCAAGGCTAGCATCCATTGGAGTAAAAAAAAACATCCACAACAGACTATGTTTCATAATGACAAGGCTACAATCCATTGGAGTAACAAAATTCTCGACAACAGACTACCTTCCATAATGACAAGGCTACCATCCATTGGAGAAACAAAAATCTCGAAAATAGACTACCATCCATAATAACAAGGCTACCATCCATTAGAGTAACAAAAATGTCGACAACAGACAACCTTCCATAATGTAAAAGGCTTCCATCCATTGGAGTAACAAAAATATCGACAATAGACTACCTTCCATAATGACAAGGCTACCTTCCATTGGAGTAACAAAAATATGAACAATAGACTACCTTCCATAGTGACATGGCTACCATCCATTGGAGTGACAGAAATCACAACGACATACTACCTTCTATAATGCCAAGGCTAGCATCCATTGGAGTAACAAAAACATCCACAACAGACTATGTTCCATAATGACAAGGCTACAATCCATTGGAGTAACAAAATTCTCGACAACAGACTACCTTCCATAATGACAAGGCTACCGTCCATTAGAGTAACAAAAATGTCGACAACAGACAACCTTCCATAATGACAAGGCTTCCATACATTGGAGTAACAAAAATATCGACAATAGACTACCTTCCATAATGACAAGGCTACCTTCCAT
This sequence comes from Vicia faba, assembly GCA_948472305.1. Taxonomy (NCBI): domain Eukaryota; kingdom Viridiplantae; phylum Streptophyta; class Magnoliopsida; order Fabales; family Fabaceae; genus Vicia; species Vicia faba. Next base: position 556,219,167 of record OX451739.1, on the reverse strand, counting down.
TGGAGTAACAAAAATATGAACAATAGACTACCTTCCATAGTGATAAGGCTAGCATCCATTGGAGTGACAGAAATCACACCGACATACTACCATCCATAATGACAAGGTTGGCATGCATTGGAGTAACAAAAATCTCGACAACAAACTACCGTCCATAATGACAAGGCTACCATCCATTGAAGTAACAAAAATATCGACGACAGACTACCTTCCATAATGACAAGTCTGCCATCCATTAGAGTAACAAAAATCTCGAAATAAGACAACCTTCCAAAATGACATGGCTACCTTCCATTGGAGTAACAAAATTATGAACAACAGACTACCATCAATAATGACAAGGCTACCATCCATTGGATTGACAAAAATCACAATGATAGACTACCTTCCATAATGACAAGGCTAGCATCCATTGGAGGAACAAAAATCTCCACAACAAACTACGTTCTATAATGACAAGGCTACTATCCATTGAAGTATAAAAAATCTCGACGACAGACTACCTTCCATAATGACAAGGCTACCATCCTTTGGAATAACAAAAATCTCGACAACAAACTACCTTCCATAATGACAAGGCTACAATCCATTGGAGTAACAAAATTCTCGACAACAAACTACCTTACATTAATGACAAGGATACCATCCATTGGAGTAACAAAAATCTCAGCAACAGACTACCTTCCATAATGACAAGGCTACCATCTATTGGAATAACAAAAATCTCGAGAACATACTACCTTCCATAATGAAAAGGCTACCTTCCAATGGAATGACAAAAATATCGACAACATTCTACCTTCCATAATGATAAGTCTACCATCCATTTGAGTAACAAAAATCTCGAGAACAGACTACCTTCCATAATGACAAGGATACCATCTATTGGAATAACAAAAATCTCGAGAACAGACTACCTTCCATAATGACAAGGCTACCATCCATTGTAGTAACAAAAACCTCGACAACAGACTACCTTCCCTAATTACAAGACTACCATCCATTGGAGTAACAAAAATCTCGAAAACAGACTACCATCCATAATAACAAGGCTACCATTCATTAGAGTAACAAAAATCTTGACAACTGACAACCTTCCATAATGACAAGGCTACCATCCATTGGAGTAACTAAAATCTCGACAATAGACTACCTTCCATAATGACAAGGCTACCTTACATTGGAGTAACAAAAATATGAACAACAAACTACCTTCCATAGTGACAGGGCTACCATCCATTGGAGTGACAGAAATCACAACGTCAGACTACCTTCCATAATGACAAGGCTAGAATCCATTAGAGTAACAAAAATCTCGACAACAAACTACCTTCCATAATGACAAGGCTACAATCCATTGAAGTAACAAAAATCTCGATGACAAACTACATTCCATAATGACAAGGCTACCATCCATTGGAGTAACAATAATATCGACAACAGACTACCTTCCATAATGAAAAGGCTACCATCCATTGGAATAAAAAAAATCTCGACAATAAACTACCTTACATAATGACAAGGATACCATTCATTGGAGTAACAAAAACATCGACAACAGACTATGTTCCATAATGACAAGGCTACAATCCATTGGAGTAAAAAAATTCTTGACAACAGACTACCTTCCATAATGATAATGATACAATCCATTGGATTAACAAAAATCTCGACAACAAACTACCTTCTATAACGACAAGGCTACCATCCATTGGAGTAACAAAAATCTCGACAATAAACTACCTTCTATAATGACTAGGCTACCATCCATTGGAATAACAAAGAAATCGAGAATGGACTACCTTCCATAATGATAATGCTACCATCCATTGGAGTAACAAAAATCTCGACAACGAACTACCTTCCATAATGACAAGGCTACCATCTATTTGAGTAACAAAAATATCTACAATAGACTATGTTCCATAATTATAAGGCTACCATCCATTGTAGTAACCAAAATCTCGACAACAGACTACCTTCCATAATGACAAGGCTACCATCCATTGTAGTAACAAAAATCTCGACAACAGACTACCTTCCATATTGACAAGGCTACCATCCATTGGAGTAACAAAAATCTCGAAAACAGACTACCTACGAAAATGACAAGGCTACCATCCATTAGAATAACAAAAATCATAACAATAGACAACCTTCCATAATGACCAGGCTACCATCCATTGGAGTAACAAAAATCTCCACAATAGACTACCTTCCATATTGAGAAGGCTACCATCCATTGGAGTAACAAAAATATGAACAACAAACTACCTTCCATAGTGACATGGCTACCATCCATTGGAGTGACAGAAATCACAACGACATACTACCTTCTATAATGCCAAGGCTAGCATCCATTGGAGTAACAAAAACATCCACAACAGACTATGTTCCATAATGACAAGGCTACAATCCATTGGAGTAACAAAATTCTCGACAACAGACTACCTTCCATAATGACAAGGCTACCATCCATTGGAGAAACAAAAATCTCGAAAACAGACTACCATCCATATTAACAAGGCTACCATCCATTAGAGTAACAAAAATGTCGACAACAGACAACCTTCCATAATGACAAGGCTTCCATCCATTGGAGTAACAAAAATATCGACAATAGACTACCTTCTATAATGACAAGGCTACCTTCCATTGGAGTAACAAAAATATGAACAATAGACTACCTTCCATAGTGATAAGGCTAGCATCCATTGGAGTTACATAAATCACAACGACAGACGACCATCAATAATGACAAGGTTGACATCCATTGGAGTAACAAAAATCTCGACAACAAACTACCTTCCATAATGACAAGGCTACCATCCATTGGAGTAACAAAAACATCGACAACAGACTATGTTCCATAATGACAAGGCTACAATCCATTGGAGTAACAAAATTCTCGACAACAAACTACCTTACATTAATGACAAGGATACCATCCATTGGAGTAACAAAAATCTCAGCAACAGACTACCTTCCATAATGACAAGGCTACCATCTATTGGAATAACAAAAATCTCGAGAACATACTACCTTCCATAATGAAAAGGCTACCATCCAATGGAATGACAAAAATATCGACAACATTCTACCTTCCATAATGATAAGTCTACCATCCATTTGAGTAACAAAAATCTCGAGAACAGACTACCTTCCATAATGACAAGGATACCATCTATTGGAATAACAAAAATCTCGAGAACAGACTACCTTCCATAATGACAAGGCTACCATCCATTGTAGTAACAAAAACCTCGACAACAGACTACCTTCCATAATTACAAGACTACCATCCATTGGAGTAACAAAAATCTCGAAAACAGACTACCATCCATAATAACAAGGCTACCAACCATTAGAGTAACAAAAATCTTGACAACTCACAACCTTCCATAATGACAATGCTACCATCCATTGGAGTAACTAAAATCTCGACAATAGACTACCTTCCATAATGACAAGGCTACCTTACATTGGAGTAACAAAAATATGAACAACAAACTACCTTCCATAGTGACAGGGCTACCATCCATTGGAGTGACAGAAATCACAACGTCAGACTACCTTCCATAATGACAAGGCTAGAATCCATTAGAGTAACAAAAATCTCGACAACAAACTACCTTCCATAATGACAAGGCTACAATCCATTGAAGTAACAAAAATCTCGATGACAAACTACATTCCATAATGACAAGGCTACCATCCATTGGAGTAACAATAATATCGACAACAGACTACCTTCCATAATGACAAGGCTACCATCCATTGGAAAAAAAAAATCTCGACAATAAACTACCTTACATAATGACAAGGATACCATTCATTGGAGTAACAAAAACATCGACAACAGACTATGCTACATAATGACAAGGCTACAATCCATTGGAGTAACAAAATTCTTGACAACAGACTACCTTCCATAATGATAATGATACAATCCATTGGATTAACAAAAATCTCGACAACAAACTACCTTCTATAACGACAAGGCTACCATCCATTGGAGTAACAAAAATCTCGACAATAAACTACCTTCTATAATGACTAGGCTACCATCCATTGGAGTAACAAAGAAATCGAGAATGGACTACCTTCCATAATGATAATGCTACCATCCATTGGAGTAACAAAAATCTCGACAACGAACTACCTTCCATAATGACAAGGCTACCATCTATTTGAGTAACAAAAATATCTACAATAGACTATGTTCCATAATTATAAGGCTACCATCCATTGTAGTAACCAAAATCTCGACAACAGACTACCTTCCATAATGACAAGGCTACCATCCATTGTAGTAACAAAAATCTCGACAACAGACTACCTTCCATATTGACAAGGCTACCATCCATTGGAGTAACAAAAATCTCGAAAACAGACTACCTTCGAAAATGACAAGGCTACCATCCATTAGAGTAACAAAAATCATAACAATAGACAACCTTCCATAATGACCAGGCTACCATCCATTGGAGTAACAAAAATCTCCACAATAGACTACCTTCCATATTGAGAAGGCTACCATCCATTGGAGTAACAAAAATATGAACAACAAACTACCTTCCATAGTGACATGGCTACCATCCATTGGAGTGACAGAAATCACAACGACATACTACCTTCTATAATGCCAAGGCTAGCATCCATTGGAGTAACAAAAACATCCACAACAGACTATGTTCCATAATGACAAGGCTACAATCCATTGGAGTAACAAAATTCTCGACAACAGACTACCTTCCATAATGACAAGGCTACCATCCATTGGAGAAACAAAAATCTCGAAAACAGACTACCATCCATATTAACAAGGCTACCATCCATTAGAGTAACAAAAATGTCGACAACAGACAACCTTCCATAATGACAAGGCTTCCATCCATTGGAGTAACAAAAATATCGACAATAGACTACCTTCTATAATGACAAGGCTACCTTCCATTGGAGTAACAAAAATATGAACAATAGACTACCCTCCATAGTGATAAGGCTAGCATCCACTGGAGTGACAGAAATCACAACGACAGACGACCATCAATAATGACAAGGTTGGCATCCATTGGAGTAACAAAAATCTCGACAACAAACTACCTTCCATAATGACAAGGCTACCATCCATTGGAGTAACAAAAACATCGACAACAGACTATATTCCATAATGACAAGGCTACAATCCATTGGAGTAACAAAATTCTCGACAACAAACTACCTTACATTAATGACAAGGATACCATCCATTGGAGTAACAAAAATCTCAGCAACAGACTACCTTCCATAATGACAAGGCTACCATCTATTGGAATAACAAAAATCTCGAGAACATACTACCTTCCATAATGAAAAGGCTACCATCCAATGGAATGACAAAAATATCGACAACATTCTACCTTCCATAACGATAAGTCTACCATCCATTTGAGTAACAAAAATCTCGAGAACAGACTACCTTCCATAATGACAAGGATACCATCTATTGGAATAACAAAAATCTCGAGAACAGACTACCTTCCATAATGACAAGGCTACCATCCATTGTAGTAACAAAAACCTCGACAACAGACTACCTTCCATAATTACAAGACTACCATCCATTGGAGTAACAAAAATCTCGAAAACAGACTACCATCCATAATAACAAGGCTACCATCCATTAGAGTAACAAAAATCTTGACAACTGACAACCTTCCATAATGACAAGGCTACCATCCATTGGAGTAACTAAAATCTCGACAATAGACTACCTTCCATAATGACAAGGCTACCTTACATTGGAGTAACAAAAATATGAACAACAAACTACCTTCCATAGTGACAGGGATACCATCCATTGGAGTGACAGAAATCACAACGTCAGACTACCTTCCATAATGGCAAGGCTAGAATCCATTAGAGTAACAAAAATCTCGACAACAAACTACCTTCCATAATGACAAGGCTACAATCCATTGAAGTAACAAAAATCTCGATGACAGACTACATTCCATAATGACAAGGTGACCATCCATTGGAGTAACAATAATATCGACAACAGACTACCTTCCATAATGACAAGGCTACCATCCATTGGAATAAAAAAAATCTCGACAATAAACTACCTTACATAATGACAAGGATACCATTCATTGGAGTAACAAAAACATCGACAACAGACTATGTTCCATAATGACAAGGCTACAATCCATTGGAGTAACAAAATTCTTGACAACAGACTACCTTCCATAATGATAATGATACAATCCATTGGATTAACAAAAATCTCGACAACAAACTACCTTCTATAACGACAAGGCTACCATCCATTGGAGTAACAAAAATCTCGACAATAAACTACCTTCTATAATGACTAGGCTACCATCCATTGGAGTAACAAAGAAATCGAGAATGGACTACCTTCCATAATGATAATGCAACCATCCATTGGAGTAACAAAAATCTCGACAACGAACTACCTTCCATAATGACAAGGCTACCATCTATTTGAGTAACAAAAATATCTACAATAGACTATGTTCCATAATTATAAGGCTACCATCCATTGTAGTAACCAAAATCTCGACAACAGACTACCTTCCATAATGACAAGGCTACCATCCATTGTAGTAACAAAAATCTCGACAACAGACTACCTTCCATATTGACAAGGCTACCATCCATTGGAGTAACAAAAATCTCGAAAACAGACTACCTTCGAAAATGACAAGGCTACCATCCATTAGAGTAACAAAAATCATAACAATAGACAACCTTCCATAATGACCAGGCTACCATCCATTGGAGTAACAAAAATCTCCACAATAGACTACCTTCCATATTGAGAAGGCTACCATCCATTGGAGTAACAAAAATATGAACAACAAACTACCTTCCATAGTGACATGGCTACCATCCATTGGAGTGACAGAAATCACAACGACATACTACCTTCTATAATGCCAAGGCTAGCATCCATTGGAGTAACAAAAACATCCACAACAGACTATGTTCCATAATGACAAGGCTACAATCCATTGGAGTAACAAAATTCTCGACAACAGACTACCTTCCATAATGACAAGGCTACCATCCATTGGAGAAACAAAAATCTCGAAAACAGACTACCATCCATATTAACAAGGCTACCATCCATTAGAGTAACAAAAATGTCGACAACAGACAACCTTCCATAATGACAAGGCTTCCATCCATTGGAGTAACAAAAATATCGACAAGAGACTACCTTCTATAATGACAAGGCTACCTTCCATTGGAGTAACAAAAATATGAACAATAGACTACCTTCCATAGTGATAAGGCTAGCATCCATTGGAGTGACAGAAATCACAACGACAGACGACCATCAATAATGACAAGGTTGGCATCCATTGGAGTAACAAAAATCTCGACAACAAACTACCGTCCATAATGACAAGGCTACCATCCATTGAAGTAACAATGATCTCGACGACAGACTACCATCCATAATAACAAGGCTGCCATCCATTACAGTAACAAAAATCTCGACATAAGACAACCTTCCAAAATGACATGGCTACCTTCCATTGGAGTAACAAAATTATGAACAACAGACTACCATCAATAATGACAAGGCTACCATCCATTGGAGTGACAAAAATCACAATGATAGACTACCTTCCATAATGACAAGGCTAGCATCCATTGGAGGAACAAAAATCTCCACAACAAACTACGTTCCATAATGACAAGGCTACTATCCATTGAAGTATAAAAAATCTCGACAACAGACTACCTTCCATAATGACAAGGCTACCATCCATTGGAGTAAGAAAAATCTAGACAATAGACTACCTTCCATAATGACAAGGCTACCTTCCATTAGAGTAACAAAAATATGAACAACAAACTACCTTCCATAGTGACAAGGCTACCATCCATTTGAGTGACAGAAATCACAACGACAGACTACCTTCCATAACGATAAGGCTAGCATCCATTGGAGTAACAAAAATCTCGACATAAAACTACCTTCCATAATGACAAGGCTACCATCCATTGAAGTAACAAAAATCTCGACAACAGACTACCTTCCATAGTTACAAGGCTACCATCCATTGGAGTGACAAAAATCACAACGTTAGACTACCTTCCTTAGTGACAAGGTTAGCATCCATTGGAGTAACAAAAATCTCGACAACAAACTACCTTCCATAGTTACAAGGCTAACATCCATTGAAGTAACAAAAATCTCGACGACAGACTACATTCCATAATGACAAGGCTACCATCCATTGGAGTAACTAAAATCTCGACAATAGACTACCTTCCATAATGACAAGGCTACCTTACATTGGAGTAACAAAAATATGAACAACAAACTACCTTCCATAGTGACAGGGCTACCATCCATTGGAGTGACAGAAATCACAACGTCAGACTACCTTCCGTAATGACAAGGCTAGAATCCATTAGAGTAACAAAAATCTCGACAACAAACTACCTTCCATAATGACAAGGCTACAATCCATTGAAGTAACAAAAATCTCGATGACAGACTACATTCCATAATGACAAGGCTATCATCCATTGGAGTAACAATAATATCGACAACAGACTACCTTCCATAATGACAAGGCTACCATCCATTGGAATAAAAAAAATCTCGACAATAAACTACCTTACATAATGACAAGGATACCATTCATTGGAGTAACAAAAACATCGACAACAGACTATGTTCCATAATGACAAGGCTACAATCCATTGGAGTAACAAAATTCTTGACAACAGACTACCTTCCATAATGATAATGATACAATCCATTGGATTAACAAAAATCTCGACAACAAACTACCTTCTATAACGACAAGGCTACCATCCATTGGAGTAACAAAAATCTCGACAATAAACTACCTTCTATAATGACTAGGCTACCATCCATTGGAGTAACAAAGAAATCGAGAATGGACTACCTTCCATAATGATAATGCTACCATCCATTGGAGTAACAAAAATCTCGACAACGAACTACCTTCCATAATGACAAGGCTACCATCCATTGTAGTAACCAAAATCTCGACAACAGACTACCTTCCATAATGACAAGGCTACCATCCATTGTAGTAACAAAAATCTCGACAACAGACTACCTTCCATATTGACAAGGCTACCATCCATTGGAGTAACAAAAATCTCGAAAACAGACTACCTTCGAAAATGACAAGGCTACCATCCATTAGAGTAACAAAAATCATAACAATAGACAACCTTCCATAATGACAAGGCTACCATCTATTGGAATAACAAAAATCTCGAGAACATACTACCTTCCATAATGAAAAGGCTACCATCCAATGAAATGACAAAAATATCGACAACATTCTACCTTCCATAATGATAAGTCTACCATCCATTGGAGTAACAAAAATCTCGACAACAGACTACCTTCCATGATGACAAGGATACCATCTAGTGGAATAACAAAAATCTCGAGAACAGACTACCTTCCATAATGACAAGGCTACCATCCATTGTAGTAACAAAAACCTCGACAACAGACTACCTTCCCTAATTACAAGACTACCATCCATTGGAGTAACAAAAATCTCGAAAACAGACTACCATCCATAATAACAAGGCTACAATCCATTAGAGTAACAAAAATCTCGACAACTGACAACCTTCTATAATGAAAAGGCTACCTTCCATTGGAGTAACAAAAATATGAACAATAGACTACCTTCCATAGTGATAAGGCTAGCATCCATTGGAGTGACAGAAATCACAACGACAGACGACCATCAATAATGACAAGGTTGGCATCCATTGGAGTAACAAAAATCTCGACAACAAACTACCGTCCATAATGACAAGGCTACCATCCATTGAAGTAACAATGATCTCGACGACAGACTACCATCCATTACAGTAACAAAAATCTCGACATAAGACAACCTTCCAAAATGACATGGCTACCTTCCATTGGAGTAACAAAATTATGAACAACAGACTACCATCAATAATGACAAGGCTACCATCCATTGGAGTGACAAAAATCACAATGATAGACTACCTTCCATAATGACAAGGCTAGCATCCATTGGAGGAACAAAAATCTCCACAACAAACTACGTTCCATAATGACAAGGCTACTATCCATTGAAGTATAAAAAATCTCGACAACAGACTACCTTCCATAATGACAAGGCTACCATCCATTGGATTAAGAAAAATCTAGACAATAGACTACCTTCCATAATGACAAGGCTACCTTCCATTAGAGTAACAAAAATATGAACAACAAACTACCTTCCATAGTGACACGGCTACCATCCATTTGAGTGACAGAAATCACAATGACAGACTACCTTCCATAACGATAAGGCTAGCATCCATTGGAGTAACAAAAATCTCGACATAAAACTACCTTCCATAATGACAAGGCTACCATCCATTGAAGTAACAAAAATCTCGACAACAGACTACCTTCCATAGTTACAAGGCTACCATCCATTGGAGTGACAAAAATCACAACGTTAGACTACCTTCCTTAGTTACAAGGTTAGCATCCATTGGAGTAACAAAAATCTCGACAACAAACTACCTTCCATAGTTACAAGGCTAACATCAATTGAAGTAACAAAAATCTCGACGACAGACTACATTCCATAATGACACGGCTACCATCCATTGGAGTAACAAAAATATCGACAACAAACTACCTTCCATAATGACAAGGCTACCATCCATTGGAATAACAAAAATCTCGACAACAAACTACCTTCCATAATGACAAGGCTACCATCCATTGGAGTAACAAAAACATCAACAACAGACTATGTTCCATAATGACAAGGCTACAATCCATTGGAGTAACAAAATTCTCGACAACAAACTACCTTCCATTAATGACAAGGATACCATCCATTGGAGTAACAAAAATCTCAGAAACAGACTACCTTCCATAATGACAAGGCTACCATCTATTGGAATAACAAAAATCTCGAGAACATACTACCTTCCATAATGAAAAGGCTACCATCCAATGAAATGACAAAAATATCGACAACATTCTACCTTCCATAATGATAAGTCTACCATCCATTGGAGTAACAAAAATCTCGACAACAGACTACCTTCCATGATGACAAGGATACCATCTATTGGAATAACAAAAATCTCGAGAACAGACTACCTTCCATAATGACAAGGCTACCATCCATTGTAGTAACAAAAACCTCGACAACAGACTACCTTCCCTAATTACAAGACTACCATCCATTGGAGTAACAAAAATCTCGAAAACAGACTACCATCCATAATAACAAGGCTACAATCCATTAGAGTAACAAAAATCTCGACAACTGACAACCTTCTATAATGACAAGGCTACCTTCAATTGGAGTAACAAAAATATGAACAATAGACTACCTTCCATAGTGATAAGGCTAGCATCCATTGGAGTGACAGAAATCACAACGACAGACGACCATCAATAATGACAAGGTTGGCATCCATTGGAGTAACAAAAATCTCGACAACAAACTACCGTCCATAATGACAAGGCTACCATCCATTGAGGTAACAATGATCTCGACGACAGACTACCATCCATAATAACAAGGCTGCCATCCATTACAGTAACAAAAATCTCGACATAAGACAACCTTCCAAAATGACATGGCTACCTTCCATTGGAGTAACAAAATTATGAACAACAGACTACCATCAATAATGACAAGGCTACCATCCATTGGAGTGACAAAAATCACAATGATAGACTACCTTCCATAATGACAAGGCTAGCATCCATTGGAGGAACAAAAATCTCCACAACAAACTACGTTCCATAATGACAAGGCTACTATCCATTGAAGTATAAAAAATCTCGACAACAGACTACCTTCCATAATGACAAGGCTACCATCCATTGGAGTAAGAAAAATCTAGACAATAGACTACCTTCCATAATGACAAGGCTACCTTCCATTAGAGTAACAAAAATATGAACAACAAACTACCTTCCATAGTGACAAGGCTACCATCCATTTGAGTGACAGAAATCACAACGACAGACTACCTTCCATAACGATAAGGCTAGCATCCATTGGAGTAACAAAAATCTCGACATAAAACTACCTTCCATAATGACAAGGCTACCATCCATTGAAGTAACAAAAATCTCGACAACAGACTACCTTCCATAGTTACAAGGCTACCATCCATTGGAGTGACAAAAATCACAACGTTAGACTACCTTCCTTAGTGACAAGGTTAGCATCCATTGGAGTAACAAAAATCTCGACAACAAACTACCTTCCATAGTTACAAGGCTAACATCCATTGAAGTAACAAAAATCTCGACGACAGACTACATTCCATAATGACAAGGCTACCATCCATTGGAGTAACTAAAATCTCGACAATAGACTACCTTCCATAATGACAAGGCTACCTTACATTGGAGTAACAAAAATATGAACAACAAACTACCTTCCATAGTGACAGGGCTACCATCCATTGGAGTGACAGAAATCACAACGTCAGACTACCTTCCGTAATGACAAGGCTAGAATCCATTAGAGTAACAAAAATCTCGACAACAAACTACCTTCCATAATGACAAGGCTACAATCCATTGAAGTAACAAAAATCTCGATGACAGACTACATTCCATAATGACAAGGCTACCATCCATTGGAGTAACAATAATATCGACAACAGACTACCTTCCATAATGACAAGGCTACCATCCATTGGAATAAAAAAAATCTCGACAATAAACTACCTTACATAATGACAAGGATACCATTCATTGGAGTAACAAAAACATCGACAACAGACTATGTTCCATAATGGCAAGGCTACAATCCATTGGAGTAACAAAATTCTTGACAACAGACTACCTTCCATAATGATAATGATACAATCCATTGGATTAACAAAAATCTCGACAACAAACTACCTTCTATAACGACAAGGCTACCATCCATTGGAGTAACAAAAATCTCGACAATAAACTACCTTCTATAATGACTAGGCTACCATCCATTGGAGTAACAAAGAAATCGAGAATGGACTACCTTCCATAATGATAATGCTACCATCCATTGGAGTAACAAAAATCTCGACAACGAACTACCTTCCATAATGACAAGGCTACCATCCATTGTAGTAACCAAAATCTCGACAACAGACTACCTTCCATAATGACAAGGCTACCATCCATTGTAGTAACAAAAATCTCGACAACAGACTACCTTCCATATTGACAAGGCTACCATCCATTGGAGTAACAAAAATCTCAAAAACAGACTACCTTCGAAAATGACAAGGCTACCATCCATTAGAGTAACAAAAATCATAACAATAGACAACCTTCCATAATGACAAGGCTACCATCTATTGGAATAACAAAAATCTCGAGAACATACTACCTTCCATAATGAAAAGGCTACCATCCAATGAAATGACAAAAATATCGACAACATTCTACCTTCCATAATGATAAGTCTACCATCCATTGGAGTAACAAAAATCTCGACAACAGACTACCTTCCATGATGACAAGGATACCATCTAGTGGAATAACAAAAATCTCGAGAACAGACTACCTTCCATAATGACAAGGCTACCATCCATTGTAGTAACAAAAACCTCGACAACAGACTACCTTCCCTAATTACAAGACTACCATCCATTGGAGTAACAAAAATCTCGAAAACAGACTACCATCCATAATAACAAGGCTACAATCCATTAGAGTAACAAAAATCTCGACAACTGACAACCTTCTATAATGAAAAGGCTACCTTCCATTGGAGTAACAAAAATATGAACAATAGACTACCTTCCATAGTGATAAGGCTAGCATCCATTGGAGTGACAGAAATCACAACGACAGACGACCATCAATAATGACAAGGTTGGCATCCATTGGAGTAACAAAAATCTCGACAACAAACTACCGTCCATAATGACAAGGCTACCATCCATTGAAGTAACAATGATCTCGACGACAGACTACCATCCATAATAACAAGGCTGCCATCCATTACAGTAACAAAAATCTCGACATAAGACAACCTTCCAAAATGACATGGCTACCTTCCATTGGAGTAACAAACTTATGAACAACAGACTACCATCAATAATGACAAGGCTACCATCCATTGGAGTGACAAAAATCACAATGATAGACTACCTTCCATAATGACAAGGCTAGCATCCATTGGAGGAACAAAAATCTCCACAACAAACTACGTTCCATAATGACAAGGCTACTATCCATTGAAGTATAAAAAATCTCGACAACAGACTACCTTCCATAATGACAAGGCTACCATCCATTGGATTAAGAAAAATCTAGACAATAGACTACCTTCCATAATGACAAGGCTACCTTCCATTAGAGTAACAAAAATATGAACAACAAACTACCTTCCATAGTGACACGGCTACCATCCATTTGAGTGACAGAAATCACAATGACAGACTACCTTCCATAACGATAAGGCTAGCATCCATTGGAGTAACAAAAATCTCGACATCAAACTACCTTCCATAATGACAAGGCTACCATCCATTGAAGTAACAAAAATCTCGACAACAGACTACCTTCCATAGTTACAAGGCTACCATCCATTGGAGTGACAAAAATCACAACGTTAGACTACCTTCCTTAGTTACAAGGTTAGCATCCATTGGAGTAACAAAAATCTCGACAACAAACTACCTTCCATAGTTACAAGGCTAACATCAATTGAAGTAACAAAAATCTCGACGACAGACTACATTCCATAATGACACGGCTACCATCCATTGGAGTAACAAAAATATCGACAACAAACTACCTTCCATAATGACAAGGCTACCATCCATTGGAATAACAAAAATCTCGACAACAAACTACCTTCCATAATGACAAGGCTACCATCCATTGGAGTAACAAAAACATCAACAACAGACTATGTTCCATAATGACAAGGCTACAATCCATTGGAGTAACAAAATTCTCGACAACAAACTACCTTCCATTAATGACAAGGATACCATCCATTGGAGTAACAAAAATCTCAGAAACAGACTACCTTCCATAATGACAAGGCTACCATCTATTGGAATAACAAAAATCTCGAGAACATACTACCTTCCATAATGAAAAGGCTACCATCCAATGAAATGACAAAAATATCGACAACATTCTACCTTCCATAATGATAAGTCTACCATCCATTGGAGTAACAAAAATCTCGACAACAGACTACCTTCCATGATGACAAGGATACCATCTATTGGAATAACAAAAATCTCGAGAACAGACTACCTTCCATAATGACAAGGCTACCATCCATTGTAGTAACAAAAACCTCGACAACAGACTACCTTCCCTAATTACAAGACTACCATCCATTGGAGTAACAAAAATCTCGAAAACAGACTACCATCCATAATAACAAGGCTACAATCCATTAGAGTAACAAAAATCTCGACAACTGACAACCTTCTATAATGACAAGGCTACCTTCAATTGGAGTAACAAAAATATGAACAATAGACTACCTTCCATAGTGATAAGGCTAGCATCCATTGGAGTGACAGAAATCACAACGACAGACGACCATCAATAATGACAAGGTTGGCATCCATTGGAGTAACAAAAATCTCGACAACAAACTACCGTCCATAATGACAAGGCTACCATCCATTGAGGTAACAATGATCTCGACGACAGACTACCATCCATAATAACAAGGCTGCCATCCATTACAGTAACAAAAATCTCGACATAAGACAACCTTCCAAAATGACATGGCTACCTTCCATTGGAGTAACAAAATTATGAACAACAGACTACCATCAATAATGACAAGGCTACCATCCATTGGAGTGACAAAAATCACAATGATAGACTACCTTCCATAATGACAAGGCTAGCATCCATTGGAGGAAAAAAAATCTCCACAACAAACTACGTTCCATAATGACAAGGCTACTATCCATTGAAGTATAAAAAATCTCGACAACAGACTACCTTCCATAATGACAAGGCTACCATCCATTGGAGTAAGAAAAATCTAGAAAATAGACTACCTTCCATAATGACAAGGCTACCTTCCATTAGAGTAACAAAAATATGAACAACAAACTACCTTCCATAGTGACAAGGCTACCATCCATTTGAGTGACAGAAATCACAACGACAGACTACCTTCCATAACGATAAGGCTAGCATCCATTGGAGTAACAAAAATCTCGACATAAAACTACCTTCCATAATGACAAGGCTACCATCCATTGAAGTAACAAAAATCTCGACAACAGACTACCTTCCATAGTTACAAGGCTACCATCCATTGGAGTGACAAAAATCACAACGTTAGACTACCTTCCTTAGTGACAAGGTTAGCATCCATTGGAGTAACAAAAATCTCGACAACAAACTACCTTCCATAGTTACAAGGCTAACATCCATTGAAGTAACAAAAATCTCGACGACAGACTACATTCCATAATGACAAGGCTACCATCCATTGGAGTAACTAAAATCTCGACAATAGACTACCTTCCATAATGACAAGGCTACCTTACATTGGAGTAACAAAAATATGAACAACAAACTACCTTCCATAGTGACAGGGCTACCATCCATTGGAGTGACAAAAACATCGACAACAGACTATGTTCCATAATGACAAGGCTACAATCCATTGGAGTAACAAAATTCTCGACAACAAACTACCTTCCATTAATGACAAGGATACCATCCATTGGAGTAACAAAAATCTCAGAAACAGACTACCTTCCATAATGACAAGGCTACCATCTATTGGAATAACAAAAATCTCGAGAACATACTACCTTCCATAATGATAAGGCTACCATCCAATGAAATGACAAAAATATCGACAACATTCTACCTTCCATAATGATAAGTCTACCATCCATTGGAGTAACAAAAATCTCGACAACAGACTACCTTCCATGATGACAAGGATACCATCTATTGGAATAACAAAAATCTCGAGAACAGACTACCTTCCATAATGACAAGGCTACCATCCATTGTAGTAACAAAAACCTCGACAACAGACTACCTTCCCTAATTACAAGACTACCATCCATTGGAGTAACAAAAATCTCGAAAACAGACTACCATCCATAGTAACAAGGCTACAATCCATTAGAGTAACAAAAATCTCGACAACTGACAACCTTCCATAATGATAAGGCTACCATCCATTGGAGTAACTAAAATCTCGACAATAGACTACCTTCCATAATGACAAGGCTACCTTACATTGGAGTAACAAAAATATGAACAACAAACTACCTTCCATAGTGACAGGGCTACCATCCATTGGAGTGACAGAAATCACAACGTCAGACTACCTTCTATAATGACAATGCTAGAATCCATTAGAGTAACAAAAATCTCGACAACAAACTACCTTCCATAATGACAAGGCTACAATCCATTGAAGTAACAAAAATCTCGATGACAGACTACATTCCATAATGACAAGGCTACCATCCATTGGAGTAATAATAATATCGACAACAGACTACCTTCCATAATGACAAGGCTACCATCCATTGGAATAACAAAAATCTCGACAACAAACTACCTTACATAATGACAAGGATACCATTCATTGGAGTAACAAAAACATCGACAACAGACTATGTTCCATAATGACAAGGCTACAATCCATTCGAGTAACAAAATTCTTTACAACAGACTACCTTTCATAATGATAATGATACAATCCATTGGATTAACAAAAATCTCGACAACAAACTACCTTCTATAACGACAAGGCTACCATCCATTGGAGTAACAAAAATCTCGACAACAAACTACCTTCTATAATGACTAGGCTACCATCCATTGGAGTAACAAAGATATCGAGAATGGACTACCTTCCATAATGATAATGCTACCATCCATTGGAGTAACAAAAATCTCAACAACCGACTACCTTCCATAATGACAAGGCTACCATCCATTTGAGTAACAAAAATATCTACAATAGACTATGTTCCATAATTACAAGGCTACCATCCATTGTAGTAACCAAAATCTCGACAACAGACTACCTTCCATAATGACAAGGCTACCATCCATTGTAGTAACAAAAATCTCGACAACAGACTACCTTCCATATTGACAAGGCTACCATCCATTGGAGTAACAAAAATCTCGAAAACAGACTACCTTCGAAAATGACAAGGCTACCATCCATTAGAGTAACAAAAATAACAACAATAGACAACCTTCCATAATGACCAGGCTACCATCCATTGGAGTAACAAAAATCTCCACAATAGACTACCTTCCATAATGAGAAGGCTACCATCCATTGGAGTAACAAAAATATGAACAACAAACTACCTTCCATAGTGACATGGCTTCCATCCATTGGAGTGACAGAAATCACAACGACATACTACCTTATATAATGCCAAGGCTAGCATCCATTGGAGTAACAAAAACATCCACAACAGACTATGTTCCATAATGACAAGGCTACAATCCATTGGAGTAACAAAATTATCGACAACAGACTACCTTGCATAATGACAAGGATAACATCCATTGGAGTAACAAAAATCTCGGAAACAAACTACCTTCCATAATGACAAGGCTACCATCTATTGGAATAACAAAAATCTCGAGAACATACTACCTTCAACAATGACAAGGCTACCATCCAATGCAATGAGAAAAATCTCGACAACATTCTACCTTCCATAATGATAAGTCTACCATCCATTGGAGTAACAAAAATCTCGACAATAGACTACCTTCCATAATGACAAGGATACCATCTATTGGAATAACAAAAATCTCGAGAAAAGACTACCTTCCATAATGACAAGGCTACCATCCATTGTAGTAATAAAAATATCGACAACAGACTACCTTCCCTAGTTACAAGGCTACCATCCATTGGAGAAACAAAAATCTCGAAAACAGACTACCATCCATAATAACAAGGCTACCATCCAATAGAGTAACAAAAATCTCGACAACAGACAACCTTCCATAATGACAAGGCTTCCATCCATTGAAGTAACAAAAATCTCGACAATAGACTACCTTCCATAATGACAAGGCTACCTTCCATTGGAGTTACAAAAATATGAACAATAGACTACCTTTCATAGTGATTAGTCTAGCATCCATTGGAGTGACAAAAATCACAACGACAGACTACCATCCATAATGACAAGGTTAGCATCCATTGAAGTAACAAAAATCTCGACAACAAACTACGGTCCATAATGACAAGGCTACCATCCATTGAAGTAATAAAAATCTCGATGACAAACTACCTTCCATAATGACAACGCTACCTTCCATTGGAGTAACAAAAATCTCGACAATAGACAACCTTCCATAATGACAAGGCTACCTTCCATTGGAGTAACAAAAATATGAACAACAGACTACCATCCATAATGACAAGGCTACCATCCATTGGAGTGACAAAAATCACAATGATAGACTACCTTCCATAATGACAAGGCTAGCATCCATTGGAGTAACAAAAATCTCCACAACAAACTACGTTCCATAATGACAAGGCTACGATCCATTGAAGTATAAAAAATCTCGACGACAGACTACCTTCCATAATGACAAGGCTACCATCCATTGGAGTAAGAAAAATCTAGACCATAGACTAGCTTCCATAATGACAAGCCTACCTTCCATTAGAGTATCAAAAATATGAACAACAAACTACCTTCCATAGTGACAAGGCTACCATCCATTTGAGTGACAGAAATCATAACGACAGACTACCTTAAATAACGATAAGGCTAGCATCCATTGGAGTAACAAAAATCTCGACAACAAACTACCTTCCATAATGACAAGGCTACCATCCATTGTAGTAACAAAAATCTCGACAACAGACTACCTTCCCTAATTACAAGACTACCATACATTGGAGTAACAAAAATCTCGAAAATAGACTACCATCCATAATAACAACGCTACCATCCATTAGAATAACAAAAATCTCGACAACTGACAACCTTCCATAATGACAAGGCTACCATCCATTGGAGTAACTAAAATCTCGACAATAGACTACCTTCAATAATGACAAGGCTACCTTACATTGGAGTAACAAAAATATGAACAACAGACTACCTTCCATAGTGACAAGGCTACCATCCATTGGAGTGACAGAAATCCCAACGTCATACTACCTTCCATAATGACAAGGCTAGAATCCATTAGAGTAACAAAAATCTCGACAACAAACTACCTTCCATAATGACAAGGCTACCATCCATTGAATTTACAAAAATCTCGATGACAGACTACATTCCATAATGACAAGGCTACCATCCATTGGAGTAACAATAATATCGACAACAAACTACCTTCCATAATGACAAGGCTACCATCCATTGGAATAACAAAAATCTCGATAACAAACTACCTTCTATAATGACAAGGCTACCATTCATTGGAGTAACAAAAACATCGACAACAGACTATGTTCCATAATGACAAGGCTACAATCCATTGGAGTAACAAAATTTGTGACAACAGACTACCTTCCATAATGATAATGATACAATCCATTGGATTAACAAAAATCTCGACAACAAACTACCTTCTATAACGACAAGGCTACAAGCCATTGGAGTAACAAAAATCTCGACAATAAACTACCTTCTATAATGACTAGGCTACCATCCATTGGAGTAACAAAGATATCGAGAATGGACTACCTTCCATAATGATAATGCTACCATCCATTGGAGGAACAAAAATCTTGACAACCGAGTACCTTCCATAATTACAAGTCTACCATCCATTTGAGTAATAAAAATATCTACAATAGACTATGTTCCATAATTACAAGGCTACCATCCATTGTAGTAACAAAAATCTCGAAAACAGACTATCTTCCAAAATGACAAGGCTACCATCCATTATAGTAACCAAAATCACAACAATAGACAACCTTCCATAATGACCAGGCTACCATCCATTGGAGTAACAAAAATCTCCACAATAGACTACCTTCCATAATGAGAAGGCTACCATCCATTGGAGTAACAAAAATATGAACAACAGACTACCTTCCATAGTGACAAGGCTACCATCCATTTGAGTGACAGAAATCACAACGACAGACTACCTTCCATAACGATAAGGCTAGCATCCATTGGAGTAACAAAAATCTCGGCAACAGACTACCTTCCATAATGACAAGGCTACCATCTATTGGAATAACAAAAATCTCGAGAATAGACTACCTTCAACAATGATAAGGCTACCATCCAATGGAATGACAAAAATATCGACAACATTCTACCTTCCATAATGATAAGTCTACCATCCATTGGAGTAACAAAAATCTCGACAATAGACTACCTTCCATAATGACAAGGATACCATCTATTGGAATAACAAAAATCTCGAGAAAAGACTACCTTCCATAATGACAAGACTACCATCAATTGTAGTAATAAAAATATCGACAACAGACTACCTTCCCTAATTACAAGGCTACCATCCATTGGAGAAAAAAAAATCTCGAAAACAGACTACCATCCATAATAACAAGGCTACCATCCATTAGAGTAACAAAAATCTCGACAACAGACAACCTTCCATAATGACAAGGCTTCCATCCATTGGAGTAACAAAAATATCGACAATAGACTACCTTCCATAATAACAAGGCTACCTTCCATTAGAGTAACAAAAATATGAACAATAGACTACCTTCCATAGTGATAAGGCTAGCATCTATTGGAGTGACAGAAATCACAACGACAGACTACCATCCATAATGACAAGGTGAGCATCCATTGGAGTAACAAAAATCTCGACAACAAACTACCGTCCATAATGACAAGGCTACCATCCATTGAAGTAACAAAAATCTCGACGACAAACTACCTTCCATAATGACAAGGCTACCATCCATTGGAGTAACAAAAATCTCGACAATAGACAACCTTCCATAATCACAAGGCTACCTTCCATTGGAGTAACAAAAATATGAACAACATACTACCATCCATAATGACAAGGCTACCATCCATTGGAGTGACAAAAATCACAATGATAGACTACCTTCCATAATGACCAGACTAGCATCCATTGGAGTAACAAAAATCTCCACAACAAACTACGTTCCATAATGACAAGGCTACCATCCATTGAAGTATAAAAAATCTCGACGACAGACTACCTTCCATAATGACAAGGCTACCATCCATTGGAGTAAGAAAAATCTAGACAATAGAC
The DNA here is from genome assembly GCA_948472305.1 of Vicia faba. NCBI lineage: Eukaryota > Viridiplantae > Streptophyta > Magnoliopsida > Fabales > Fabaceae > Vicia > Vicia faba. The sequence continues at coordinate 556,196,912 of OX451739.1, read as the reverse complement.
TACCTTCCATAATGACAAGCCTACCTTCCATTAGAGTAACAAAAATATGAACAACAGACTACCTTCCATAGTGACAAGGCTACCATCCATTGGAGTGACAGAAATCCCAACGTCAGACTACCTTCCATAATGACAAGGCTAGAATCCATTAGAGTAACAAAAATCTCGACAACAAACTACCTTCCATAATGACAAGGCTACCATCCATTGAAGTAACAAAAATCTCGATGACAGACTACATTCCATAATGACAAAGCTACCATCCATTGGATTAACAAAAATCTCGACAACAAACTACCTTCTATAACGACAAGGCTACAATCCATTGGAGTAACAAAAATCTCGACAACAAACTACCTTCTATAATGACTAGGCTACCATCCATTGGAGTAACAAAGATATCGAGAATGGACTACCTTCCATAATGATAATGATACCATCCATTGTAGTAACCAAAATCTCGACAACAGACTACCATCCAAAATGACAAGTCTACCATCCATTGTAGTAACAAAAATCTCGACAACAGACTACCTTCCATAATGACAAGGCTACCATCCATTGGAGTAACAAAAATCTCGAAAACAGACTACCTTCCAAAATGACAAGGCTACCATCCATTATAGTAACAAAAATCACAACAATAGACAACCTTCCATAATGACCAGGCTACCATCCATTGGAGTAACAAAAATCTCCACAATAGACTACCTTCCATAATGAGAAGGCTACCGTCCATTGGAGTAACAAAAATTTGAACAACAAACTACCTTCCATAGTGACATGGCTACCATCCATTGGAGTGACAGAAATCACAACGACATAATACATTCTATAATGACAAGGCTAGCATCCATTGGAGTAACAAAAACATCCACAACAGACTAAGTTCCATAATGACAAGGCTACAATCCATTGGAGTAACAAAATTCTCGACAACAGACTACCTTCCATAATGACAAGGATACCATCCATTGGAGTAACAAAAATATCGGCAACAAACTACCTTCCATAATGACAAGGCTACCATCTATTGGAATAACAAAAATCTCGAGAACAGACTACCTTCAACAATGATAAGGCTACCATCCAATGGAATGACAAAAATATCGACACCGTTCTACCTTCCATAATGATAAGTCTACCATGCATTGGAGTAACAAAAATCTCGACAATAGACTACCTTCCATAATGACAAGGATACCATCTATTGGAATAACAAAAATCTCGAGAAAAGACTACCTTCCATAATGACAAGGCTATCATCCATTGTAGTAATAAAAATATCGACAAGAGACTACCTTCCCTAATTACAAGGCTATCATCCATCGGAGAAACAAAAATCACGAAAACAGACTACCATCCATAATAACAAGGCTACCATCCATTAGAGTAACGAAAATCTCGACAACAGACAACCTTCCATAAAGACAAGGCCTCCATCCATTGGAGTAACCAAAATCTCGAAAATAGACTACCTTCCATTGGAGTAACAAAAATATGAACAATAGACTACCTTCCATTGGAGTAACAAAAATATGAACAATAGACTACCTTCCATAGTGATAAGGCTAGCATCTATTGGAGTGACAGAAATCACAACGACAGACTACCATCCATAATGACAAGGATAGCATCCATTGGAGTAACAAAAATCTCGACAACAAACTACCGTCCATAATGACAAGGCTACCATCCATTGAAGTAACAAAAATCTCAACGACTGACAACCTTCCATAATAACAAGGCTACCTTCCATTGGAGTAAAAAAAATATGAACAACAGACTACCATCCATAATGACAAGGCTACCATCTATTGGAGTGACAAAAATCACAATGATAGACTACCTTCCATAATGACAAGGCTACCATCCATTGGAGAAACAAAAATCTCCACAACAAACTACGTTCCATAATGACAAGGCTACCATCCATTGAAGTATAAAAAATCTCGACGACAGACTACCTTCCATAATGACAGGGCTACCATCCATTGGAGTAAGATAAATCTAGACAATAGACTACCTTCCATAATGACAAGGCTACCTTCCATTAGAGTAACAAAAATATGAACAACAGACTACCTTCCAATGTGACAAGGCTACCATCCATTGGAGTGACAAAAATCACAACGACAGACTACGTTCCATAACGATAAGGCTAGCATCCATTGGAGTTACAAAAATCTCGACAACAAACTACCTTCCATAATGATAAGGCTACCATCCATTGAAGTAACAAAAATCTAGACAACAGACGACCTTCCATAGTTACAAGGCTACCATCCATTGGAGTGATAAAAATCACAACATCAGACTACCTTCCTTAATGACAAGGCTAGCATCCATTGGAGTAACAAAAATCTCGACAACAAACTACCATCCATAATGACAAGGCTACCATCCATTGAAGTAACAAAAATCTCGACGACAGACTACATTCAATAATGACAAGGCTACCATCCATTGGAGTAACAAAAATATCGACAACAGACTACCTTCCATAAAGACAAGGCTACCATCCATTGGAATAACAAAAATCTAGACAACAAACTACCTTCCATATGGACAAGGCTACCATCCATTGGAGTAACAAAAACATCGACAACAGACTATGTTCCATAATGACAAGGCTACAATCCATTGGAGTAACAAAATTCTCGACAATAAACTACCTTCCATTAATGACAAGGATAACATCCATTGGAGTAACAAAAATCTCAGCAACAAACAACCTTCCATAATGACAAGGCTACCATCTATTGGAATAACAAAAATCTCAAGAACATATTACCTTCCATAATGATAAGGCTACCATCCAATGGAATGACAAAAATATCGACAACATTCTACCTTCCATAATGATAAGTCTACCATCAATTGGAGTAATAAAAATCTCGACAACAGACTACCTTCCATAATGACAAGGCTACCATCCATTATAGTAACAAAAATCTCGACAACAGACTACCTTCCCTAATTACAAGACTACCATCCATTTGAGTAACAAAAATCTCGAAAATAGACTACCATCCATAAAACAAGGCTACCATCCATTAGAGTAACAAAAATAACGACAACTGATAACCTTCCATAATGACGAGGCTACCATCCATTGTAGTAACTAAAATCTCGACAATAGACTACCTTCCATAATCACAAGGCTACCTTACATTGGAGTAACAAAAATATGAAGAACAAACTACCTTCCATAGTGACAAGGCTACCGTCCATTGGAGTAACAAAGATATCGATAACAGACTACCTTCAATAATGACAAGGCTACCATCCATTGGATTAACAAAAATCTCGACAAAAGAATACTTTCCATAATGACAAGGCTACCATCCATTGGAGTAAAAAAAATCTCGATAAAAAACTACCTTCCATAATGATAAGGCTACCATCCATTGGAATAACAACAGTATCGATAATAGACTACCTTCCATAATGACAAGGTTACCATCCATTGGAGTAACAAAAATCTGAACAACAAACTACCTTGCATAATGACAAGGCTATTATCCATTGGAGTAACAAAGATATCGACAACAAACTACCTTCAATAATGACAAGGCTACCATCCATTGGATTAACAAAAATCTAGACAAAAGAATACCTTCCATAATGACAAGGCTACCATCCATTGGAGTAAAAAAAATCTCGATAAAAAACTACCTTCCATAATGATAAGGCTACCATCCATTGGAGTATCAAAAATCTGCACAACATGCTACCTTACATAATGACTAGGCTACAATCCATTGGAGTAACAAAAATCTCAACAACAGACTACCTTCAAAAATGACAAGGCTACCATCCATTGGAGTAACAAAAATCTCGACAAAAGACTACCTTCCATAATTACAAGGCTACCATCCATTGGGATAACAAAAATCTCGACAACAGACTACCTTCCATAATGACAAGGCTACCATCCATTGGAGTAAAAAAAATCTCTATAAAAAACTACCTTCCATAATGATAAGGGTACCATCCATTGGAATAACAAAATTCTCGACAATAGACTACCTTTCATAATGACAAGGCTACCATCCATTGGAGTAACAAAAATATGAACAACAGACTACCTTGCATAATGACAAGGCTATCATCCATTGGAGTAACAAATATATCGACAACAGACTACCTTCAATAATGACAAGACTACCATCCATTGGAGTAACAAAAATCTCGAAAAAATATTACCTTCCATAATGACAAGGCTACCATCCATTGGAGTAACAAAAATATGAAAAACAAACAACCTTGCATAATGACAAGGCTATCATCCATTGGAGTAACAAAGATATCGATAACAGACTACCTTTAATAATGACAAGGCTACCATCCATTGGATTAACAAAAATCTCGACAAAAGAATACTTTCCATAATGACAAGGCTACCATCCATTGGAGTAAAAAAAATCTCGATAAAAAACTACCTTCCATAATGATAAGGCTACCATCCATTGGAATAACAACAGTATCGATAATAGACTACCTTCCATAATGACAAGGTTACCATCCATTGGAGTAACAAAAATCTGAACAACAGACTACCTTGCATAATGACAAGGCTATTATCCATTGGAGTAACAAAGATATCGACAACAAACTACCTTCAATAATGACAAGGCTACCATCCATTGGATTAACAAAAATCTAGACAAAAGAATACCTTCCATAATGACAAGGCTACCATCCATTGGAGTAAAAAAAATCTCGATAAAAAACTACCTTCCATAATGATAAGGCTACCATCCATTGGAGTAACAAAAATCTGCACAACATGCTACCTTTCATAATGACAAGGCTACCATCCATTGGAGTAACAAAAATATGAACAACAGACAACCTTGCATAATGACAAGGCTATCATCCATTGGAGTAACAAAGATATCTACAACAGACTAGCTTCAATAATGACAAGACTACCATCCATTGGATTAACAAATATCTCGACAAAAGAATACCTTCCATAATGACAAGGCTACCATCCATTGGAGTAAATAAAATCTCGATAAAAAACTACCTTCCATAATGATAAGGCTACCATCCATTGGAATAACAACAGTATCGATAATAGACTACCTTCCATAATGACAAGGTTACCATCCATTGGAGTAACAAAAATCTGAACAACAGACTACCTTGCATAATGATAAGTCTATCCTCCATTGGAGTAACAAAGATATCGACAATAGACTACCTTAAATAATGACAAGGCTACCATCCATTGGAGTAACGAAAATTTCAACAAAAGACTACCTTCCATACTGACAAGGTTACCATCCATTGGAATAACAAAAATCTCGACAACAGACTATCTTCCATAATGACAAGGCTACCATCCATTGGAGTAACAAAAATCTGCACAACATGCTACCTTACATAATGACTAGGCTACAATCCATTGGAGTAACAGAAATCTTAACGATAGACTACCTTCCATAATGACAAGGCTACCATCCATTGGAGTAACAAAAATCTCGACAGCAGACTACCTTCCATAATTACAAGGCTACCATCCATTGGGTTAACAAAAATCTCGACAACAGACTACCTTCCATAATGACAAGGCTAACATCCAATGGAGTAAAAAAAATCTCGACAACAGACTACCTTCCATAATGACAAGGCTAGCATCCATTGGATTTACAAAGATATCGATAACAGACTACCTTCAATAATGACAAGGCTACCATTCATTGGAGTAACAAAAATCACAACGACAGACTACCATCCATAATGACAAGGATAGCATCCATTGGAGTAACAAAAATCTCGACAACAAACTACCGTCCATAATGACAAGGCTACCATCCATTGAAGTAACAAAAATCTCAACGACTGACAACCTTCCATAATAACAAGGCTACCTTCCATTGGAGTAAAAAAAATATGAACAACAGACTACCATCCATAATGACAAGGCTACCATCTATTGGAGTGACAAAAATCACAATGATAGACTACCTTCCATAATGACAAGGCTACCATCCATTGGAGAAACAAAAATCTCCACAACAAACTACGTTCCATAATGACAAGGCTACCATCCATTGAAGTATAAAAAATCTCGACGACAGACTACCTTCCATAATGACAGGGCTACCATCCATTGGAGTAAGATAAATCTAGACAATAGACTACCTTCCATAATGACAAGGCTACCTTCCATTAGAGTAACAAAAATATGAACAACAGACTACCTTCCAATGTGACAAGGCTACCATCCATTGGAGTGACAAAAATCACAACGACAGACTACGTTCCATAACGATAAGGCTAGCATCCATTGGAGTTACAAAAATCTCGACAACAAACTACCTTCCATAATGATAAGGCTACCATCCATTGAAGTAACAAAAATCTAGACAACAGACGACCTTCCATAGTTACAAGGCTACCATCCATTGGAGTGATAAAAATCACAACATCAGACTACCTTCCTTAATGACAAGGCTAGCATCCATTGGAGTAACAAAAATCTCGACAACAAACTACCATCCATAATGACAAGGCTACCATCCATTGAAGTAACAAAAATCTCGACGACAGACTACATTCAATAATGACAAGGCTACCATCCATTGGAGTAACAAAAATATCGACAACAGACTACCTTCCATAAAGACAAGGCTACCATCCATTGGAATAACAAAAATCTAGACAACAAACTACCTTCCATATGGACAAGGCTACCATCCATTGGAGTAACAAAAACATCGACAACAGACTATGTTCCATAATGACAAGGCTACAATCCATTGGAGTAACAAAATTCTCGACAATAAACTACCTTCCATTAATGACAAGGATAACATCCATTGGAGTAACAAAAATCTCAGCAACAAACAACCTTCCATAATGACAAGGCTACCATCTATTGGAATAACAAAAATCTCGAGAACATATTACCTTCCATAATGATAAGGCTACCATCCAATGGAATGACAAAAATATCGACAACATTCTACCTTCCATAATGATAAGTCTACCATCAATTGGAGTAATAAAAATCTCGACAACAGACTACCTTCCATAATGACAAGGCTACCATCCATTATAGTAACAAAAATCTCGACAACAGACTACCTTCCCTAATTACAAGACTACCATCCATTTGAGTAACAAAAATCTCGAAAATAGACTACCATCCATAAAACAAGGCTACCATCCATTAGAGTAACAAAAATAACGACAACTGATAACCTTCCATAATGACGAGGCTACCATCCATTGTAGTAACTAAAATCTCGACAATAGACTACCTTCCATAATCACAAGGCTACCTTACATTGGAGTAACAAAAATATGAAGAACAAACTACCTTCCATAGTGACAAGGCTACCGTCCATTGGAGTAACAAAGATATCGATAACAGACTACCTTCAATAATGACAAGGCTACCATCCATTGGATTAACAAAAATCTCGACAAAAGAATACTTTCCATAATGACAAGGCTACCATCCATTGGAGTAAAAAAAATCTCGATAAAAAACTACCTTCCATAATGATAAGGCTACCATCCATTGGAATAACAACAGTATCGATAATAGACTACCTTCCATAATGACAAGGTTACCATCCATTGGAGTAACAAAAATCTGAACAACAAACTACCTTGCATAATGACAAGGCTATTATCCATTGGAGTAACAAAGATATCGACAACAAACTACCTTCAATAATGACAAGGCTACCATCCATTGGATTAACAAAAATCTAGACAAAAGAATACCTTCCATAATGACAAGGCTACCATCCATTGGAGTAAAAAAAATCTCGATAAAAAACTACCTTCCATAATGATAAGGCTACCATCCATTGGAGTATCAAAAATCTGCACAACATGCTACCTTACATAATGACTAGGCTACAATCCATTGGAGTAACAAAAATCTCAACAACAGACTACCTTCAAAAATGACAAGGCTACCATCCATTGGAGTAACAAAAATCTCGACAAAAGACTACCTTCCATAATTACAAGGCTACCATCCATTGGGATAACAAAAATCTCGACAACAGACTACCTTCCATAATGACAAGGCTACCATCCATTGGAGTAAAAAAAATCTCTATAAAAAACTACCTTCCATAATGATAAGGGTACCATCCATTGGAATAACAAAATTCTCGACAATAGACTACCTTTCATAATGACAAGGCTACCATCCATTGGAGTAACAAAAATATGAACAACAGACTACCTTGCATAATGACAAGGCTATCATCCATTGGAGTAACAAATATATCGACAACAGACTACCTTCAATAATGACAAGACTACCATCCATTGGAGTAACAAAAATCTCGAAAAAATATTACCTTCCATAATGACAAGGCTACCATCCATTGGAGTAACAAAAATATGAAAAACAAACAACCTTGCATAATGACAAGGCTATCATCCATTGGAGTAACAAAGATATCGATAACAGACTACCTTTAATAATGACAAGGCTACCATCCATTGGATTAACAAAAATCTCGACAAAAGAATACTTTCCATAATGACAAGGCTACCATCCATTGGAGTAAAAAAAATCTCGATAAAAAACTACCTTCCATAATGATAAGGCTACCATCCATTGGAATAACAACAGTATCGATAATAGACTACCTTCCATAATGACAAGGTTACCATCCATTGGAGTAACAAAAATCTGAACAACAGACTACCTTGCATAATGACAAGGCTATTATCCATTGGAGTAACAAAGATATCGACAACAAACTACCTTCAATAATGACAAGGCTACCATCCATTGGATTAACAAAAATCTAGACAAAAGAATACCTTCCATAATGACAAGGCTACCATCCATTGGAGTAAAAAAAATCTCGATAAAAAACTACCTTCCATAATGATAAGGCTACCATCCATTGGAGTAACAAAAATCTGCACAACATGCTACCTTTCATAATGACAAGGCTACCATCCATTGGAGTAACAAAAATATGAACAACAGACAACCTTGCATAATGACAAGGCTATCATCCATTGGAGTAACAAAGATATCTACAACAGACTAGCTTCAATAATGACAAGACTACCATCCATTGGATTAACAAATATCTCGACAAAAGAATACCTTCCATAATGACAAGGCTACCATCCATTGGAGTAAATAAAATCTCGATAAAAAACTACCTTCCATAATGATAAGGCTACCATCCATTGGAATAACAACAGTATCGATAATAGACTACCTTCCATAATGACAAGGTTACCATCCATTGGAGTAACAAAAATCTGAACAACAGACTACCTTGCATAATGATAAGTCTATCCTCCATTGGAGTAACAAAGATATCGACAATAGACTACCTTAAATAATGACAAGGCTACCATCCATTGGAGTAACGAAAATTTCAACAAAAGACTACCTTCCATACTGACAAGGTTACCATCCATTGGAATAACAAAAATCTCGACAACAGACTATCTTCCATAATGACAAGGCTACCATCCATTGGAGTAACAAAAATCTGCACAACATGCTACCTTACATAATGACTAGGCTACAATCCATTGGAGTAACAGAAATCTTAACGATAGACTACCTTCCATAATGACAAGGCTACCATCCATTGGAGTAACAAAAATCTCGACAGCAGACTACCTTCCATAATTACAAGGCTACCATCCATTGGGTTAACAAAAATCTCGACAACAGACTACCTTCCATAATGACAAGGCTAACATCCAATGGAGTAAAAAAAATCTCGACAACAGACTACCTTCCATAATGACAAGGCTAGCATCCATTGGATTTACAAAGATATCGATAACAGACTACCTTCAATAATGACAAGGCTACCATTCATTGGAGTAACAAAAATCTCGACAAAAGACTACCTTCCATAATGACAAGGTTACCATGCATTGGAATAACAAAAATCTGAATAACAGACTACCTTACATAATGACTAGGCTACAATCCATTGGAGTAACAAAAATCTCAGCAACAGACTACCTTCCATAATGATAAGGCTACCATCCATTGGAGTAACAAAAATCTCGACAACAGACTACCTTCCATAATTACAAGGCTACCATCTATTGGGATAACAAAAATCTCGACAATAAACTACCTTCCATAATGACAAGGCTACCATCCATTGGAGTAAAAAAAATCTCGATAAAAAACTACCTTCCATAATGATAAGGGTACCATCCATTGGAATAACAAAAGTCTCGACAATAGACTACCTTTCATAATGACAAGGCTACCATCCATTGGAGTAACAAAAATATGAACAATAGACTACCTTGCATAATGACAAGGCTATCATCCATTGGAGTAACAAAGATATCGATAACATACTACGTTTAATAATGACAAGACTACCATCCAGTGGAGTAACGAAAATCTCGAAAAAATATTACCTTCCATTATGACAAGGCTACCATCCATTGGAGTAACAAAAATATGAACAACAGACAACCTTGCATAATGACAAGGCTATAATCCATTGGAGTAACAAAGATATCGACAACAGACTACCTTCGATAATGACAAGGCTACATCCATTGGATTAACAAAAATATGAACAACAGACTACCTTGCATAATGACAAGGCTATCATCCATTGGAGTAACAAAGATATCAATAACAGACTACCTTCAATAATGACAAGACTACCATCCATTGGAGTAACAAAAATCTCGAAAATATATTACCTTCCATAATGACAAGGCTACCATCCATTGGAGTAACAAAAATATGAACAACAGACAACCTTGCATAATGAAAAGGCTATCATCCATTGGAGTAACAAAGATATCGATAATAGACTACCTTAAATAATGATAAGGCTAACATTCATTGGAGTAACAAAAATCTCAACAAAAGACTACCTTCCATACTGACAAGGTTACCATCCATTGGAATAACAAAAATCTCGACAACACACTATCATCCATAATGACAAGGCTACCATCCATTGGAGTAACAAAAATCTGCACAACATGCTACCTTACATAATGACTAGGCTACAATCCATTGGAGTAACAAAAATCTTAACGACAGACTATCTTCCATAATGACAAGGCTACCATCCATTGGGTTAACAAAAATCTCGACAACAGACAACCTTCCATAATGACAAGGCTACCATCCAATGGATTAAAAAAAATCTCGACAACAGACTACCTTCCATAATGACAAGGCTATCATCCATTGGATTAACAAAGATATCGATAACAAACTACCTTCAATAATGACAAGGCTACCATCCATTGGAGTAACAAAAATCTCTACAAAAGACTACCTTCCATAATGACAAGGTTACCATGCATTGGAATAACAAAAATCTGAATAACAGACTACCTTACATAATGACTAGGCTACAATCCATTGGAGTAACAAAAATCTCAACAACATACTACCTTCCATAATGATAAGGCTACCATCCATTGGAGTAACAAAAATCTCGACAACAATCTACCTTCAATAATTACAAGGCTACCATCCATTGGGATAACAAAAATCTCGACAACAGACTACCTTCCATAACGACAAGGCTACCATCCATTGGAGTAAAAAAATCGGAACAACAGACTACCTTTCATAATTACAAGGCTATCATCCATTGGAGTAACAAAAATATCGATAACAGACTACCTTCAATAATGACAAGACTACCATCCATTGGAGTAACAAAAATCTCGAAAAAATATTACCTTCCATAATAACAAGGCTACCATCCATTGGAGTAACCTAAATATGAACAAAAGACAACCTTGCATAATGACAAGGCTATCATCCATTGGAGTAACAAAGATATCGACAACAGACTACCTTCAATAATGACAAGGCTAACATCCATTGGAGTAACAAAAATCTCGACAAAAGAATACCTTCCATAATGACAAGGCTACCATCCATTGGAGTAACAAATATCTCGATAAAAAACTACCTTCCATAATGATAAGGCTACCATCCATTGGTATAAAAAAAGACTCGACAATATACTACCTTCCATAATGACAAGGTTACCATCCATTGGAGTAACAAAAATCTGAACAAGAGACTACCTTGCATAATGACAAGGCTATCATCCATTGGAGTAACAAAGATATCGATAACAGACTACCTTCAATAATGACAAGACTACCATCCATTGGAGTAACAAAAATCTCGAAAAAATATTACCTTCCATAATGACAAGGCTACCATCAATTGGAGTAACAAAAATATGAACAACAGACAACCTTGCATAATGACAAGGCTATCATCCATTGGAGTAACAAAGATATCGACAACAGACTACCTTCAATAATTACAAGGCTACCATCCATTGGATTAACAAAAATCTCGACAAAAGAATACCTTCCATAATGACAAGGCTACCATCCATTGGAGTAAAAAAAATCTCGATAAAAAACTACATTCCATAATGATAAGGCTACCATCCATTGGAATAACAACAGTATCGATAATAGACTACCTTCCATAATGACAAGGTTACCATCCATTGGAGTAACAAAAATCTGAACAACAGACTACCTTGCATAATGACAAGGCTATCCTCCATTGGAGTAACAAAGATATCGACAATAGACTACCTTAAATAATGACAAGGCTACCATCCATTAGAGTAACAAAAATCTCAACAAAAGACTACCTTCCATACTGACAAGGTTACCATCCATTGGAATAACAAAATTCTCGACAACAGACTATCTTCCATAATGACAAGGCTACCATCCATTGGAGTAACAAAAATCTGCACAACATGCTACCTTACATAATGACTAGGCTACAATCCATTGGAGTAACAGAAATCTTAATGACAGACTACCTTCCATAATGAGAAGGCTACCATCCATTGGAGTAACAAAAATCTCGACAACAGACTACCTTCCATAATTACAAGGCTACCATCCATTGGGTTAACAAAAATCTCGACAACAGACTACCTTCCATAATGACAAGGCTAACATCCAATGGAGTAAAAAAAATCTCGACAACAGACTACCTTCCATAATGACAAGGCTAGCATCCATTGGATTAACAAAGATATCGATAACAGACTACCTTCCATAATGACAAGGCTACCATTCATTGGAGTAACAAAAATCTCGACAAAAGACTACCTTCCATAATGACAAGGTTACCATGCATTGGAATAACAAAAATCTGAATAACAGACTACCTTACATAATGACTAGGCTACAATCCATTGGAGTAACAAAAATCTCAGCAACAGACTACCTTCTATAATGATAAGGCTACCATCCATTGGAGTAACAAAAATCTCGACAACAGACTACCTTCCATAATTACAAGGCTACCATCCATTGGGATAACAAAAATCTCGACAATAGACTACCTTCCATAATGACAAGGCTACCATCCATTGGAGTAAAAAAAATCTCGATAAAAAACTACCTTCCATAATGATAAGGGTACCATCCATTGGAATAACAAAAGTCTCGACAATAGACTACCTTTCATAATGACAAGGCTACCATCCATTGGAGTAAAAAAAATATGAACAACAGACTACCTTGCATAATGACAAGGCTATCATCCATTGGAGTAACAAAGATATCGATAACAGACTACCTTCAATAATGGCAAGACTACCATCCATTGGAGTAACGAAAATCTCGAAAAAATATTACCTTCCATAATGACAAGGCTACCATCCATTGGAGTAACAAAAATATGAACAACAGACAAACTTGCATAATGACAAGGCTATCATCCATTGGAGTAACTAAGATATCGACAACAGACTACCTTCAATAATGACAAGGCTACCATCCATTGGATTAACAAAAATATGAACAACAGACTACCTTGCATAATGACAAGGCTATCATCCATTGGAGTAACAAAGATATCAATAACAGACTACCTTCAATAATGACAAGTCTACCATCCATTGGAGTAACAAAAATCTCGAAAAAATATTACCTTCCATAATGACAAGGCTACCATCCATTGGAGTAACAAAAATATGAACAACAGACAACCTTGCATAATGACAAGGCTATCATCCATTGGAGTAACAAAGATATCGACAACAGACTACCTTCAATAATGACAAGGCTACCATCCATTGGAGTAACAAAAATCTCGATAAAAAACTACCTTCCATAATGATAAGGCTACCATCCATTGGTATAAAAAAAGACTCGACAATATACTACCTTCCATAATGACAAGGTTACCATCCATTGGAGTAACAAAAATCTGAACAACAGACTACCTTGCATAATGACAAGGCTATCATCCATTGGAGTAACAAAGATATCGATAACAGACTACCTTCAATAATGACAAGACTACCATCCATTGGAGTAACAAAAATCTCGAAAAAATATTACCTTCCATAATGACAAGGCTACCATCCATTGGAGTAACAAAAATATGAACAACAGACAACCTTGCATAATGACAAGGCTATCATCCATTGGAGTAACAAAGATATCGACAACAGACTACCTTCAATAATTACAAGGCTACCATCCATTGGATTAACAAAAATCTCGACAAAAGAATACCTTCCATAATGACAAGGCTACCATCCATTGGAGTAAAAAAAATCTCGATAAAAAACTACCTTCCATAATGATAAGGCTACCATCCATTGGAATAACAACAGTATCGATAATAGACTACCTTCCATAATGACAAGGTTACCATCCATTGGAGTAACAAAAATCTGAACAACAGACTACCTTGCATAATGACAAGGCTATCCTCCATTGGAGTAACAAAGATATCGACAATAGACTACCTTAAATAATGACAAGGCTACCATCCATTGGAGTAACAAAAATCTCAACAAAAGACTACCTTCCATACTGACAAGGTTACCATCCATTGGAATAACAAAAATCTCGACAACAGACTATCTTCCATAATAACAAGGCTACCATCCATTGGACTAACAAAAATCTGCACAACATGCTACCTTACATAATGACTAGGCTACAATCCATTGGAGTAACAGAAATCTTAACGACAGACTACCTTCCATAATGACAAGGCTACCATCCATTGGAGTAACAAAAATCTCGACAATAGACTACCTTCCATAATTACAAGGCTACCATCCATTGGGTTAACAAAAATCTCGACAATAGACTACCTTCCATAATGACAAGGCTAACATCCAATGGAGTAAAAAAAATCTCGACAACAGACTACCTTCCATAATGACAAGGCTAGCATCCATTGGATTAACAAAGATATCGATAACAGACTACCTTCCATAATTACAAGGCTATCATCCATTGGGGTAACAAAAATCTCGACAATAGACTACCGTCCATAATTACAAGGCTACCATCCATTGGGTTAACAAAAATCTCGACAACAGACTATCTTCCATAATGACAAGGCTACCATCCAATGGAGTAAAAAAAATCTCGGCAATAGACTACCTTCTATAATGACAAGGCTATCATCCATTGGATTAACAAAGATATCGATAACAGTCTACCTTCAATAATGACAAGGGTACCATCCATTGGAGTAACAAACATATCGACAAAAGACTACCTTCCATAATGACAAGGTTACGATCCATTGGAATAACAAAAATCTGAATAACAGACTACCTTACATAATGACTAGGCTACAATCCATTAGAGTAACAGAAATCTCAACGACAGACTACCTTCCATAATGATAAGGCTACCATCCTTTGGAGTAACAAAAATCTCGACAACAGACTACCTTCCATAATTACAAGGCTACCATCCAATGGAGTAACAAAAATCTCGACAAAAGACGACCTTATATAATGACAAGGTTACCATCCATTGGAATAAAAAAAATATCGACAATAGACTACCTTCCATAATGAAAAGGCTACCATCCATTGGAGTAAAAAAAATATCGATAAAAAACTACCTTCCATAATGATAAGGGTACGATCCAATGGAATAACAAAAGTCTCGACAATAGACTACCTTCCATAATGACAAGACTACCATCCATTGGAGTAACAAAAATCTGAACAACAGACTACCTTGCATAATGACAAGGCTATCACCCATTGTAGTAACAAAGATATCGATAACAGACTACCTTCAATAATGACAAGGCTACCATCCATTGGAATAACAAAAATCTCGAAAAAATTGTACCTTCCATAATGACAAGGCTACCATCCATTGGAGTAACAAAAATATGAACTACAAACAACCTTGCATAATGACAATGCTATCATCCATTGGAGTAACAAATATATCGACATTAGAGTAACAAAATATATCGACATTAGAGTAACTAAAAATCTCGACAAAAGAATAACTTCCATATTGACAAGGCTACCATCCATTGGAGTAACATAAATCTCGATAAAAAACTACTGTCCATAACGATAAGGCTGCCATCCATTGGAATAACAAAAGTCTCGACAATAGACTACCTTCCATAATGACAAGGTTACCATCCATTGGAGTTACAAAAATCTGAAAAACAAACTACCTTGCATAATGACATGGCTATCATCCATTGGAGTAACAAAGATATCGACAATAGACTACCTTAAATAATGACAAGGCTACCATCCATTGGAGTAACAAAAATCTCGACAAAAGACTACCTTCCATACTGACAAGGTTACCATCCTTTGGAATAACAAAAATCTCGACAACAGACTATCTTCCATAATGACAAGGCTACCATGCATTGGAGTAACAAAAATCTGCACAACAGGCTACCTTACACATTGACAAGGCTACAATCCATTGGAGTAACAAAAATCTCAACGAAAAACTACCTTCCATAATGACAAGGCTATCATCTTTTCGAGTAACAAAAATATCGACAACAAACTACCTTCCATAATTACAAGGCTACCATCCATTGGAGTAAAAAAAATCTCGTCAAGAGACTACCTTCCATAATGTCAAGGCTATGATCCATTGGAGTAACAAAGATATCGACAACAGACTACCTTCAATAGTGACAAGGCTACCATGCATTGGAGTAAAAAAAATCTCGACAAAAGACTACCTTCCATAATGACAAGGTTACCATCCATTGGAATAACAAAAATCTCGACAACAGACTACCTTCCATAATGACAAGGCTATCATCCATTGGATTAACAAAGATATCGATAACAGACTACCTTCAATAATGAAAAGGCTACCATCCATTGGAGTAACAAAAATCTCGACAACAAACTACCTTCCATAATTACAAGGCTACCATCCATTGGGTTAACAAAAATCTCGACAACAGACTACCTTCCATAATGACAAGGCTACCATCCATTGGAGTAAAAAAAATCTCGATAAAAAACTACTTTCCATCATGATAAGGGTATCATCCATTGGAATAACAAAAGTCTCGACAATAGACTACCTTCCATAATGACAAGGCTACCATCCATTGGAGTAACAAAAATCTGAACAACGGACTACCTTGCATAATGACATGGCTATCATCCATTACAGTAACAAAGATATCAACAATAGACTACCTTAAATAATGACAAGGCTACCATCCATTGGAGTAACAAAAATCTCGACAAAAGACTACCTTCCATACTGACAAGGTTACCATCCATTGGAATAACAAAAATCTCGACAACAGACTATCTTCCATAATGAAAAGGCTACCATCCATTGGAGTAACAAAAATCTGCACAACAGGCTACATTACACATTGACAAGGCTACAATCCATTGGAGTAACAAAAATATCAACGAAAAACTACCTTCCATAATGACAAGGCTATCATCTTTTCGAGTAACAAACTACCTTCAATTATGATAAGGCTACCATCCATTGGAGTAACAAAACCTCGACAAAAGACTACCTTTCATAATGACAAGGTTACCATCCATTGGAGTAACAAAAATCACGACAATGGACTACCTTCCATAATGACAAGGTTACCATCCATTGGAATAACAAAAATCTCAACAACAGACTACCTTCCATAATGACAAGGCCACCTTCCATTGGAGTAACAAATATCTCGACAAAATACTACCTTCCATAAAGACAAGGTTACCATCCATTGGAGTAACAAAAATATGAAAAACAAACTACCTTGCATAATGACAGGGCTATCAGCCATTGGAGTAACAAAGATATCGACAATAGACTACCTTCAATAATGACAAGGCTACCATAAATTGGAGTAACAAAAATCTCGACAACAGACTATCATAAATAATAACAAGGTTACGATTCATTGGAATAAAAAAAATCTCGACAACAGACTACCTTCCATTGTGACAAGGCTACCATTCATTGGAGTAACAAAAATACCGACAATACACCACATTCTATAATGACAAGGCTACATCCATTGGGGTTACAGAAATCTCAACGACCGACTACCTTCCATAATGACAAGGCTACCATCCATTGGAGTAACAAAAATCTCGACAACAAACTACCTTCCATAATTACTAGGCCACCATCCATTGGGGTGACAAAAATCTCGACAATAGAGTTCCTTCCATAATGACAAGGCTACCATCCATTGGAGTAAAAAAAATCTAGATAAAAAACTAACTTCCATAATGATAAGGCTACCATCCATTGGAATAACAAAAATATCGACAATAGACTTCCTTCCATAGTGACAAGGTTACCATCCATTGGAATAACAAAAATCTCAACAACAGACTACCTTCCATAATGACAAGGCTAACATCCATTGGAGTAACAAAAATTTGAACAACAGACTACCTTACATAATGACAAGGCTATCATCATTTGGTGTAACAGAAATCTCAATGACAAACTACCTTCCATAATGACAAGGCTACCATCCATTGGAGCATCAAAAATCTCAACAAAAAACTACCTTCCATAATAACAAGGCTACCATCCATTGGGGTAACAAAAATCTCGACAACAGACTACCTTCCAAAATGACAAGGCTACCATCCATTCGAGTAACAAAAATCTCGACAACAGACTACCTTCCATAATGACAAGGCTATCATCCATTGGAGTAACAAAGATATCGATAACAGACTACCTTCAATAATGACAAGGCTACCTTCCATTAGAGTAACAAAAATCTCTACAAAATACTACCTTCCATAATGACAAGGTTACCATCAATTGGAATAACAAAAATCTCGACAATAGATTACCTTCCATAATGACAAGGCTACCATCCAATTGAATAACAAAAATATCAACAACATACTACCTTCCATAATGACAAGGCTACCGTCCATTGGAGTAACAAAAATCTGAACAACTGACTACCTTCCATAATGACAAGGCTACAATCCATTGGAGTAATAGAAATCTCAACGAAAGACTACCTTCCATAATGACAAGGCCACCATTCATTAAAGTAACAAAAATATCGACAACAGACTACCTTCTATAATGACAAGGCTACCATCCATTGGAGTAACAAAAATCTCGACAACAAACTACCTTCCATAATTACAAGGCCACCATCCATTGGGGTAACAAAAAACTCGACAGAAAACTACCTTCCATAATGATAAGGCTACCATCCATTGGAATAAAATATATCTCGACAATAGACTTCCTTCCATAATGATAAGGCTACATCCATTGGAGTAACAAAAATCTAGATAAAAAACTACCTTCCATAATGATAAGGCTACCATCCATTGGAATAACAAAAATATCGACAATAGACTCCCTTCCATAATGACAAGGCTACCATCCTTTGGAGTAACAAAAATATGAACAACAGACTACCTTGCATAATGACAAGGCTATCATCCATTGGAGTAACAAAGATATCGACAATAGACTACCTTCAATAATGACAAGGCTACCATCCATTAGAGTAACAAAAAATTTGACAGAAAACTACCTTCCATAATGATAAGGCTACCATCCATTGGAATAACAAAAATCTCGACAACGGACTACCTTCCATTATGACAAGGCTACCATTAACAAAAATATCGACAATAGACTACATTCTATAATGACAAGGCTACATCCATTGGGGTAACAGAAATCTCAACGACCGACTACCTTCCATAATGACAAGGCTACCATCCATTGGAGTAACAAAAATCTCGACAACAAAATACCTTCCATAATTACAAGGCCACCATCCATTGGGGTAACAAAAATCTTGACAATAGACTTCCTTCCATAATGACAAGGCTACCATCCAATGGAGTAACAAAAATCTAGATAAAAAACTAACTTCCATAATGATAAGGCTACCATCCATTGGAATAACAAAAATCTCAACAATAGACTTCCTTCCATAATGACAAGGTTCCCATCCATTGGAATAATAAAAATCTAAACAACATACTACCTTCCATAATGACAAGGCTAACATCCATTGGAGTAACAAAAATTTGAACAAAAGACTACCTTACATAATGACAAGGCTACAATCATTTGGAGTAACAGAAATCTCAACGACAAACTACCTTCCATAATGACAAGGCTACAATCCATTGAAGTAATAGAAATCTCAACGACAGACTACCTTCCATAATGTCAAGGCCACCATTCATTGGATTAAGAAAAATATCAATAATAGACTACCTTCTATAATGACAAGACTACATCCATTGGGGTAACAATGATATCAACAACAGACTACCTTCTATAATGACAAGGCTACCATCCATTGGAGTAACAAAAAACTCGACAAAAAACTACCTTCCATAATGATAAGGCTACCATCCATTGGAATAAAAAAAATCTCGACAATATACTTCCTTCCATAATGACAAGGCTACCATCCATTGGAATAACAAAAATCTAGATAAAAAACTACCTTCCATAATGATAAGGGTACCATCCATTGGAATAACAAAAATCTCGACAATAGACTACCTTCCATAATGACAAGGCTACCATCCATTGGAGTAACAAAAATCTGAACAACGGACTACCTTGCATAATGACATGGCTATCATCCATTGCAGTAACAAAGATATCGACAATAGACTACCTTAAATAATGACAAGGCTACCATCCATTGGAGTAACAAAAATCTCGACAAAAGACTACCTTCCATACTGACAAGGTTACCATCCATTGGAATAACAAAAATCTCGACAACAGACTATCTTCCATAATGAAAAGGCTACCATCCATTGGAGTAACAAAACTCTGCACAACAGGCTACATTACACATTGACAAGGCTACAATCCATTGGAGTAACAAAAATAGCAACGAAAAACTACCTTCCATAATGACAAGGCTATCATCTTTTCGAGTAACAAACTACCTTCAATTATGATAAGGCTACCATCCATTGGAGTAACAAAAATCTCGACAAAAGACTACCTTTCATAATGACAAGGTTACCATCCATTGGAGTAACAAAAATCACGACAATGGACTACCTTCCATAATGACAATGTTACTATCCATTGGAATAACAAAAATCTCAACAACACACTACCTTCAATAATGACAAGGCCACCTTCCATTGGAGTAACAAAAATCTCGACAAAATACTACCTTCCATAATGACAAGGTTACCATCCATTGGAGTAACAAAAATATGAACAATAAACTACCTTGCATAATGACAAGGCTATCAGCCATTGGAGTAACAAAGATATTAACAATAGCCTACCTTCAATAATGACAAGGCTACCATCAATTGGAGTAACAAAAATCTCGACAACAGACTACCATCAATAATAACAAGGTTACCATCCATTGGAATAACAAAAATCTCGACAACAGACTACCTTCCATTATGACAAGGTTACCGTTCATTGGAGTAACAAAAATATCGACAATACACTACCTTCTATAATGACAAGGCTACATCCATTGGGGTAACAAAAATCTCAATGACCGACTACATTCCGTAATGACAAGGCTACCATCCATTGGAGTAACAAAAATCTCGACAAAAAACTACCTTCCATAATTACTAGGCCACCATCCATTGGGGTGACAAAAATCTCGAAAATAGACTTCCTTCCATAATGACAAGGCTACCATCCATTGGAGTAAAAAAAAATCTAGATAAAAAACTCACTTCCATAATGATAAGGCTACCATCCATTGGAATAACAAAAATATCCACAATAGACTTCCTTCCATAGTGACAAGGTTACCATCCATTGGAATAACAAAAATATCGACAACAGACTACCTTCCATAATGACAAGGCTAACATCCATTGGAGTAACAAAAATATGAACAAAAGACTACCTTACATAATGACAAGGCTATAATCATTTGGAGTAACAGAAATCTCAACGACAAACTACCTTCCATAATGGCAAGGCTACCATCCATTGGAGCATCAAAAATCTCGACAACAAACTACCTTCCATAATTACAAGGCTACCATCCATTGGGGTAACAAAAATCTCAACAACAGACTACCTTCCATAATGACAAGGCTATCATCCATTGGAGTAACAAAGATATCGATAACAGACTACCTTCAATAATGACAAGGCTACCTTCCATTAGAGTAACAAAAATCTCTACAAAATACTACCTTCCATAATGACAAGGTTACCATCAATTGGAATAACAAAAATCTCGACAATAGATTACCTTCCATAATGACAAGGCTACCATCCAATTGAATAACAAAAATATCAACAACATACTACCTTCCATAATGACAAGGCTACCGTCCATTGGAGTAACAAAAATCTGAACAACAGACTACCTTCCATAATGACAAGGCTACAATCCATTGGAGTAATAGAAATCTCAACGACAGACTACCTTCCATAATGACAAGGCCACCATTCATTAAAGTAACAAAAATATCGACAACAGACTACCTTCTATAATGACAAGGCTACCATCCATTGGAGTAACAAAAATCTCGACAACAAACTACCTTCCATAATTACAAGGCCACCATCCATTGGGGTAACAAAAAACTCGACAAAAAACTACCTTCCATAATGATAAGGCTACCATCCATTGGAATAAAATATATCTCGACAATAGACTTCCTTCCATAATGACAAGGCTACCATCCATTGGAGTAACAAAAATCTAGATAAAAAACTACCTTCCATAATGATAAGGCTACCATCCATTGGAATAACAAAAATATCGACAATAGACTCCCTTCCATAATGACAAGGCTACCATCCTTTGGAGTAACAAAAATATGAACAACAGACTACCTTGCATAATGACAAGGCTATCATCCATTGGAGTAACAAAGATATCGACAATAGACTACCTTCAATAATGACAAGGCTACCATCCATTAGAGTAACAAAAAATTCGACAAAAAACTACCTTCCATAATGATAAGGCTACCATCCATTGGAATAACAAAAATCTCGACAACGGACTACCTTCCATTATAACAAGGCTACCATTCATTGGAGTAACAAAAATATCGACAATAGACTACATTCTATAATGACAAGGCTACATCCATTGGGGTAACAGAAATCTCAACGACCGACTAACTTCCATAATGACAAGGCTACCATCCAATTGAATAACAAAAATATCAACGACATACTACCTTCCATAATGACAAGGCTACCGTCCATTGGAGTAACAAAAATCTGAACAACAGACTACCTTCCATAATGACAAGGCTACAATCCATTGGAGTAATAGAAATCTCAACGACAGACTACCTTCCATAATGACAAGGCCACCATTCATTAAAGTAACAAAAATATCGACAACAGACTACCTTCTATAATGACAAGGCTACCATCCATTGGAGTAACAAAAATCTCGACAACAAACTACCTTCCATAATTACAAGGCCACCATCCATTGGGGTAACAAAAAACTCGACAAAAAACTACCTTCCATAATGATAAGGCTACCATCCATTGGAATAAAATATATCTCGACAATAGACTTCCTTCCATAATGACAAGGCTACCATCCATTGGAGTAACAAAAATCTAGATAAAAAACTACCTTCCATAATGATAAGGCTACCATCCATTGGAATAACAAAAATATCGACAATAGACTCCCTTCCATAATGACAAGGCTACCATCCTTTGGAGTAACAAAAATATGAACAACAGACTACCTTGCATAATGACAAGGCTATCATCCATTGGAGTAACAAAGATATCGACAATAGACTACCTTCAATAATGACAAGGCTACCATCCATTAGAGTAACAAAAAATTCGACAAAAAACTACCTTCCATAATGATAAGGCTACCATCCATTGGAATAACAAAAATCTCGACAAAGGACTACCTTCCATTATAACAAGGCTACCATTCATTGGAGTAACAAAAATATCGACAATAGACTACATTCTATAATGACAAGGCTACATCCATTGGGGTAACAGAAATCTCAACGACCGACTAACTTCCATAATGACAAGGCTACCATCCAATTGAATAACAAAAATATCAACGACATACTACCTTCCATAATGACAAGGCTACCGTCCATTGGAGTAACAAAAATCTGAACAACAGACTACCTTCCATAATGAGAAGGCTACAATCCATTGGAGTAATAGAAATCTCAACGACAGACTACCTTCCATAATGACAAGGCCACCATTCATTAAAGTAACAAAAATATCGACAACAGACTACCTTCTATAATGACAAGGCTACCATCCATTGGAGTAACAAAAATCTCGACAACAAACTACCTTCCATAATTACAAGGCCACCATCCATTGGGGTAACAAAAAACTCGACAAAAAACTACCTTCCATAATGATAAGGCTACCATCCATTGGAATAAAATATATCTCGACAATAGACTTCCTTCCATAATGACAAGGCTACCATCCATTGGAGTAACAAAAATCTAGATAAAAAACTACCTTCCATAATGATAAGGCTACCATCCATTGGAATAACAAAAATATCGACAATAGACTCCCTTCCATAATGACAAGGCTACCATCCTTTGGAGTAACAAAAATATGAACAACAGACTACCTTGCATAATGACAAGGCTATCATCCATTGGAGTAACAAAGATATCGACAATAGACTACCTTCAATAATGACAAGGCTACCATCCATTAGAGTAACAAAAAATTCGACAAAAAACTACCTTCCATAATGATAAGGCTACCATCCATTGGAATAACAAAAATCTCGACAAAGGACTACCTTCCATTATAACAAGGCTACCATTCATTGGAGTAACAAAAATATCGACAATAGACTACATTCTATAATGACAAGGCTACATCCATTGGGGTAACAGAAATCTCAACGACCGACTACCTTCCATAATGACAAGGCTACCATCCATTGGAGTAACAAAAATCTCGACAACAAACTACCTTCCATAATTACAAGGCCACCATCCATTCGGGTAACAAAAATCTTGACAATAGACTTCCTTCCATAATGACAAGGCTACCATCCAATGGAGTAACAAAAATCTAGATAAAAAACTAACTTCCATAATGATAAGGCTACCATCCATTGGAATAACAAAAATCTCAACAATAGACTTCCTTCCATAATGACAAGGTTACCATCCATTGGAATAATAAAAATCTAAACAACATACTACCTTCCATAATGACAAGGCTAACATCCATTGGAGTAACAAAAATTTGAACAAAAGACTACCTTACATAATGACAAGGCTACAATCATTTGGAGTAACAGAAATCTCAACGACAAACTACCTTCCATAATGACAAGGCTACAATCCATTGAAGTAATAGAAATCTCAACGACAGACTACCTTCCATAATGACAAGGCCACCATTCATTGGATTAAGAAAAATATCAATAATAGACTACCTTCTATAATGACAAGACTACATCCATTGGGGTAACAATCATATTAACAACAGACTACCTTCTATAATGACAAGGCTACCATCCATTGGAGTAACAAAAAACTCGACAAAAAACTACCTTCCATAATGATAAGGCTACCATCCATTGGAATAAAAAAAATCTCGACAATATACTTCCTTCCATAATGACAAGGCTACCATCCATTGGAGTAACAAAAATCTAGATAAAAAACTACCTTCCATAATGATAAGGGTACCATCCATTGGAATAACAAAAATCTCGACAATAGACTACCTTCCATAATGAAAAGGCTACCATCCATTGGAGTAACAAAAATGTGAACAACAGACTATATTGCATAATGACAAGGCTATCATCCATTGGAGTAACAAAGATATCGACAATAGACTACCTTCAATAATGACAAGGCTACCATCCATTGGAGTAACAAAAAACTCGACAAAAAACTACCTTCCATAATGATAAGGCTAACATCCATTGGAATAACAAAAATCTCGACAACAGACTATCTTCCATAATGACAAGGCTACCATCCATTGGAGTAACAAAAATCTCGACAACAAACTACCTTCCATAATTACAAGGCCACCATCCATTGGGGTAACAAAAATCTCGACAATAAACTTCCTTCCATAATGACAAGGCTACCATCCATTGGAGTAACAAAAATCTAGATAAAAAACTAACTTCCATAATGATAAGGCTACCATCCATTGGAATAAAAAATATCTCGACAATAGACTTCCTTCCATAATGACAAGGCTACATTCCATTGGAGTAATAGAAATCTCAACGACAGACTACCTTCCATAATGACAAGGCTACCATCCATTAGAATAACAAAAATCTCGACAATATACTACCTTCCATAATGACAAGGCTACCATCCATTAGAGTAACAAAAATCTCGACACAAAACTACCTTCCATAATGACAAGGCTACCATCCATTGGAATAACAAAAATCTAGACAATAGACTTCCTTCCATAATGACAAGGCTACCATCCATTGGAGTAACAAAAGTCTCAACAACAGACTACTATCCATAATGACAAGGCTACCGTCCATTGGAGTAACAAAAATATGAACAACAGACTACCTTCCATAATGACAAGGCTACAATCCATTGGAGTAACAGAAATCTCAACGACACACTACCTTCCATAATGACAAGGCCACAATTCATTAGAGTAACAAAAATATCGACAATAGACCACCTTCTATAATGACAAGGCTACATCCATTGGGGTAACAAAAATCTCGACAACAGACTACCTTCTATAATGACAAGGCTACCATCCATTGGAGTAACAAAAAACTACCTTCCATAATGATAAGGCTACGATCCATTGGAATAAGAAAAATATCGACAATAGACTTCCTTCCATAATGACAAGGCTATCATCCATTGGAGTAACAAAGATATCGATAACAGACTACCTTCAATAATGACAAGGCTGCCTTCCATTAGAGTAACAAAAATCTCGACAAAATACTACCTTCCATAATGACAAGGTTACCATCCATTGGAGTAACAAAAATATGAACAATAAACTACCTTGCATAATGACAAGGCTATCAGCCATTGGAGTAACAAAGATATTGACAATAGCCTACCTTCAATAATGACAAGGCTACCATCAATTGGAGTATCAAAGATCTCGACAACAGACTACCATCAATAATAACAAGGTTACCATCCATTGGAATAACAAAAATCTCGACAACAGACTACCTTCCATTATGACAAGGTTACCGTTCATTGGAGTAACAAAAATATCGACAATACACTACCTTCTATAATGACAAGGCTACATCCATTGGGGTAACAAAAATCTCAATGACCGACTACATTCCGTAATGACAAGGCTACCATCCATTGGAGTAACAAAAATCTCGACAAAAAACTACCTTCCATAATTACTAGGCCACCATCCATTGGGGTGACAAAAATCTCGAAAATAGACTTCCTTCCATAATGACAAGGCTACCATCCATTGGAGTAAAAAAAAATCTAGATAAAAAACTCACTTCCATAATGATAAGGCTACCATCCATTGGAATAACAAAAATATCGACAATAGACTTCCTTCCATAGTGACAAGGTTACCATCCATTGGAATAACAAAAATATCGACAACAAACTACCTTCCATAATGACAAGGCTAACATCCATTGGAGTAACAAAAATATGAACAAAAGACTACCTTACATAATGACAATGCTATAATCATTTGGAGTAACAGAAATCTCAACGACAAACTACCTTCCATAATGGCAAGGCTACCATCCATTGGAGCATCAAAAATCTCGACAACAAACTACCTTCCATAATTACAAGGCTACCATCCATTGGGGTAACAAAAATCTCAACAACAGACTACCTTCCATAATGACAAGGCTACCATCCATTGGAGTAACAAAAATCTCGACAACAGACTACCTTCCATAATGACAAGGCTATCATCCATTGGAGTAACAAAGATATCGATAACAGACTACCTTCAATAATGACAAGGCTACCTTCCATTAGAGTAACAAAAATCTCTACAAAATACTACCTTCCATAATGACAAGGTTACCATCAATTGGAATAACAAAAATCTCGACAATAGATTACCTTCCATAATGACAAGGCTACCATCCAATTGAATAACAAAAATATCAACAACATACTACCTTCCATAATGACAAGGCTACCGTCCATTGGAGTAACAAAAATCTGAACAACAGACTACCTTCCATAATGACAAGGCTACAATCCATTGGAGTAATAGAAATCTCAACGACAGACTACCTTCCATAATGACAAGGCCACCATTCATTAAAGTAACAAAAATATCGACAACAGACTACCTTCTATAATGACAAGGCTACCATCCATTGGAGTAACAAAAATCTCGACAACAAACTACCTTCCATAATGACAAGGCTACCGTCCATTGGAGTAACAAAAATCTGAACAACAGACTACCTTCCATAATGACAAGGCTACAATCCATTGGAGTAATAGAAATCTCAACGACAGACTACCTTCCATAATGACAAGGCCACCATTCATTAAAGTAACAAAAATATCGACAACAGACTACCTTCTATAATGACAAGGCCACCATCCATTGGGGTAACAAAAAACTCGACAAAAAACTACCTTCCATAATGATAAGGCTACCATCCATTGGAATAAAATATATCTCGACAATAGACTTCCTTCCATAATGACAAGGCTACCATCCATTGGAGTAACAAAAATCTAGATAAAAAACTACCTTCCATAATGATAAGGCTACCATCCATTGGAATAACAAAAATATCGACAATAGACTCCCTTCCATAATGACAAGGCTACCATCCTTTGGAGTAACAAAAATATGAACAACAGACTACCTTGCATAATGACAAGGCTATCATCCATTGGAGTAACAAAGATATCGACAATAGACTACCTTCAATAATGACAAGGCTACCATCCATTAGAGTAACAAAAAATTCGACAAAAAACTACCTTCCATAATGATAAGGCTACCATCCATTGGAATAACAAAAATCTCGACAACGGACTACCTTCCATTATAACAAGGCTACCATTCATTGGAGTAACAAAAATATCGACAATAGACTACATTCTATAATGACAAGGCTACATCCATTGGGGTAACAGAAATCTCAACGACCGACTAACTTCCATAATGACAAGGCTACCATCCAATTGAATAACAAAAATATCAACGACATACTACCTTCCATAATGACAAGGCTACCGTCCATTGGAGTAACAAAAATCTGAAGAACAGACTACCTTCCATAATGACAAGGCTACAATCCATTGGAGTAATAGAAATCTCAACGACAGACTACCTTCCATAATGACAAGGCCACCATTCATTAAAGTAACAAAAATATCGACAACAGACTACCTTCTATAATGACAAGGCTACCATCCATTGGAGTAACAAAAATCTCGACAACAAACTACCTTCCATAATTACAAGGCCACCATCCATTGGGGTAACAAAAAACTCGACAAAAAACTACCTTCCATAATGATAAGGCTACCATCCATTGGAATAAAATATATCTCGACAATAGACTTCCTTCCATAATGACAAGGCTACCATCCATTGGAGTAACAAAAATCTAGATAAAAAACTACCTTCCATAATGATAAGGCTACCATCCATTGGAATAACAAAAATATCGACAATAGACTCCCTTCCATAATGACAAGGCTACCATCCTTTGGAGTAACAAAAATATGAACAACAGACTACCTTGCATAATGACAAGGCTATCATCCATTGGAGTAACAAAGATATCGACAATAGACTACCTTCAATAATGACAAGGCTACCATCCATTAGAGTAACAAAAAATTCGACAAAAAACTACCTTCCATAATGATAAGGCTACCATCCATTGGAATAACAAAAATCTCGACAACGGACTACCTTCCATTATAACAAGGCTACCATTCATTGGAGTAACAAAAATATCGACAATAGACTACATTCTATAATGACAAGGCTACATCCATTGGGGTAACAGAAATCTCAACGACCGACTAACTTCCATAATGACAAGGCTACCATCCAATTGAATAACAAAAATATCAACGACATACTACCTTCCATAATGACAAGGCTACCGTCCATTGGAGTAACAAAAATCTGAACAACAGACTACCTTCCATAATGACAAGGCTACAATCCATTGGAGTAATAGAAATCTCAACGACAGACTACCTTCCATAATGACAAGGCCACCATTCATTAAAGTAACAAAAATATCGACAACAGACTACCTTCTATAATTACAAGGCTACCATCCATTGGAGTAACAAAAATCTCGACAACAAACTACCTTCCATAATTACAAGGCCACCATCCATTGGGGTAACAAAAAACTCGACAAAAAACTACCTTCCATAATGATAAGGCTACCATCCATTGGAATAAAATATATCTCGACAATAGACTTCCTTCCATAATGACAAGGCTACCATCCATTGGAGTAACAAAAATCTAGATAAAAAACTACCTTCCATAATGATAAGGCTACCATCCATTGGAATAACAAAAATATCGACAATAGACTCCCTTCCATAATGACAAGGCTACCATCCTTTGGAGTAACAAAAATATGAACAACAGACTACCTTGCATAATGACAAGGCTATCATCCATTGGAGTAACAAAGATATCGACAATAGACTACCTTCAATAATGACAAGGCTACCATCCATTAGAGTAACAAAAAATTCGACAAAAAACTACCTTCCATAATGATAAGGCTACCATCCATTGGAATAACAAAAATCTCGACAAAGGACTACCTTCCATTATAACAAGGCTACCATTCATTGGAGTAACAAAAATATCGACAATAGACTACATTCTATAATGACAAGGCTACATCCATTGGGGTAACAGAAATCTCAACGACCAACTACCTTCCATAATGACAAGGCTACCATCCAATTGAATAACAAAAATATCAACGACATACTACCTTCCATAATGACAAGGCTACCGTCCATTGGAGTAACAAAAATCTGAACAACAGACTACCTTCCATAATGACAAGGCTACAATCCATTGGAGTAATAGAAATCTCAACGACAGACTACCTTCCATAATGACAAGGCCACCATTCATTAAAGTAACAAAAATATCGACAACAGACTACCTTCTATAATTACAAGGCTACCATCCATTGGAGTAACAAAAATCTCGACAACAAACTACCTTCCATAATTACAAGGCCACCATCCATTGGGGTAACAAAAAACTCGACAAAAAACTACCTTCCATAATGATAAGGCTACCATCCATTGGAATAAAATATATCTCGACAATAGACTTCCTTCCATAATGACAAGGCTACCATCCATTGGAGTAACAAAAATCTAGATAAAAAACTACCTTCCATAATGATAAGGCTACCATCCATTGGAATAACAAAAATATCGACAATAGACTCCCTTCCATAATGACAAGGCTACCATCCTTTGGAGTAACAAAAATATGAACAACAGACTACCTTGCATAATGACAAGGCTATCATCCATTGGAGTAACAAAGATATCGACAATAGACTACCTTCAATAATGACAAGGCTACCATCCATTAGAGTAACAAAAAATTCGACAAAAAACTACCTTCCATAATGATAAGGCTACCATCCATTGGAATAACAAAAATCTCGACAAAGGACTACCTTCCATTATAACAAGGCTACCATTCATTGGAGTAACAAAAATATCGACAATAGACTACATTCTATAATGACAAGGCTACATCCATTGGGGTAACAGAAATCTCAACGACCAACTACCTTCCATAATGACAAGGCTACCATCCATTGGAGTAACAAAAATCTCGACAACAAACTACCTTCCATAATTACAAGGCCACCATCCATTCGGGTAACAAAAATCTTGACAATAGACTTCCTTCCATAATGACAAGGCTACCATCCAATGGAGTAACAAAAATCTAGATAAAAAACTAACTTCCATAATGATAAGGCTACCGTCCATTGGAATAACAAAAATCTCAACAATAGACTTCCTTCCATAATGACAAGGTTACCATCCATTGGAATAATAAAAATCTAAACAACATACTACCTTCCATAATGACAAGGCTAACATCCATTGGAGTAACAAAAATTTGAACAAAAGACTACCTTACATAATGACAAGGCTATAATCATTTGGAGTAACAGAAATCTCAACGACAAACTACCTTCCATAATGACAAGGCTACAATCCATTGAAGTAATAGAAATCTCAACGACAGACTACCTTTCATAATGACAAGGCCACCATTCATTGGATTAAGAAAAATATCAATAATAGACTACCTTCTATAATGACAAGACTACATCCATTGGGGTAACAATCATATTAACAACAGACTACCTTCTATAATGACAAGGCTACCATCCATTGGAGTAACAAAAAACTCGACAAAAAACTACCTTCCATAATGATAAGGCTACCATCCATTGGAATAAAAAAAATCTCGACAATATACTTCCTTCCATAATGACAAGGCTACCATCCATTGGAGTAACAAAAATCTAGATAAAAAACTACCTTCCATAATGATAAGGGTACCATCCATTGGAATAACAAAAATCTCGACAATAGACTACCTTCCATAATGAAAAGGCTACCATCCATTGGAGTAACAAAAATGTGAACAACAGACTATATTGCATAATGACAAGGCTATCATCCATTGGAGTAACAAAGATATCGACAATAGACTACCTTCAATAATGACAAGGCTACCATCCATTGGAGTAACAAAAAACTCGACAAAAAACTACCTTCCATAATGATAAGGCTAACATCCATTGGAATAACAAAAATCTCGACAACAGACTATCTTCCATAATGACAAGGCTACCATCCATTGGAGTAACAAAAATCTCGACAACAAACTACCTTCCATAATTACAAGGCCACCATCCATTGGGGTAACAAAAATCTCGACAATAAACTTCCTTCCATAATGACAAGGCTACCATCCATTGGAGTAACAAAAATCTAGATAAAAAACTAACTTCCATAATGATAAGGCTACCATCCATTGGAATAAAAAATATCTCGACAATAGACTTCCTTCCATAATGACAAGGCTACATTCCATTGGAGTAATAGAAATCTCAACGACAGACTACCTTCCATAATGACAAGGCTACCATCCATTAGAATAACAAAAATCTCGACAATATACTACCTTCCATAATGACAAGGCTACCATCCATTAGAGTAACAAAAATCTCGACACAAAACTACCTTCCATAATGACAAGGCTACCATCCATTGGAATAACAAAAATCTAGACAATAGACTTCCTTCCATAATGACAAGGCTACCATCCATTGGAGTAACAAAAGTCTCAACAACAGACTACTATCCATAATGACAAGGCTACCGTCCATTGGAGTAACAAAAATATGAACAACAGACTACCTTCCATAATGACAAGGCTATAATCCATTGGAGTAACAGAAATCTCAACGACACACTACCTTCCATAATGACAAGGCCACAATTCATTAGAGTAACAAAAATATCGACAATAGACCACCTTCTATAATGACAAGGCTACATCCATTGGGGTAACAAAAATCTCGACAACAGACTACCTTCTATAATGACAAGGCTACCATCCATTGGAGTAACAAAAAACTACCTTCCATAATGATAAGGCTACCATCCATTGGAATAAGAAAAATATCGACAATAGACTTCCTTCCATAATGACAAGGCTATCATCCATTGGAGTAACAAAGATATCGATAACAGACTACCTTCAATAATGACAAGGCTGCCTTCCATTAGAGTAACAAAAATCTCGAAAAAATACTACCTTCCATAATGACTAGGTTACCATCCAATGGAATAACAACAATCTCGACAACAGACTACCTTCCATAATGACAAGGCCACCATCCAATGGAATAACAAAAATCTCAACAATAAACTACCTTCCATAATGACAAGGCTACCGTCCATTGGAGTAACAAAAATCTGAACAACAGACTACCTTCCATAATGATAAGGCTACAATCCATTGGAGTAATAGAAATCTCAACGACAGACTACCTTCCATAATGACAAGGCCACCATTCATTTGAGTAACAAAAATATCGAAATAGACTACCTTCTATAATGACAAGACTACATCCATTGGGGTAACAATGATATCAACAACAGACTACCTTCTATAATGACAAGGCTACCATCCATTGGAGTAACAAAAAACTACCTTCCATAATGATAAGGCTACCATCCATTGGAATAAAATATATCTCGACAATAGACTTCCTTCCATAATGACAAGGCTACCATCCATTGGAGTAACTAAAATCTAGATAAAAAACTACCTTCCATAATGATAAGGCTACCATCCATTGGAATAACAAAAATCTCGACAATAGACTACCTTCCATAATGACAAGGCTACCATCCATTGGAGTAACAAAAATATGAACAACAGACTACCTTGCATAATGACAAGGCTATCATCCATTGGAGTAACAAAGATATCGACAATAGACTAGCTTCAATAATAACAAGGCTACCATCCATTAGAGTAACAAAAAATTCGACAAAAAACTACCTTCCATAATGATAAGGCTACCATCCATTGGAATAACAAAAATCTCGACAACGGACTACCTTCCATTATGACAAGGCTACCATTCATTGGAGTAACAAAAATATCGACAATAGACTACCTTCTATAATGACAAGGCTACATCCATTGGGGTAACAGAAATCTCAACGACCGACTACCTTCCATAATGACAAGGCTACCATCCATTGGAGTAACAAAAATCTCGACAACAAACTACCTTCCATAATTACAAGGCCACCATCCATTGGGGTAACAAAAATCTCGACAATAGACTTCCTTCCATAATGACAAGGCTACCATCCATTGGAGTAACAAAAATCTAGATAAAAAACTAACTTCCATAATGATAAGGCTACCATCCATTGGAATAACAAATATCTCGACAATATACTTCCTTCCATAATGACAAGGCTACATTCCATTGGAGTAATAGAAATCTCAACGACAGACTACCTTCCATAATGACAAGGCTACCATCCATTAGAATAACAAAAATCTCGACAATAGACTACCTTCCATAATGACAAGGCTACCATCCATTAGAGTAACAAAAATCTCGACACAAAACTACCTTCCATAATGACAAGGCTACCATCCATTGGAATAACAAAAATCTAGACAATAGACTTCCTTCCATAATGACAAGGCTACCATCCATTGGAGTAACAAAAGTCTCAACAACAGACTACTATCCATAATGACAAGGCTACCGTCCATTGGAGTAACAAAAATATGAACAACAGACTACCTTCCATAATGACAAGGCTACAATCCATTGGAGTAACAGAAATCTCAACGACACACTACCTTCCATAATGACAAGGCCACAATTCATTGGAGTAACAAAAATATCGACAATAGACCACCTTCTATAATGACAAGGCTACATCCATTGGGGTATCAAAAATCTCGACAACAGACTACCTTCTATAATGACAAGGCTACCATCCATTGGAGTAACAAAAAACTACCTTCCATAATTATAAGGCTACCATTCATTGGAATAAGAAAAATATCGACAATAGACTTCCTTCCACCATGACAAGGCTATCATCCATTGGAGTAACAAAGATATCGATAACAGACTACCTTCAATAATGACAAGGCTGCCTTCCATTAGAGTAACAAAAATCTCGACAAAATACTACCTTCCATAATGACAAGGTTACCATCCAATGGAATAACAACAATCTCGACAACAGACTACCTTCCATAATGACAAGGCCACCATCCAATGGAATAACAAAAATCTCAACAATAAACTACCTTCCATAATGACAAGGCTACCGTCCATTGGAGTAACAAAAATCTGAACAACAGACTACCTTCCATAATGACAAGGCTACAATCCATTGGAGTAATAGAAATCTCAACGACAGACTACCTTCCATAATGACAAGGCCGCCATTCATTGGAGTAACAAAAATATCGAAATAGACTACCTTCTATAATGACAAGACTACATCCATTGGGGTAACAATGATATCAACAAAAGACTACCTTCTATAATGACAAGGCTACCATCCATTGGAGTAACAAAAAACTCGACAAAAAACTACCTTCCATAATGATAAGGCTACCATCCATTGGAATAAAATAAATCTCGACAATAGACTTCCTTCCATAATGACAAGGCTACCATCCATTGGAGTAACAAAAATCTAGATAAAAAACTACCTTCCATAATGATAAGGCTACCATCCATTGGAATAACAAAAATCTCGACAATAGACTACCTTCCATAATGACAAGGCTACCATCCATTGGAGTAACAAAAATATGAACAACAGACTACCTTGCATAATGACAAGGCTATCATCCATTGGAGTAACAAAGATATCGACAATAGACTACCTTCAATAATGACAAGGCTACCATCCATTAGAGTAAAAAAAAATTCGACAAAAAACTACCTTCCATAATGATAAGGCAACCATCCATTGGAATAACTAAAATCTCGACAACTGACTACCTTCCATTATGACAAGGCTACCATTCATTGGAGTAACAAAAATATCGACAATAGACTACCTTCTATAATGACAAGGCTACATCCATTGGGGTAACAGAAATCTCAACGACCGACTACCTTCCATAATGACAAGGCTACCATCCATTGGAGTAACAAAAATCTCGACAACAAACTACCTTCCATAATTTCAAGGCCACCATCCATTGGGGTAACAAAAATCTCGACAATAGACTTCCTTCCATAATGACAAGGCTACCATCCATTGGAGTAACAAAAATCTAGATAAAAAACTAACTTACATAATGATAAGGCTACCATCCATTGGAATAACAAAAATCTCGACAATAGACTTCCTTCCATAAAGGCAAGGTTACCATCCATTGGATTAACAAAAATCTCAACAACATACTACCTTCCATAATGACAAGGCTAACATCCATTGGAGTAACGAAAATCTGAACAAAAGACTACCTTACATAATGACAAGGCTACAATCATTTGGGATAACAGAAATCTCAACGACAAACTACCTTCCATAATGACAAGGCTAAAATCCACTGGAGTAATAGAAATCTCAACGACAGACAACCTTCCATAATGACAAGGCCACCATTTATTGGATTAACAAAAATATCGACAATAGACTACCTTCTATAATGACAAGACTACATCCATTGGGGTTACAATGATATCAACAACAGACTACCTTCTATAATGACAAGGCTACCATCCATTGGAGTAACAAAAAACTCGACAAAAAACTACCTTCAATAATGATAAGGCTACCATGCATTGGAATAAAAACAATCTCGACAATATACTTCCTTCCATAATGACAAGGCTACCATCCATTGGAGTAACAAAAATCTAGATAAAAAACTACCTTCCATAATGATAAGGCTACAATCCATTGGAATAAAGAAAATCTCGACAACAGACTACCTTCCATAATGACAAGGCTACCATCCATTGGAGTAACAAAAATATGAACAATAGACTACCTTGCATAATGACAAGGCCACCATCCATTGGGGTAACAAAGATATCGACAATAGACTTCCTTCCATAATGACAAGGCTACCATCCATTGGAGTAACAAAAATCTAGATAAAAAACTAACTTCCATAATGATAAGGCTACCATCCATTGGAATAACAAAAATCTCGACAACGGACTACCTTCCATTATGACAAGGCTACCATTCATTGGAGTAACAAAAATATCGACAATAGACTACCTTGTATAATGACAAGGCTACATCTATTGGGGTAACAGAAATCTCAACGACCGACTACCTTCCATAATGACAAGGCTACCATCCATTGGAGTAACAAAAATCTCGACAACAAACTACCTTCCATAATTACAAGGCCACCATCCATTGGGGTAACAAAAATCTCGACAATAGACTTCCTTCCATAATGACAAGGCTACCATCCATTGGAGTAACAAAAATATAGATAAAAAACTAACTTCCATAATGATAAGGCTATCATCCATTGGAATAACAAATATCTCGACAATAGACTTCCTTCCATAATGACAAGGCTACATTCCATTGGAGTACTAGAAATCTCAACGACAGACTACCTTCCATAATGACAAGGCTACCATCCATTAGAATAACAAAAATCTCGACAATAGACTACCTTCCATAATGACAAGGCTACCATCCATTGGAATAACAAAAATCTAGACAATAGACTTCCTTCCATAATGACAAGGCTACCATCCATTGGAGTAACAAAAGTCTCAACAATAGACTACCTTCCATAATGACAAGGCTATCGTCCATTGGAGTAACAAAAATATGAACAACAGACTACCTTCCATAATGACAAGGCTACAATCCATTGGAGTAACAGAAATCTCAAGGACACACTACCTTCCATAATGTCAAGGCCACCATTCATTGGAGTAACAAAAATATCGACAATAGACTACCTTCTATAACGACAAGGCTACATCCATTGGGGTAACAAAAATCTCGACAACAAACTACCTTCTATAATGACAAGGCTACCATCCATTGGAGTAACAAAAAACTAGACAAAAAACTACCTTCCATAATGATAAGGCTACCAACCATTGGAATAACAAAAATATCGACAATAGACTTCCTTCCATAATGACAAGGCTATCATCCATTGGAGTAACAAAAATCTGAACAACAGACTACCTTTCATAATGACAATGCTACAATCCATTGGAGTAATAGAAATCTCAACGACATACTACCTTCCATAATGACAAGGCCACCATTCATTGGAGTAACAAAAATATCGACAATAGACTACCTTCTATAATGACCAGACTACATCCATTGGGGTAACAATGATATCAACAACATACTACCTTCTATAATGATAAGGCAACCATCGATTTTAGTAACAAAAAACTCAACAAAAAACTACCTTCCATAATGATAAGGCTACCATCCATTGGAATAAAATAAATCTCTACAATAGACTTCCTTCCATAATGACAAGGCTACCATCCATTGGAGTAACAAAAATCTAGATAAAAAACTACCTTCCATAATGATAACGCTACCATCCATTGGAATAAAGAAAATCTCGACAATAGACTACCTTCCATAATGACAAGGCTACCATCCATTGGAGTAACAAAAATATGAATAATAGACTACCTTGCATAATGACAAGGCTATCATCCATTGGAGTAACAAAGATATCGACAATAGACTACCTTCAATAATGACAAGGCTACCATCCATTAGAGTAACAAAAAATTTGACAAAAAACTACCTTCAATAATGATAAGGCTACCATCCATTGGAATAACAAAAATCTCGACAACAGACTACCTTCCATAATGACAAGGCTACCATTCATTGGAGTAACAAAAATATCGACAATAGACTACCTTCTATAATGATAAGGCTACATCCATTGGGGTAACAGAAATCTCAACGAACGACTACCTTCCATAATGACAAGGCTACATCCATTGGAGTACAAAAAATCTCGACAACAAACTACCTTCCATAATTACAAGGCTACCATCCATTTGGGTAAAAAAAATCTTGACAACAGACTACCGTCCATAATGACAAGGCTACCATCCATTGGAGTAACAAAAATCTCGACAACAGACTACCTTCCATATTGACAAGGCTATCATCCATTGGAGTAACAAAGATATCGATAACAGACTACCTTCAATAATGACAAGGCTACCTTCCATTGGAGTAACAAAAATCTCGATAAAATACTAACTTCCATAATGACAAGGTTAACATCCATTGGAATAACAAAAATCTCGACAATAGATTACCTTCCATAATGACAAGGCTATCATCCAATGGAATAACAAAAGTCTCAACAACAGACTACATTCCATAATGACTAGGCTATCGTCCATTGGAGTAACAAAAATCTGAACAACAGACTACCTTCCATAATGACAAGGCTACAATCCATTGGAGTAATAGAAATCTCAACGACAGACTACCTTCCATAATGACAAGGCCACCATTCATTGGAGTAATATAAATATTGACAATAGACTACCTTCTATAATGACAAGACTACATCCATTGGGGTTACAATGATATCAACAACAGACTACCTTCTATAATGACAAGGCTACCATCCATTGGAGTAACAAAAAACTCGACAAAAAACTACCTTCCATAATGATAAGGCTACCATGCATTGGAATAAAAACAATCTCGACAATATACTTCCTTCCATAATGACAAGGCTACCATCCATTGGAGTAACAAAAATCTAGATAAAAAACTACCTTCCATAATGATAAGGCTACAATCCATTGGAATAAAGAAAATCTCGACAACAGACTACCTTCCATAATGACAAGGCTACCATCCATTGGAGTAACAAAAATATGAACAATAGACTACCTTGCATAATGACAAGGCTATCATCCATTGGAGTAACAAAGATATCGAGAATAGACTACCTTCAATAATGAAAAGGCTACCATCTATTGGAGTAACAAAAAACTCGACAAAAAACTACCTTCCATAATGATAAGGCTACCATCCATTGGAATAACAAAAATCTCGACAACGGACTACCTTCCATTATGACAAGGCTACCATTCATTGGAGTAACAAAAATATCGACAATAGACTACCTTGTATAATGACAAGGCTACATCTATTGGGGTAACAGAAATCTCAACGACCGACTACCTTCCATAATGACAAGGCTACCATTCATTGGAGTAACAAAAATCTCGACAACAAACTACCTTCCATAATTACAAGGCCACCATCCATTGGGGTAACAAAAATCTCGACAATAGACTTCCTTCCATAATGACAAGGCTACCATCCATTGGAGTAACAAAAATCTAGATAAAAAACTAACTTCCATAATGATAAGGCTACCATCCATTGGAATAACAAATATCTCGACAATAGACTTCCTTCCATAATGACAAGGCTACATTCCATTGGAGTACTAGAAATCTCAACGACAGACTACCTTCCATAATGACAAGGCTACCATCCATTAGAATAACAAAAATCACGACAATAGACTACCTTCCATAATGAAAAGGCTACCATCCATTGGAATAACAAAAATCTAGACAATAGACTTCCTTCCATAATGACAAGGCTACCATCCATTGGAGTAACAAAAGTCTAAACAATAGACTACCTTCCATAATGACAAGGCTACCGTCCATTGGAGTAACAAAAATATGAACAACAGACTACCTTCCATAATGACAAGGCTACAATCCATTGGAGTAAC
Source organism: Vicia faba (assembly GCA_948472305.1). Taxonomy (NCBI): domain Eukaryota; kingdom Viridiplantae; phylum Streptophyta; class Magnoliopsida; order Fabales; family Fabaceae; genus Vicia; species Vicia faba. The sequence goes on along the minus strand of OX451739.1, from coordinate 556,155,332 downwards.
AGAAATCTCAACGACACACTACCTTCCATAATGTCAAGGCCACCATTCATTGGAGTAACAAAAATATCGACAATAGACTACCTTCTATAATGACAAGGCTACATCCATTGGGGTAACAAAAATCTCGACAACAAACTACCTTCTATAATGACAAGGCTACCATCCATTGGAGTAACAAAAAACTAGACAAAAAACTACCTTCCATAATGATAAGGCTACCATCCATTGGAATAATAAAAATATCGACAATAGACTTCCTTCTATAATGACAAGGCTATCATCCATTGGAGTAACAAAGATATCAATAACAGACTACCTTCAATAATGACAAGGCTGCCTTCCATTAGAGTAACAAAAATCTCGACAAAATACTACCTTCCATAATGACAAGGTTACCATCCATTGGAATAACAAAAATCTCGACAATAGACTACCTTCCATAATGACAAGGCTACCATCCAATGGAATAACAAAAATCTCAACAATAAACTACCTTCCATAATAACAAGGCTACCGTCCATTGGAGTAACAAAAATCTGAACAACAGACTACCTTCCATAATGACAAGGCTACAATCCATTGGAGTAATAGAAATCTCAACGACAGACTACCTTCCATAATGACAAGGCCACCATTCATTGGAGTAACAAAAATATCGACAATAGACTACCTTGTATAATGACAAGGCTACATCTATTGGGGTAACAGAAATCTCAACGACTGACTACCTTCCATAATGACAAGGCTACCATCCATTGGAGTAACAAAAATCTAGATAAAAAACTAACTTCCATAATGATAACGCTACCATCCATTGGAATAACAAATATCTCAACAATAGACTTCCTTCCATAATGACAAGGCTACATTCCATTGGAGTAATAGAAATCTCAACGACAGACTACCTTCTATAATGACAAGGCTACCATCCATTAGAATAACAAAAATCTCGACAATAGACTACCTTCCATAATGACAAGGCTACCATCCATTGGAATAACAAAAATCTAGACAATAGACTTCCTTCCATAATGACAAGGCTACCATCCATTGGAGTAACAAAAGTCTCAACAATAGACTACCTTCCATAATGACAAGGCTACCGTCCATTGGAGTAACAAAAATATGAACAACAGACTACCTTCCATAATGACAAGGCTACAATCCATTGGAGTAACAGAAATCTCAACGACACACTACCTTCCATAATGTCAAGGCCACCATTCATTGGAGTAACAAAAATATCGACAATAGACTACCTTCTATAATGACAAGGCTACATCCATTGGGGTAACAAAAATCTCGACAACAAACTACCTTCTATAATGACAAGGCTACCATCCATTGGAGTAACAAAAAACTAGACAAAAAACTACCTTCCATAATGATAAGGCTACCATCCATTGGAATAACAAAAATATCGACAATAGACTTCCTTCCATAATGACAAGGCTATCATCCATTGGAGTAACAAAGATATCAAAAACAGACTACCTTCAATAATGACAAGGCTGCCTTCCATTAGAGTAACAAAAATCTCGACAAAATACTACCTTCCATAATGACAAGGTTACCATCCATTGGAATAACAAAAATCTCGACAATAGACTACCTTCCATAATGACAAGGCTACCATCCAATGGAATAACAAAAATCTCAACAATAAACTACCTTCCATAATAACAAGGCTACCGTCCATTGGAGTAACAAAAATCTGAACAACAGACTACCTTTCATAATGACAATGCTACAATCCATTGGAGTAATAGAAATCTCAACGACAGACTACCTTCCATAATGACAAGGCCACCATTCATTGGAGTAACAAAAATATCGACAATAGACTACCTTCTATAATGACCAGACTACATCCATTGGGGTAACAATGATATCAACAACAGACTACCTTCTATAATGATAAGGCAACCATCCATTGGAGTAACAAAAAACTCAACAAAAAACTACCTTCCATAATGATAAGGCTACCATCCATTGGAATAAAATAAATCTCGACAATAGACTTCCTTCCATAATGACAAGGCTACCATCCATTGGAGTAACAAAAATCTAGATAAAAAACTACCTTCCATAATGATAACGCTACCATCCATTGGAATAAAGAAAATCTCGACAATAGACTACCTTCCATAATGACAAGGCTACCATCCATTGGAGTAACAAAAATATGAATAATAGACTACCTTGCATAATGACAAGGCTATCATCCATTGGAGTAACAAAGATATCGACAATAGACTACCTTCAATAATGACAAGGCTACCATCCATTAGAGTAACAAAAAATTCGACAAAAAACTACCTTCCATAATGATAAGGCTACCATCCATTGGAATAACAAAAATCTCGACAACGGACTACCTTCCATAATGACAAGGCTACCGTTCATTGGAGTAACAAAAATATCGACAATAGATTACCTTCTATAATGATAAGGCTACATCCATTGGGGTAACAGAAATCTCAACGAACGACTACCTTCCATAATGACAAGGCTACCATCCATTGGAGTACAAAAAATCTCGACAAAAAACTACCTTCCATAATTACAAGGCTACCATCCATTTGGGTAAAAAAAATCTTGACAACAGACTACCGTCCATAATGACAAGGCTACCATCCATTGGAGTAACAAAAATCTCGACAACAGACTACCTTCCATATTGACAAGGCTATCATCCATTGGAGTAACAAAGATATCGATAACAGACTACCTTCAATAATGACAAGGCTACCTTCCATTGGAGTAACAAAAATCTCGATAAAATACTAACTTCCATAATGACAAGGTTAACATCCATTGGAATAACAAAAATCTCGACAATAGACTACCTTCCATAATGACAAGGCTATCATCCAATGGAATAACAAAAGTCTCAACAACAGACTACATTCCATAATGACTAGGCTATCGTCCATTGGAGTAACAAAAATCTGAACAACAGACTACCTTCCATAATGACAAGGCTACAATCCATTGGAGTAATAGAAATCTCAACGACAGACTACCTTCCATAATGACAAGGCCACCATTCATTGGAGTAACAAAAATATCGACAATAGACTACCTTGTATAATGACAAGGCTACATCTATTAGGGTAACAGAAATCTCAACGACTGACTACCTTCCATAATGACAAGGCTACCATCCATTGGAGTAACAAAAATCTCGACAACAAACTACCTTCCATAATTACAAGGCCACCATCCATTGGGGTTACAAAAATCTCGACAATAGACTTCCTTCCATAATGACAAGGCTACCATCCATTGGAGTAACAAAAATCTAGATAAAAAACTAACTTCCATAATGATAAGGCTACCATCCATTGGAATAACAAATATCTCGACAATAGACTTCCTTCCATAATGACAAGGCTACATTCCATTGGAGTAATAGAAATATCAACGACAGACTACCTTCCATAATGACAAGGCTACCATCCATTAGAATAACAAAAATCTCGACAATAGACTACCTTCCATAATGACAAGGCTACCATCCATTGGAATAACAAAAATCTAGACAATAGACTTCCTTCCATAATGACAAGGCTACCATCCATTGGAGTAACAAAAGTCTCAACAATAGACTACCTTCCATAATGACAAGGCTACCGTCCATTGGAGTAACAAAAATACGAACAACAGACTACCTTCCATAATGACAACGCTACAATCCATTGGAGTAACAGAAATCTCAACGACACACTACCTGCCATAATGTCAAGGCCACCATTCATTGGAGTAACAAAAATATCGACAATAGACTACCTTCTATAATGACAAGGCTACATCCATTGGGGTAACAAAAATCTCGACAACAAACTACCTTCTATAATGACAAGGCTACCATCCATTGGAGTAACAAAAAACTAGACAAAAAACTACCTTCCATAATGATAAGGCTACCATCCATTGGAATAACAAAAATATCGACAATAGACTTCCTTCCATAATGACAAGGCTATCATCCATTGGAGTAACAAAGATATCATAAACAGACTACCTTCAATAATGACAAGGCTGCCTTCCATTAGAGTAACAAAAATCTCGACAAAATACTACCTTCCATAATGACAAGGTTACCATCCATTGGAATAACAAAAATCTCGACAATAGACTACCTTCCATAATGACAAGGCTACCATCCAATGGAATAACAAAAATCTCAACAATAAACTACCTTCCATAATAACAAGGCTACCGTCCATTGGAGTAACAAAAATCTGAACAACAGACTACCTTTCATAATGACAATGCTACAATCCATTGGAGAAATAGAAATCTCAACGACAGACTACCTTCCATAATGACAAGGCCACCATTCATTGGAGTAACAAAAATATCGACAATAGACTACCTTCTATAATGACCAGACTACATCCATTGGGGTAACAATGATATCAACAACAGACTACCTTCTATAATGATAAGGCAACCATCCATTGGAGTAACAAAAAACTCAACAAAAAACTACCTTCCATAATGATAAGGCTACCATCCATTGGAATAAAATAAATCTCGACAATAGACTTCCTTCCATAATGACAAGGCTACCATCCATTGGAGTAACAAAAATCTAGATAAAAAACTACCTTCCATAATGATAACGCTACCATCCATTGGAATAAAGAAAATCTCGACAATAGACTACCTTCCATAATGACAAGGCTACCATCCATTGGAGTAACAAAAATATGAATAATAGACTACCTTGCATAATGACAAGGCTATCATCCATTGGAGTAACAAAGATATCGACAATAGACTACCTTCAATAATGACAAGGCTACCATCCATTAGAGTAACAAAAAATTCGACAAAAAACTACCTTCCATAATGATAAGGCTACCATCCATTGGAATAACAAAAATCTCGACAACGGACTACCTTCCATAATGACAAGGCTACCATTCATTGGAGTAACAAAAATATCGACAATAGACTACCTTCTATAATGATAAGGCTACATCCATTGGGGTAACAGAAATCTCAACGAACGACTACCTTCCATAATAACAAGGCTACCATCCATTGGAGTACAAAAAATCTCGACAACAAACTACCTTCCATAATTACAAGGCTACCATCCATTTGGGTAAAAAAAATCTTGACAACAGACTACCGTCCATAATGACAAGGCTACCATCCATTGGAGTAACAAATATCTCGACAACAGACTACCTTTCATATTGACAAGGCTATCATCCATTGGAGTAACAAAGATATCGATAACAGACTACCTTCAATAATGACAAGGCTACCTTCCATTGGAGTAACAAAAATCTCGATAAAATACTAACTTCCATAATGACAAGGTTAACATCCATTGGAATAACAAAAATCTCGACAATAGACTACCTTCCATAATGACAAGGCTATCATCCAATGGAATAACAAAAGTCTCAACAACAGACTACATTCCATAATGACTAGGCTATCGTCCATTGGAGTAACAAAAATCTGAACAATAGACTACCTTCCATAATGATAAGGCTACAATCCATTGGAGTAATAGAAATCTCAACGACAGACTACCTTCCATAATGACAAGGCCACCATTCATTGGAGTAATAAAAATATTGACAATAGACTACCTTCTATAATGACAAGACTACATCCATTGGGGTTACAATGATATCAACAACAGACTACCTTCTATAATGACAAGGCTACCATCCATTGGAGTAATTAAAAACTCGACAAAAAACTACCTTCCATAATGATAAGGCTACCATCCATTGGAATAAAAACAATCTCGACAATATACTTCATTCCATAATGACAAGGCTACCATCCATTGGAGTAACAAAAATCTAGATAAAAAACTACCTTCCATAATGATAAGGCTACCATCCATTGGAATAAAGAAAATCTCGACAATAGACTACCTTCCATAATGACAAGGCTACCATCCATTGGAGTAACAAAAATATGAACAATAGACTACCTTGCATAATGACAAGGCTATCATCCATTGGAGTAACAAAGATATCGACAATAGACTACCTTTAATAATGACAAGGCTACCATCTATTGGAGTAACAAAAAACTCGACAAAAAACTACCTTCCATAATGATAAGGCTACCATCCATTGGAATAAAAAAAATCTCGACAACGGACTACCTTCCATTATGACAAGGCTACTATTCATTGGAGTAACAAAAATATCGACAATAGACTACCTTCTATAATGACAAGGCTACATCCATTGTGGTAACAGAAATCTCAACGACCGACTACCTTCCATAATGACAAGGCTACCATCCATTGGAGTACAAAAAATCTCGACAACAAACTACCTTCCATAATTACAAGGCTACCATCCATTGGGGTAAAAAAAATCTTGACAACAGACTACCGTCCATAATGACAAGGCTACCATCCATTGGAGTAACAAAAATATCGACAACAGACTACCTTCCATAATGACAAGGCTATCATCCATTGGAGTAACAAAGATATCGATAACAGACTACCTTCAATAATGAAAAGGCTACCTTCCATTGGAGTAACAAAAATCTCGATAAAATACTAACTTCCATAATGACAAGGTTAACATCCATTGGAATAACAAAAATCTCGACAATAGACTACCTTCCATAATGACAAGGCTATCATCCAATGGAATAACAAAAGTCTCAACAACAGACTACATTCCATAATGACTAGGCTATCGTCCATTGGAGTAACAAAAATCAGAACAACAGACTACCTTCCATAATGACAAGGCTACAATCCATTGGAGTAATAGAAATCTCAACGACAGACTACCTTCCATAATGACAAGGCCACCATTCATTGGAGTAACAAAAATATCGACAATAGACTACCTTCTATAATGACAAGACTACATCCATTGGGGTTACAATGATATCAACAACAGACTACCTTCTATAATGACAAGGCTTCCATCCATTGGAGTAACTAAAAACTCGACAAAAAACTACCTTCCATAATGATAAGGCTACCATCCATTGGAATAAAAACAATCTCGATAATATACTTCCTTCCATAATGACAAGGCTACCATCCATTGGAGTAACAAAAATCTAGATAAAAAACTACCTTCCATAATGATAAGGCTACCATCCATTGGAATAAAGAAAATCTCGACAATAGACTACCTTCCATAATGACAAGGCTACCATCCATTGGAGTAACAAAAATATGAACAATAGACTACCTTGCATAATGACAAGTCTATCATCCATTGGAGTAACAAAGATATCGACAATAGACTACCTTCAATAATGACAAGGCTACCATTTATTGGAGTAACAAAAAACTACCTTCCATAATGATAAGGCTACCATCCATTGGAATAACAAAAAGCTCGACAACGGACTACCTTCCATTATGACAAGGCTACCATTTATTGGAGTAACAAAAATATCGACAATAGACTACCTTCTATAATGACAAGGCTACATCTATTGGGGTAACAGAAATCTCAACGACCGACTACCTTCCATAATGACAAGGCTACCATCCATTGGAGTAACAAAAATCTCGACAACAAACTACCTTCCATAATTACAAGGCCACCATCCGTTGGGGTAACAAAAATCTCGACAATAGACTTCCTTCCATAATGACAAGGCTACCATCCATTGGAGTAACAAAAATCTAGATAAAAAACTAACTTCCATAATGACAAGGCTACCATCCATTGGAGTAACAAATATCTCGACAAGGCTACCTTGCATAATGACAAGGCTATCATCCATTGGAGTAACAATGAAATCAACAATAGACTACCTTCAATAATGATAAGGCTACCATCCATTGGAGTAACAAAAATCTCGACAAAAGATTACCTTTCATAATGACAAGGTTACCATCCATTGGAGTAACAAAAATCACGACAATGGACTACCTTCCATAATGACAAGGTTACCATCCATTTGAATAACAAAAATCTCAACAACAGACTACCTTCCATAATGACAAGGCTAACACCCATTGGAGTAAAAAAAATCTGAACAACAAACTACCTTCCATAATTACAAGGCTACCATCCATTGGGGTAACAAAAATCTCGACAACAGACTACCTTCCATAATGACAAGGCTACCATCCATTGGAGTAACAAAAATCTCAACAACAGACAACCTTCCATAATGACAAGGCTATAATCCATTGGAGTAACAAAGATATCTATAATAGACCACCTTCAATAATGACAAGGCTACCTTTCATTAGAGTTACAAAAATCTCGACAAAATACTACCTTCCATAATGACAAGGTTACCATCCATTGGAATAACAAAAATCTCGACAATAGACTACCTTCCATAATGACATGGCTACCATCCAATGGAATAACAAAAATCTCAACAACAGACTACCTTCCATAATGACAAGGCTACCATCCATTGGAGTAAAAAAAATATGAACAACAGACTACCTTCCATAATGACAAGGCTACAATCAAATGGAGTAATAGAAATCTCAACGACAGACTACCTTCTATAATGAAAAGGCCACCATTCATTGGAGTAACAAAAATATCGACAATAAACTACCTTTTATAATGACAAGGCTATATCCATTGGGGTAACAAAAATCTCGACAACATACTACCTTCTATAATGACAAGGCTACCATCCATTAGAGTAACAAAAAACTAGACAAAAAACTACCTTCCATAATGATAAGGCTACCATCCATTGGAGTAACAAAAATATCTACAATAGACTACCTTCTATAATGAAAAGGCTACATCCATTGGGGTAACAATGATATCAACAACAGACTACCTTCCATAATGACAAGGCTACCATCCATTGGAATAACAAAAATCTAGACAATAGACTTCCTTCCATAATGACAAGGCTACCATCCATTGGAGTAACAAAAGTCTCAACAACAGACTACCTTCCATAATGACAAGGCTACCGTCCATTGGAGTAACAAAAATATGAACAACAGACTACCTTCCATAATGACAAGGCTACAATCCATTGGAGTAACAGAAATCTCAACGACAGACTACCTTCTATAATGAAAAGGCCACCATTCATTGGAGTAACAAAAATATCGACAATAGACTACCTTTTATAATGACAAGGCTACATCCATTGGGGTAATAGAAATCTCAACGACAGACTACCTTCCATAATTACAAGGCTACCATCCATTGGAGCAACAAAAATCTCGATAACAAACTACCTTCCATAATTACAAGGCTACCATCCATTGGGGTAACAAAAATCTCGACAATAGACTACCTTCCATAATGACAAGGCTACCATCCATTAGAGTAACAAAAATCTTGACAACAGACTACCTTCCATAATGACAAGGCTATCATCCATTGGAGTAACAAAGATATCTATAATAGACTACCTTCAATAATGACAAGGCTACCTTCCATTAGAGTAACAAAAATCTCGACAAAATACTACCTTCCATAATGACAAGGTTACCATCCATTGGAATAACAAAAACCTCGACAATAGACTACCTTCCATAATGACATGGCTACCATCCAATGGAATAACAAAAATCTCAACAACAGACTACCTTCCATAATGACAAGGCTACCGTCCATTGGAGTAATAAAATTCTGAACAACAGACTACCTTCCATAATGATAAGGCTACAATCCATTGGAGTAATAGAAATCTCAACGAATAACTACCTTCCATAATGATAAGGCCACCATTCATTGGAGTAACAAAAATATCTACAATAGACTACCTTCTATAATGACAAGGATACATCCATTGGGGTAACAATGATATCAACAACAAACTACCTTCCATAATGACAAGGCTACCATCCATTGGAATAACAAAAATCTAGAATATAGACTTCCTTCAAAAATGACAAGGCTACCATCCATTGGAGTAACAAAAGTCTCAACAACAGACTACCTTTCATAATGAAAAGGCTACCGTCCATTGGAGTAACAAAAATATGAACAACAGACTACCTTCCGTAATGACAAGGCTACAATCCATTGGAGTAACAGAAATCTCAATGACAGACTACCTTCTATAATGAAAAGGCCACCATTCATTGGAGTAACAAAAATATGGACAATAGACTACCTTCTATAATGACAAGGCTACATCCATTGGGGTAACAAAAATCTAGACAACATACTACCTTCTATAATGACAAGGCTACCATCCACATGGAGTAACAAAAAACTAGACAAAAAACTACCTTCCATAATGATAAGGCTACCATCCATTGGAATAACAAAAATATCGACAATAGACTTCCTTCCATAATGACAAGGCTATCATCCATTGGAGTAACAAAGATATCGATAACAGGCTACCTTCAATAATGACAAGGCTACCTTCCACTAGTGTAACAAAAATCTCGACAAAATACTACCTTCCATAATGATAAGGCTACCATCCATTGGAGTAACAAAAATCTAGATAAAAAACTACCTTCCATAATGATAAGGCTACCATCCATCGGAATAACAAAAATCTCGACAATAGACTACCCTCCATAATGACAAGGCTACCATCCATTGGAGTAACAAAAATATGAACAACAGACTACCTTGCATAACGACAAGGCTATCATCCATTGGAGTAACAAAGATATCGACAATAGACTAACTTCAATAATGACAAGGCTACCATCCATTGGAGTAACAAAAAACTCGACAAAAAACTACCTTCCATAATGATAAGGCTACCATCCATTGGAATAACAAAAATATCGACAACGAACTACCTTCCATTATGACAAGGCTACCATTCATTGGAGTAACAAAAATATCGACAATAAAATACCTTCTATAATTACAAGGCTACATCCATTGGGGTAACAGAAATCTCAACGACCGACTACCTTTCATAATCACAAGGCTACCATCCATTGGAGTAACAAAAATCTCGACAACAAACTACCTTCCATAATTACAAGGCCACCATCCATTGGGGTAACAAAAATCTCGACAATAGACTTCCTTCCATAATGACAAGGCTACCATCCATTGGAATAACAAAAATTTCGACAATAGACTTCCTTCCATAATGATAAGGCTACCATCCATTGGAGTAACAAAAATCTAGATAAAAAACTACATTCCATAATTATAAGGCTACCATCCATTGGAATAACAAAAATCTCGACAATAGACTACCTTCCATAATGACAAGGCTACCATCCATTGGAGTAACAAAAATATGAACAACAAACTACCTTGCATAATGACAAGGCTATCATCCATTGGAGTAACAATGATATCAACAATAGACTACCTTCAATAATGATAAGTCTACCATCCATTGGAGTAACAAAAATCTCGACAAAAGACTACCTTTCATAATGACAAGGTTACCATCCATTGGAGTAACAAAAATCACGACAATGGACTACCTTCCATAATGACAAGGTTACCATCAATTGGAATAACAAAAATCTCAACTACAGACTACCTTCCATAATGACAAGGTTACCATCCATTGGAGTAACAAAAATCTGAACAACAGACTACCTTACATAATGACAAGGCTATCATCCATTGGAGTAACAGAAATCTCAACGACAGACTACCTTCCATAATGACAAGGCTACCATCCATTGGAGCAACAAAAATCTCGATAACAAACTACCTTCCATAATTACAAGGCTACCATCCATTGGGGTAACAAAAATCTCGACAACAGACTACCTTCCATAATGACAAGGCTACCATCCATTGGAGTAACAAAAATATCGAAAACATACTACCTTCCATAATGGCAAGGCTATCATCCATTGGAGTAACAAAGATATCGATAACAGACTACCTTCAATAATGACAAGGCTACCTTCCATTAGAGTAATAAAAATCTCGACAAAATACTACCTTCCATAATTACAAGGTTACCATCCATTGGAATAACAAAAGTCTCGACAATAGACTACCTTCCATAATGACAAGGCTACCATCCAATGGAATAACAAAAATCTCAACAACAGACTACCTTCCATAATGACAAGGCTACCGACCATTGGAGTAACAAAAATCTGAACAACAGACTACCTTCCATAACGACAAGGCTACAATCTATTGGAGTAATAGAAATCTCAACGAATAACTACCATCCATAATGACAAGGCCACCATTCATTGGAGTAACAAAAATATCGACAATAGACTACCTTCTATAATGTCAAGGCTACATCCATTGGGGTAACAATAATATCAACAACAGACTACCTTCCATAATGACAAGGCTACCATCCATTGGAGTAACAAAAATCTAGATAAAAAACTACATTCCATATTTATAAGGCTACCATCCATTGGAATAACAAAAATCTCGACAATAGACTACCTTCCATAATGACAAGGCTACCATCCATTGAAGTAACAAAAATCAGAACAACAGACTACCTTGCATAATGACAAGGTATCATCCATTGGAGTAACAATGATATCAACAATAGACTACCTTCAATAATGATAAGGCTACCATCCATTGGAGTAACAAAAATCTCGAGAAAATAATACCTTTCATAATGACAAGGTTACCATCCATTGGAGTAACAAAAATCATGACAATGGACTACCTTCCATAATGACAAGGTTACCATCCATTTGAATAACAAAAATCTCAACAACAGACTAACTTCCATAATGACAAGGCTAACACCCATTGGAGTAACAAAAATCTGAACAACAGACTACCTTCCATAATGACAAGGCTACCATCCATTGGAGCAACAAAAATCTCGATAACAAACTACCTTCCATAATTACAAGGCTACCATCCATTGGGGTAACAAAAATCTCGACAACAGACTACCTTCCATAATGACAAGGCTACCATCCATTGGAGTAACAAAAATCTCGACAACAGACTACCTTCCATAATGACAAGGCTATCATCCATTGGAGTAAAAAAGATATCTATAATAGACTATCTTCAATAATGATAAGGCTACCTTCCATTAGAGTAACAAAAATCTCGACAAAATACTACCTTCCATAATGACAAGGTTACCATCCATTAGAATAACAAAAATCTCGACAATAGACTACCTTCCATAATGACATGGCTACCATCCAATGGAATAACAAAAATCTCAACAACAGACTACCTTCCATAATGACAAGGCTACCGTCCATTGGAGTAAAAAAAATATGAACAACAGACTACCTTCCATAATGACAAGGCTACAATCCATTGGAGTAATAGAAATCTCAACGAATAACTACCTTCCATAATGATAAGGCCACCATTCATTGGAGTAACAAAAATATCTACAATAGACTACCTTTTATAATGACAAGGCTACATCCATTGGGGTAACAATGATATCAACAACAGACTACCTTCCATAATGACAAGCCTACCCTCCATTGGAGTAACAAAAGAGTCAACAACAGACTACCTTCCATAATGACAAGGCTACCATCCATTGGAGTAACAAAAATATGAACAACAGACTACCTTACATAATGACAAGGCTAAAATCCATTGGAGTAACAGAAATCTCAACGACAGACTACCTTCTATAATGACAAGGCTACATCCATTGGGGTAAAAAAAATCTCGACGACATACTACCTTCTATAATGACAAGGCTACCATCCATTGGAGTAACAAAAAACTTGACAAAAAACTACCTTCCATAATGATAAGGCTACCATCCATTGGAATAACAAAAATATCGACAATAGACTTCCTTCCATAATGATAAGGCTATCATCCATTGGAGTAACAAAGATATCGATAACAGACTACCTTCAATAATGACAAGGCTACCGTCCATTAGAGTAACAAAAATCTCGACAAAATACTACCTTCCATAATGACAAGGTTACCATCCATTGGAATAAAAAAAATCTCGACAATAGACTACCTTCCATAATGACAAGGCTACAATCCAATGGAATAACAAAAATCACGACAATGGACTACCTTCCATAGTGACAAGGTTACCATCCATTTGAATAACAAAAATCTCAACAACAGACTTCCTTCCATAATGACAAGGCTAACACCCATTGGAGTAACAAAATTCTGAACAACAGACTACCTTACATAATGACAAGGCTATCATCCATTGGAGTAACAGAAATCTCAACGACAGACTACCTTCCATAATGACAAGGCTACCATCCATTGGAGCAACAAAAATCTCGATAACAAACTACCTTCCATAATTACAAGGCTACCATCCATTGGGGTAACAAAAATCTCGACAACAGACTACCTTCCATAATGACAAGGCTACCATCCATTGGAGTAACAAAAATCTCGACAACAAACTACCTTCCATAATGACAAGGCTATCATCCATTGGAATAACAAAAATCTCGACAATAGACTACCTTCCATAATGACATGGCTACCATCCAATGGAATAACAAAAATCTCAACAATAGACTACCTTCGATAATGACAAGGCTACCGTCCATTGGAGTAAAAAAAATCTGAACAACAGACTACCTTCCATAATGACAAGGCTACAATCCATTGGAGTAATAGAAATCTCAACGAATAACTACCTTCCATAATGACAAGGCCACCATTCATTGGAGTAACAAAAATATCTACAATAGACTACCTTCCATAATGACAAGGCTACCATCCATTGGAATAACAAACATCTAGACAATAGACTTCCTTCCATAATGACAAGGCTACCATCCATTGGAGTTACAAAAGTCTCAACAACAGACTACCTTCCATAATGACAAGGCTACCGTCCATTGGAGTAACAAAAATATGAACAATAGACTACCTTCCATAATGACAAGGCTACAATCCATTGGAGTAACATAAATCTCAATGACAGACTACCTTCTATAATGACAAGGCCACCATTCATTAGAGTAACAAAAATATCGACAATAGACTACCTTCTATAATGACAAGGCTACATCCATTGGGGTAACAAAAATCTCGACAACATACTTCCTTCTATAATGACAAAGCTGTCATCCATTGGAGTAACAAAAATATCGATAACAAACTACCTTCAATAATGACAAGGCTACCTTCCATTAGATTAACAAAAATCTCGATAAAATACTACCTTCCATAATGACAAGGCTACCATCCATTGGAATAACAAAAATATAGACAATAGACTTCCTTCCATAATGACAAGGCTACCATCCATTGGAGTAACAAAAGTCTCGACAACAGACTACCTTCCATAATGACAAGGCTACCGTCCATTGGAGTAACAAAAATATGAACAATAGACTACCTTCAATAATGACAAGGATACAATCCATTGGAGTAATAGAAATCTCAACGACAGACTACCTTCCATAATGACAAGGCCACCATTCATTGGAGTAACAAAAATATCGACAATAGACTACCTTCTATAATGACAATGCTACATCCATTGGGGTAACAATGATATCAACAACATACTACCTTCTATAATGACAAAGCTACCATCCATTGGAGTAACAAAAGTCTCGACAATAGACTTCCTTCCATAATGACAAGGCTACCATCCATTGGAGTAACAAAAATCTAGATAAAAAACTACCTTCCATAATGATAAGGCTACCATCCATTGGAATAACAAGAATCTCAACAATAGACTACCTTCCATAATGACAATGCTACCATCCATTGGAGTAACAAAAATATGAACAACAGACTACCTTGCATAATGACAAGGCTATCATCCATTGGAGTAACAAAGATATCAACAATAGACTACCGTCAATAATGACAAGGCTACCATCCATTGGAGTAACAAAAAACTCGACAAAAAACTACCTTCCATATTGATAAGGCTACCATCCATTGGAATAACAAAAATCTCGACAACGGATTACCTTCCATTATGACAAGGCTACCATTCATTGGAGTAACAAAAATATCGACAATAGACTACCTTCTATAATGACAAGGCTACATCCATTGGGGTAACAAAAATCTCAACGACCGACTGCCTTCCATAATGACAAGGCTACCATCCATTGGAGTAACAAAAATCTCGACAACAAACTACCTTCCATAATTACAAGGCCACCATCCATTGGGGTAACAAAAATCTCGACAATATACTACCTTCCATAATGACAAGGCTACCATCCATTGGAGCAACAAAAATCTCGATAACAAACTACCTTCCATAATTACAAGGCTACCATGCATTGGGGTAACAAAAATCTCGACAACAGACTACCTTCCATAATGACAAGGCTACCATCCATTGGAGTAACAAAGATATCAATAATAGACTACCTTCAATAATGACAAGGCTACCTTCCATTACAGTAACAAAAATCTCGAAAAAATACTACCTTCCATAATTAGAAGGTTACCATCCATTGGAATAACAAAAATCTCGACAATAGACTACCTTCCATAATGACAAGGCTACCATCCAATGGAATAACAAAAATCTCAACAACAAACTACATTCCATAATGACAAGGCTACCGACCATTGGAGTAACAAAAATCTGAACAACATACTACCTTCCATAATGACAAGGCAACAATCCATTGGAGTAATAGAAATCTCAACGAATAACTACCTTCCATAATGACAAGGCCACCATTCATTGGAGTAACAAAAATATCGACAATAGACTACCTTCTATAATGACAAGGCTACATCCATTGGGGTAACAATGATATCAACAACAGACTACCTTCCATAATGACAAGGCTACCATCCATTGGAATAACAAAAATCTAGACAATAGACTTCCTTCCATATTGACAAGGCTACCATCCATTGGAGTAACAAAAGTCTCAATAACAGACTACCTTCCATAATGACAAGGCTACCGTCCATTGGAGTAACAAAAATATGAACAACAGACTACCTTCCATAATTACAAGGCTAAAATCCATTGGAGTAACAGAAATCTCAACGACATACTACCTTCTATAATGACAAGGCCACCATTCATTGGAGTAACAAAAATATCGACAATAGACTACCTTCTATAATGACAATGCTACATCTATTGGGGTAACAAAAATCTCGACAAAATACTACCTTCCATAATGACAAGGTTACCATCCATTGGAATAACAAAAATCTCGACAATAGACTACCTTCCATAATGACAAGGCTACCATCCAATGGAATAACAAAAATCTCAACAACAGACTACCTTCCATAATGACAAGGCTTCCGACCATTGGTGTAACAAAAATATGAACAACATACTACCTTCCATAATGATAAGGCTACAATCCATTGGAGTAATAGAAATCTCAACGTATAACTACCTTCCATAATGACAAGGCTACCATTCATTGGAGTAACAAAAATATCGACAATAGACTACCTTCTATAATGACAAGGCTACATCCATTGGAATTACAAAAATATCGACAATAAACTTCCTTCCATAATGATAAGGCTACCATCCATTGGAGTAACAAAAATCTAGATAAAAAACTACCTTCCATAATGATAAGGATACCATCCATTGGAATAACAAAATCCTCGACAATAGACTACCTTCCATAATGACAAGGCTACCATCCATTGGAGTAACAAAAATATGAACAACAGACTACCTTCCATAATGACGAGGCTATCAGCCATTGGAGAAACAAAGATATCGACAATAGATTACCTTCAATAATGACAAGGCTACCATCAATGGGAGTAACAAAAATCTCGACAAAAGACTACCTTCCATAATAACAAGGCTACCATTCATTGGAGTAATAAAAATATCGACAATAGACTACCTTCTATAATGACAAGGCTACATCCATTGGGGTAACAGAAATCTCAATGACTGACTACGTTCCATAATGACAAGGCTACCATCCATTGGAGTAACAAAAATCTCGACAACAAACTACCTTCCATAATTACAAGGCCACCATCCATTGGGGTAACAAAAATCTCGACAATAGAATTCCTTCCATAATGACAAGGCTACCATCCATTGTAGTAACAAAAATCTAGATAAAAAATTAAATTCCATAATGATAAGGCTACCATCCATTGGAATAACAAAAATCTCGACAATAGACTTCCTTCCATAATGACAAGGTTACCATCCATTGGAATAACAAAAATCTCAACAACATACTACCTTCCATAATGACAAGGCTAACATCCATTGGAGTAACAAAAATCTGAACAAAAGACTACCTTCCATAATGACAAGGCTACCATCCATTGGAGAGACAAAAATATCGACAACAAACTACCTTCCATAATTATAAGGCTACCATCCATTGGGGTAAAAAAAATCTCGACAACAGACTACCTTCCATAATGACAAGGCTACAATCTATTGGAGTAACAAAAATCTCGACAACAGACTACCTTCCATAATGACAAGGCTATCCTCCATTGGAGTAACAAAGATATCGATAACAAACTACCTTCAATAATGACAAGGCTACCTTTAATTGGAGTACCAAAAATCTCGAGAAAATACTAACTTCTATAATGACAAGTTTACCATCCATTGGAATAACAAAAATCTCGACAATAGACTACCTCCCATAATGACAAGGCTATCATCCAATTGAATAACAAAAGTATCAACAACAGACTACCTTCCATAATGACTAGGCTACCGTCCATTGGAGTAACAAAAATATGAACAACAGACTACCTTCCATAATGACAAGGCTACAATCCATTGGAGTAATAGAACTCTCAACGACAGACTACCTTCCATAATGACAAGGCCACCATTCATTGGAGTATCAAAAATATAGACAATAGACTACCTTCTATAATGACAAGGCTACATCCATTGGGGTAACAAAAATCTCGACAACAGACTACCTTTTATAATGACAAGGCTACCATCCATTGGAGCAACAAAAAACTTGACAAAAAACTACCTTCCATAATGATAAGGCTACCATCCATTGGAATAACAAAAATATCGACAATAGACTTCCTTCCATAATGACAAGGCTACCATCCATTGGAGTAACAAAAATCTAGATAAAAAACTACCTTCCATAATGATAAGGATACCATCCATTGGAATAACAAAATCCTCGACAATAGACTACCTTCCATAATGACAAGGCTACCATCCATTGGAGTAACAAAAATATGAACAACAGACTACCTTGCATAATGACAAGTCTATCAGCCATTGGAGTAACAAAGATATCTACAGTAGACTACCTTCAATAATGACAAGGCTACCATCAATTGGAGTAACAAAAATCTCGACAAAAGACTACCTTCAATAATAACAAGGTTACCATCCATTGGAATAACAAAAATCTCGACAACAGACTACCTTCCATTATGACAAGGCTACCATTCATTAGAGTAACAAAAATATCGACAATACACTACCTTCTATAATGACAAGGCTACATCCATTTGGGTAACAAAAATCTCAACGACCGAATACCTTCCATAATGACAAGGCTACTATCCATTGGAGTAACCAAAATCTCGACAACAAACTACCTTCCATAATTACAAGGCCAGCATCCATTGGGGTAACAAAAATCTCGACAATAGACTTCCTTCCATAATGACAAGGCTACCATCCATTGGAATAACAAAAATCTTGACAATGGAATTCCTTCCATAATGACAAGGCTACCATCCATTGGAGTAACAAAAATCTAGATAAAAAACTACATTCCATAACGATAAGGCTACAATCCATTGGAATAACAAAAATCTCGACAATAGACTACCTTCCATAATGACAAGGCTACCATCCATTGGAGTAACAAAAATCTGAACAAAAGACTACCTTGCATAATGACAAGGCTATCATCCATTGGATTAACAATGATATCAACAATAGACTACCTTAAATAATGATAAGGCTACCATCCATTGGAGTAACAAAAATCTTGACAAAAGACTACCTTTCATAATGACAAGCTTACCATCCAATGGAGTAACAAAAATCACGACAATGGACTAACTTCCATAATGAAAAGGTTACCATCCATTGGAATTACAAAAATCTCAACAATAGACTACCTTCCATAATGACAAGGCTAACACCCATTGGAGTAACAAAAATCTGAACAACAGACTACCTTACATAATGACAAGGCTATCATCCATTGGAGTAACAGAAATCTCAACGACAGACTACCTGCCATAATGACAAGGCTACCATCCATTGGAGCAACAAAAATCTCGACAACACAAACTACCTTCCATAATTACAACGCTACCATCAATTGGGGTAACAAAAATCTCGACAACAGACTCCCTTCCATAATGACAAGGCTACCATCCATTGGAGTAACAAAAATCTCGACAACAGACTACCTTTCATAATGACAAGGTTATCATACATTGGAGTAACAAATATATCGATAACAGAATACCTTCAATAATGATAAGGCTACCTTCCATTAGAGTAACAAAAATCTCGAAAAAATACTACCTTCCATAATGACAAGGTTACCATCCATTGGAATAACAAAAATCTCGACAATAGACTACCTTCCATAATGACAAGGCTACCATCCAATGGAATAACAAAAATCTCAACAACAAACTACCTTCCATAATGACAAGTCTACCGTCCATTGGAGTAACAAAAATCTGAACAACAGACTACCTTCCATAATGACAAGGCTACAATCCATTGGAGTAATAGAACTCTCAACGACAGACTACCTTCCATAATGACAAGGCCACCATTCATTGGAGTATCAAAAATATAGACAATAGACTACCTTCTATAATGACAAGGCTACATCCATTGGGGTAACAAAAATCTCGACAACAGACTACCTTTTATAATGACAAGGCTACCATCCATTGGAGCAACAAAAAACTTGACAAAAAACTACCTTCCATAATGATAAGGCTACCATCCATTGGAATAACAAAAATATCGACAATAGACTTCCTTCCATAATGACAAGGCTACCATCCATTGGAGTAACAAAAATCTAGATAAAAAACTACCTTCCATAATGATAAGGATACCATCCATTGGAATAACAAAATCCTCGACAATAGACTACCTTCCATAATGACAAGGCTACCATCCATTGGAGTAACAAAAATATGAACAACAGACTACCTTGCATAATGACAAGTCTATCAGCCATTGGAGTAACAAAGATATCTACAGTAGACTACCTTCAATAATGACAAGGCTACCATCACTTGGAGTAACAAAAATCTCGACAAAAGACTACCTTCAATAATAACAAGGTTACCATCCATTGGAATAACAAAAATCTCGACAACAGACTACCTTCCATTATGACAAGGCTACCATTCATTAGAGTAACAAAAATATCGACAATACACTACCTTCTATAATGACAAGGCTACATCCATTTGGGTAACAAAAATCTCAACGACCGAATACCTTCCATAATGACAAGGCTACTATCCATTGGAGTAACCAAAATCTCGACAACAAACTACCTTCCATAATTACAAGGCCAGCATCCATTGGGGTAACAAAAATCTCGACAAAAGACTTCCTTCCATAATGACAAGGCTACCATCCATTGGAATAACAAAAATCTTGACAATGGAATTCCTTCCATAATGACAAGGCTACCATCCATTGGAGTAACAAAAATCTAGATAAAAAACTACATTCCATAACGATAAGGCTACAATCCATTGGAATAACAAAAATCTCGACAATAGACTACCTTCCATAATGACAAGGCTACCATCCATTGGAGTAACAAAAATCTGAACAAAAGACTACCTTGCATAATGACAAGGCTATCATCCATTGGATTAACAATGATATCAACAATAGACTACCTTAAATAATGATAAGGCTACCATCCATTGGAGTAACAAAAATCTTGACAAAAGACTACCTTTCATAATGACAAGCTTACCATCCAATGGAGTAACAAAAATCACGACAATGGACTAACTTCCATAATGAAAAGGTTACCATCCATTGGAATTACAAAAATCTCAACAATAGACTACCTTCCATAATGACAAGGCTAACACCCATTGGAGTAACAAAAATCTGAACAACAGACTACCTTACATAATGACAAGGCTATCATCCATTGGAGTAACAGAAATCTCAACGACAGACTACCTGCCATAATGACAAGGCTACCATCCATTGGAGCAACAAAAATCTCGACAACACAAACTACCTTCCATAATTACAACGCTACCATCAATTGGGGTAACAAAAATCTCGACAACAGACTCCCTTCCATAATGACAAGGCTACCATCCATTGGAGTAACAAAAATCTCGACAACAGACTACCTTTCATAATGACAAGGTTATCATACATTGGAGTAACAAAGATATCGATAACAGAATACCTTCAATAATGATAAGGCTACCTTCCATTAGAGTAACAAAAATCTCGAAAAAATACTACCTTCCATAATGACAAGGTTACCATCCATTGGAATAACAAAAATCTCGACAATAGACTACCTTCCATAATGACAAGGCTACCATCCAATGGAATAACAAAAATCTCAACAACAGACTACCTTCCATAATGACAAGTCTACCGTCCATTGGAGTAACAAAAATCTGAACAACAGACTACCTTCCATAATGACAAGGCTACAATCCATTGGAGTAATAGAACTCTCAACGACAGACTACCTTCCATAATGACAAGGCCACCATTCATTGGAGTATCAAAAATATAGACAATAGACTACCTTCTATAATGACAAGGCTACATCCATTGGGGTAACAAAAATCTCGACAACAGACTACCTTTTATAATGACAAGGCTACCATCCATTGGAGCAACAAAAAACTTGACAAAAAACTACCTTCCATAATGATAAGGCTACCATCCATTGGAATAACAAAAATATCGACAATAGACTTCCTTCCATAATGACAAGGCTACCATCCATTGGAGTAACAAAAATCTAGATAAAAAACTACCTTCCATAATGATAAGGATACCATCCATTGGAATAACAAAATCCTCGACAATAGACTACCTTCCATAATGACAAGGCTACCATCCATTGGAGTAACAAAAATATGAACAACAGACTACCTTACATAATGACAAGTCTATCAGCCATTGGAGTAACAAAGATATCTACAGTAGACTACCTTCAATAATGACAAGGCTACCATCAATTGGAGTAACAAAAATCTCGACAAAAGACTACCTTCAATAATAACAAGGTTACCATCCATTGGAATAACAAAAATCTCGACAACAGACTACCTTCCATTATGACAAGGCTACCATTCATTAGAGTAACAAAAATATCGACAATACACTACCTTCTATAATGACAAGGCTACATCCATTTGGGTAACAAAAATCTCAACGACCGAATACCTTCCATAATGACAAGGCTACTATCCATTGGAGTAACCAAAATCTCGACAACAAACTACCTTCCATAATTACAAGGCCAGCATCCATTGGGGTAACAAAAATCTCGACAATAGACTTCCTTCCATAATGACAAGGCTACCATCCATTGGAATAACAAAAATCTTGACAATGGACTTCCTTCCATAATGACAAGGCTACCATCCATTGGAGTAACAAAAATCTAGATAAAAAACTACATTCCATAACGATAAGGGTACAATCCATTGGAATAACAAAAATCTCGACAATAGACTACCTTCCATAATGACAAGGCTACCATCCATTGGAGTAACAAAAATCTGAACAAAAGACTACCTTGCATAATGACAAGGCTATCATCCATTGGATTAACAATGATATCAACAATAGACTACCTTAAATAATGATAAGGCTACCATCCATTGGAGTAACAAAAATCTTGACAAAAGACTACCTTTCATAATGACAAGCTTACCATCCAATGGAGTAACAAAAATCACGACAATGGACTAACTTCCATAATGAAAAGGTTACCATCCATTGGAATTACAAAAATCTCAACAATAGACTACCTTCCATAATGACAAGGCTAACACCCATTGGAGTAACAAAAATCTGAACAACAGACTACCTTACATAATGACAAGGCTATCATCCATTGGAGTAACAGAAATCTCAACGACAGACTACCTGCCATAATGACAAGGCTACCATCCATTGGAGCAACAAAAATCTCGACAACAAACTACCTTCCATAATTACAACGCTACCATCAATTGGGGTAACAAAAATCTCGACAACAGACTCCCTTCCATAATGACAAGGCTACCATCCATTGGAGTAACAAAAATCTCGACAACAGACTACCTTTCATAATGACAAGGTTATCATACATTGGAGTAACAAAGATATCGATAACAGAATACCTTCAATAATGATAAGGCTACCTTCCATTAGAGTAACAAAAATCTCGAAAAAATACTACCTTCCATAATGACAAGGTTACCATCCATTGGAATAACAAAAATCTCGACAATAGACTACCTTCCATAATGACAAGGCTACCATCCAATGGAATAACAAAAATCTCAACAACAGACTACCTTCCATAATGACAAGTCTACCGTCCATTGGAGTAACAAAAATCTGAACAACAGACTACCTTCCATAATGACAAGGCTATCAGCCATTGGAGTAACAAAGATATCGACAGTAGACTACCTTCAATAATGACAAGTCTACCATCAATTGGAGTAACAAAAATATCGACAAAAGACTACCTTCAATAATAACAAGGTTACCATCCATTGGAATAACAAAAATCTCGACAACGGACTACCTTCCATTATGACAAGGCTACCATTCATTAGAGTAGCAAAAATATCGACAATACACTACCTTCTATAATGACAAGGCTACATCCATTGGGGTAACAGAAATCTCAACGAACGACACCTTCCATAATGACAAGGCTACCATCCATTGGAGTAACAAAAATCTCGACAACAAACTACCTTCCATAATTACAAGGACACCATCCATTGGGGTAACAAAAATCTCGACAATTGACTTCCTTCCATAATGACAAGGCTACCATCCATTGGAATAACAAAAATCTTGACAATAGACTTCCTTCCATAATGACAAGGCTACCATCCATTGGAGTAACAAAAATCTAGATAAAAAATTACATTCCATAATGATAAGGCTACCATCCATTGTAATAACAAAAATCTCGACAATAGACTACCTTCCATAATGACAAGGCTACCATCCATTGGAGTAACAAAAATCTGAACAACAGACTACCTTGCATAGTGACAAGGCTACCATCCATTGGATTAACAATGATATCAACAATAGACTACCTTAAATAATGATAAGGCTACCATCCATTGGAGTAACAAAAATCTTGACAAAAGACTACCTTTCATAATGACAAGCTTACCATCCATTGGAGTAACAAAAATCACGACAATGGACTACCTTCCATAATGAAAAGGTTACCATCCATTGGAATTACAAAAATCTCAACAACAGACTACCTTCCATAATGACAAGGCTAACACCCATTGGAGTAACAAAAATCTTAACAACAGACTACCTTACAAAATGACAAGGCTATCATCCATTGGAGTAACAGAAATCTCAACGACAAACTACCTTCCATAATGACAAGGCTACCATCCATTGGAGCAACAAAAATCTCGACAACAAACTACCTTCCATAATTACAAGGCTACCATCCATTGGGGTAACAAAAATCTCGACAACAGACTCCCTTCCATAATCACAAGGCTACCATCCATTGGAGTAACAAAAATCTCGACAACAGACTACCTTCCATAATGACAAGGCTATCATCCATTGGAGTAACAAAGATATCGACAACAGAATACCTTCAATAATGACAAGGCTACCTTCCATTAGAGTAACAAAAATCTCGACAAAATACTACCTTCCATAATGACAAGGTTACCATCCATTGGAATAACAAAAATCTCGACAATAGACTACCTTCCATAATGACAAGGCTACCATCCAATGGAATAACAAAAATCTCAACAATAGACTACCTTCCATAATGACAAGGCTACCGTCCATTGGAGTAACAAAAATCTGAACAACAGACTACTTTCCATAATGACAAGGCTACAATCCATTGGAGTAATAGAAATCTCAACGACAGACTACCTTCCATAATGACAAGGCCACCATTCATTGGAGTAACAAAAATATCGACAATAGACTACCTTCTATAATGACAAGGCTACATCCATTGGGGTAACAAAAATTTCGACAACAGACTACCTTCTATGATGACAAGGCTACAACCATTGGAGTAACAAAAAACTTGACAAAAAACTACCTTCCATAATGATAACGCTACCATCCATTGGAGTAACAAAAATCTAGAAAAAAAATCACCTTCCATAATGATAAGGATACCATCCGTTGGAATAACAAAATCCTCGACAATAGACTACCTTCCATAATGACAAGGCTACCATCCATTGGAGTAACAAAAATATGAACAACAGACTACCTTGCATAATGACAAGGCTATCAGCCATTGGAGTAATAAAGATATCGACAGTAGACTACCCTCAATAATGACAAGTCTACCATCAATTGGAGTAACAAAAATCTCGACAAAAGACTACCTTCAATAATAAAAAGGTTACCATCCATTGGAATAACAAAAATCTCGACAACGGACAACCTTCCATTATGACAAGGCTACCATTCATTAGAGTAACAAAAATATCGACAATACACTACCTTCTATAATGACAAGGCTACATCCATTGGGGTAACAGAAATCTCAACGACCGACTACCTTCCATAATGACAAGGCTATCATCCATTGGAGTAACAAAAATCTCGACAACAAACTATCTTACATAATTACAAGGACACCATCCATTGGGGTAACAAAAATCTCGACAATAGACTTCCTTCCATAATGACAAGGCTACCATCCATTGGAATAACTAAAATCTTGACAATAAACTTCCTTCCATAATGACAAGGCTACCATCCAATGGAGTAACAAAAATCTAGATAAAAAACTACATTCCATAATGATAAGGCTACCATCCATTGGAATAACAAAAATCTCGACAATAGACTACCTTCCATAATGACAAGGCTACCATCCATTGGAGTAACAAAAATCTGAACAACAGACTACCTTGCACAATGACAAGGCTATCATCCATTGGATTAACAATGATATCAACAATAGACTACCTTTCATAATGACAAGGCTACCGTCCATTGGAGTAACAAAAATCTGAACAACAGACTACCTTCCATAATGACAAGGCTACAATCCATTGGAGTAATAGAAATCTCAACGACAGACTACCTTCCATAATGACAAGGCCACCATTCATTGGAGTAACAAAAATATCGACAATAGACTACCTTCTATAATGACAAGGCTACATCCATTGGGGTAACAAAAATCTCGACAACAGACTACCTTCTATGATGACAAGGCTACCATCCATTGGAGTAACAAAAAACTTGACAAAAAACTACCTTCCATAATGATAAGGCTACCATCCATTGGAGTAACAAAAATCTAGAAAATAAACTACCTTCCATAATGATAAGGATACCATGTGTTGGAATAACAAAATCCTCGACAATAGACTACCTTCCATAATGACAAGGCTACCATCCATTGGAGTAACAAAAATCTGAACAACAGACTACCTTGCATAATGACAAGGCTATCATCCATTGGATTAACAATGATATCAACAATAGACTACCTTAAATAATGATAAGGCTACCATCCATTGGAGTAACAAAAATCTTGACAAAAGACTACCTTTCATAATTACAAGCTTACCATCCATTGGAGTAACAAAAATCACGACAATCGACTAACTTCCATAATGAAAAGGTTACCATCCATTGGAATTACAAAAATCTCAACAACAGACTACCTTCCATAATGACAAGGCTAACACCCATTGGAGTAACAAAAATCTGAACAACAGACTACCTTACATAATGACAAGGCTATCATCCATTGGAGTAACAGAAATCTCAACGACAGACTACCTGCCATAATGATAAGGCTACCATTCATTGGAGCAACAAAAATCTCGACAACAAACTACCTTCCATAATTACAAGCTACCATCCATTGGGGTAACAAAAATCTCGACAACAGACTCCCTTCCATAATGACAAGGCTACCATCCATTGGAGTAACAAAAATCTCGACAACAGACTACCTTCCATAATGACAAGGCTATCATCCATTGGAGTAACAAAGATATCGATAACAGAATACCTTCAATAATGATAAGGCTACCTTCCATTAGAGTAACAAAAATCTCGACAAAATACTACCTTCGATAATGACAAGGTTACCATCCATTGGAATAACAAAAATCTCTTCAATAGACTACCTTC
The DNA here is from genome assembly GCA_948472305.1 of Vicia faba. Classification (NCBI taxonomy): domain Eukaryota; kingdom Viridiplantae; phylum Streptophyta; class Magnoliopsida; order Fabales; family Fabaceae; genus Vicia; species Vicia faba. The sequence goes on along the minus strand of OX451739.1, from coordinate 556,127,156 downwards.
CATAATGACAAGGCTACCATCCAATGGAATAACAAAAATCTCAACAACAGACTACCTTCCATAATGACAAGTCTACCGTCCATTGGAGTAACAAAAATCTGAACAACAGACTACCTTCCATAATGACAAGGCTACGATCCATTGGAGTAATAGAAATCTCAACGACATACTACCTTCCATAATGACAAGGCTACCATTCATTGGAGTAACAAAAATATCGACAATGTACTACCTTCTATAATGACAAGGCTACATCCATTGGAATTACAAAAAATATCGACAATAGACTTGCTTCCATAATGATAAGGCTACCATCCATTGGAGTAACAAAAATCTAGATAAAAAACTACCTTCCATAATGATAAGGATACCATCCATTGGAATAACAAAATCCTCGACAATAGACTACCTTCCATAATGACAAGGCTACCATCCATTGGAGTAACAAAAATATGAACAACAGACTACCTTGCATAATGACAAGGCTATCAGCCATTGGAGTAACAAAGATATCGACAATAGACTACCTTCAATAATGACAAGGCTACCATCAATGGGAGTAACAAAAATCTCGACAAAAGACTACCTTCCATAATAACAAGGCTATCATCCATTGGAATAACAAATATCTCGACAACGGACTACCTTCCATTATGACAAGGCTACCATTCATTGGAGTAACAAAAATCTGAACAACAGACTAACTTCCATAATGACAAGGCTACAATCCATTGGAGTAATAGAAATCTCAACGACAGACTACCTTCCATAATGACAAGCCCACCATTCATTGGAGTAACAAAAATATCGACAATAGACTACCTTCTATAATGACAAGGCTACATCCATTGGGGTAACAAAAATCTCGACAACAGACTACCTTCTATGATGACATGGCTACCATCCATTGGAGTAACAAAAAACTTGACAAAAAACTACCTTCCATAATGATAAGGCTACCATCCATTGGAGTAACAAAAATCTAGAAAAAAAACTACCTTCCATAATGATAAGGATACCATCCGTTGGAATAACAAAATCCTCGACAATAGACTACCTTCCATAATGACAAGGCTACCATCCATTGGAGTAACAAAAATCTGAACAACAGACTACCTTGCATAATGACAAGGCTATCATCCATTGGATTAACAATGATATCAACAATAGACTACCTTAAATAATGATAAGGCTACCATCCATTGGAGTAACAAAAATCTTGACAAAAGAATACCTTTCATAATGACAAGCTTACCATCCATTGGAGTAACAAAAATCACGACAATGGACTAACTTCCATAATGAAAAGGTTACCATCCATTGGAATTACAAAAATCTCAACAACAGACTACCTTCCATAATGACAAGGCTAACACCCATGGGAGTAACAAAAATCTGAACAACAGACTACCTTACATAATGACAAGGCTATCATCCATTGGAGTAACAGAAATCTCAACGACAGACTACCTGCCATAATGACAAGGCTACCATCCATTGGAGCAACAAAAATCTCGACAACAAACTACCTTCCATAATTATAAGGCTACCATCCATTGGGGTAACAAAAATCTCGACAACACGCTCCCTTCCATAATGACAAGGCTACCATCCATTGGAGTAACAAAAATCTCGACAACAGACTACCTTCCATAATGACAAGGTTATCATCCATTGGAGTAACAAAGATATCGATAACAGAATACCTTCAATAATGATAAGGCTACCATCCATTGGAATAACAAAAATCTCGAAAATAGACTACCTTCCATAATGACAAGGCTACCATCCAATGGAATAACAAAAATCTCAACAACAGACTACCTTCCATAATGACAAGTCTACCGTCCATTGGAGTAACAAAAATCTGTACAACAGACTACCTACCATAATGACAAGGCTACAATCCATTGGAGTAATAGAAATTTCAAGGACATACTACCTTCCATAATGACAAGGCTACCATTCATTGGAGTAACAAAAATATCGACAATATACTACCTTCTATAATGACAAGGCTACATCCATTGGAATTACAAAAATATCGACAATAGACTTGCTTCCATAATGATAAGGCTACCATCCATTGGAGTAACAAAAATCTAGATAAAAAACTACCTTCCATAATGATAAGGATACCATCCAATGGAGTAACAAAAATCTAGATAAAAAACTACATTCCATAATGATAAGGCTACCATCCATTGGAATAACAAAAATCTCGACAATAGACTACCTTCCATAATGACAAGGCTACCATCCATTGGAGTAACAAAAATCTTAACAACAAACTACCTTGCATAATGACAAGGCTATCATCCATTGGATTAACAATGATATCAACAATAGACTACTTTAAATAATGATAAGGCTACCATCAATTGGAGTAACAAAATCTTGACAAAAGACTACCTTTCATAATGACAAGCTTACCATCCATTGGAGTAACAAAAATAACGACAATGGACTACCTTCCATAATGAAAAGGTTACCATCCATTGGAATTACAAAAATCTCAACAACAGACTACCTTCCATAAGACAAGGCTAACACCCATTGGAGTAACAAAAATCTGAACAGCAGACTACCTTCCATAATGACAAAGCTATCATCCATTGGAGTAACAGAAATCTCAACGACAGACTACGTTCCATAATGACAAGGCTACCATCCATGGGAGCAACAAAAATCTCAACAATAAACTGCCTTCCATAATTACAAGGCTACCATCCATTGGGGTAACAAAAATCTCGACAACAGACTCCCTTCCATAACGACAAGGCTACCATCCATTGGAGTAACAAAAATCTCGACAATAGACGACCTTCCATAATGACAAGGCTATCATCCATTGGAGTAACAAAGATATCGATAACAGAATACCTTCAATAATGACATGGCTACCTTCCATTAGAGTAACAAAAATCTCGACAAAATACTACCTTCCATAATGACAAGGTTACCATCCATTGGAGTAACAAAAATCTCAACAACAGACTACCTTCCATAATGACAAGGCTACCGTCCATTGGAGTAACAAAAATCTGAACAACAGACTACCTTCCATAATGACAAGGCTACAATCCATTCGAGTAATAGAAATCTCAACGACAGACTACCTTCCATAATGACAAGGCCACCATTCATTGGAGTAACAAAAATATCGACAATAGTCTACCTTCTATAATGACAAGGCTACATCCATTGGGGTAACAAAAATCGCGACAACAGACTACCTTCTATGATGACAAGGCTACCATCCATTGGAGTAACAAAAAACTTGACAAAAAACTACCTTCCATAATGATAAGGCTACCATCCATTGGAGTAACAAAAATCTAGAAAAAAAACTACCTTCCATAATGATAAGGATACCATCCGTTGGAATAACAAAATCCTCGATAATAGACTACCTTCCATAATGACAAGGCTACCATCCATTGGAGTAACAAAAATCTGAACAACAGACTACCTTGCATAATGACAAGGCTATCATCCATTGGATTAACAATGATATCAACAATAGACTACCTTAAATAATGATAAGGCTACCATCCATTGGAGTAACAAAAATCTTGACAAAAGACTACCTTTCATAATGACAAGCTTACCATCCATTGGAGTAACAAAAATCACGACAATCGACTAACTTCCATAATGAAAAGGTTACCATCCATTGGAATTACAAAAATCTCAACAATAGACTACCTTCCATAATGACAAGGCTAACACCCATTGGAGTAACAAAAATCTGAACAACAGACTACCTTACATAATGACAAGGCTATCATCCATTGGAGTAACAGAAATCTCAACGACAGACTACCTGCTATAATGATAAGGCTACCATTCATTGGAGCAACAAAAATCTCGACAACAAACTACCTTCCATAATTACAAGCTACCATCCATTGGGGTAACAAAAATCTCGACAACAGACTCCCTTCCATAATGACAAGGCTACCATCCATTGGAGTAACAAAAATCTCGACAACAGACTACCTTCCATAATGACAAGGCTATCATCCATTGGAGTAACAAAGATATCGATAACAGAATACCTTCAATAATGATAAGGCTACCTTCCATTAGAGTAACAAAAATCTCGACAAAATACTACCTTCGATAATGACAAGGTTACCATCCATTGGAATAACAAAAATCTCTTCAATAGACTACCTTCCATAATGACAAGGCTACCATCCAATGGAATAACAAAAATCTCAACAACAGACTACCTTCCATAATGACAAGTCTACCGTCCATTGGAGTAACAAAAATCTGAACAACAGACTACCTTCCATAATGACAAGGCTACAATCCATTGGAGTAATAGAAATCTCAACGACATACTACCTTCCATAATGACAAGGCTACCATTCATTGGAGTAACAAAAATATCGACAATGTACTACCTTCTATAATGACAAGGCTACATCCATTGGAATTACAAAAAATATCGACAATAGACTTGCTTCCATAATGATAAGGCTACCATCCATTGGAGTAACAAAAATCTAGATAAAAAACTACCTTCCATAATGATAAGGATACCATCCATTGGAATAACAAAATCCTCGACAATAGACTACCTTCCATAATGACAAGGCTACCATCCATTGGAGTAACAAAAATATGAACAACAGACTACCTTGCATAATGACAAGGCTATCAGCCATTGGAGTAACAAAGATATCGACAATAGACTACCTTCAATAATGACAAGGCTACCATCAATGGGAGTAACAAAAATCTCGACAAAAGACTACCTTCCATAATAACAAGGCTATCATCCATTGGAATAACAAATATCTCGACAACGGACTACCTTCCATTATGACAAGGCTACCATTCATTGGAGTAACAAAAATCTGAACAACAGACTAACTTCCATAATGACAAGGCTACAATCCATTGGAGTAATAGAAATCTCAACGACAGACTACCTTCCATAATGACAAGGCCACCATTCATTGAAGTAACAAAAATATCGACAATAGACTACCTTCTATAATGACAAGGCTACATCCATTGGGGTAACAAAAATCTCGACAACAGACTACCTTCTATGATGACATGGCTACCATCCATTGGAGTAACAAAAAACTTAACAAAAAACTACCTTCCATAATGATAAGGCTACCATCCATTGGAGTAACAAAAATCTAGAAAAAAAACTACCTTCCATAATGATAAGGATACCATCCGTTGGAATAACAAAATCCTCGACAATAGACTACCTTCCATAATGACAAGGCTACCATCCATTGGAGTAACAAAAATCTGAACAACAGACTACCTTGCATAATGAAAAGGCTATCATCCATTGGATTAACAATGATATCAACAATAGACTACCTTAAATAATGATAAGGCTACCATCCATTGGAGTAACAAAAATCTTGACAAAAGACTACCTTTCATAATGACAAGCTTACCATCCATTTGAGTAACAAAAATCACGACAATGGACTAACTTCCATAATGAAAAGGTTACCATCCATTGGAATTACAAAAATCTCAACAACAGACTACCTTCCATAATGACAAGGCTAACACCCATGGGAGTAACAAAAATCTGAACAACAGACTACCTTACATAATGACAAGGCTATCATCCATTGGAGTAACAGAAATCTCAACGACAGACTACCTGCCATAATGACAAGGCTACCATCCATTGGAGCAACAAAAATCTCGACAACAAACTACCTTCCATAATTATAAGGCTACCATCCATTGGGGTAACAAAAATCTCGACAACAGGCTCCCTTCCATAATGACAAGGCTACCATCCATTGGAGTAACAAAAATCTCGACAACAGACTACCTTCCATAATGACAAGGTTATCATCCATTGGAGTAACAAAGATATCGATAACAGAATACCTTCAATAATGATAAGGCTACCTTCCATTAGAGTAACAAAAATCTCGACAAAATACTACCTTCCATAATGACAAGGTTACCATCCATTGGAATAACAAAAATCTCGAAAATAGACTACCTTCCATAATGACAAGGCTACCATCCAATGGAATAACAAAAATCTCAACAACAGACTACCTTCCATAATGACAAGTCTACCGTCCATTGGAGTAACAAAAATCTGAACAACAGACTACCTACCATAATGACAAGGCTACAATCCATTGGAGTAATAGAAATTTCAAGGACATACTACCTTCCATAATGACAAGGCTACCATTCATTGGAGTAACAAAAATATCGACAATATACTACCTTCTATAATGACAAGGCTACATCCATTGGAATTACAAAAATATCGACAATAGACTTGCTTCCATAATGATAAGGCTACCATCCATTGGAGTAACAAAAATCTAGATAAAAAACTACCTTCCATAATGATAAGGATACCATCCAATGGAGTAACAAAAATCTAGATAAAAAACTACATTCCATAATGATAAGGCTACCATCCATTGGAATAACAAAAATCTCGACAATAGACTACCTTCCATAATGACAAGGCTACCATCCATTGGAGTAACAAAAATCTGAACAACAAACTACCTTGCATAATGACAAGGCTATCATCCATTGGATTAACAATGATATCAACAATAGACTACTTTAAATAATGATAAGGCTACCATCCATTGGAGTAACAAAATCTTGACAAAAGACTACCTTTCATAATGACAAGCTTACCATCCATTGGAGTAACAAAAATAACGACAATGGACTACCTTCCATAATGAAAAGGTTACCATCCATTGGAATTACAAAAATCTCAACAACAGACTACCTTCCATAAGACAAGGCTAACACCCATTGGAGTAACAAAAATCTGAACAGCAGACTACCTTACATAATGACAAAGCTATCATCCATTGGAGTAACAGAAATCTCAACGACAGACTACGTTCCATAATGACAAGGCTACCATCCATGGGAGCAACAAAAATCTCAACAATAAACTACCTTCCATAATTACAAGGCTACCATCCATTGGGGTAACAAAAATCTCGACAACAGACTCCCTTCCATAATGACAAAGCTACCATCCATTGGAGTAACAAAAATCTCGACAATAGACTACCTTCCATAATGACAAGGCTATCATCCATTGGAGTAACAAAGATATCGATAACAGAATACCTTCAATAATGACAAGGCTACCTTCCATTAGAGTAACAAAAATCTCGACAAAATACTACCTTCCATAATGACAAGGTTACCATCCATTGGAGTAACAAAAATCTCAACAACAGACTACCTTCCATAATGACAAGGCTACCGTCCATTGGAGTAACAAAAATCTGAACAACAGACTACCTTCCATAATGACAAGGCTACAATCCATTCGAGTAATAGAAATCTCAACGACAGACTACCTTCCATAATGACAAGGCCACCATTCATTGGAGTAACAAAAATATCGACAATAGTCTACCTTCTATAATGACAAGGCTACATCCATTGGGGTAACAAAAATCGCGACAACAGACTACCTTCTATGATGACAAGGCTACCATCCATTGGAGTAACAAAAAACTTGACAAAAAACTACCTTCCATAATGATAAGGCTACCATCCATTGGAGTAACAAAAATCTAGAAAAAAAACTACCTTCCATAATGATAAGGATACCATCCGTTGGAATAACAAAATCCTCGACAATAGACTACCTTCCATAATGACAAGGCTACCATCCATTGGAGTAACAAAAATCTGAACAACAGACTACCTTGCATAATGACAAGGCTATCATCCATTGGATTAACAATGATATCAACAATAGACTACCTTAAATAATGATAAGGCTACCATCCATTGGAGTAACAAAAATCTTGACAAAAGACTACCTTTCATAATGACAAGCTTACCATCCATTGTAGTAACAAAAATCACGACAATGGACTACCTTCCATAATGAAAAGGTTACCATCCATTGGAATTACAAAAATCTCAACAATAGAATACCTTCCATAATGACAAGGCTAACACCCATTGGAGTAACAAAAATCTTAACAACAGACTACCTTACATAATGACAAGGCTATCATCCATTGGAGTAACAGAAATCTCAACGACAGACTACCTTCCATAATGACAAGGCTACCATCCATTGGAGCAACAAAAATCTCGACAACAAACTACCTTCCATAATTACAAGGCTACCATCCATTGGGGTAACAAAAATCTCTACAACAGACTCCCTTCCATAATGACAAGGCTACCATCCATTGGAGTAACAAAAATCTCGACATCAGACTACCATCCATAATGACAAGGCTATCATCCATTGGAGTAACAAAGATATCGATAACAGAATACCTTCAATAATGACAAGGCTACCTTCCATTAGAGTAACAAAAATCTCGACAAAATACTACCTTCCATAATGACAAGGTTACCATCCATTGGAATAACAAAAATCTAGACAATAGACTACCTTCCATAATGACAAGGCTACCATCCAATGGAGTAATAGAAATATCAACGACAGACTACCTTCCATAATGACAAGTCTACCGTCCATTGGAGTAACAAAAATCTGAACAACAGACTACCTTCCATAATGACAAGGCTACAATCCATTGGAGTAATAGAAATCTCAACGACATACTACCTTCCATAATGACAAGGCTACCATTCATTGGAGTAAGAAAAATATCGACAATATACTACCTTCTATAAAGACAAGGCTACATCCATTGGAATTACAAAAATATCGACAATAGACTTGCTTCCATAATGATAAGGCTACCATCCATTGGAGTAACAAAAATCTAGATAAAAAACTACCTTCCATAATGATAAGGATACCATCCATTGGAATAACAAAATCCTCGACAATAGACTACCTTCCATAATGACAAGGCTACCATCCATTGGAGTAACAAAAATATGAACAACAGACTACCTTGCATAATGACAAGGCTATCAGCCATTGGAGTAACAAAGATATCGACAATAGACTACCTTCAATAATGACAAGGCTACCATCAATGGGAGTAACAAAGATCTCGACAAAAGACTACCTTCCATAATAACAAGGCTATCATCCATTGGAATAACAAATATCTCGACAACGGACTACCTTCCATTATGACAAGGCTACCATTCATTGTAGTAACAAAAATCTGAACAACAGACTAACTTCCATAATGACAAGGCTACAATCCATTGGAGTAATAGAAATCTCAACGACAGACTACCTTCCATAATGACAAGGCCACCATTCATTGGAGTAACAAAAATATCGACAATAGACTACCTTCTATAATGACAAGGCTACATCCATTGGGGTAACAAAAATCGCGACAACAGACTACCTTCTATGATGACAAGGCTACCATCCATTGGAGTAACAAAAAACTTGACAAAAAACTACCTTCCATAATGATAAGGCTACCATCCATTGGAGTAACAAAAATCTAGAAAAAAAACTACCTTCCATAATGATAAGGATACCATCCGTTGGAATAACAAAATCCTCGACAATAGACTACCTTCCATAATGACAAGGCTACCATCCATTGGAGTAACAAAAATCTGAACAACAGACTACCTTGCATAATGACAAGGCTATCATCCATTGGATTAACAATGATATCAACAATAGACTACCTTAAATAATGATAAGGCTACCATCCATTGGAGTAACAAAAATCTTGACAAAAGACTACCTTTCATAATGACAAGCTTACCATCCATTGTAGTAACAAAAATCACGACAATGGACTACCTTCCATAATGAAAAGGTTACCATCCATTGGAATTACAAAAATCTCAACAATAGACTACCTTCCATAATGACAAGGCTAACACCCATTGGAGTAACAAAAATCTTAACAACAGACTACCTTACATAATGACAAGGCTATCATCCATTGGAGTAACAGAAATCTCAACGACAGACTACCTTCCATAATGACAAGGCTACCATCCATTGGAGCAACAAAAATCTCGACAACAAACTACCTTCCATAATTACAAGGCTACCATCCATTGGGGTAACAAAAATCTCTACAACAGACTCCCTTCCATAATGACAAGGCTACCATCCATTGGAGTAACAAAAATCTCGACATCAGACTACCATCCATAATGACAAGGCTATCATCCATTGGAGTAACAAAGATATCGATAACAGAATACCTTCAATAATGACAAGGCTACCTTCCATTAGAGTAACAAAAATCTCGACAAAATACTACCTTCCATAATGACAAGGTTACCATCCATTGGAATAACAAAAATCTCGACAATAGACTACCTTCCATAATGACAAGGCTACCATCCAATGGAGTAATAGAAATATCAACGACAGACTACCTTCCATAATGACAAGTCTACCGTCCATTGGAGTAACAAAAATCTGAACAACAGACTACCTTCCATAATGACAAGGCTACAATCCATTGGAGTAATAGAAATCTCAACGACATACTACCTTCCATAATGACAAGGCTACCATTCATTGGAGTAACAAAAATATCGACAATATACTACCTTCTATAAAGACAAGGCTACATCCATTGGAATTACAAAAATATCGACAATAGACTTGCTTCCATAATGATAAGGCTACCATACATTGGAGTAACAAAAATCTAGATAAAAAACTACCTTCCATAATGATAAGGATACCATCCATTGGAATAACAAAATCCTCGACAATAGACTACCTTCCATAATGACAAGGCTACCATCCATTGGAGTAACAAAAATATGAACAACAGACTACCTTTCATAATGACAAGGCTATCAGCCATTGGAGTAACAAAGATATCGACAATAGACTACCTTCAATAATGACAAGGCTACCATCAATGGGAGTAACAAAGATCTCGACAAAAGACTACCTTCCATAATAACAAGGCTATCATCCATTGGAATAACAAATATCTCGACAACGGACTACCTTCCATTATGACAAGGCTACCATTCATTGGAGTAACAAAAATCTGAACAACAGACTAACTTCCATAATGACAAGGCTACAATCCATTGGAGTAATAGAAATCTCAACGATAGACTACCTTCCATAATGACAAGGCCACCATTCATTGGAGTAACAAAAATATCGACAATAGACTACCTTCTATAATGACAAGGCTACATCCATTGGGGTAAAAAAAATCTCGAAAACAGACTACCTTCTATGATGACAAGGCTACCATCCATTGGAGTAACAAAAATCGCGACAAAAAACTACCTTCCATAATGATAAGGCTACCATCCATTGGAGTAACAAAAATCTAGAAAAAAAACTACCTTCCATAATGATAAGGATACCATCCGTTGGAATAACAAAATCCTCGACAATAGACTACCTTCCATAATGACAAGGCTACCATCCATTGGAGTAACAAAAATCTGAACAACAGACTACCTTGCATAATGACAAGGCTATCATCCATTGGATTAACAATGATATCAACAATAGACTACCTTAAATAATGATTAGGCTACCATCCATTGGAGTAACAAAAATCTTGACAAAAGACTACCTTTCATAATGACAAGCTTACCATCCATTGTAGTAACAAAAATCACGACAATGGACTAACTTCCATAATGAAAAGGTTACCATCCATTGGAATTACAAAAATCTCAACAACAGACTACCTTCCATAATGACAAGGCTAACACCCATTGGAGTAACAAAAATCTGAACAACAGACTACCTTACATAATGACAAGGCTATCATCCATTGGAGTAACAGAAATCTCAACGATAGACTACCTGCCATAATGACAAGGCTACCATCCATTGGAGCAACAAAAATCTCGACAACAAACTACCTTCCATAATTACAAGGCTACCATCCATTAGAGTAACAAAAATCTCGACAACAGACTCCCTTCCATAATGACAAGGCTACCATCCATTGGAGTAACAAAAATCTCGACAATAGACTACCTTCCATAATGACAAGGCTATCATCCATTGGAGTAACAAAGATATCGATAACAGAATACCTTCAATAATGATAAGGCTACCTTCCATTAGAGTAACAAAAATCTCGACAAAATACTACCTTCCATAATGACAAGGTTACCATCCATTGGAATAACAAAAATCTCGACAATAGACTACCTTCCATAATGACAAGGCTACCATCCAATGGAATAACAAAAATCTCAACAACAGACTACCTTCCATAATAACAAGTCTACCGTCCATTGGAGTAACAAAAATCTGAACAACATACTACCTTCTATAATGACAAGGCTACAATCCATTGGAGTAATAGAAATCTCAACGACATACTACCTTCCATAATGACAAGGCTACCATTCATTGGAGTAACAAAAATATCGACAATATACTACCTTCTATAAAGACAAGGCTACATCCATTGGAATTACAAAAATATCGACAATAGACTTGCTTCCATAATGATAAGGCTACCATCCATTGGAGTAACAAAAATCTAGATAAAAAACTACCTTCCATAATGATAAGGATACCATCCATTGGAATAACAAAATCCTCGACAATAGACTACCTTCCATAATGACAAGGCTACCATCCATTGGAGTAACAAAAATATGAACAACAGACTACCTTGCATAATGACAAGGCTATCAGCCATTAGAGTAACAAAGATATCGACAATAGACTACCTTCAATAATGACAAGGCTACCATCAATGGGAGTAACAAAAATCTCGACAAAAGACTACCTTCCATAATAACAAGGCTATCATCCATTGGAATAACAAATATCTCGACAACAGACTACCTTCCATTATGACAAGGCTACCATTCATTGGAGTAACAAAAATCTGAACAACAGACTAACTTCCATAATGACAAGGCCACCATTCATTGGAGTAACAAAAATATCGACAATAGACTACCTTCTATAATGACAAGGCCACCATTCATTGGAGTAACAAAAATCTCGACAATAGACTACCTTCTATGATGACAAGGCTACCATCCATTGGAGTAACAAAAAACTTGACAAAAAACTACCTTCCATAATGATAAGGCTACCATCCATTGGAGTAACAAAAATCTAGAAAAAAAACTACCTTCCATAATGATAAGGATACCATCCGTTGGAATAACAAAATCCTCGACAATAGACTACCTTCCATAATGACAAGGCTACCATCCATTTGAGTAACAAAAATATGAACAACAGACTACCTTGCAATAGTCTACCTTCCATAATGACAAGGCTACCATCCATTGGAGTAACAAAAATCTGAACAACAGACTACCTTGCATAGTGACAAGGCTATCATCCATTGGATTAACAATGATATCAACAATAGACTACCTTAAATAATGATAAGACTACCATCCATTGGAGTAACAAAAATCTTGACAAAAGACTACCTTTCATAATGATAAGCTTACCAACCATTGGAGTAACAAAAATCACAACAATGGACTACCTTCCATAATGAAAAGGTTACCATCCATTGGAATTACAAAAATCTCAACAATAGACTACCTTCCATAATGACAAGGCTAACACCCATTGGAGTAACAAAAATCTTAACAACAGACTACCTTACATAATGACAAGGCTATCATCCATTGGAGTAACAGAAATCTCAACGACATACTACCTTCCATAATGACAAGGCTACCATCCATTGGAGCAACAAAAATCTCGACAACAAACTACCTTCCATAATTACAAGGCTACCATCCATTGGGGTAACAAAAATCTCTACAACAGACTCCCTTCCATAATGACAAGGCTACCATCCATTGGAGTAACAAAAATCTCGACATCAGACTACCATCCATAATGACAAGGCTATCATCCATTGGAGTAACAAAGATATCGATAACAGAATACCTTCAATAATGACAAGGCTACCTTCCATTAGAGTAACAAAAATCTCGACAAAATACTACCTTCCATAATGACAAGGTTACCATCCATTGGAATAACAAAAATCTCGACAATAGACTACCTTCCATAATGACAAGGCTACTATCCAATGGAGTAATAGAAATATCAACGACAGACTACCTTCCATAATGACAAGTCTACCGTCCATTGGAGTAACAAAAATCTGAACAACAGACTACCTTCCATAATGACAAGGCTACAATCCATTGGAGTAATAGAAATCTCAACGACATACTACCTTCCATAATGACAAGGCTACCATTCATTGGAGTAACAAAAATATCGACAATATACTACCTTCTATAAAGACAAGGCTACATCCATTGGAATTACAAAAATATCGACAATAGACTTGCTTCCATAATGATAAGGCTACCATCCATTGGAGTAACAAAAATCTAGATAAAAAACTACCTTCCATAATGATAAGGATACCATCCATTGGAATAACAAAATCCTCGACAATAGACTACCTTCCATAATGACAAGGCTATCATCCATTGGAGTAACAAAAATATGAACAACAGACTACCTTGCATAATGACAAGGCTATCAGCCATTGGAGTAACAAAGATATCGACAATAGACTACCTTCAATAATGACAAGGCTACCATCAATGGGAGTAACAAAGATCTCGACAAAAGACTACCTTCCATAATAACAAGGCTATCATCCATTGGAATAACAAATATCTCGACAACGGACTACCTTCCATTATGACAAGGCTACCATTCATTGTAGTAACAAAAATCTGAACAACAGACTAACTTCCATAATGACAAGGCTACAATCCATTGGAGTAATAGAAATCTCAATGACAGACTACCTTCCATAATGACAAGGCCACCATTCATTGGAGTAACAAAAATATCGACAATAGACTACCTTCTATAATGACAAGGCTACATCCATTGGGGTAAAAAAAATCTCGAAAACAGACTACCTTATATGATGACAAGGCTACCATCCATTGGAGTAACAAAAAACTTGACAAAAAACTACCTTCCATAATGATAAGGCTACCATCCATTTGAGTAACAAAAATTTAGAAAAAAAACTACCTTCCATAATGATAAGGATACCATCCGTTGGAATAACAAAATCCTCGACAAAAGACTACCTTCCATAATGACAAGGCTACCATCCATTGGAGTAACAAAAATCTGAACAACAGACTACCTTGCATAATGACAAGGCTATCATCCATTGGATTAGCAATGATATCAACAATAGACTACCTTAAATAATGATAAGGCTACCATCCATTGGAGTAACAAAAATCTTGACAAAAGACTACCTTTCATAATGACAAGCTTACCATCCATTGTAGTAACAAAAATCAAGACAATGGACTAACTTCCATAATGAAAAGGTTACCATCCATTGAAATTACAAAAATCTCAACAACAGACTACCTTCCATAATGACAAGGCTAACACCCATTGGAGTAACAAAAATCTGAACAACAGACTACCTTGCATAATGACAAGGCTACAATCCATTGGAGTAATAGAAATCTCAACGACATACTACCTTCCATAATGACAAGGCTACCATTCATTGGAGTAACAAAAATATCGACAATATACTACCTTCTATAAAGACAAGGCTACATCCATTGGAATTACAAAAATATCGACAATAGACTTGCTTCCATAATGATAAGGCTACCATCCATTGGAGTAACAAAAATCTAGATAAAAAACTACCTTCCATAATGATAAGGATACCATCCATTGGAATAACAAAATCCTCGACAATAGACTACCTTCCATAATGACAAGGCTACCATCCATTGGAGTAACAAAAATATGAACAACAGACTACCTTGCATAATGACAAGGCTATCAGCCATTAGAGTAACAAAGATATCGACAATAGACTACCTTCAATAATGACAAGGCTACCATCAATGGGAGTAACAAAAATCTCGACAAAAGACTACCTTCCATAATAACAAGGCTATCATCCATTGGAATAACAAATATCTCGACAACGGACTACCTTCCATTATGACAAGGCTACCATTCATTGGAGTAACAAAAATCTGAACAACAGACTAACTTCCATAATGACAAGGCCACCATTCATTGGAGTAACAAAAATATCGACAATAGACTACCTTCTATAATGACAAGGCCACCATTCATTGGAGTAACAAAAATCTCGACAATAGACTACCTTCTATGATGACAAGGCTACCATCCATTGGAGTAACAAAAAACTTGACAAAAAACTACCTTCCATAATGATAAGGCTACCATCCATTGGAGTAACAAAAATCTAGAAAAAAAACTACCTTCCATAATGATAAGGATACCATCCGTTGGAATAACAAAATCCTCGACAATAGACTACCTTCCATAATGACAAGGCTACCATCCATTTGAGTAACAAAAATATGAACAACAGACTACCTTGCAATAGTCTACCTTCCATAATGACAAGGCTACCATCCATTGGAGTAACAAAAATCTGAACAACAGACTACCTTGCATAGTGACAAGGCTATCATCCATTGGATTAACAATGATATCAACAATAGACTACCTTAAATAATGATAAGACTACCATCCATTGGAGTAACAAAAATCTTGACAAAAGACTACCTTTCATAATGATAAGCTTACCAACCATTGGAGTAACAAAAATCACAACAATGGACTACCTTCCATAATGAAAAGGTTACCATCCATTGGAATTACAAAAATCTCAACAATAGACTACCTTCCATAATGACAAGGCTAACACCCATTGGAGTAACAAAAATCTTAACAACAGACTACCTTACATAATGACAAGGCTATCATCCATTGGAGTAACAGAAATCTCAACGACAGACTACCTTCCATAATGACAAGGCTACCATCCATTGGAGCAACAAAAATCTCGACAACAAACTACCTTCCATAATTACAAGGCTACCATCCATTGGGGTAACAAAAATCTCTACAACAGACTCCCTTCCATAATGACAAGGCTACCATCCATTGGAGTAACAAAAATCTCGACATCAGACTACCATCCATAATGACAAGGCTATCATCCATTGGAGTAACAAAGATATCGATAACAGAATACCTTCAATAATGACAAGGCTACCTTCCATTAGAGTAACAAAAATCTCGACAAAATACTACCTTCCATAATGACAAGGTTACCATCCATTGGAATAACAAAAATCTCGACAATAGACTACCTTCCATAATGACAAGGCTACTATCCAATGGAGTAATAGAAATATCAACGACAGACTACCTTCCATAATGACAAGTCTACCGTCCATTGGAGTAACAAAAATCTGAACAACAGACTACCTTCCATAATGACAAGGCTACAATCCATTGGAGTAATAGAAATCTCAACGACATACTACCTTCCATAATGACAAGGCTACCATTCATTGGAGTAACAAAAATATCGACAATATACTACCTTCTATAAAGACAAGGATACATCCATTGGAATTACAAAAATATCGACAATAGACTTGCTTCCATAATGATAAGGCTACCATCCATTGGAGTAACAAAAATCTAGATAAAAAACTACGTTCCATAATGATAAGGATACCATCCATTGGAATAACAAAATCCTCGACAATAGACTACCTTCCATAATGACAAGGCTACCATCCATTGGAGTAACAAAAATATGAACAACAGACTACCTTGCATAATGACAAGGCTATCAGCCATTGGAGTAACAAAGATATCGACAATAGACTACCTTCAATAATGACAAGGCTACCATCAATGGGAGTAACAAAGATCTCGACAAAAGACTACCTTCCATAATAACAAGGCTATCATCCATTGGAATAACAAATATCTCGACAACGGACTACCTTCCATTATGACAAGGCTACCATTCATTGTAGTAACAAAAATCTGAACAACAGACTAACTTCCATAATGACAAGGCTACAATCCATTGGAGTAATAGAAATCTCAATGACAGACTACCTTCCATAATGACAAGGCCACCATTCATTGGAGTAACAAAAATATCGACAATAGACTACCTTCTATAATGACAAGGCTACATCCATTGGGGTAAAAAAAATCTCGAAAACAGACTACCTTATATGATGACAAGGCTACCATCCATTGGAGTAACAAAAAACTTGACAAAAAACTACCTTCCATAATGATAAGGCTACCATCCATTTGAGTAACAAAAATTTAGAAAAAAAACTACCTTCCATAATGATAAGGATACCATCCGTTGGAATAACAAAATCCTCGACAAAAGACTACCTTCCATAATGACAAGGCTACCATCCATTGGAGTAACAAAAATCTGAACAACAGACTACCTTGCATAATGACAAGGCTATCATCCATTGGATTAGCAATGATATCAACAATAGACTACCTTAAATAATGATAAGGCTACCATCCATTGGAGTAACAAAAATCTTGACAAAAGACTACCTTTCATAATGACAAGCTTACCATCCATTGTAGTAACAAAAATCAAGACAATGGACTAACTTCCATAATGAAAAGGTTACCATCCATTGAAATTACAAAAATCTCAACAACAGACTACCTTCCATAATGACAAGGCTAACACCCATTGGAGTAACAAAAATCTGAACAACAGACTACCTTGCATAATGACAAGGCTACAATCCATTGGAGTAATAGAAATCTCAACGACATACTACCTTCCATAATGACAAGGCTACCATTCATTGGAGTAACAAAAATATCGACAATATACTACCTTCTATAAAGACAAGGCTACATCCATTGGAATTACAAAAATATCGACAATAGACTTGCTTCCATAATGATAAGGCTACCATCCATTGGAGTAACAAAAATCTAGATAAAAAACTACCTTCCATAATGATAAGGATACCATCCATTGGAATAACAAAATCCTCGACAATAGACTACCTTCCATAATGACAAGGCTACCATCCATTGGAGTAACAAAAATATGAACAACAGACTACCTTGCATAATGACAAGGCTATCAGCCATTAGAGTAACAAAGATATCGACAATAGACTACCTTCAATAATGACAAGGCTACCATCAATGGGAGTAACAAAAATCTCGACAAAAGACTACCTTCCATAATAACAAGGCTATCATCCATTGGAATAACAAATATCTCGACAACGGACTACCTTCCATTATGACAAGGCTACCATTCATTGGAGTAACAAAAATCTGAACAACAGACTAACTTCCATAATGACAAGGCCACCATTCATTGGAGTAACAAAAATATCGACAATAGACTACCTTCTATAATGACAAGGCCACCATTCATTGGAGTAACAAAAATCTCGACAATAGACTACCTTCTATGATGACAAGGCTACCATCCATTGGAGTAACAAAAAACTTGACAAAAAACTACCTTCCATAATGATAAGGCTACCATCCATTGGAGTAACAAAAATCTAGAAAAAAAACTACCTTCCATAATGATAAGGATACCATCCGTTGGAATAACAAAATCCTCGACAATAGACTACCTTCCATAATGACAAGGCTACCATCCATTTGAGTAACAAAAATATGAACAACAGACTACCTTGCAATAGTCTACCTTCCATAATGACAAGGCTACCATCCATTGGAGTAACAAAAATCTGAACAACAGACTTCCTTGCATAGTGACAAGGCTATCATCCATTGGATTAACAATGATATCAACAATAGACTACCTTAAATAATGATAAGACTACCATCCATTGGAGTAACAAAAATCTTGACAAAAGACTACCTTTCATAATGATAAGCTTACCAACCATTGGAGTAACAAAAATCACAACAATGGACTACCTTCCATAATGAAAAGGTTACCATCCATTGGAATTACAAAAATCTCAACAATAGACTACCTTCCATAATGACAAGGCTAACACCCATTGGAGTAACAAAAATCTTAACAACAGACTACCTTACATAATGACAAGGCTATCATCCATTGGAGTAACAGAAATCTCAACGACAGACTACCTTCCATAATGACAAGGCTACCATCCATTGGAGCAACAAAAATCTCGACAACAAACTACCTTCCATAATTACAAGGCTACCATCCATTGGGGTAACAAAAATCTCTACAACAGACTCCCTTCCATAATGACAAGGCTACCATCCATTGGAGTAACAAAAATCTCGACATCAGACTACCATCCATAATGACAAGGCTATCATCCATTGGAGTAACAAAGATATCGATAACAGAATACCTTCAATAATGACAAGGCTACCTTCCATTAGAGTAACAAAAATCTCGACAAAATACTACCTTCCATAATGACAAGGTTACCATCCATTGGAATAACAAAAATCTCGACAATAGACTACCTTCCATAATGACAAGGCTATTATCCAATGGAGTAATAGAAATATCAACGACAGACTACCTTCCATAATGACAAGTCTACCGTCCATTGGAGTAACAAAAATCTGAACAACAGACTACCTTCCATAATGACAAGGCTACAATCCATTGGAGTAATAGAAATCTCAACGACATACTACCTTCCATAATGACAAGGCTACCATTCATTGGAGTAACAAAAATATCGACAATATACTACCTTCTATAAAGACAAGGCTACATCCATTGGAATTACAAAAATATCGACAATAGACTTGCTTCCATAATGATAAGGCTACCATCCATTGGAGTAACAAAAATCTAGATAAAAAACTACCTTCCATAATGATAAGGATACCATCCATTGGAATAACAAAATCCTCGACAATAGACTACCTTCCATAATGACAAGGCTACCATCCATTGGAGTAACAAAAATATGAACAACAGACTACCTTGCATAATGACAAGGCTATCAGCCATTGGAGTAACAAAGATATCGATAATAGACTACCTTCAATAATGACAAGGCTACCATCAATGGGAGTAACAAAGATCTCGACAAAAGACTACCTTCCATAATAACAAGGCTATCATCCATTGGAATAACAAATATCTCGACAACGGACTACCTTCCATTATGACAAGGCTACCATTCATTGTAGTAACAAAAATCTGAACAACAGACTAACTTCCATAATGACAAGGCTACAATCCATTGGAGTAATAGAAATCTCAATGACAGACTACCTTCCATAATGACAAGGCCACCATTCATTGGAGTAACAAAAATATCGACAATAGACTACCTTCTATAATGACAAGGCTACATCCATTGGGGTAAAAAAAATCTCGAAAACAGACTACCTTATATGATGACAAGGCTACCATCCATTGGAGTAACAAAAAACTTGACAAAAAACTACCTTCCATAATGATAAGGCTACCATCCATTTGAGTAACAAAAATTTAGAAAAAAAACTACCTTCCATAATGATAAGGATACCATCCGTTGGAATAACAAAATCCTCGACAAAAGACTACCTTCCATAATGACAAGGCTACCATCCATTGGAGTAACAAAAATCTGAACAACAGACTACCTTGCATAATGACAAGGCTATCATCCATTGGATTAGCAATGATATCAACAATAGACTACCTTAAATAATGATAAGGCTACCATCCATTGGAGTAACAAAAATCTTGACAAAAGACTACCTTTCATAATGACAAGCTTACCATCCATTGTAGTAACAAAAATCAAGACAATGGACTAACTTCCATAATGAAAAGGTTACCATCCATTGAAATTACAAAAATCTCAACAACAGACTACCTTCCATAATGACAAGGCTAACACCCATTGGAGTAACAAAAATCTGAACAACAGACTACCTTGCATAATGACAAGGCTACAATCCATTGGAGTAATAGAAATCTCAACGACATACTACCTTCCATAATGACAAGGCTACCATTCATTGGAGTAACAAAAATATCGACAATATACTACCTTCTATAAAGACAAGGCTACATCCATTGGAATTACAAAAATATCGACAATAGACTTGCTACCATAATGATAAGGCTACCATCCATTGGAGTAACAAAAATCTAGATAAAAAACTACCTTCCATAATGATAAGGATACCATCCATTGGAATAACAAAATCCTCGACAATAGACTACCTTCCATAATGACAAGGCTACCATCCATTGGAGTAACAAAAATATGAACAACAGACTACCTTGCATAATGACAAGGCTATCAGCCATTAGAGTAACAAAGATATCGACAATAGACTACCTTCAATAATGACAAGGCTACCATCAATGGGAGTAACAAAAATCTCGACAAAAGACTACCTTCCATAATAACAAGGCTATCATCCATTGGAATAACAAATATCTCGACAACGGACTACCTTCCATTATGACAAGGCTACCATTCATTGGAGTAACAAAAATCTGAACAACAGACTAACTTCCATAATGACAAGGCCACCATTCATTGGAGTAACAAAAATATCGACAATAGACTACCTTCTATAATGACAAGGCCACCATTCATTGGAGTAACAAAAATCTCGACAACAGACTACCTTCTATGATGACAAGGCTACCATCCATTGGAGTAACAAAAAACTTGACAAAAAACTACCTTCCATAATGATAAGGCTACCATCCATTGGAGTAACAAAAATCTAGAAAAAAAACTACCTTCCATAATGATAAGGATACCATCCGTTGGAATAACAAAATCCTCGACAATAGACTACCTTCCATAATGACAAGGCTACCATCCATTTGAGTAACAAAAATATGAACAACAGACTACCTTGCAATAGTCTACCTTCCATAATGACAAGGCTACCATCCATTGGAGTAACAAAAATCTGAACAACAGACTACCTTGCATAGTGACAAGGCTATCATCCATTGGATTAACAATGATATCAACAATAGACTACCTTAAATAATGATAAGACTACCATCCATTGGAGTAACAAAAATCTTGACAAAAGACTACCTTTCATAATGATAAGCTTACCAACCATTGGAGTAACAAAAATCACAACAATGGACTACCTTCCATAATGAAAAGGTTACCATCCATTGGAATTACAAAAATCTCAACAATAGACTACCTTCCATAATGACAAGGCTAACACCCATTGGAGTAACAAAAATCTTAACAACAGACTACCTTACATAATGACAAGGCTATCATCCATTGGAGTAACAGAAATCTCAACGACAGACTACCTTCCATAATGACAAGGCTACCATCCATTGGAGCAACAAAAATCTCGACAACAAACTACCTTCCATAATTACAAGGCTACCATCCATTGGGGTAACAAAAATCTCTACAACAGACTCCCTTCCATAATGACAAGGCTACCATCCATTGGAGTAACAAAAATCTCGACATCAGACTACCATCCATAATGACAAGGCTATCATCCATTGGAGTAACAAAGATATCGATAACAGAATACCTTCAATAATGACAAGGCTACCTTCCATTAGAGTAACAAAAATCTCGACAAAATACTACCTTCCATAATGACAAGGTTACCATCCATTGGAATAACAAAAATCTCGACAATAGACTACCTTCCATAATGACAAGGCTACTATCCAATGGAGTAATAGAAATATCAACGACAGACTACCTTCCATAATGACAAGTCTACCGTCCATTGGAGTAACAAAAATCTGAACAACAGACTACCTTCCATAATGACAAGGCTACAATCCATTGGAGTAATAGAAATCTCAACGACATACTACCTTCCATAATGACAAGGCTACCATTCATTGGAGTAACAAAAATATCGACAATATACTACCTTCTATAAAGACAAGGCTACATCCATTGGAATTACAAAAATATCGACAATAGACTTGCTTCCATAATGATAAGGCTACCATCCATTGGAGTAACAAAAATCTAGATAAAAAACTACCTTCCATAATGATAAGGATACCATCCATTGGAATAACAAAATCCTCGACAATAGACTACCTTCCATAATGACAAGGCTACCATCCATTGGAGTAACAAAAATATGAACAACAGACTACCTTGCATAATGACAAGGCTATCAGCCATTGGAGTAACAAAGATATCGACAATAGACTACCTTCAATAATGACAAGGCTACCATCAATGGGAGTAACAAAGATCTCGACAAAAGACTACCTTCCATAATAACAAGGCTATCATCCATTGGAATAACAAATATCTCGACAACGGACTACCTTCCATTATGACAAGGCTACCATTCATTGTAGTAACAAAAATCTGAACAACAGACTAACTTCCATAATGACAAGGCTACAATCCATTGGAGTAATAGAAATCTCAATGACAGACTACCTTCCATAATGACAAGGCCACCATTCATTGGAGTAACAAAAATATCGACAATAGACTACCTTCTATAATGACAAGGCTACATCCATTGGGGTAAAAAAAATCTCGAAAACAGACTACCTTATATGATGACAAGGCTACCATCCATTGGAGTAACAAAAAACTTGACAAAAAACTACCTTCCATAATGATAAGGCTACCATCCATTTGAGTAACAAAAATTTAGAAAAAAAACTACCTTCCATAATGATAAGGATACCATCCGTTGGAATAACAAAATCCTCGACAAAAGACTACCTTCCATAATGACAAGGCTACCATCCATTGGAGTAACAAAAATCTGAACAACAGACTACCTTGCATAATGACAAGGCTATCATCCATTGGATTAGCAATGATATCAACAATAGACTACCTTAAATAATGATAAGGCTACCATCCATTGGAGTAACAAAAATCTTGACAAAAGACTACCTTTCATAATGACAAGCTTACCATCCATTGTAGTAACAAAAATCAAGACAATGGACTAACTTCCATAATGAAAAGGTTACCATCCATTGAAATTACAAAAATCTCAACAACAGACTACCTTCCATAATGACAAGGCTAACACCCATTGGAGTAACAAAAATCTGAACAACAGACTACCTTGCATAATGACAAGGCTACAATCCATTGGAGTAATAGAAATCTCAACGACATACTACCTTCCATAATGACAAGGCTACCATTCATTGGAGTAACAAAAATATCGACAATATACTACCTTCTATAAAGACAAGGCTACATCCATTGGAATTACAAAAATATCGACAATAGACTTGCTTCCATAATGATAAGGCTACCATCCATTGGAGTAACAAAAATCTAGATAAAAAACTACCTTCCATAATGATAAGGATACCATCCATTGGAATAACAAAATCCTCGACAATAGACTACCTTCCATAATGACAAGGCTACCATCCATTGGAGTAACAAAAATATGAACAACAGACTACCTTGCATAATGACAAGGCTATCAGCCATTAGAGTAACAAAGATATCGACAATAGACTACCTTCAATAATGACAAGGCTACCATCAATGGGAGTAACAAAAATCTCGACAAAAGACTACGTTCCATAATAACAAGGCTATCATCCATTGGAATAACAAATATCTCGACAACGGACTACCTTCCATTATGACAAGGCTACCATTCATTGGAGTAACAAAAATCTGAACAACAGACTAACTTCCATAATGACAAGGCCACCATTCATTGGAGTAACAAAAATATCGACAATAGACTACCTTCTATAATGACAAGGCCACCATTCATTGGAGTAACAAAAATCTCGACAACAGACTACCTTCTATGATGACAAGGCTACCATCCATTGGAGTAACAAAAAACTTGACAAAAAACTACCTTCCATAATGATAAGGCTACCATCCATTGGAGTAACAAAAATCTAGAAAAAAAACTACCTTCCATAATGATAAGGATACCATCCGTTGGAATAACAAAATCCTCGACAATAGACTACCTTCCATAATGACAAGGCTACCATCCATTTGAGTAACAAAAATATGAACAACAGACTACCTTGCAATAGTCTACCTTCCATAATGACAAGGCTACCATCCATTGGAGTAACAAAAATCTGAACAACAGACTACCTTGCATAGTGACAAGGCTATCATCCATTGGATTAACAATGATATCAACAATAGACTACCTTAAATAATGATAAGACTACCATCCATTGGAGTAACAAAAATCTTGACAAAAGACTACCTTTCATAATGATAAGCTTACCAACCATTGGAGTAACAAAAATCACAACAATGGACTACCTTCCATAATGAAAAGGTTACCATCCATTGGAATTACAAAAATCTCAACAATAGACTACCTTCCATAATGACAAGGCTAACACCCATTGGAGTAACAAAAATCTTAACAACAGACTACCTTACATAATGACAAGGCTATCATCCATTGGAGTAACAGAAATCTCAACGACAGACTACCTTCCATAATGACAAGGCTACCATCCATTGGAGCAACAAAAATCTCGACAACAAACTACCTTCCATAATTACAAGGCTACCATCCATTGGGGTAACAAAAATCTCTACAACAGACTCCCTTCCATAATGACAAGGCTACCATCCATTGGAGTAACAAAAATCTCGACATCAGACTACCATCCATAATGACAAGGCTATCATCCATTGGAGTAACAAAGATATCGATAACAGAATACCTTCAATAATGACAAGGCTACCTTCCATTAGAGTAACAAAAATCTCGACAAAATACTACCTTCCATAATGACAAGGTTACCATCCATTGGAATAACAAAAATCTCGACAATAGACTACCTTCCATAATGACAAGGCTACTATCCAATGGAGTAATAGAAATATCAACGACAGACTACCTTCCATAATGACAAGTCTACCGTCCATTGGAGTAACAAAAATCTGAACAACAGACTACCTTCCATAATGACAAGGCTACAATCCATTGGAGTAATAGAAATCTCAACGACATACTACCTTCCATAATGACAAGGCTACCATTCATTGGAGTAACAAAAATATCGACAATATACTACCTTCTATAAAGACAAGGCTACATCCATTGGAATTACAAAAATATCGACAATAGACTTGCTTCCATAATGATAAGGCTACCATCCATTGGAGTAACAAAAATCTAGATAAAAAACTACCTTCCATAATGATAAGGATACCATCCATTGGAATAACAAAATCCTCGACAATAGACTACCTTCCATAATGACAAGGCTACCATCCATTGGAGTAACAAAAATATGAACAACAGACTACCTTGCATAATGACAAGGCTATCAGCCATTGGAGTAACAAAGATATCGACAATAGACTACCTTCAATAATGACAAGGCTACCATCAATGGGAGTAACAAAGATCTCGACAAAAGACTACCTTCCATAATAACAAGGCTATCATCCATTGGAATAACAAATATCTCGACAACGGACTACCTTCCATTATGACAAGGCTACCATTCATTGTAGTAACAAAAATCTGAACAACAGACTAACTTCCATAATGACAAGGCTACAATCCATTGGAGTAATAGAAATCTCAATGACAGACTACCTTCCATAATGACAAGGCCACCATTCATTGGAGTAACAAAAATATCGACAATAGACTACCTTCTATAATGACAAGGCTACATCCATTGGGGTAAAAAAAATCTCGAAAACAGACTACCTTATATGATGACAAGGCTACCATCCATTGGAGTAACAAAAAACTTGACAAAAAACTACCTTCCATAATGATAAGGCTACCATCCATTTGAGTAACAAAAATTTAGAAAAAAAACTACCTTCCATAATGATAAGGATACCATCCGTTGGAATAACAAAATCCTCGACAAAAGACTACCTTCCATAATGACAAGGCTACCATCCATTGGAGTAACAAAAATCTGAACAACAGACTACCTTGCATAATGACAAGGCTATCATCCATTGGATTAGCAATGATATCAACAATAGACTACCTTAAATAATGATAAGGCTACCATCCATTGGAGTAACAAAAATCTTGACAAAAGACTACCTTTCATAATGACAAGCTTACCATCCATTGTAGTAACAAAAATCAAGACAATGGACTAACTTCCATAATGAAAAGGTTACCATCCATTGAAATTACAAAAATCTCAACAACAGACTACCTTCCATAATGACAAGGCTAACACCCATTGGAGTAACAAAAATCTGAACAACAGACTACCTTGCATAATGACAAGGCTACAATCCATTGGAGTAATAGAAATCTCAACGACATACTACCTTCCATAATGACAAGGCTACCATTCATTGGAGTAACAAAAATATCGACAATATACTACCTTCTATAAAGACAAGGCTACATCCATTGGAATTACAAAAATATCGACAATAGACTTGCTTCCATAATGATAAGGCTACCATCCATTGGAGTAACAAAAATCTAGATAAAAAACTACCTTCCATAATGATAAGGATACCATCCATTGGAATAACAAAATCCTCGACAATAGACTACCTTCCATAATGACAAGGCTACCATCCATTGGAGTAACAAAAATATGAACAACAGACTACCTTGCATAATGACAAGGCTATCAGCCATTAGAGTAACAAAGATATCGACAATAGACTACCTTCAATAATGACAAGGCTACCATCAATGGGAGTAACAAAAATCTCGACAAAAGACTACCTTCCATAATAACAAGGCTATCATCCATTGGAATAACAAATATCTCGACAACGGACTACCTTCCATTATGACAAGGCTACCATTCATTGGAGTAACAAAAATCTGAACAACAGACTAACTTCCATAATGACAAGGCCACCATTCATTGGAGTAACAAAAATATCGACAATAGACTACCTTCTATAATGACAAGGCCACCATTCATTGGAGTAACAAAAATCTCGACAACAGACTACCTTCTATGATGACAAGGCTACCATCCATTGGAGTAACAAAAAACTTGACAAAAAACTACCTTCCATAATGATAAGGCTACCATCCATTGGAGTAACAAAAATCTAGAAAAAAAACTACCTTCCATAATGATAAGGATACCATCCGTTGGAATAACAAAATCCTCGACAATAGACTACCTTCCATAATGACAAGGCTACCATCCATTTGAGTAACAAAAATATGAACAACAGACTACCTTGCAATAGTCTACCTTCCATAATGACAAGGCTACCATCCATTGGAGTAACAAAAATCTGAACAACAGACTACCTTGCATAGTGACAAGGCTATCATCCATTGGATTAACAATGATATCAACAATAGACTACCTTAAATAATGATAAGACTACCATCCATTGGAGTAACAAAAATCTTGACAAAAGACTACCTTTCATAATGATAAGCTTACCAACCATTGGAGTAACAAAAATCACAACAATGGACTACCTTCCATAATGAAAAGGTTACCATCCATTGGAATTACAAAAATCTCAACAATAGACTACCTTCCATAATGACAAGGCTAACACCCATTGGAGTAACAAAAATCTTAACAACAGACTACCTTACATAATGACAAGGCTATCATCCATTGGAGTAACAGAAATCTCAACGACAGACTACCTTCCATAATGACAAGGCTACCATCCATTGGAGCAACAAAAATCTCGACAACAAACTACCTTCCATAATTACAAGGCTACCATCCATTGGGGTAACAAAAATCTCTACAACAGACTCCCTTCCATAATGACAAGGCTACCATCCATTGGAGTAACAAAAATCTCGACATCAGACTACCATCCATAATGACAAGGCTATCATCCATTGGAGTAACAAAGATATCGATAACAGAATACCTTCAATAATGACAAGGCTACCTTCCATTAGAGTAACAAAAATCTCGACAAAATACTACCTTCCATAATGACAAGGTTACCATCCATTGGAATAACAAAAATCTCGACAATAGACTACCTTCCATAATGACAAGGCTACTATCCAATGGAGTAATAGAAATATCAACGACAGACTACCTTCCATAATGACAAGTCTACCGTCCATTGGAGTAACAAAAATCTGAACAACAGACTACCTTCCATAATGACAAGGCTACAATCCATTGGAGTAATAGAAATCTCAACGACATACTACCTTCCATAATGACAAGGCTACCATTCATTGGAGTAACAAAAATATCGACAATATACTACCTTCTATAAAGACAAGGCTACATCCATTGGAATTACAAAAATATCGACAATAGACTTGCTTCCATAATGATAAGGCTACCATCCATTGGAGTAACAAAAATCTAGATAAAAAACTACCTTCCATAATGATAAGGATACCATCCATTGGAATAACAAAATCCTCGACAATAGACTACCTTCCATAATGACAAGGCTACCATCCATTGGAGTAACAAAAATATGAACAACAGACTACCTTGCATAATGACAAGGCTATCAGCCATTGGAGTAACAAAGATATCGACAATAGACTACCTTCAATAATGACAAGGCTACCATCAATGGGAGTAACAAAGATCTCGACAAAAGACTACCTTCCATAATAACAAGGCTATCATCCATTGGAATAACAAATATCTCGACAACGGACTACCTTCCATTATGACAAGGCTACCATTCATTGTAGTAACAAAAATCTGAACAACAGACTAACTTCCATAATGACAAGGCTACAATCCATTGGAGTAATAGAAATCTCAATGACAGACTACCTTCCATAATGACAAGGCCACCATTCATTGGAGTAACAAAAATATCGACAATAGACTACCTTCTATAATGACAAGGCTACATCCATTGGGGTAAAAAAAATCTCGAAAACAGACTACCTTATATGATGACAAGGCTACCATCCATTGGAGTAACAAAAAACTTGACAAAAAACTACCTTCCATAATGATAAGGCTACCATCCATTTGAGTAACAAAAATTTAGAAAAAAAACTACCTTCCATAATGATAAGGATACCATCCGTTGGAATAACAAAATCCTCGACAAAAGACTACCTTCCATAATGACAAGGCTACCATCCATTGGAGTAACAAAAATCTGAACAACAGACTACCTTGCATAATGACAAGGCTATCATCCATTGGATTAGCAATGATATCAACAATAGACTACCTTAAATAATGATAAGGCTACCATCCATTGGAGTAACAAAAATCTTGACAAAAGACTACCTTTCATAATGACAAGCTTACCATCCATTGTAGTAACAAAAATCAAGACAATGGACTAACTTCCATAATGAAAAGGTTACCATCCATTGAAATTACAAAAATCTCAACAACAGACTACCTTCCATAATGACAAGGCTAACACCCATTGGAGTAACAAAAATCTGAACAACAGACTACCTTGCATAATGACAAGGCTACAATCCATTGGAGTAATAGAAATCTCAACGACATACTACCTTCCATAATGACAAGGCTACCATTCATTGGAGTAACAAAAATATCGACAATATACTACCTTCTATAAAGACAAGGCTACATCCATTGGAATTACAAAAATATCGACAATAGACTTGCTACCATAATGATAAGGCTACCATCCATTGGAGTAACAAAAATCTAGATAAAAAACTACCTTCCATAATGATAAGGATACCATCCATTGGAATAACAAAATCCTCGACAATAGACTACCTTCCATAATGACAAGGCTACCATCCATTGGAGTAACAAAAATATGAACAACAGACTACCTTGCATAATGACAAGGCTATCAGCCATTAGAGTAACAAAGATATCGACAATAGACTACCTTCAATAATGACAAGGCTACCATCAATGGGAGTAACAAAAATCTCGACAAAAGACTACCTTCCATAATAACAAGGCTATCATCCATTGGAATAACAAATATCTCGACAACGGACTACCTTCCATTATGACAAGGCTACCATTCATTGGAGTAACAAAAATCTGAACAACAGACTAACTTCCATAATGACAAGGCCACCATTCATTGGAGTAACAAAAATATCGACAATAGACTACCTTCTATAATGACAAGGCCACCATTCATTGGAGTAACAAAAATCTCGACAACAGACTACCTTCTATGATGACAAGGCTACCATCCATTGGAGTAACAAAAAACTTGACAAAAAACTACCTTCCATAATGATAAGGCTACCATCCATTGGAGTAACAAAAATCTAGAAAAAAAACTACCTTCCATAATGATAAGGATACCATCCGTTGGAATAACAAAATCCTCGACAATAGACTACCTTCCATAATGACAAGGCTACCATCCATTTGAGTAACAAAAATATGAACAACAGACTACCTTGCAATAGTCTACCTTCCATAATGACAAGGCTACCATCCATTGGAGTAACAAAAATCTGAACAACAGACTACCTTGCATAGTGACAAGGCTATCATCCATTGGATTAACAATGATATCAACAATAGACTACCTTAAATAATGATAAGACTACCATCCATTGGAGTAACAAAAATCTTGACAAAAGACTACCTTTCATAATGATAAGCTTACCAACCATTGGAGTAACAAAAATCACAACAATGGACTACCTTCCATAATGAAAAGGTTACCATCCATTGGAATTACAAAAATCTCAACAATAGACTACCTTCCATAATGACAAGGCTAACACCCATTGGAGTAACAAAAATCTTAACAACAGACTACCTTACATAATGACAAGGCTATCATCCATTGGAGTAACAGAAATCTCAACGACAGACTACCTTCCATAATGACAAGGCTACCATCCATTGGAGCAACAAAAATCTCGACAACAAACTACCTTCCATAATTACAAGGCTACCATCCATTGGGGTAACAAAAATCTCTACAACAGACTCCCTTCCATAATGACAAGGCTACCATCCATTGGAGTAACAAAAATCTCGACATCAGACTACCATCCATAATGACAAGGCTATCATCCATTGGAGTAACAAAGATATCGATAACAGAATACCTTCAATAATGACAAGGCTACCTTCCATTAGAGTAACAAAAATCTCGACAAAATACTACCTTCCATAATGACAAGGTTACCATCCATTGGAATAACAAAAATCTCGACAATAGACTACCTTCCATAATGACAAGGCTACTATCCAATGGAGTAATAGAAATATCAACGACAGACTACCTTCCATAATGACAAGTCTACCGTCCATTGGAGTAACAAAAATCTGAACAACAGACTACCTTCCATAATGACAAGGCTACAATCCATTGGAGTAATAGAAATCTCAACGACATACTACCTTCCATAATGACAAGGCTACCATTCATTGGAGTAACAAAAATATCGACAATATACTACCTTCTATAAAGACAAGGCTACATCCATTGGAATTACAAAAATATCGACAATAGACTTGCTTCCATAATGATAAGGCTACCATCCATTGGAGTAACAAAAATCTAGATAAAAAACTACCTTCCATAATGATAAGGATACCATCCATTGGAATAACAAAATCCTCGACAATAGACTACCTTCCATAATGACAAGGCTACCATCCATTGGAGTAACAAAAATATGAACAACAGACTACCTTGCATAATGACAAGGCTATCAGCCATTGGAGTAACAAAGATATCGACAATAGACTACCTTCAATAATGACAAGGCTACCATCAATGGGAGTAACAAAGATCTCGACAAAAGACTACCTTCCATAATAACAAGGCTATCATCCATTGGAATAACAAATATCTCGACAACGGACTACCTTCCATTATGACAAGGCTACCATTCATTGTAGTAACAAAAATCTGAACAACAGACTAACTTCCATAATGACAAGGCTACAATCCATTGGAGTAATAGAAATCTCAATGACAGACTACCTTCCATAATGACAAGGCCACCATTCATTGGAGTAACAAAAATATCGACAATAGACTACCTTCTATAATGACAAGGCTACATCCATTGGGGTAAAAAAAATCTCGAAAACAGACTACCTTATATGATGACAAGGCTACCATCCATTGGAGTAACAAAAAACTTGACAAAAAACTACCTTCCATAATGATAAGGCTACCATCCATTTGAGTAACAAAAATTTAGAAAAAAAACTACCTTCCATAATGATAAGGATACCATCCGTTGGAATAACAAAATCCTCGACAAAAGACTACCTTCCATAATGACAAGGCTACCATCCATTGGAGTAACAAAAATCTGAACAACAGACTACCTTGCATAATGACAAGGCTATCATCCATTGGATTAACAATGATATCAACAATAGACTACCTTAAATAATGATAAGGCTACCATCCATTGGAGTAACAAAAATCTTGACAAAAGACTACCTTTCATAATGACAAGCTTACCATCCATTGTAGTAACAAAAATCAAGACAATGGACTAACTTCCATAATGAAAAGGTTACCATCCATTGAAATTACAAAAATCTCAACAACAGACTACCTTCCATAATGACAAGGCTAACACCCATTGGAGTAACAAAAATCTGAACAACAGACTACCTTGCATAATGACAAGGCTATCATCCATTGGAGTAACAGAAATCTCAACGACAGACTACCTGCCATAATGACAAGGCTACCATCCATTGGAGCAACAAAAATCTCGACAACAAACTACCTTCCATAATTACAAGGCTACCATACATTGGGGTAACAAAAATCTCGACAACAGACTCCCTTCCATAATGACAAGGCTACCATCCATTGGAGTAACAAAAATCTCGACAATAGACTACCTTCCATAATGACAAGGCTATCATCCATTGGATCAACAAAGATATCGATAACAGAATACCTTCAATAATGATAAGGCTACCTTCCATTAGAGTAACAAAAATCTCGACAAAATACTACCTTCCATAATGACAAGGTTACCATCCATTGGAATAACAAAAATCTCGACAATAGACTACCTTCCATAATGACAAGGCTACCATCCAATGGAATAACAAAAATCTCAACAACAGACTACCTTCCATAATGACAAGTCTACCGTCCATTGGAGTAACAAAAATCTGAACAACAAACTACCTTCCATAATGACAAGGCTACAATCCATTGGAGTAATAGAAATCTCAACGACATACTACCTTCCATAATGACAAGGCTACCATTCATTGGAGTAACAAAAATATCGACAATATACTACCTTCTATAAAGACAAGGCTACATCCATTGGAATTACAAAAATATCGACAATAGACTTGCTTCCATAATGATAAGGCTACCATCCATTGGAGTAACAAAAATCTAGATAAAAAACTACCTTCCATAATGATAAGGATACCATCCATTGGAATAACAAAATCCTCGACAATAGACTACCTTCCATAATGACAAGGCTACCATCCATTGGAGTAACAAAAATATGAACAACAGACTACCTTGCATAATGACAAGGCTATCAGCCATTGGAGTAACAAAGATATCGACAATAGACTACCTTCAATAATGACAAGGCTACCATCAATGGGAGTAACAAAAATCTCGACAAAAGACTTCCTTCCATAATAACAAGGCTATCATCCATTGGAATAACAAATATCTCGACAACGGACTACCTTCCATTATGACAAGGCTACCATTCATTGGAGTAACAAAATCTGAACAACAGACTAACTTCCATAATGACAAGGCCACCATTCATTGGAGTAACAAAAATATCGACAATAGACTACCTTCTATAATGACAAGGCAACCATTCATTGGAGTAACAAAAATCTCGACAACAGACTACCTTCTATGATGACAAGGCTACCATCCATTGGAGTAACAAAAAACTTGACAAAAAACTACCTTCCATAATGATAAGGCTACCATCCATTGGAGTAACAAAAATCTAGAAAAAAAACTACCTTCCATAATGATAAGGATACCATCCGTTGGAATAACAAAATCCTCGACAATAGACTACCTTCCATAATGACAAGGCTACCATCCATTTGAGTAACAAAAATATGAACAACAGACTACCTTGCAATAGTCTACCTTCCATAATGACAAGGCTACCATCCATTGGAGTAACAAAAATCTGAACAACAGACTACCTTGCATAGTGACAAGGCTATCATCCATTAGATTAACAATGATATCAACAATAGACTACCTTAAATATTGATAAGACTACCATCCATTGGAGTAACAAAAATCTTGACAAAAGACTAACTTTCATAATGACAAGCTTACCAACCATTGGAGTAACAAAAATCACGACAATGGACTACCTTCCATAATGAAAAGGTTACCATCAATTGGAATTACAAAAATCTCAACAATAGACTACTTCCATAATGACAAGGCTAACACCCATTGGAGTAACAAAAATCTTAACAACAGACTACCTTACATAATGACAAGGCTATCATCCATTGGAGTAACAGAAATCTCAACGACAGACTACCTTCCATAATGACAAGGCTACCATCCATTGGAGCAACAAAAATCTCGACAACAAACTACCTTCCATAATTACAAGGCTACCATCCATTGGGGTAACAAAAATCTCTACAACAGACTCCCTTCCATAATGACAAGGCTAACATCCATTGGAGTAACAAAAATCTCGACATCAGACTACCATCCATAATGACAAGGCTATCATCCATTGGAGTAACAAAGATATCGATAACAGAATACCTTCAATAATGACCAGGCTACCTTGCATTAGAGTAACAAAAATCTCGACAAAATACTACCTTCCATAATGACAAGGTTACCATCTATTGGAATAACAAAAATCTCGACAATAGACTACCTTCCATAATGACAAGGCTACCATCCAATGGAATAACAAAAATCTCAACAACAGACTACCTTCCATAATGAAAAGGCTACCGTCAATTGGAGTAACAAAAATCTGAACAACAGACTACCTTCCATAATGACAAGGTTACAATCCATTGGAGTAATAGAAATCTCAACGACAGACTACCTTCCATAATGACAAGGCCACCATTCATTGGAGTAACAAAAATATCGACAATAGACTACCTTCTATAATGACAAGGCTACATCCATTTGGGTAACAATGATATCAACAACATACTACCTTCTATAATGACAAGGCTACCATCCATTGGAGTAACAAAAAACTCGACAAAAAACTACCTTCCATAATGATAAGGCTGCCATCCATTGGAATAACAAAAATCTCGACAATAGACTTCCTTCCATAATGATAAGGCTACAATCCATTGGAGTAACAAAACTCTAGATAAAAAACTACCTTCCATAATGATAAGGCTACCATCCATTGGAATAACAAAAATCTCGACAATAGACTACCTTCCATAATGACAAGGCTACCATCCATTGGAGTAACAAAAATATGAACAACTGACTACCTTGCATAATGACAAGGCTATCATCCAGTAGTATAACAAAGATATCGATAATAGACTACCTTCAATAATGACAAGGCTACCATCAATTGGAGTAAAAAAAATCTCGACAAAAGACTACCTTCAATAATAACAAGGTTACCATCCATTGGAATAACAAAAATCTCGACAACGGACTACCTTCCATTATTAGAAGGCTACCATTCATTGGAGTAACAAAAATATCGACAATACACTACCTTGTATAATGACAAGGCTACATCCATTGGGGTAACAGAAATCTCAACGACCGACTACCTTCCATAATTACAAGGCTACCATCCATTGGAGTAACAAAAATCTCGACAACAAACTACCTTCTATAATTATAAGGCCACCATCCAATGGGGTAACAAAAATCTCGACAATAGACTTCCTTCCATAATGACAAGGCTACCATCCATTGGAATAACAAAAATCTTGACAATAGACTTCCTTCCATAATGACAAGGCTACCATCCATTGGAGTAACAAAAATCTAGATAAAAAAACTACATTCCATAATGATAAGGCTACCATCCATTGGAATAACAAAAATCTCGGCAATAGACTACCTTCCATAATGACAAGGCTACCATCCATTGGAGTATCAAAAATCTGAACAATAGACTACCTTGCATAATGACAAGACTATCATCCATTGGATTAACAATGATATCAACAATAGACTACCTTAAATAATGATAAGGATGTTAGAACAAAGTTTGAATCTACTACCCTAAGTTAAAGTTTTAATGATAACAAAAAGCAAGATTATATAAATTGTATGATTCATGTAAGACATATATGATACCTAAAAATTATGCTTTGTTTTGTAGAAACTCTGATGAGTATCAGCATAAGAATATCATCATCAGCATCAAAAGATGAATTATCAACATCAGCATCAGAGGATGTTATATCAGATTCCAGAATCAGAAGATCAAAGCATGTGCTTACGCTGAAGCTTGATGAACAGATCTGCGCGTAACAATCTAAACTCTTATCAAGACAACAACAATTCATCAGCACCTAGCAGCGTTAGAATAAGCCAAAGCCAAAACACGCTTAATTGGCAACGGTACTGTGCATTCACGACTCTTTATTATCAACGGCAGTATTCCAGACAAAGATCTGCTCAATATGGAAAGAATGTAATGGACATTGAAATGGAATAACTGACTCCAACGTACCATTTTCCAATGCTATATAAACAAGAAAGTGAGGAACGAATTGGCTAATGCTCTACAACTTTTTACACGCCTAAAGCTATTCATATTCATCCTCATTCCCAGTTTGCTAAAAGCTCTCAAATTACCTATTCTATTGTTTTAGCATTCTAGTTCTCATAAGCTTAATTTGTGTAGTATCAAAGTTGTGATAAACAGTTTTGTAGAAAACATTTAACACACTTAGATTTCATTTCTTTGTAAGAAAGTATTTCCTTGAGAAACCGGTTTGTGGTTTTGACTCAAGAAGGCTTTAGCAGTTGTTAAAGAAGTTGTAATATTCAGTTGAATATAGTGGATTAAGACCTCGTTGGAGAGAGGGGAAATCACCTTGACGGGTGGACTAGAGTAGTTTGAGATCAAACGAACCAGGATAAAAACAACGTGTTGTCTGCATTTGATTTCAAGTTTTACAATTCAACCCCCCTTCTTGTGTTTTTCACTTCTTCAATTGGCATCAGAGCGCCTGGTTTTGAGATAAAACACTTAATCGTGTTAGTACAAGATCCAACGTCAGAAAAACACAATGGCAGGAACATATCAACACAGCATCAATAACAATAATGAAGATAGAGACAGATTCAGCGGAAAACCTCTAGTCTTTGATGGAGAGAATTTTGATTACTGGAAAGACAGAATCGAAAGCTTCTTTCTGGAACATGATGCTGATCTGTGGGACATGGTGACAGATGGATACACGCACCTAGTGAATGCAAGCGGTCAGAAGATTTACAAGAAGGCAATGTCTGATCAACAAAAGTGTGACTTCAAAAATCACCACAAGGCCATAACCATTCTTCTCAGCGCCATCTCTTACGCTGAATATGAAAAGATCTCTAACAGAGACACAGCAAACAACATGTTTGACTCACTCAGAATGACGCATGAAGGCGACATTCAGGTCAAAGAAACTAAAGCTCTTGCGCTCATTCAGACGTATGATGCATTCAAAATGGAAGAAAGTGAATCCATTGAAACAATGTTCTCAAGATTCCAAATTATGGTAGCTGATCTCAAGGTTCTGGACAAGGGATACTCTATTGCTGATCATGTCAAGAAGATCATCAGAAGCTTGCCAAAACAGTGGAGGCCAATGGTTACAGCGCTGAAGCTAGCTAAAGATCTGAACAAAATTTTTCTGGAGGAACTTATCAGCTCCCTCAGAAGTCATGAGATAGAGCTAGAAGCTGATGAACCTCAGAAGCAAGGTAAGCCTTTAGCATTAAAATCTAACAGAAAATATGAATCTAAAGTTTTGCAGGCAGTTGAAGAAACATCTGATGGGTCCTCATCAGAAGAAGACGAACTTTCCCTCCTCTCCAGAAGAGTGAACCAACTATGGAAGCAGAGGGAAAGGAAGTTCAGGAATCCCAGAAGATCTGATCAGAATGAGTCCTCTTCCAGATACAGAAGGTCAGACTCTTCCTCTGGATACAGAAGATCTGAAGGCTCTTCAAGAAGCAGAAAGTCAAACACCAAGGACATCACTTGCTATGAATGCAACGAGCAAGGACACTATAAGAGTGACTGTCCAAAGGTTCAGAGGGAAAAGCCCAAAAAGAAGTTTGGAAGAGAAAAGAAGAAAAGTCTCATGGCTACATGGGATGACTCTGACTCGTCTGAATCTGACTCAGAATCATATGATGAGAGAGCAAACATAGCTCTCATGGCCAACATATCAGAAGACAGTGAAGCTTCTGAATCAGACTCAGAATCAGACACCGAAGAGGTATTTCCTGACTTTGCAATTAATTTTACTAAGGCTGAACTTGCTGAAAGCCTTAACGAAATTCTGGAAAGGTACCAGCAGATCAGAGTTAAAATCAGAAACCTGAAAAGGAATCTTGACTCTGACTCTGACAAAACTGAGAGTCTCAAATTGGAAAATTCTGAGTTGAAAAATAAAATTTCAAAATTAGAAAATGTTTTACAAAACTCTCAGAAGGAAACAATTTCTGAAACTCAGAGCAGCGCTGATGAGATCATCAAGGAGTATGATCATAGCTTTCAGAAGTTCCTTGCTAAAAGCATAGATAGAACCAAAATAGCTTCAATGATCTATGGAGTTAGCAGAAACGGCAGAAAGGGAATAGGATACCAAGGTAAGGTTCCTACACCAAAGAATGCCATGGATTTAACTATTAAACACACTCCTCTGAATTCACACTTTGTGTATGGTCACACACATGACATAAAATATACTAGTAGTATTTATTCTGTGAAACCAAAATTCAACCAGAGTTTTGGTAAAGCTAACAAATCAGGACCCAAGAAAATATGGGTACCTAAGGATAAAATAATACATGTTACATATGTCTTTAGCAACAAATAAGAAACACCAGTCATGGTACCTGGACTCTGGCTGCTCACGACACATGACGGGAAGAAGGCATATGTTCCAAAGCCTGGAACTTAAGCCTGGAGGCCACGTAGGTTTTGGAGGCAATCAGAGGGGAAAGATCATTGGCTCTGGAACTGTAGGTAATGGAAATCTTCCCTCTATAAACAATGTTCTACTAGTAGATGGATTAATGCATAATATGTTATCCATAAGTCAGTTAAGTGATAACGGTTATGATATAATCTTTAATCAAAAATAATGTAAAGTTGTTAGTCAGAAAGATGGGACTATCCTATTTAATGGAAAGAGGAAAAACAACATTTATAAAATCAAACTTTCTGAACTAAAAAGTCAGAATGTAAATTGCCTTATGTCTGTTAACAACGAGCAATGGATATGGCACAGAAGATTGGGGCATGTTAGTATGAGAAGAATATCTCAGATTAACAAACTCAATCTGGTCAGAGGACTTCCTAATCTGAAGTTCAATTCAGATGCTCTGTGTGAAGCATGTTAGAAAGGCAAGTTTGCAAAACCTTCTTTCAAATCTAAAAATGTTGTTTCTACCTCTAAGCCATTAGAACTTCTGCACATTGACTTATTTGGACCAGTTAAAACTGCTTCAGTCAGTGGCAAGAAGTATGGGTTAGTAATCGTAGATGACTATAGCAGATGGACATGGGTAAAGTTCTTAAGAAACAAGGACGAGTCACACTCTGTGTTTGTCACCTTCTGTAACCAAGTTCAGAATGAAAAGGATCTTAGAATC
The DNA here is from genome assembly GCA_948472305.1 of Vicia faba. Classification (NCBI taxonomy): domain Eukaryota; kingdom Viridiplantae; phylum Streptophyta; class Magnoliopsida; order Fabales; family Fabaceae; genus Vicia; species Vicia faba. The sequence continues at coordinate 556,085,792 of OX451739.1, read as the reverse complement.
GTTAAAGTCATAAGTGATCATGGTGGAGAGTTTGAAAACAAAGATTTTGAGTCATTCTTTAATGACAAAGGCATTCTGCATGATTTCTCTTGTCCTAGAACTCCCCAGCAAAATGGAGTTGTAGAACGAAAGAACAGAACATTGTAAGAAATAGCCAGAACCATGATCAAGGAGACAAACGTTGCTAAGATCTTCTGGGCAGAGGCAATAAACACACCGTGCTACATTCAGAATAGAATCAGCATAAAACCTATTCTGGAAAAGACTCCATATGAATTGTGGAAGAACAGAAAGACCAACATTTCATATTTTCATCCTTTTGGATGTACTTGCTATATGTTAAATACAAAAAATTATTTGAACAAGTTTGACTCTAAAGCACAGAAGTGTATTATGTTAGGATACTCTGAACGCTCAAGAGGGTACAAAGTATACAATACAGAAACACAGATTATGGAAGAATCAATCAGTGTTCGTTTTGATGATAAGCTTGACTCTGAAAAGTCAAAGCAGAATGAAGTATTTGTAGGTATGGAAGTAGAATTCACAGGTTCTGAAGACAAGTCATCAGAAGCTCTCAACAAAGACACTCCTTCAACATCTGAAAGGAGCACTGCAAGTAATCCAGCAACAACTGCTGATCAACCTCAGAAAAGACTACCCAGAAGAAACAATTTTAGGAAGAAAGGAAGATCCAATCAGAACAAGAGCCAGCTTTAGAAACTCTGAAGAATCCCTCATGGGACTTGTGTCTCTGATTGAACCTTCTTCAATTGATGAAGCACTTCTGGACAACGACTGGATTCTAGCAATGCAAGAAGAGCTGAATCAATTCACCAGAAATGACGTATGGGATCTTGTTCCAAGACCAAAAGGATTCAACGTCATTGGAACAAAATGGGTGTTCAGAAACAAGCTGAATGAACAAGGTGAAGTTATCAGAAACAAAGCACGACTGGTAGCACAAGGTTATAGTGAGCAATAGGGGATAGACTATGCAGAAACCTTTTCCCCAGTCGCCAGGTTAGAATCTATCAGACTTTTAATTTCGTTTGCTGTTAATTAAGGCATCACTCTGTATCAGATGGATGTCAAGAGTGCATTCTTAAATGGATATATAGAAGAAGAGGTTTATGTGCACCAACCCCCTGGTTTTGAAAGTACAAAAAATCCAGAATATGTTTTCAAACTAAAGAAGTCACTATATAGTCTGAAACAAGCTCCCAGAGCTTGGTATGAAAGACTAAGTAACTTTCTGTTAGAAAAAGAATTCACCAGAGGGAAGGTGGACACTACCTTATTCTGTAAGTCAGTTAAGAATCACATCTTAGTTTGTCAAATTTATGTTGACGATATTATTTTTGGATCTACTAATCCATCTCTTGGAAGAAAATTTGCTAAGTGTATGCAGGCAGAATTTGAGATGAGCCTCATGGGAGAACTGAAATTCTTTCTGGGAATTCAGATCAATCAAAATCCAGAGGGAACTTACATTCATCAGAGCAAATATGTCAGAGAACTTCTGAAGAAATTTGATCTCTCAGAATGTAAGTGATCAAAGATTCCAATGCATCCCACGGGCATTCTGGAAAGAGAAGAGGTATGCAAAAAGGTAGAACAAAAGGTCTACAGAGGTATGATTGGTTCTCTTCTTTATATGACGGCTTCAAGGCCTGATATTCTATTCAGCGTATGTATTTGTGCAAGATTCCAATCAGATCCTAGAGAATCTCACTTAACAGTTGTTAAGCGAATTTTCAAGTATCTGAAAGGTACTACTAACCTGGGTTTATTTTACAGAAAATCTAGTGATTACAGCTTAGTAGGTTACTGTGATGCTGACTTTGCTGGAGACAGAGTAGAGCGTAAAAGTACTTCTGGAAGCTGCCAGTTTCTGGGAGAAAATCTGATCTATTGGTCCGGAAAAAGGCAATCCACAATTGCGCTATCAACAGTAGAAGCCGAGTACATAGCAGCAGCTGGATCCAGCACACAAATGCTCTGGATGAAAAGTCAGCTTGAAGACTTCCAGATTTTTGAGAGTAAGATCCCTATACTCTGTGACAATACTTCTTCCATTTGCTTAAGCAAAAATCCTATTTTGCATTATAGGGCTAAGCATATAGAAATAAAACACCATTTCATTAGGGACTATATTCATAAAGGAATTTTGAACTTAAAATTTATTGATACAAACCATCAATGGGCTGATATCTTCACTAAACCACTTTCTGAAGATAGGTTCAACTTCATTCTGAAACATCTCAGCATGAAGCTTTGTCCAAAGTGAAAATGTTTTAATTTTATATATTAACCTTCAGAATGGGTTTTGTTTTACTGTGAACTTCTGATCAATCTTCTTTCAAAAAATTAGACATGCAGATTGTATCAGAGTCTATCCATAAAGATCTGAGCGTCTCATTTCAAGGATAGATTTGTTGTTCACCAAATCAAACAAGTGTAATCTAGTCATCAGTTAATCTATGAAGCAGAACACGCGTGCATGCTTCTGAGAAGGCAAAACAATGATTGGATGCATTGAGACATATGTCTGGTAACCGTTCCAAATATCTTTCTCAAATCCCCCAAAATCAGCAAGCAGTAAATGCGTGTAATCATGAGTTAAATTGTAATCATGAGTTAATTCTCTCTCTTAAAACCGTTTACATTTTCAAAACATCTTTTGAAATCTATTTAAACTCCTTAACATCATTCATTAAATTTTTACAGTCTCTTACAATCATCCAAATATTTTCTGCATTCTTACCTGTGTGTTCATCTTTTTCCAAAGAAAACCCTTTTCAAGATTTTCTCAAAGAAACCCTAAGTGTAAACATGGCAACTTCTAGCAATGTTTCTGCAGGTTCCCAGCAAGACGCTGCATCTGAGCAATACCAGATTCCCTTCAGAACTCTACTTACTCCGGTGAAGAACTTGGAAATTCTGTCTGAACTGATCGTTGATTTCACCAGTTTGAAAGAAAATGGCTTCGATTTGACTGAAGAAATTAGGGCACAAGGCTGGGAGAGGTATTTTGATAGGTTGGTGGGACCAATATTCCCCATTCTGGTTAAAGAGTTCTGGATTCATGCGTCTTCTTCAACCCATCAGGTTACATCATACATCATGGGGAAGAAGATAGTGATCACTGAGGATCACATTGCTAGACTGATTGGATACAACGGTGGTGGCATCCGCTGTATTGACATGGCAGAAAGATCTGGAAACACTGGCTTAGTTGCTAGACGGATTTTCACTCATGGGGTTCCCAGCAGCAAAATAAGAGATTAGAAGGATCAACATAGAATCTGGGCAAAGATCATCTTGGGCTGCTTCAACCACGGGAAGCCCACAAGCTCTCCTGACTACATCAACATACATCAGCAATATCTGCTCTATTTTATTGCTAAGAAGACCAAGATCATCCTTTCTCATCTTCTGTTCAATCATCTGAAGACCAGCGTCAAGGAGACGAGAGAAGAAGTGAAGACTAAAAGGGATTGGATACCCTTCAGAAGATTAATATCAGATATTCTAACTGAGAATAGGCTGATAGAACACCTTACAGAAGCACAGGAAGTAAGTTCTCTAGAACCAGCAGTTGGCAAGCAGCTGAACGCCAAGAATCTGAAAAAGATGAAACTGATAGAGAATATCAGAAAGGAGCCCAGCGTCATTCATCTTGCTGACATCACCAGCAAAAGAATCCCTCTGAGCGACTTTCCCATATTCTCTGAGATTGACTCTAAACTAGTCATCGTTCTCAGATACTTGGATGCATGTAAAGCTGATGGCACAGATTCTGATCTGAACATCAAAGATCTACACCAGCAAACTCCAGAGGTTACTTTGAAGAAGAGTAAGAAAAGAAAGGCGGCTTCATAAGGACCATCCCAGCAGACACCAAAGAAGAGAGGTAATCTATCTACTGTTAATGTTTTAAATTCATCTGCTGTTCCAACATTGATTCCTACCCAAGCTTCATATGAACTCCCAATCCCCATACCAACTATTGATGACACCAAACCAGAGTTTGACCCTTATGACTCACTAACTCTCAGGAGATCCCGCAACAAACCTCAAAATCCAAAACCCACAACATCAATAGAATCAGAACTTGATAAAGTTCTTTCTGAAATTGATCAACGTTCTTCCGCTCCCCTCTCAGAAAATCCAAACACTCAACCAGAACATACACTCTCACCCATACCAGAAATTCCACAACCTCCATCTCCACAACAAGAAACTCCACCTCCCTCTCCATAACCAGAACTTAATCCACCTTCCCCTCAACCATCATCTCCACAACCTGAGTCTCAACACTCTGAGTCTCACCACTCTGAACCTCAAACCCCTGAACCTCATTCACCTCAATCCTCTAAACCACAACCCTTGGCAATTCAACTGCCTTGTGGTACAACTGTAAACATTCCCCAACTGCCATCCTCACCAGAAACTACCCCTCCAAATACTCCAAACAGTCCAATAATCATTTCTGATTCTCCCACTCCATCTCCCAAACAAAATATAGATGACAACAACAAGACCTTCGTTGACCTCACAGTCCTTGACCGCCTTGTTGATCTTAAAAACAAAATAGCCATTCCCAAACCCAAACAACTAGATGTTGGTTCTAGCATCTTGAAGTTTGAAACAGGAATGCAGAATTGGATTGCTTCTCTAAAGCAGGTTTGTCCTGGAATGATTGATCCTGCTGCTTCAGACCAACTCTGGACACAATTTAGAAATTGGGTACGTGCTGAAACCTTCAAGTTGCAAGACATCAACTATGAACAGGCTCAACAGAACTTCAGCAAGCTGCTGAAAGAAGTTGAAGGTCCAGTCATGAGTCAGCTGCTGAAGGAGGAAGTCCTCTTTCTGGATAGTGAGCCATGGTCTGAAAAGTGTCCAGCTTCAAAGGTTCAACCAGCAGAAGATCAGACAATTCAAGCTGAATATGTTAGTCAAGCAGAAGATGTTGCAGAAATCTCTCAGAAGCATCGTGTTTCTGACGTCTCTCAAGCTGCTTTGGACAGGCAGACTCTTGAAGAGCTGAAGCAGAATGATATTCGTCTGTAGCAAAGAATTGATGAGAATGATCAAAGAATGAAGGAAAGTATGGATGTGCAAGATGGCAAGATTGATACAGTAGTCATCATGGTGCATTAGCAGAAGGAAACTGCTGATTAGATTAAGAACATGCTAGAAGCTCTGTTCACACGCTTTCCACCCAAACCTTAGATTTTAATTCTTGATGTTTTCATTGTTTTCTTTCCATGTTTTTTGTACTATCTTCTAAGCTTTGACATCTATACAATGGTTTTTCTGCTCTAATCATTTTATCTTATATTACTTGCACTTTTTGATTGCTGACAAAAACGGGGAGAAAAAGAATGATATTTTTCAATAACGGGATTACTGAGAGAAAAGTCTTAAACATTCTAACACTCTGATATACTTGAATGTTTCCTTGTTTTGCATAAGCTTACAGGTACAAGAAGTTAATTATCTCTAATACACTGAAGCTCTGCTCGAGTAAAAGAAAGATCTGATGCTCAGAGAAAGTTCAAGAAAGATCTGATGCTAAAGGATTCAAGGAATTAAAAAGGGAAGTAATAAACTCAGGGGGAGTCTTTCAGATCATAACTCTGATAGTGGTTTTCTTATCCCCTTAAGTTCTGATACCTTTTATTCCTCCTTATCTTTGATATTATTTAATTCTGATACAATTCATTATTTGGTTATCTCTGCTACTTTTCTCGCTAATTTTCAATTGAAAAATTCTAGTTTTTGTCATCATCAAAAAGGGGGAGATTGTTAGAACAAAATTTGAATATACTACCCTAAGTTAAAGTTTTGATGATAACAAAAAGCAAGATTATATAAATTGTATGATTCATGTAAGACATATATGCTACCTAAAAATTATGCTTTGTTTTACAGAAACTATGATGAGTCTCAGCATAAGAATATCATCATCAGCATCAGAAGATGAATTATCAACATCAGCATCAGAGGATGTTATATCAGATGCCAGAATCATAAGATCAAAGCATGTGCTTACGCTGAAGCTTGATGAACAGACCTGCGCATAACAATATAAACTCTGATCAAGACAACAACAATTCATCAGCACCTAGCAGCGTCAGAATAAGCCAAAGCCAGAACACGCTTAATTGGCAATGGTACTGTGCATTCAAGACTCTTTATTATCAACGGCATTATTCCAGACAAAGATCTTCTCAATATGGAAAGAATGTAATGGACATTGAAATGGCATAACTGACTCCAACGTACCATTTTCCAATGCTATATAAACAAGCAAGTGAGAAACAAATTGGCTAATGCTCTACAACTTTCTACACGGCTAAAGCTATTCATATTCATCCTCATTCCCAGTTTTCTAAAAGCTCTCAAATTACCTATTCTATTGTTTTAGCATTCTAGTTCTCATAAGCTTAATTTGTGTAGTATCACAGTTGTGATAAACAGTTTTGTAGAAAACATTTAACACACTTAGATTTCATTTCTTTGTAAGAAAGTATTTCCTTGAGAAACCGGTTTGTGGTTTTGACTCAAGAAGGCTTTAGCAGTTGTTAAAGCAGTTGTAATATTCAGTTGAATATAGTGGATTAAGACCTCGTTGGAGAGAGGCGAAATCACCTTGACGGGTGGACTGGAGTAGTTTGAGATCAAACGAACCAGGATAAAAACAACGTGTTGTCTGCATTTGATTTCAAGTTTTACAATTCAACCCCCCTTCTTGTGTTTTTCACTTCTTCAAAGGCTACCATCCATTGGAGTAACAAAAATCTCGACAACAAACTACCTTCCATAATTACAAGGCTACCATCCATTGGGGTAACAAAAATCTCGATAACAGACTACCTTCCATAATGGCAAGGCTAACATCCATTGGAGTAACAAAATTCTGAACAACAGACTACCATCCATAATGACAAGGCTACAATCCATTGGAGTAACAGAAATCTCAACGACAGACTGCCATCCATAATGACCAGGCTACCATCCATTGGAGTAACAAAAATCTCGACAACAAACTACCTTCCATAATTACAAGGCTACCATCCATTGGGGTAATAAAAATCTCGATAACAAACCACCTTCCATAATGACAAGGCTACCATCCATTGGAATAACAAAAATGTCATCAACAGACTACCTTCCATAATGATAAGGCTATCATCCATTGGAGTAACATAGATATCGACAATTGACTACCTTCAATAATGACAAGGCTACCATCCATTGGAGTAAGAAAAATCTCAACAAAAGACTACATTCAATAATGACAAGGTTACCATCCATTAGAATAAAAAATATCTCGACAACGGACTACCTTCCATAATGACAAGGCTAGCATCCATTGGAATAACAAAAATTTCAACAACAGACTACCTTCCATAATGGCAAGGCTAACATCCATTGGAGTAACAAAATTCTGAACAATAGACTACCTTACATAATGACAAGGCTACAATCCATTGGAGTAACAGAAATCTCAATGACACACTACCTTCTATAATGACAAGGCTACCATCCATTGGAGTAACAAAAATCTCGACAACAGACTACCTTCCATAATTACAAGGCTACCATCCATTGGGGTAACAAAAATCTCGATAACAGACTACCTTCCATAATGACAAGGCTACTATCCATTGGAGTAACAAAAATCTCGACAATAGACTAACTTCCATAATTACAAAGATACCATCAATTGGTATAACAAAAATTTCGACAAAAGACTACCTTCCATAATGACAAGGTTACCATCCATTGGAATAAAAAAAATATCGAGAACAAACTACCTTCCATAATGACAAGGCTACCATCCAAAGGAATAAAAAATTCTCGACAACAAACTACCTTCCATAATGACAAGGCTACCATCCATTGGAGTTACAAAAATCTGAACAAAAGACTTCCTTGCTTAATGACAAGGCTATCATCCATTGGAGTAACAAAGATATCGATAAAAGACTACCTTCAATAATTACAAGGCTACCATCCATTGGAGTAACAAAAATCTCGACAAAATATTACCTTCCATAATGACAAGGTTACCATCCATTGGAATAACAAAAATGTTGACAATAGACTACCTTCCATAATGACAAGGATACCATTCATTGGAGTAACAAAAATCTGAACAACAGACTACCATCCATAATGACAAGGCTACAATCCATTGGAGTAACAGAAATCTCAACGACAGACTACCTTCCATAATGACAAGGCTACCATCCATTGGAGTAACAAAAATCTCGACAACAAACTACCTTCCATAATTACAAGGCTACCATCCATTGGGGTAACAAAAATCTCGATAACAGACTACCTTCCATAATGACAAGGCTACCATCCATTGGAATAACAAAAATCTTATCAAAAGACTACCTTCCATAATGACCAGGATATCATCCATTGGAGTAACATAGATATCGATAATAGACTACCTTCAATAATGACAAGGCTACCATCCATTGGAGTAAGTAAAATATCGACAAAAGACTACATTCCATAATGACAAGGTTACCATCCATTGGAATAAAAAAAATCTCGACAACGGACTACCTTCCATAATGACAAGGCTACCATCTGTTGGAGTAACAAAAATCTGAACAACATACTACCTTGCATAATGACAAGGCTATCATCCATTGGAGCAACAAAGATCTGAACAACAAACTACCTTCCATATTGACAAGGCTACCATCTAATGGAGTAAAAGAAATATCAACTATAGACTACCTTCCATTATGACAAGGCTATCATCCATTACAGTAACAAAGATATCGACAATAGACTGCCTTCAATAATGACAAGGCTACCATCCACTAGAGTAAGAAAAATCTCGATAAAAAGACTACCTTCCTTAATGACAAGGTTACCATCCATTTGAATAACAAAAATCTCAACAACAGACTACCTTCCATAATGACAAGGCTACCATCCATTGGAATAACAAAAATCTCATCAACAAATTACGTTCCATAATGACAAGGCTATCATCCATTGAAGTAACAAAGATATCGATAATAGACTACCTTCAATAATGACAAGGCTACCATCCATTGGAGTAACAAAAATCTCGACAACAAACTACCTTCCATAATTACAAGGCTACCATCCATTAGGGTAAAAAAAATCTCGATAACAGACTACCTTCCATAATGACAAGGCTACCATCCATTAGAGTAACAAAAATCTCGACAACAGACTAACTTTCATAATTACAAGGCTACCATCCATTGGAGTAACAAAAATCTCGACAAAAGACTACCTTCCATAATGACAAGGTTACCATCCATTGGAATAACAAAAATCTCGACAACAAACTACCTTCCATAATGACAAGGCTACCATCCAATGAAATAAAAAATTCTCGACAACAAACTACCTTCCATAATGACAAGGCTACAATCCATTGGAGTAACAAAAATCTCAACGACAGACTACCTTGCATAATGACAAGGCTACCATCCATTGGAATAACAAAAATCTCAACAATATACTACCTTCCATAATGACAAGGCTACCATCCATTGGAGTAACAAAAATCTCGATAAAAAACTACCTTCCATAATGATAAGGCTACCATCCAATGAAATAAAAAATTCTCGACAACAAACTACCTTCCATAATGACAAGGCTACAATCCATTGGAGTAACAAAAATCTCAATGACAGACTACCTTGCATAATGACAAGGCTACCATCCATTGGAATAACAAAAATCTCAATAATAGACTACCTTCCATAATGACAAGGCTACCATCCATTGGAGTTACAAAAATCTCGACAATAGACTACCTTCTATAATGACAAGGCTACCATCCGTTGGAGTAACAGAAATCTGAACAAAAGACTTCCTTGCATAATGACAAGGCTATCATCCATTGGAGTAACAAAGATATCGATAAAAGATTACCTTCAATAATTACAAGGCTACCATCCATTGGAGTAACAAAAATCTCGACAAAATACTACTTTCCATAATGACAAGGTTACCATCCATTGGAATAACAAAAATGTTGACAATAGACTACCTTCCATAATGATAAGGCTACCATCCAATGGAATAACAAAAATCTCAACAAAAGACTACATTCCATAATGACAAGGCTACCATACATTGGAGTAACAAAAATCTGAACAACAGACTACCATCCATAATGACAAGGCTACAATCCATTGGAGTAACAAAAATCTCAACGACAGACTACCTTCCATAATGACAAGGCTACCATCCATTGGAGTAACAAAAATCTCGACAATAAACTACCTTCCATAATTACAAGGCTACCATCCATTGGGGTAACAAAAATCTCGATAACAGACTACCTTCCATAATGACAAGGCTACCATCCATTGGAATAACAAAAATCTCATCAAAAGACTACCTTCCATAATGACAAGGGTATCATCCATTGGAGTAACATAGATATCGACAATAGACTACCTTCAATAATGACAAGGCTACCATCCATTTGAGTAAGTAAAATCTCGACAAAAGACTACATTCCATACTGACAAGGTTACCATCCATTGGAATAAAAAAAATCTCGACAACGGACTAACTTCCATAATGACAAGGCTACCATCCATTGGAATAACAAAAATTTCAACAACAGACTACCTTCCATAATGGCAAGGCTAACATCCATTGGAGTAACAAAATTCTGAACAACAGACTACCATCCATAATGACAAGGCTACAATCCATTGGAGTGACAGAAATCTCAACGACAGACTACCATCCATAATGACAAGGCTACCATCCATTGGAGTAACAAAAATCTCAACAACAAACTACCTTCCATAATTACAAGGCTACCATCCATTGGGGTAATAAAAATTTCGATAACAAACCACCTTCCATAATGACAAGGCTACCATCCATTGGAATAACAAAAATCTCATCAACAGACTACCTTCCATAATGATAAGGCTATCATCCATTGGAGTAACATAGATATCGACAATTGACTACCTTCAATAATGACAAGGCTACCATCCATTGGAGTAAGAAAAATCTCGACAAAAGACTACATTCAATAATGACAAGGTTACCATCCATTGGAATAAAAAATATCTCGACAACGGACTACCTTCCATAATGACAAGGCTACCATCCATTGGAATAACAAAAATTTCAACAACAGACTACCTTCCATAATGGCAAGGCTAACATCCATTGGAGTAACAAAATTATGAACAATAGACTACCTTACATAATGACAAGGCTATAATCCATTGGAGTAACAGAAATCTCAATGACACACTACCTTCTATAATGACAAGGCTACCATCCATTGGAGTAACAAAAATCTCGACAACAGACTACCTTCCATAATTACAAGGCTACCATCCATTGGGGTAACAAAAATCTCGATAACAGACTACCTTCCATAATGACAAGGCTACTATCCATTGGAGTAACAAAAATCTCGACAATAGACTAACTTCCATAATTACAAGGATACCATCAATTGGTATAACAAAAATTTCGACAAAAGACTACCTTCCATAACGACAAGGTTACCATCCATTGGAATAAAAAAAATATCGAGAACAAACTACCTTCCATAATGACAAGGCTACCATCCAAAGGAATAAAAAATTCTCGACAACAAACTACCTTCCATAATGACAAGGCTACAATCCATTGGAGTAATAGAAATCTCAACGACAGACTACCTTCAATAATGACAAGGCTACCATCCATTGGAGTTACAAAAATGTCGACAATAGACTACCTTCCATAATGACAAGGCTACCATCCGTTGGAGTAACAAAAATCTGAACAAAAGACTTCCTTGCATAATGACAAGGCTATCATCCATTGGAGTAACAAAGATATCGATAAAGGACTACCTTAAATAATTACAAGGCTACCATCCATTGGAGTAACAAAAATCTCGACAAAATACTACCTTCCATAATGACAAGGTTACCATCCATTGGAATAACAAAAATGTTGACAATAGACTACCTTCCATAATGACAAGGATACCATTCATTGGAGTAACAAAAATCTGAACAACAGACTACCATCCATAACGACAAGGCTACAATCCATTGGAGTAACAGAAATCTCAACGACAGACTACCTTCCATAATGACAAGGCTACCATCCATTGGAGTAACAAAAATCTCGACAACAAACTACCTTCCATAATTACAAGGCTACCATCCATTGGGGTAACAAAAATCTCGATAACAGACTACCTTCCATAATGGCAAGGCTAACATCCATTGGAGTAACAAAATTCTGAACAACAGACTACCATCCATAATGACAAGGCTACAATCCATTGGAGTAACAGAAATCTCAACGACAGACTACCATCCATAATGACCAGGCTACCATCCATTGGAGTAACAAAAATCTCGACAACAAACTACCTTCCATAATTACAAGGCTACCATCCATTGGGGTAATAAAAATCTCGATAACAAACCACCTTCCATAATGACAAGGCTACCATCCATTGGAATAACAAAAATGTCATCAACAGACTACCTTCCATAATGATAAGGCTATCATCCATTGGAGTAACATAGATATCGACAATTGACTACCTTCAATAATGACAAGGCTACCATCCATTGGAGTAACAAAAATCTCAACAAAAGACTACATTCAATAATGACAAGGTTACCATCCATTAGAATAAAAAATATCTCGACAACGGACTACCTTCCATAATGACAAGGCTAGCATCCATTGGAATAACAAAAATTTCAACAACAGACTACCTTCCATAATGGCAAGGCTAACATCCATTGGAGTAACAAAATTCTGAACAATAGACTACCTTACATAATGATAAGGCTACAATCCATTGGAGTAACAGAAATCTCAATGACACACTACCTTCTATAATGACAAGGCTACCATCCATTGGAGTAACAAAAATCTCGACAACAGACTACCTTCCATAATTACAAGGCTACCATCCATTGGGGTAACAAAAATCTCGATAACAGACTTCCTTCCATAATGACAAGGCTACTATCCATTGGAGTAACAAAAATCTCGACAATAGACTAACTTCCATAATTACAAGGATACCATCAATTGGTATAACAAAAATTTCGACAAAAGACTACCTTCCATAATGACAAGGTTACCATCCATTGGAATAAAAAAAATATCGACAACAAACTACCTTCCATAATGACAAGGCTACCATCCAATGGAATAAAAAATTCTCGACAACAAACTACCTTCCATAATGACAAGGCTACCATCCATTGGATTAACAAAAATCTGAACAATAGACTACCTTCCATAATGACAAGGCTACAATCCATTGGAGTAACAAAAATCTCAACGACAGACTACCTTGCATAATGACAAGGCTACCATCTATTGGAATAACAAAAATCTCAATAATAAACTACCTTCCATAATGACAAGGCTACCATCCATTGGAGTAACAAAAATCTCGATAAAAAACTACCTTCCATAATGATAAGGCTACCATCCATTGGAGTTGCAAAAATCTCGACAATAGACTACCTTCCATAATGACAAGGCTACCATCCGTTGGAGTAACAAAAATCTGAACAAAAGACTTCCTTGCATAATGACAAGGCTATCATCCATTAGAGTAACAAAGATATCGATAAAAGACTACCTTCAATAATTACAAGGCTACCATCCATTGGAGTAACAAAAATCTCGACAAAATACTACCTTCCATAATGACAAGGTTACCATCCATTGGAATAACAAAAATGTTGACAATAGACTACCTTCCATAATGATAAGGCTACCATCCAATGGAATAAAAAAAATCTCAATAAAAGACTACCTTCCATAATGACAAGGATACCATTCATTGGAGTAACAAAAATCTGAACAACAGACTACCATCCATAATCACAAGGCTACAATCCATTGGAGTAACAGAAATCTCAACGACAGACTACCTTCCATAATGACAAGGCTACCATCCATTGGAGTAACAAAAATCTCGACAACAAACTACCTTCCATAATTACAAGGCTACCATCCATTGGGGTAACAAAAATCTCGATAACAGACTACCTTCCATAATGACAAGGCTACCATCCATTGGAATAACAAAAATCTTATCAAAAGACTACCTTCCATAATGACAAGGCTACCATCCATTGGAGTAACATAGATATTGACAATAGACTACCTTTAATAATGACAAGGCTACCATCCATTGGAGTAAGTAAAATATCGACAAAAGACTACATTACATAATGACAAGGTTACCATCCATTGGAATAAAAAAAATCTCGACAATGGACTACCTTCCATAATGAGAAAGGCTACCATCTGTTGGAGTAACAAAAATCTGAACAACATACTACCTTGCATAATGACAAGGCTATCATCCATTGGAGCAACAAAGATCTGAACAACAAACTACCTTCCATATTGACAAGGCTACCATGTAATGGAGTAAAAGAAATATCAACTATAGACTACCTTCCATTATGACAAGGCTATCATCCATTACAGTAACAAAGATATCGACAATAGACTGCCTTCAATAATGACAAGGCTACCATCCACTAGAGTAAGAAAAATCTCGACAAAAGACTACCTTCCATAATGACAAGGTTACCATCCATTTGAATAACAAAAATCTCAACAACAAACTACCTTCCATAATGACAAGGCTACCATCCATTGGAATAACAAAAATCTCATCAACAAATTACCTTCCATAATGACAAGGCTATCATCCATTGAAGTAACAAAGATATCGATAATAGACTACCTTCAATAATGACAAGGCTACCATCCATTGGAGTAACAAAAATCTCGACAACAAACTACCTTCCATAATTACAAGGCTACCATCCATTGGGGTAAAAAAAATCTCGATAACAGACTACCTTCCATAATGACAAGGCTACCATCCATTAGAGTAACAAAAATCTCGACAAAAGACTACCTTCCATAATGACAAGGTTACCATCAATTGGAATAACCAAAATCTCGACAACAAACTACCTTCCATAATGACAAGGCTACCATCCAATGAAATTAAAAATTCTCGACAACAAACTACCTTCCATAATGACAAGGCTACAATCCATTGGAGTATCAAAAATCTCAACGACAGACTACCTTGCATAATGACAAGGCTACCATCCATTGGAATAACAAAAATCTCAATAATAGACTACCTTCCATAATGACAAGGCTACCATCCATTGGAGTTACAAAAATCTCGACAATAGACTACCTTCTATAATGACAAGGCTACCATCCGTTGGAGTAACAGAAATCTGAACAAAAGACTTCCTTGCATAATGACAAGGATATCATCCATTGGAGTAACAAAGATATCGATAAAAGATTACCTTCAATAATTACAAGGCTACCATCCATTGGAGTAACAAAAATCTCGACAAAATACTACCTTCCATAATGACAAGGTTACCATCCATTGGAATAACAAAAATGTTGACAATAGACTACCTTCCATAATGATAAGGCTACCATCCAATGGAATAACAAAAATGTCAACAAAAGACTACCTTCCATAATGACAAGGCTACCATACATTGGAGTAACAAAAATCTAAACAACAGACTACCATCCATAATGACAAGGCTACAATCCATTGGAGTAACAAAAATCTCAACGACAGACTACCTTCCATAATGACAAGGCTACCATCCATTGGAGTAACAAAAATCTCGACAAAAGACTACCTTCCATAATGACAAGGTTACCATCCATTGGAATAACAAAAATCTCGACAACAAACTACCTTCCATAATGACAAGGCTACCATCCAATGAAATAAAAAATTCTCGACAACAAACTACCTTTCATAATGACAAGGCTACAATCCATTGGAGTAACAAAAATCTCAACGACAGACTACCTTGCATAATGACAAGGCTACCATCCATTGGAATAACAAAAATCTCAACAATAGACTACCTTCCATAATGACAAGGCTACCATCCATTGGAGTAACAAAAATCTCGATAAAAAACTACCTTCCATAATGACAAGGCTACCATCCAATGAAATAAAAAATTCTCGACAACAAACTACCTTCCATAATGACAAGGCTACAATCCATTGGAGTAACAAAAATCTCAACGACAGACTACCTTGCATAATGACAAGGCTACCATCCATTGGAATAACAAAAATCTCAATAATAGACTACCTTCCATAATGACAAGGCTACCATCCATTGGAGTTACAAAAATCTCGACAATAGACTACCTTCCATAATGACAAGGCTACCATCCGTTGGAGTAACAGAAATCTGAACAAAAGACTTCCTTGCATAATGACAAGGCTATCATCCATTGGAGTAACAAAGATATCGATAAAAGATTACCTTCAATAATTACAAGGCTACCATCCATTGGAGTAACAAAAATCTCGACAAAATACTACCTTCCATAATGACAAGGTTACCATCCATTGGAATAACAAAAATGTTGACAATAGACTACCTTCCATAATGATAAGGCTACCATCCAATGGAATAACAAAAATCTCAACAAAAGACTACCTTCCATAATGACAAGGCTACCATACATTGGAGTAACAAAAATCTGAACAACAGACTACCATCCATAATGACAAGGCTACAATCCATTGGAGTAACCAAAATCTCAACGACAGACTACCTTCCATAATGACAAGGCTACCATCCATTGGAGTAACAAAAATCTCGACAATAAACTACCTTCCATAATTACAAGGCTACCATCCATTGGGGTAACAAAAATCTCGATAACAGACCACCTTCCATAATGACAAGGCTACCATCCATTGGAATAACAAAAATCTCATCAAAAGACTACCTTCCATAATGACAAGGCTATCATCCATTGGAGTAACATAGATATCGACAATAGACTACCTTCAATAATGACAAGGCTACCATCCATTGGAGTAAGTAAAATCTCGACAAAAGACAACATTCCATACTGACAAGGTTACCATCCATTGGAATAAAAAAAATCTCGACAACGGACTAACTTCCATAATGACAAGGCTACCATCCATTGGAATAATAAAAATTTCAACAACAGACTACCTTCCATAATGGCAAGGCTAACATCCATTGGAGTAACAAAATTCTGAACAACAGACTACCATCCATAATGACATGGCTACAATCCATTGGAGTAACAGAAATCTCAACGACAGACTACCATCCATAATGACAAGGCTACCATCCATTGGAGTAACAAAAATCTCGACAACAGACTACCTTCCATAATTACAAGGCTACCATCCATTGGGGTAACAAAAATCTCGATAATAGACTACCTTCCATAATGACAAGGCTACTATCCATTGGAGTAACAAAAATCTCGACAATAGACTAACTTCCATAATTACAAGGATACCATCAATTGGTATAACAAAAATTTCGACAAAAGACTACCTTCCATAATGACAAGGTTACCATCCATTGGAATAAAAAAAATATCGAGAACAAACTACCTTCCATAATGACAAGGCTACCATCCAATGGAATAAAAAATTCTCGACAACAAACTACCTTCCATAATGACAAGGCTACCATCCATTGGAGTAACAAAAATCTGAACAACATACTACCTTCCATAATGACAAGGCTACAATCCATTGGAGTAACAAAAATCTGAACAACATACTACCTTCCATAATGACAAGGCTACAATCCATTGGAGTAATAGAAATCTCAACGACAGACTACCTTCAATAATGACAAGGCTACCATCCATTGGAGTTACAAAAATGTCGACAATAGACTACCTTCCATAATGACAAGGCTACCATCCGTTGGAGTAACAAAAATCTGAACAAAAGACTTCCTTGCATAATGACAAGGCTATCATCCATTTGAGTAACAAAGAAATCGATAAAAGACTACCTTCAATAATTACAAGGCTACCATCCATTGGAGTAAGAAAAATCTCGACAAAAGACTACATTCCATAATGACAAGGTTACCATCCATTGGAATAAAACAAATCTCGACAACAGACTACCTTCCATAATGACAAGGCTACCATCCATTGGAATAACAAAAATTTCAACAACAGACTACCTTCCATAATGGCAAGGCTAACATCCATTGGAGTAACAAAAATCTGAACAACAGGCTACCATCCATAATGACAAGGCTACAATCCATTGGAGTAACAGAAATCTCAATGACAGACTACCTTCCATAATGATAAGGCTACCATCCACTGGAGTAACAAAAATCTCGACAACAAACCGCCTTCCATAATTACAAGGCTACCATCCATTGGGGTAACAAAAATCTCGATAACAGAGTACCTTCCATAATGACAAGGCTACCATCCATTGGAATAACAAAAATCTCATCAACAGACTACCTTCCATAATGACAAGGCTATCATCCATTGGAGTAACATATATATCGACAATAGACTACCTTCAATAATGACAAGGCTACAATCCATTGGAGTAAGTACAATCTCGACAAAATACTACATTCCATAATGACAAGGTTACCATCCATTGGAATTAAAAAAATCTCGACAGCGGACTAGCTTCCATAATGACAAGGCTACCATCCATTGGAATAACAAAAATTTCATAAACAGACTACCTTCCATAATGGCAAGGCTAACATCCATTGGAGTAACAAAATTCTGAACAAAAGACTACCTTACATAATGACAAGGCTACCACCCATTGGAGTAACAAAAATCTCGACAAAAGACTACCTTCCATAATGACAAGGTTACCATCCATTGGAATAACAAAAATCTCGAAAACAAACTACCTTCCATAATGACAAGGCTACCATCCAATGGAATAAAAAATTCTCGACAACAAACTACCTTCCATAATGACAAGGCTACAATCCATTGGAGTAACAAAAATCTCAACGACAGACTACCTTGCATAATGACAAGGCTACCATCCATTGGAATAACAAAAATCTCAACAACAGACTACCTTCCATAATGACAAGGCTACCATCCATTGGAGTAACAAAATTCTCGATAAAAAACTACCTTCCATAATGATAAGGCTACCATCCGTTGGAGTAACAAAAATCTGAACAAAAGACTTCCTTGCATAATGACAAGGCTATCATCCATTGGAGTAACAAAGATATCGATAAAAGACTACCTTCAATAATTAGAAGGCTACCATCCATTGGAGTAACAAAAATCTCGACATAATACTACCTTCATAATGACAAGGTTACCATCCATTGGAATAACAAAAATGTTGACAATAGACTACCTTCCATAATGATAAGGCTACCATCCAATGGAATAACAAAAATCTCAACAAAAGACTACCTTCCATAATGACAAGGCTACCATCCATTGGAGTAACAGAAATCTCAACGACAGACTACCTTCCATAATGACAAGGCTACCATCCATTGGAGTAACAAAAATCTCGACAACAAACTACCTTCCATAATTACAAGGCTACCATCCATTGGGGTAACAAAAATCTCGATAACAGACTACCTTCCATAATGACAAGGCTACCATCCATTGGAATAACAAAAATCTTATCAAAAGACTACCTTCCATAATGACAAGGCTACCATCCATTGGAGTAACATAGATATTGACAATAGACTACCTTTAATAATGACAAGGCTACCATCCATTGGGGTAAGTAAAATATCGACAAAAGACTACATTACATAATGACAAGGTTACCATCCATTGGAATAAAAAAAATCTCGACAATGGACTACCTTCCATAATGAGAAAGGCTACCATCTGTTGGAGTAACAAAAATCTGAACAACATACTACCTTGCATAATGACAAGGCTATCATCCATTGGAGCAACAAAGATCTGAACAACAAACTACCTTCCATATTGACAAGGCTACCATGTAATGGAGTAAAAGAAATATCAACTATAGACTACCTTCCATTATGACAAGGCTATCATCCATTACAGTAACAAAGATATCGACAATAGACTGCCTTCAATAATGACAAGGCTACCATCCACTAGAGTAAGAAAAATCTCGACAAAAGACTACCTTCCATAATGACAAGGTTACCATCCATTTGAATAACAAAAATCTCAACAACAAACTACCTTCCATAATGACAAGGCTACCATCCATTGGAATAACAAAAATCTCATCAACAAATTACCTTCCATAATGACAAGGCTATCATCCATTGAAGTAACAAAGATATCGATAATAGACTACCTTCAATAATGACAAGGCTACCATCCATTGGAGTAACAAAAATCTCGTCAACAAACTACCTTCCATAATTACAAGGCTACCATCCATTGGGGTAAAAAAAATCTCGATAACAGACTACCTTCCATAATGACAAGGCTACCATCCATTAGAGTAACAAAAATCTCGACAAAAGACTACCTTCCATAATGACAAGGTTACCATCAATTGGAATAACCAAAATCTCGACAACAAACTACCTTCCATAATGACAAGGCTACCATCCAATGAAATTAAAAATTCTCGACAACAAACTACCTTCCATAATGACAAGGCTACAATCCATTGGAGTATCAAAAATCTCAACGACAGACTACCTTGCATAATGACAAGGCTACCATCCATTGGAATAACAAAAATCTCAATAATAGACTACCTTCCATAATGACAAGGCTACCATCCATTGGAGTTACAAAAATCTCGACAATAGACTACCTTCTATAATGACAAGGCTACCATCCGTTGGAGTAACAAAAATCTGAACAAAAGACTTCCTTGCATAATGACAAGGATATCATCCATTGGAGTAACAAAGATATCGATAAAAGATTACCTTCAATAATTACAAGGCTACCATCCATTGGAGTAACAAAAATCTCGACAAAATACTACCTTCCATAATGACAAGGTTACCATCCATTGGAATAACAAAAATGTTGACAATAGACTACCTTCCATAATGATAAGGCTACCATCCAATGGAATAACAAAAATGTCAACAAAAGACTACCTTCCATAATGACAAGGCTACCATACATTGGAGTAACAAAAATCTGAACAACAGACTACCATCCATAATGACAAGGCTACAATCCATTGGAGTAACAAAAATCTCAACGACAGACTACCTTCCATAATGACAAGGCTACCATCCATTGGAGTAACAAAAATCTCGACAAAAGACTACCTTCCATAATGACAAGGTTACCATCCATTGGAATAACAAAAATCTCGACAACAAACTACCTTCCATAATGACAAGGCTACCATCCAATGAAATAAAAAATTCTCGACAACAAACTACCTTTCATAATGACAAGGCTACAATCCATTGGAGTAACAAAAATCTCAACGACAGACTACCTTGCATAATGACAAGGCTACCATCCATTGGAATAACAAAAATCTCAACAATAGACTACCTTCCATAATGACAAGGCTACCATCCATTGGAGTAACAAAAATCTCGATAAAAAACTACCTTCCATAATGACAAGGCTACCATCCAATGAAATAAAAAATTCTCGACAACAAACTACCTTCCATAATGACAAGGCTACAATCCATTGGAGTAACAAAAATCTCAACGACAGACTACCTTGCATAATGACAAGGCTACCATCCATTGGAATAACAAAAATCTCAATAATAGACTACCTTCCATAATGACAAGGCTACCATCCATTGGAGTTACAAAAATCTCGACAATAGACTACCTTCCATAATGACAAGGCTACCATCCGTTGGAGTAACAGAAATCTGAACAAAAGACTTCCTTGCATAATGACAAGGCTATCATCCATTGGAGTAACAAAGATATCGATAAAAGATTACCTTCAATAATTACAAGGCTACCATCCATTGGAGTAACAAAAATCTCGACAAAATACTACCTTCCATAATGACAAGGTTACCATCCATTGGAATAACAAAAATGTTGACAATAGACTACCTTCCATAATGATAAGGCTACCATCCAATGGAATAACAAAAATCTCAACAAAAGACTACCTTCCATAATGACAAGGCTACCATACATTGGAGTAACAAAAATCTGAACAACAGACTACCATCCATAATGACAAGGCTACAATCCATTGGAGTAACCAAAATCTCAACGACAGACTACCTTCCATAATGACAAGGCTACCATCCATTGGAGTAACAAAAATCTCGACAATAAACTACCTTCCATAATTACAAGGCTACCATCCATTGGGGTAACAAAAATCTCGATAACAGACCACCTTCCATAATGACAAGGCTACCATCCATTAGAATAACAAAAATCTCATCAAAAGACTACCTTCCATAATGACAAGGCTATCATCCATTGGAGTAACATAGATATCGACAATAGACTACCTTCAATAATGACAAGGCTACCATCCATTGGAGTAAGTAAAATCTCGACAAAAGACAACATTCCATACTGACAAGGTTACCATCCATTGGAATAAAAAAAATCTCGACAACGGACTAACTTCCATAATGACAAGGCTACCATCCATTGGAATAATAAAAATTTCAACAACAGACTACCTTCCATAATGGCAAGGCTAACATCCATTGGAGTAACAAAATTCTGAACAACAGACTACCATCCATAATGACATGGCTACAATCCATTGGAGTAACAGAAATCTCAACGACAGACTACCATCCATAATGACAAGGCTACCATCCATTGGAGTAACAAAAATCTCGACAACAGACTACCTTCCATAATTACAAGGCTACCATCCATTGGGGTAACAAAAATCTCGATAACAGACTACCTTCCATAATGACAAGGCTACTATCCATTGGAGTAACAAAAATCTCGACAATAGACTAACTTCCATAATTACAAGGATACCATCAATTGGTATAACAAAAATTTCGACAAAAGACTACCTTCCATAATGACAAGGTTACCATCCATTGGAATAAAAAAAATATCGAGAACAAACTACCTTCCATAATGACAAGGCTACCATCCAATGGAATAAAAAATTCTCGACAACAAACTACCTTCCATAATGACAAGGCTACCATCCATTGGAGTAACAAAAATCTGAACAACATACTACCTTCCATAATGACAAGGCTACAATCCATTGGAGTAATAGAAATCTCAACGACAGACTACCTTCAATAATGACAAGGCTACCATCCATTGGAGTTACAAAAATGTCGACAATAGACTACCTTCCATAATGACAAGGCTACCATCCGTTGGAGTAACAAAAATCTGAACAAAAGACTTCCTTGCATAATGACAAGGCTATCATCCATTTGAGTAACAAAGAAATCGATAAAAGACTACCTTCAATAATTACAAGGCTACCATCCATTGGAGTAAGAAAAATCTGGACAAAAGACTACATTCCATAATGACAAGGTTACCATCCATTGGAATAAAACAAATCTCGACAACAGACTACCTTCCATAATGACAAGGCTACCATCCATTGGAATAACAAAAATTTCAACAACAGACTACCTTCCATAATGGCAAGGCTAACATCCATTGGAGTAACAAAAATCTGAACAACAGGCTACCATCCATAATGACAAGGCTACAATCCATTGGAGTAACAGAAATCTCAATGACAGACTACCTTCCATAATGATAAGGCTACCATCCACTGGAGTAACAAAAATCTCGACAACAAACCGCCTTCCATAATTACAAGGCTACCATCCATTGGGGTAACAAAAATCTCGATAACAGAGTACCTTCCATAATGACAAGGCTACCATCCATTGGAATAACAAAAATCTCATCAACAGACTACCTTCCATAATGACAAGGCTATCATCCATTGGAGTAACATATATATCGACAATAGACTACCTTCAATAATGACAAGGCTACAATCCATTGGAGTAAGTAAAATCTCGACAAAATACTACATTCCATAATGACAAGGTTACCATCCATTGGAATTAAAAAAATCTCGACAGCGGACTAGCTTCCATAATGACAAGGCTACCATCCATTGGAATAACAAAAATTTCATAAACAGACTACCTTCCATAATGGCAAGGCTAACATCCATTGGAGTAACAAAATTCTGAACAAAAGACTACCTTACATAATGACAAGGCTACCACCCATTGGAGTAACAAAAATCTCGACAAAAGACTACCTTCCATAATGACAAGGTTACCATCCATTGGAATAACAAAAATCTCGAAAACAAACTACCTTCCATAATGACAAGGCTACCATCCAATGGAATAAAAAATTCTCGACAACAAACTACCTTCCATAATCACAAGGCTACAATCCATTGGAGTAACAAAAATCTCAACGACAGACTACCTTGCATAATGACAAGGCTACCATCCATTGGAATAACAAAAATCTCAACAACAGACTACCTTCCATAATGACAAGGCTACCATCCATTGGAGTAACAAAATTCTCGATAAAAAACTACCTTCCATAATGATAAGGCTACCATCCGTTGGAGTAACAAAAATCTGAACAAAAGACTTCCTTGCATAATGACAAGGCTATCATCCATTGGAGTAACAAAGATATCGATAAAAGACTACCTTCAATAATTAGAAGGCTACCATCCATTGGAGTAACAAAAATCTCGACATAATACTACCTTCATAATGACAAGGTTACCATCCATTGGAATAACAAAAATGTTGACAATAGACTACCTTCCATAATGATAAGGCTACCATCCAATGGAATAACAAAAATCTCAACAAAAGACTACCTTCCATAATGACAAGGCTACCATACATTGGAGTAACAAAAATCTGAACAACAGACTACCATCCATAATGACAAGGCTACAATCCATTGGAGTAAGAAAAATCTCAACGACACACTACCTTCCATAATGACAAGGCTACCATCCATTGGGGTAACAAAAATCTCGATAACAGACTACCTTCCATAATGACAAGGCTACCATCCATTGGAATAACAAAAATCTCATCAAAAGACTACCTTCCATAATGACAAGGCTATCATCCATTGGAGTAACATAGATATCGACAATAGACTACCTTCAATAATAACAAGGCTACCATCCATTGGAGTAAGTAAAATCTCGACAAAAGACTACATTCCATACTGATAAGGTTACCATCCATTGGAATAAAAAAAATCCCGACAACGGACTACCTTCCATAATGACAAGGCTACCATCCATTGGAATAACAAAAATTTCAACAACAGACTACCTTCCATAATGGCAAGGCTAACATCCATTGGAGTAACAAAATTCTGAATAACAGACTACCATCCATAATGACAAGGCTACAATCCATTGGAGTAACAGAAATCTCAACGACAGACTACCTTCCATAATGACAAGGCTACCATCCATTGGAGTAACAAAAATCTCGACAACAAACTACCTTCCATAATTACAAGGCTACCATCCATTGGGGTAAAAAAAATCTCGATAACAAACTACCTTCCATAATGACAAGGCTACCATCCATTGGAATAACAAAAATCTCATCAATAGACTACCTTCCATAATGACAAGGCTATCATCCATTGGAGTAACATAGATATCGACAATTGACTACCTTCAATAATGACAAGGCTACCATCCATTGGAGTAAGAAAAATCTCGACAAAAGACTACATTATATAATGACAAGGTTACCATCCATTGGAATAAAAAATATCTCGACAATGGACTACCTTCCATAATGACAAGGCTACCATCCATTGGAATAACAAAAATTTCAACAACATACTACCTTCCATAATGGCAAGGCTAACATCCATTGGAGTAACAAAATTCTGAATGATAGACTACCTTACATAATGACAAGGCTACAATCCATTGGAGTAACAAAAATCTCAATGACACACTACCTTCTATAATGACAAGGCTACCATCCATTGGAGTAACAAAAATCTCAACAACAGACTACCTTCCATAATTACAAGGCTACCATCCATTGGGGTAACAAAAATCTCGATAACAGACTACCTTCCATAATGACAAGGCTACCATCCATTGGAGTAACAAAAATCTAGACAACAAACTACCTTCCATAATTACAAGGCTACCATCCATTGGTATAACAAAAATCTCGATAACAAACTACCTTCCATAATGACAAGGCTACCATCCATTGGAATAACAAAAATCTCATCAACAGACTACCTTCCATAATGACAAGGCTATCATCCATTGGAGTAACATAGATATCGACGATTGACTACCTTCAATAATGACAAGGCTACCATCCATTGGAGTAAGAAAAATCTTGACAAAAGACTACATTCAATAATGACAAGGTTAGCATCCATTGGAATAAAAAATATCTCGACAACGGACTACCTTCCATAATGACAAGGCTACCATCCATTGGTATAACAAAAATTTCAACAACAGACTACCTTCCATAATGGCAAGGCTAACATCCATTGGAGTAACAAAATTCTGAACAATAGACTACCATACATAATGACAAGGCTACAATCCATCGGAGTAACAAAAATCTCAATGACACACTACCTTCTATAATGACAAGGCTACCATCCATTGGAGTAACAAAAATCTCGACAACAGACTACCTTCCATAATTATAAGGCTACCATCCATTGGGGTAACAAAAATCTCGATAACAGACTACCTTCCATAATGACAAGGTTACCATCCATTGGAATAAAAAAAATATCGACAACAAACTACCTTCCATAATGACAAGGCTACCATCCAATGGAATAAAAAATTCTCGACAACAAACTACCTTCCATAATGACAAAGCTACCATCCATTGGAGTAAAAAAAATCTGAACAACAGACTACCTTCCATAATGACAAGGCTACAATACATTGGAGTAATAGAAATCTCAACGACAGACTACCTTCAATAATGACAAGGCTACCATCCATTGGAATAACAAAAATCTCGACAATAGACTACCTTCCATAATGACAAGGCTACCATCCATTGGAGTAACAAAAATCTCGATAAAAAACTACCTTCCATAATGATAAGGCTACCATCCGTTGGAGTTACAAAAATCTCGACAATAGACTACCTTCCATAATGACAAGGCTACCATCCGTTGGAGTAACAAAAATCTGAACAAAAGACTTCCTTGCATAATGACAAGGCTATCATCCATTTGAGTAACAAAGATATCTATAAAAGACTACCTTCAATAATTACAAGGCTACCATCCATTGGAGTAAGTAAAATCTCGACAAAAGACTACATTCCATAATGACAAGGTTACCATCCATTGGAATAAAAAAAATCTCGACAACGGACTACCTTCCATAATGACAAGGCTACCATCCATTGGAATAACAAAAATTTCAACAACAGACTACCTTCCATAATGGCAAGGCTAACATCCATTGGAGTAACAAAATTCTGAATGATAGACTACCTTACATAATGATAATGCTACAATCCATTGGAGTAACAGAAATCTCAACGACAGACTACCTTCCATAATGACAAGGTTACCATCCATTGGAGTAACAAAAATCTCGACAACAAACTACCTTCCATAATTACAAGGCTACCATCCATTGGGGTAACAAAAATCTCGATAACAGACTACCTTCCATAATGACAAGGCTACCATCCATTGGAGTAACAAAAATCTAGACAACAAACTACCTTCCATAATTACAAGGCTACCATCCATTGGTATAACAAAAATCTCGATAACAAACTACCTTCCATAATGACAAGGCTACCATCCATTGGAATAACAAAAATCTCATCAACAGACTACCTTCCATAATGACAAGGCTATCATCCATTGGAGTAACATAGATATCGACAATTGACTACCTTCAATAATGACAAGGCTACCATCCATTGGAGTAAGAAAAATCTTGACAAAAGACTACATTCAATAATGACAAGGTTAGCATCCATTGGAATAAAAAATATCTCGACAACGGACTACCTTCCATAATGACAAGGCTACCATCCATTGGTATAACAAAAATTTCAACAACAGACTACCTTCCATAATGGCAAGGCTAACATCCATTGGAGTAACAAAATTCTGAACAATAGACTACCATACATAATGACAAGGCTACAATCCATCGGAGTAACAGAAATCTCAATGACACACTACCTTCTATAATGACAAGGCTACCATCCATTGGAGTAACAAAAATCTCGACAACAGACTACCTTCCATAATTACAAGGCTACCATCCATTGGGGTAACAAAAATCGCGATAACAGACTACCTTCCATAATGACAAGGTTACCATCCATTGGAATAAAAAAAATATCGAAAACAAACTACCTTCCATAATGACAAGGCTACCATCCAATGGAATAAAAAATTCTCGACAACAAACTACCTTCCATAATGACAAAGCTACCATCCATTGGAGTAAAAAAAATCTGAACAACAGACTACCTTCCATAATGACAAGGCTACAATACATTGGAGTAATAGAAATCTCAACGACAGACTACCTTCAATAATGACAAGGCTACCATCCATTGGAATAACAAAAATCTCGACAATAGACTACCTTCCATAATGACAAGGCTACCATCCATTGGAGTAACAAAAATCTCGATAAAAAACTACCTTCCATAATAATAAGGCTACCATCCGTTGGAGTTACAAAAATCTCGACAATAGACTACCTTCCATAATGACAAGGCTACCATCCGTTGGAGTAACAAAAATCTGAACAAAAGACTTCCTTGCATAATGACAAGGCTATCATCCATTTGAGTAACAAAGATATCTATAAAAGACTACCTTCAATAATTACAAGGCTACCATCCATTGGAGTAAGTAAAATCTCGACAAAAGACTACATTCCATAATGACAAGGTTACCATCCATTGGAATAAAAAAAATCTCGACAACGGACTACCTTCCATAATGACAAGGCTACCATCCATTGGAATAACAAAAATTTCAACAACAGACTACCTTCCATAATGGCAAGGCTAACATCCATTGGAGTAACAAAATTCTGAACAACAGACTACCATCCATAATGATAATGCTACAATCCATTGGAGTAACAGAAATCTCAACGACAGACTACCTTCCATAATGACAAGGTTACCATTCATTGGAGTAACAAAAATCTCGACAACAATCTACCTTCCATAATTACAAGGGTACCATCCATTAGGGTAACAAAAATCTCGATAACAAACTACCTTCCATAATGACAAGGATACCATCCATTGGAATAACAAAAATCTCATCAACAAACTACCTTCTATAATGACAAGGCTATCATCCATTGGAGTAACATAGATATCGATAATAGACTACCTTCAATAATGACAAGGCTACCATCCATTGGAGTAAGAAAAATCTCGACAAAAGACTACATTCCATAATGACAAGGTTACCATCCATTGGAATAAAAAATATCTGGACAACGGACTACCTTCCATTATGACAAGGCTACCATCCATTGGAATAACAAAAATTTCCACAACAGACTACCTTCCATAATGGCAAGGCTAACATCCATTGGAGTAACAAAATTCTGAACAATAGACTACCTTACATAATGACAAGGCTACAATCCATTGGAGTAAAAAAAATCTCGACAAAAGACTACCTTCCATAATGACAAGGTTACCATCTATTGGAATAACAAAAATCTCGACAACAAACTACCTGCCATAATGACAAGGCTACCATCCAATGGAATAAAAAATTCTCGACAACAAACTACCTTCCATAATGACAAGGCTACCATCCATTGGAGTAACAAAAATCTGAACAATAGACTACCTTCCATAATGACAAGGCTACAATCCATTGGAGTAACAAAAATCTCAACGACAGACTACCTTGCATAATGACAAGGCTACCATCCATTGGAATAACATAAATCTCAACAATAGACTACCTTCCATAATGACAAGGCTACCATCCATTGGAGTAACAAAAATCTCGATAAAAAACAACCTTCCATAATGATAACGCTACCATCCATTGGAGTTACAAAAATCTAGACAATAGACTACCTTCCAAAATGACAAGGCTACCATCCGTTGGAGTAACAAAAATCTGAACAAAAGACTTCCTTGCATAATGACAAGGCTATCATCCATTGGAGTAACAAAGATATCGATAAAAGACTACCTTCAATAATTACAAGGCTACCATCCATTGGAGTAACAAAAATCTCGACATAATACTACCTTCCATAATGACAAGGTTACCATCCATTGAAATAACAAAAATGTTGACAATAGACTACCTTCAATAATGATAAGGCTACCATCCAATGGAATAACAAAAATCTCAACAAAAGACTACCTTCCATAATGACAAGGCTACCATTCATTGGAGTAACAAAAATCTGAACAACAGACTACCATCCATAATGACAAGGCTACAATCCATTGGAGTAACAGAAATCTCAATGACAGACTACCTTCCATAATGACAAGGCTACCATCCATTGGAGTAACAAATATCTCGACAACAAACTACCTTCCATAATTACAAGGCTACCATCCATTGGGGTAACCAAAATCTCGATAAGAGACTACCTTCCATAATGACAAGGCTAACATCCATTGGAATAACAAAAATCTCATCAAAAGACTACCTTCCATAATGACAAGGCTATCATCCATTGGAGTAACATAGATATCGGCAATAGACTACCTTCAATAATGACAAGGCTACCATCCATTGGAGTATGTAAAATATCGACAAAAGACTACATTCCATAATGACAAGGTTACCATCCATTGGAATAAAAAAAATCTCGACAACGGACTACCTTCCATAATGACAAGGCTACCATCCATTGGAATAATAAAAATTTCAACAACAGACTACCTTCCATAATGGCAAGGCTAACATCCATTGGAGTAACAAAATTCTGAACAACAGACTACCATCCATAATGATAAGGCTACAATCCATTGGAGTAACAGAAATCTCAACGACAGACTACCTTCCATAATGACAAGGCTACCATCCATTGGAGTAACAAAAATCTCGACAACAAACTACCTTCCATAATTACAAGGCTACCATCCATTGGGGTAACAAAAATCTCGATAACAAACTACCTTCAATAATGACAAGGATACCATCCATTGGAATAACAAAAATCTCATCATCAGACTACCTTCTATAATGACAAGGCTATCATCCATTGGAGTAACATAGATATCGATAATAGACTACCTTCAATAATGACAAGGCTACCATCCATTGGAGTAAGAAAAATCTCGACAAAAGACTACATTCCATAATGACAAGGTTACCATCCATTGGAATAAAAAATATCTCGACAACAGACTACCTTCCATAATGACAAGGCTACCATCCATTGGAATAACAAAAATTTCAACAACGGACTACCTTCCATAATGGCAAGGCTAACATCCATTGGAGTAACAAAATTCTGAACAATAGACTACCTTACATAATGACAAGGCTACAATCCATTGGAGTAACAAAAATTTCGACAAAAGACTACCTTCCATAATGACAAGGTTACCATCCATTGGAATAATTAAAATCTCGACAACAAACTACCTTCCATAATGACAAGGCTACCATCCATTGGGGTAACAAAAATCTCGATAACAGACTACCTTCCCTAATGACAAGTCTACCATTCATTTGAGTAACAAAAATCTGAACAATAGACTACCTTCCATAATGACAAGGCTACAATCCATTGGAGTAACAAAAATCTCAACGACAGACTACCTTGCATAATGACAAGGCTACCATCCATTGGAATAACAAAAATCTCAACAATAGACTACCTTCCATAATGACAAGGCTACCATCCATTGGAGCAACAAAAATCTCGATAAAAAACAACCTTCCATAATGATAAGGCTACCATCCATTGGAGTTACAAAAATCTAGACAATAGACTACCTTCCATACTTACAAGGCTACCATCCGTTGGAGTAACAAAAATCTGAACAAAAGACTTCCTTGCATAATGACAAGGCTATCATCCATTGGAGTAACAAAGATATCGATAAAAGACTACCTTCAATAATTACAAGGCTACCATCCATTGGAGTAACAAAAATCTCGACATAATTCTACCTTCCATAATGACAAGGTTACCATCCATTGGAATAACAAAAATGTTGACAATAGACTACCTTCCATAATGATATGGCTACCATCCAATGGAATAACAAAAATCTCAACAAAAGACTACCTTCCATAATGACAAGGTTACCATTCGTTGGAGTAACAAAAATGTGAACAACAGACTACCATCCATAATGACAAGGCTAAAATCCATTGGAGTAACAGAAATCTCAACGACAAACTACCTTCCATAATGACAAGGCTACCATCCATTGGAGTAACAAAAATTTCGACAACAAACTACCTTCCATAATTACAAGGCTACCATCCATTGGGGTAACCAAAATCTCGATAAGAGACTACCTTCCATAATGACAAGGCTACCATCCATTGGAATAACAAAAATCTCATCAAAAGACTACCTTCCATAATGACAAGGATATCATCCATTGGAGTAACATAGATATCGGCAATAGACTACCTTCAATAAGGACAAGGCTACCATCCAATGGAGTAAGTAAAATCTCGACAAAAGACTACATTCTATAATGACAAGGTTACCATCCATTGGAATAAAAAAAATCTCGACAACGGACTACCTTCCATAATGACAAGGCTACCATCCATTGGAATAACAAAAAATTCAACAACAGACTACCTTCCATAATGGCAAGGCTAACATCCATTGGAGTAACAAAATTCTGAACAATAGATTACCATCCATAATGATAAGGCTACAATCCATTGGAGTAACAGAAATCTCAACGACAGACTACCTTCCATAATGACAAGGCTACCATCCATTGAAGTAACAAAAATCTCGACAACAAACCGCCTTCCATAATTACAAGGCTACCATCCATTGGGGTAACAAAAATCTCGATAACAGACTACATTCCATAATGACAAGGCTACCATCCATTGGAATAACAAAAATGTCATCAACAGACTACCTTCTATAATGACAAGGCTATCATCCATTGGAGTAACATAGATATCGACAATAGACTACCTTCAATAAGGACAAGGCTACCATCCATTGGAGTAAGAAAAATCTCGACAAAAGACTACATTCCATAATGACAAGGTTACCATCCATTGGAATAAAAAATATCTCGACAACGGACTACCTTCCATCATGACAAGGCTACCATCCATTGGAATAACAAAAATTTAAACAACAGACTACCTTCCATAATGGCAAGGCTAACATCCATTGGAGTAACAAAATTCTGAACAAAAGACTACCTTACATAATGACAAGGCTACCACCCATTGGAGTAACAAAAATCTCGACAAAAGACTACCTTCCATAATGACAAGGTTACCATCCATTGGAATAACAAAAATCTCGACAACAAACTACCTTCCATAATGACAAGGCTACCATCCATTGGGGTAACAAAAATCTCGATAACAGACTACCTTCCATAATGACAAGGCTACCATTCATTTGAGTAACAAAAATATCGACAACAGACTAACTTCCATAATTACAAGGCTACCATCCATTGGTATAACAAAAATTTCTACAAAAGACTACCTTCCATAATGACAAGGTTATCATCTATTGGAATAAAAAAAATATCGACAACAAACTACCTTCCATAATGACAAGGCTACCATCCAATGGAATAAAAAATTCTCGAGAACAAACTACCTTCCATAATGACAAGGGTACCATCCATTGGAGTAACAAAAATCTGAACAACAGACTAACTTCCATAATGACAAGGCTACAATCCATTGGAGTAACAGAAATCTCAACGGCAGACTACCTTCCATAATGACAAGGCTACCATCCATTGGAAAAACAAAAATCTCGACAATAGACTACCTTCCATAATGACAGGGCTACCATCCATTGAAGTAACAAAAATCTCGAAAAAAAATACCTTCCATAATGATAAGGCTACCATCCATTGGAGTTACAAAAATCTCGACAATAGACTACCTTCCATAATGATAAGGCTACCACCCGTTGGAGTAACAAAAATCTGAACGAAAGACTTCCTTGCATAATGACAAGGCTATCATCCATTTGAGTAGCAAAGATATCGATAAAAGACTACCTTCAATAATTACAAGGCTACCATCCATTGGAGTAAGAAAAATCTCGACAAAAGACTACATTCCATAATGACAAGGTTACCATCCATTGGAATAAAAAAAATCTCGACAACGGACTACCTTCCATAATGACAAGGCTACCATGCATTGGAATAACAAAAATTTCAACAACAGACTACCTTCCATAATGGCAAGGCTAACATCCATTGGAGTAACAAAATTCTGAACAACAGACTACCATCCATAATGACAAGGCTACAATCCATTGGAGTAACAGAAATCTCGACAACAAACCGCCTTCCATAATTACAAGGCTACCATCCATAATGACAAGGCTACCATCCATTGAAGTAACAAAAATCTTGACAACAAACCGCCTTCCATAATTACAAGGCTACCATCCATTGGGGTAACAAAAATCTCGATAACAGACTACCTTCCATAATGACAACGCTACCATCCATTGGAATAACAAAAATCTCATCAACAGACTACCCTCCATAATGACAAGGCTATCATCCATTGGAGTAACATAGATATCGACAATAGACTTCCTTCAATAATGACATGGCTACCATCCATTGGAGTAAGAAAAATCTCGACAAAAGACTACATTCCGTAATGACAAGGTTACCATCCATTGGAATAAAAAAAATCTCGACAATGGACTACCTTCCATAATGACAAGGCTACCATCCATTGGAATAACAAAAATTTAAACAACAGACTACCTTCCATAATGGCAAGGCTAACATCCATTGGAGTAACAAAATTCTGAACAAAAGACTACTTTACATAATGACAAGGCTACCACCCATTGGAGTAACAAAAATCACGACAAAAGACTACCTTCCATAATGACAGGGTTACCATCCATTGGAATAACAAAAATCTCGACAACAAACTACCTTCCATAATGACAAGGGTACCATCCAATGGAATAAAAAATTCTCGACAACAAACTACCTTCCATAATGACAAGGCTACCATCCATTGGAGTAACAAAAATCTGAACAATAGACTACCTTCCATAATGACAAGGCTAAAATCCATTGGAGTAACACAAATCTCGACGACAGACTACCTTGCATAATGACAAGGCTACCATCCTTTGGAATAACAAAAATCTCAACAATAGACTACCTTCCATAATGACAAGGCTACCATCCATTGGAGTAACAAAAATCTCGATAAAAAACTACCTTCCATAATGATAAGGCTACCATCCATTGGAGTTACAAAAATCTCGACAATAGCCTACCTTCCATAATGACAAGGCTACCATCCATTGGAGTAACAAAAATATGAACAAAAGACTTCCTTGCATAATGACAAGGCTATCATCCATTGGAGTAACATAGATATCGATAAAAGACTACCTTCAATAATTACAAGGCTACCATCCATTGGAGTAACAAAAATCTCGACAAAATACTACCTTCCATAATGACAAGGTTACCATCCATTGGAATAACAAAAATGTTGACAATAGACTACCTTCCATAATGACAAGGCTATCATCCATTGGAGTAACATAGATATCGACAATAGACTACCTTCAATAATGACAAGGCTACCATCCATTGGAGTAAGTAAAATCTCGACAAAAGACTACATTCCATAATGAAAAGGTTACCATCCATTGGAATAAAAAAAATCTCGACAACGGACTACCTTCCATAATTACAAGGCTACCATCCATTGGAATAACAAAAATTTCAACAACAGACTACCTTCCATAATGGCAAGGCTACCATCCATTGGAGTAACAAAATTCTGAACAACAGACTACCATCCATAATGATAAGGCTACAATCCATTGGAGTAACAAAAATCTCAACGACGGACTACCTTCCATAATGACAAGGCTACCATCCATTGGAGTAACAAAAATCTCGACACCAAATACCTTCCATAATTACAAGGCTACCATCCATTAGGGTAACAAAAATCTCGATAACAAACTACCTTCCATAATGACAAGGCTACCATCCATTGGAATAAAAAAAATCTCATCAACTGACTACCTTCTATAATGACAAGGCTATCATCCATTGGAGTAACATAGATATCGATAATAGACTACCTTCAATAATGACAAGGCTACCATCAATTAGAGTAAGAAAAATCTCGACAAAAGACTACATTCCATAATGACAAGGTTACCATCCATTGGAATAAAAAATATCTCGACAACGGACTACATTCCATAATGACAAGGCTACCATCCATTGGAATAACAAAAATTTCAACAACAGACT
This sequence comes from Vicia faba, assembly GCA_948472305.1. NCBI lineage: Eukaryota > Viridiplantae > Streptophyta > Magnoliopsida > Fabales > Fabaceae > Vicia > Vicia faba. Next base: position 556,049,465 of record OX451739.1, on the reverse strand, counting down.
ACCTTCCATAATGGCAAGGCTAACATCCATTGGAGTAACAAAATTCTGAACAATAGACTACCCTCCATAATAATAAGGCTACAATCCATTGGGATAACAGAAAACTCAACGACAGACTACCTTCCATAATGACAAGGCTACCATCCATTGGAGTTACAAAAATCTCGACAACAAACTACCTTCCATAATTACAAGGCTACCATCCATTGGGGTAACAAAAATCTCGATAACAAACTACCTTCCATAATGACAAGGCTACCATCCATTGGAATAACAAAAATCTCATCAACAGACTACCTTCTATAATGACAAGGCTATCATCCATTGGAGTAACATAGATATCGATAATAGACTACCTTCAATAATGACAAGGCTACCATCCATTGGAGTAAGAAAAATCTCGACAAAAGACTACATTCCATAATGACAAGGTTACCATCCATTGGAATAAAAAATATCTCGACAACAGACTAACTTCCATAATTACAAGGCTACCATCCATTGGTATAACAAAAATTTCTACAAAAGACTACCTTCCATAATGACAAGGTTACCATCTATTGGAATAAAAAAAATATCGACAACAAACTACCTTCCATAATGACAAGGCTACCATCCAATGGAATAAAAAATTCTCGAGAACAAACTACCTTCCATAATGACAAGGGTACCATCCATTGGAGTAACAAAAATCTGAACAACAGACTAACTTCCATAATGACAAGGCTACCATCCATTGGAGTAACAAAAATCTCAACGACAGACTACCTTCGATAATGACAAGGCTACCATCCATTGGGGTAACAAAAATATCGATAACAAACTACCTTCCATAATGACAAGGCTACCATCCATTGGAATAACAAAAATTTCATCAAGAGATTACCTTCTATAATGACAAGGATATCATCCATTGGAGTAACATAGATATCGATAATAGACTACCTTCAATAATGACAAGGCTACCATCAATTAGAGTAAGAAAAATCTCGACAAAAGACTACATTCCATAATGACAAGGTTACCATCCATTGGAATAAAAAATATCTCGACAATGGACTACCTTCCATAATGACAAGGCTACCATCCATTGTAATAACAAAAATTTCAACAACAGACTACCTTCCATAATGGCAAGGCTAACATCCATTGGAGTAACAAAATTCTGAACAATAGACTACCCTCCATAATAATAAGGCTATAATCCATTGGGATAACAGAAAACTCAACGACAGACTACCTTCCATAATGACAAGGCTACCATCCATTGGAGTAACAAAAATCTCGACAACAAACTACCTTCCATAATTACAAGGCTACCATCCATTGGGGTAACAAAAATCTCGATAACAAACTACCTTCCATAATGACAAGGCTACCATCCATTGGAATAACAAAAATCTCATCAACAGACTACCTTCTATAATGACAAGGCTATCATCCATTGGAGTAACATAGATATCGATAATAGACTACCTTCAATAATGACCAGGCTACCATCCATTGGAGTAAGAAAAATCTCGACAAAAGACTACATTCCATAATGACAAGGTTACCATCCATTGGAATAAAAAATATCTCGACAACAGACTACCTTCCATAATGACAAGGCTACCATCCATTGGAATAACAAAAATTTCAACAACAGACTACCTTCCATAATGGCAAGGCTAACATCCATTGGAGTAACAAAATTCTGAACAATAGACTACCCTCCATAATAATAAGGCTACAATCCATTGGGATAACAGAAAACTCAACGACAGACTACCTTCCATAATGACAAGGCTACCATCCATTGGAGTTACAAATCTCTCGACAACAAACTACCTTCCATAATTACAAGGCTACCATCCATTGGGGTAACAAAAATCTCGATAACAAACTACCTTCCATAATGACAAGGCTACCATCCATTGGAATAACAAAAATCTCATCAACAGACTACCTTCTATAATGACAAGGCTATCATCCATTGGAGTAACATAGATATCGATAATAGACTACCTTCAATAATGACAAGGCTACCATCCATTGGAGTAAGAAAAATCTCGACAAAAGACTACATTCCATAATGACAAGGTTACCATCCATTGGAATAAAAAATATCTCGACAACGGACTACATTCCATAATGACAAGGCTACCATCCATTGGAATAACAAAAATTTCAACAACAGACTACCTTCCATAATGGCAAGGCTAACATCCATTGGAGTAACAAAATTCTGAACAATAGACTACCCTCCATAATAATAAGGCTACAATCCATTGGGATAACAGAAAACTCAACGACAGACTACCTTCCATAATGACAAGGCTACCATCCATTGGAGTTACAAAAATCTCGACAACAAACTACCTTCCATAATTACAAGGCTACCATCCATTGGGGTAACAAAAATCTCGATAACAAACTACCTTCCATAATGACAAGGCTACCATCCATTGGAATAACAAAAATCTCATCAACAGACTACCTTCTATAATGACAAGGCTATCATCCATTGGAGTAACATAGATATCGATAATAGACTACCTTCAATAATGACAAGGCTACCATCCATTGGAGTAAGAAAAATCTCGACAAAAGACTACATTCCATAATGACAAGGTTACCATCCATTGGAATAAAAAATATCTCGACAACAGACTAACTTCCATAATTACAAGGCTACCATCCATTGGTATAACAAAAATTTCTACAAAAGACTACCTTCCATAATGACAAGGTTACCATCTATTGGAATAAAAAAAATATCGACAACAAACTACCTTCCATAATGACAAGGCTACCATCCAATGGAATAAAAAATTCTCGAGAACAAACTACCTTCCATAATGACAAGGGTACCATCCATTGGAGTAACAAAAATCTGAACAACAGACTAACTTCCATAATGACAAGGCTACCATCCATTGGAGTAACAAAAATCTCAACGACAGACTACCTTCGATAATGACAAGGCTACCATCCATTGGGGTAACAAAAATATCGATAACAAACTACCTTCCATAATGACAAGGCTACCATCCATTGGAATAACAAAAATTTCATCAAGAGATTACCTTCTATAATGACAAGGATATCATCCATTGGAGTAACATAGATATCGATAATAGACTACCTTCAATAATGACAAGGCTACCATCAATTAGAGTAAGAAAAATCTCGACAAAAGACTTCATTCCATAATGACAAGGTTACCATCCATTGGAATAAAAAATATCTCGACAATGGACTACCTTCCATAATGACAAGGCTACCATCCATTGTAATAACAAAAATTTCAACAACAGACTACCTTCCATAATGGCAAGGCTAACATCCATTGGAGTAACAAAATTCTGAACAATAGACTACCCTCCATAATAATAAGGCTACAATCCATTGGGATAACAGAAAACTCAACGACAGACTACCTTCCATAATGACAAGGCTACCATCCATTGGAGTAACAAAAATCTCGACAACAAACTACCTTCCATAATTACAAGGCTACCATCCATTGGGGTAACAAAAATCTCGATAACAAACTACCTTCCATAATGACAAGGCTACCATCCATTGGAATAACAAAAATCTCATCAACAGACTACCTTCTATAATGACAAGGCTATCATCCATTGGAGTAACATAGATATCGATAATAGACTACCTTCAATAATGACCAGGCTACCATCCATTGGAGTAAGAAAAATCTCGACAAAAGACTACATTCCATAATGACAAGGTTACCATCCATTGGAATAAAAAATATCTCGACAACAGACTACCTTCCATAATGACAAGGCTACCATCCATTGGAATAACAAAAATTTCAACAACAGACTACCTTCCATAATGGCAAGGCTAACATCCATTGGAGTAACAAAATTCTGAACAATAGACTACCCTCCATAATAATAAGGCTACAATCCATTGGGATAACAGAAAACTCAACGACAGACTACCTTCCATAATGACAAGGCTACCATCCATTGGAGTTACAAAAATCTCGACAACAAACTACCTTCCATAATTACAAGGCTACCATCCATTGGGGTAACAAAAATCTCGATAACAAACTACCTTCCATAATGACAAGGCTACCATCCATTGGAATAACAAAAATCTCATCAACAGACTACCTTCTATAATGACAAGGCTATCATCCATTGGAGTAACATAGATATCGATAATAGACTACCTTCAATAATGACAAGGCTACCATCCATTGGAGTAAGAAAAATCTCGACAAAAGACTACATTCCATAATGACAAGGTTACCATCCATTGGAATAAAAAATATCTCGACAACAGACTAACTTCCATAATTACAAGGCTACCATCCATTGGTATAACAAAAATTTCTACAAAAGACTACCTTCCATAATGACAAGCTTACCATCTATTGGAATAAAAAAAATATCGACAACAAACTACCTTCCATAATGACAAGGCTACCATCCAATGGAATAAAAAATTCTCGAGAACAAACTACCTTCCATAATGACAAGGGTACCATCCATTGGAGTAACAAAAATCTGAACAACAGACTAACTTCCATAATGACAAGGCTACCATCCATTGGAGTAACAAAAATCTCAACGACAGACTACCTTCGATAATGACAAGGCTACCATCCATTGGGGTAACAAAAATATCGATAACAAACTACCTTCCATAATGACAAGGCTACCATCCATTGGAATAACAAAAATTTCATCAAGAGATTACCTTCTATAATGACAAGGATATCATCCATTGGAGTAACATAGATATCGATAATAGACTACCTTCAATAATGACAAGGCTACCATCAATTAGAGTAAGAAAAATCTCGACAAAAGACTACATTCCATAATGACAAGGTTACCATCCATTGGAATAAAAAATATCTCGACAATGGACTACCTTCCATAATGACAAGGCTACCATCCATTGTAATAACAAAAATTTCAACAATAGACTACCTTCCATAATGGCAAGGCTAACATCCATTGGAGTAACAAAATTCTGAACAATAGACTACCCTCCATAATAATAAGGCTACAATCCATTGGGATAACAGAAAACTCAACGACAGACTACCTTCCATAATGAGAAGGCTACCATCCATTGGAGTAACAAAAATCTCGACAACAAACTACCTTCCATAATTACAAGGCTACCATCCATTGGGGTAACAAAAATCTCGATAACAAACTACCTTCCATAATGACAAGGCTACCATCCATTGGAATAACAAAAATCTCATCAACAGACTACCTTCTATAATGACAAGGCTATCATCCATTGGAGTAACATAGATATCGATAATAGACTAACTTCAATAATGATCAGGCTACCATCCATTGGAGTAAGAAAAATCTCGACAAAAGACTACATTCCATAATGACAAGGTTACCATCCATTGGAATAAAAAATATCTCGACAACAAACTACCTTCCATAATGACAAGGCTACCATCCATTGGAATAACAAAAATTTCAACAACATACTACCTTCCATAATGGCAAGGCTAACATCCATTGGAGTAACTAAATTCTAAACAATAGACTATCTTACATAATGACAAGGCTACAATCCATTGGAGTAACAGAAATCTCAACGACACACTACCTTCTATAATGACAAGGCTACCATCCATTGGAGTAACAAAAATCTCGACAACAGACTACCTTCCATAATTACAAGGCTAACATCCATTGGGGTAACAAAAATCTCGATAACAGACTACCTTCCATAATGACAAGGCTACCATTCATTTGAGTAATAAAAATCTCGACAACAGACTAACTTCCATAATTACAAGGCTACCATCCATTGGTATAACAAAAATTTCTACAAAAGACTACCTTCCATAATGACAAGGTTACCATCTATTGGAATAAAAAAAATATCGACAACAAACTACCTTCCATAATGACAAGGCTACCATCCAATGGAATAAAAAATTCTCGAGAACAAACTACCTTCCATAATGACAAGGGTACCATCCATTGGAGTAACAAAAATCTGAACAACAGACTAACTTCCATAATGACAAGGCTACCATCCATTGGAGTAACAAAAATCTCAACGACAGACTACCTTCGATAATGACAAGGCTACCATCCATTGGGGTAACAAAAATATCGATAACAAACTACCTTCCATAATGACAAGGCTACCATCCATTGGAATAACAAAAATCTCATCAACAGATTACGTTCTATAATGACAAGGCTATCATCCATTGGAGTAACATAGATATCGATAATAGACTACCTTCAATAATGACATGGCTACCATCAATTAGAGAAAGAAAAATCTCGACAAAAGACTACATTCCATAATGACAAGGTTACCATCCATTGGAATAAAAAATATCTCGACAACGGACTACCTTCCATAATGACAAGGCTACCATCCATTGTAATAACAAAAATTTCAACAACAGACTACCTTCCATAATGGCAAGGCTAACATCCATTGGAGTAACAAAATTCTGAACAATAGACTACCCTCCATAATAATAAGGCTACAATCCATTGGGATAACAGAAAACTCAACGACAGACTACCTTCCATAATGACAAGGCTACCATCCATTGGAGTAACAAAAATCTCGACAACAAACTACCTTCCATAATTACAAGGCTACCATCCATTGGGGTAACAAAAATCTCGATAACAAACTACCTTCCATAATGACAAAACTACCATCCATTGGAATAACAAAAATCTCATCAACAGACTACCTTCTATAATGACAAGGCTATCATCCATTGGAGTAACATAGATATCGATAATAGACTACCTTCAATAATGACAAGGCTACCATCCATTGGAGTAAGAAAAATCTCGACAAAATACTACATTCCATAATGACAAGGTTACCATCCATTGGAATAAAAAATATCTCGACAACAGACTACCTTCCATAATGACAAGGCTACCATCCATTGGAATAACAAAAATTTCAACAACATACTACCTTCCATAATGGCAAGGCTAACATCCATTGGAGTAACTAAATTCTAAACAATAGACTACCTTACATAATGACAAGGCTACAATCCATTGGAGTAACGGAAATCTCAACGACACACTACCTTCTATAATGACAAGGCTACCATCCATTGGAGTAACAAAAATCTCGACAACAGACTACCTTCCATAATTACAAGGCTACTATCCATTGGGGTAACAAAAATCTCGATAACAGACTACCTTCCATAATGACAAGGCTACCATTCATTTGAGTAATAAAAATCTCGACAACAGACTAACTTCCATAATTACAAGGCTACCATCCATAGGTATAACAAAAATTTCTACAAAAGACTACCTTCCATAATGACAAGGTTACCATCTATTGGAATAAAAAAAATATCGACAACAAACTACCTTCCATAATGACAAGGCTACCATCCAATGGAATAAAAAATTCTCGAGAACAAACTACCTTCCATAATGACAAGGGTACCATCCATTGGAGTAACAAAAATCTGAACAACAGACTAACTTCCATAATGACAAGGCTACAATCCATTAGAGTAACATAAATCTCAACGACAGACTACCTTCCATAATGACAAGGCTACCATCCATTGGAATAACAAAAATCTCGACAATAGACTACCTTCCATAATGACAAGGCTACCATCCATTGGAGTAACAAAAATCTCGATAAAAAACTACCTTCCATAATGATAAGGCTACCATCCATTGGAGTTACAAAAATCTCGACAATAGACTACCTTCCATAATGACAAGGCTACCATCCGTTGGAGTAACAAAAATCTGAACAAAAGACTTCCTTGCATAATGACAAGGCTATCATCCATTTGAGTAACATAGATATCGATAAAAGACTACCTTCAATAATTACAAGGCTACAATCCATTGGAGTAACAAAAATCTCGACAAAATACTACATTCCATAATGACAAGGTTACCATCCATTGGAATAACAAAAATGATGACAATAGACTACCTTCAATAATGACAAGGCTATCATCCATTGGAGTAACATAGATATCGACAATAGACTACCTTCAATAATGACAAGGCTACCATCCATTGGAGTAAGTAAAATCTCGACAAAAGACTACATTCCATAATGACAAGGTTACCATCCATTGGAATAAAAAAATTCTCGACAACGGACTACCTTCCATAATGACAAGGCTACCATCCATTGGAATAACAAAAATTTCAACAACAGACTACCTTCCATAATGGCAAGGCTACCATCCATTGGAGTAACAAAATTCTGAACAACAGACTACCATCCATAATGATAAGGCTACAATCCATTGGAGTAACAGAAATCTCAACGAAGGACTACCTTCCATAATGACAAGGCTACCATCCATTGGAGTAACAAAAATCTCGACAACAAAATACCTTCCATAATTACAAGGCTACCATCCATTGGGGTAACAAAAATCTCGATAACAAACTACCTTCCATAATGACAAGGCTACCATCCATTGGAATAACAAAAATCTCATCAACAGACTACATTCTATAATGACAAGGCTATCATCCATTGGAGTAACATAGATATCGATAATAGACTACCTTCAATAATGACAAGGCTACCATCAATTAGAGTAAGAAAAATCTCGACAAAAGACTACATTCCATAATGACAAGGTTACCATCCATTGGAATAAAAAATATCTCGACAACGGACTACCTTCCATAATGACAAGGCTACCATCCATTGGAATAACAAAAATTTCAACAACAGACTACCTTCCATAATGGCAAGGCTAACATCCATTGGAATAACAAAATTCTGAACAATAGACTACCATCCATAATAATAAGGCTACAATCCATTGGGATAACAGAAAACTCAACGACAGACTACCTTCCATAATGACAAGGCTACCATCCATTGGAGTAACAAAAATCTCGACAACAAACTACCTTCCATAATTACAAGGCTACCATCCATTGGGGTAACAAAAATCTCGATAACAAACTACCTTCCATAATGACAAGGCTACCATCCATTGGAATAACAAAAATCTCATCAACAAACTACCTTCTATAATGACAAGGCTATCATCCATTGGAGTAACATAGATATCGATAATAGACTACCTTCAATAATGACAAGGCTACCATCCATTGGAGTAAGAAAAATCTCGACAAAAGACTACATTCCATAATGACAAGGTTACCATCCATGGGAATAAAAAATATCTCGACAACGAACTGCCTTCCATAATGACAAGGCTACCATCCATTGGAATAACAAAAATTTCAACAACAGACTACCTTCCATAATGGCAAGGCTAACATCCATTGGAGTAACAAAATTCTAAACAATAGACTACCTTACATAATGACAAGGCTACAATCCATTGGAGTAACAGAAATCTCAACGACACACTACCTTCTATAATGACAAGGCTACCATCCTTTGGAGTAACAAAAATCTCGACAACAGACTACCTTCCATAATTACAAGGCTACCATTCATTTGAGTAACAAAAATCTTGACAACAGACTAACTTCCATAATTACAAGGCTACCATCCATTGGTATAACAAAAATTTCTACAAAAGACTACCTTCCATAATGACAAGGTTACCATCCATTGGAATAAAAAAAATATCGACAACAAACTACCTTCCATAATGACAAGGCTACCATCCAATGGAATAAAAAATTTTCGACAACAAACTACCTTCCATAATGACAAGGGTACCATCCATTGGAGTAACAAAAATATGAACAACAGACTAACTTCCATAATGACAAGGCTACAATCCATTGGAGTAACAGAAATCTCAACGACAGACTACCTTCCATAATGACAAGGCTACCATCCATTTGAATAACATAAATCTCGACAATAGACTACCTTCCATAATGACAAGGCTACCATCCATTGTAGTAACAAAAATCTCGATAAAAAAATAGCTTCCATAATGATAAGGCTACCATCTATTGGAGTTACAAAAATATCGACAATAGACTACCTTAAATAATGACAAGGCTACCATCCGTTGGAGTAACAAAAATATGAACAAAAGACTTCCTTGCATAATGACAAGGCTATCATCCATTTGAGTAAGAAAGATATCGATAAAAGACTACCTTCAATAATTACAAGGCTACCATCCACTGGAGTAAGAAAAATCTCGACAAAAGACTATATTCCATAAAGACAAGGTTACCATCCATTGGAATAATAAAAATCTCAAAAAACGGACTACCTTCCATAATGACAAGGCCACCATCCATTGGAATAACAAAAATATCAACAACAGAATACCTTCCATAATGGCAAGGCTAACATCCATTGGAGTAACAAAATTCTGAACAACAGACTACCATCAATAATGACAAGGCTACAATCCATTGGAGTAACAGAAATCTCAACGACAGACTACCTTCCATAATGACAAGGCTACCATCCATTGAAGTAACAAAAATCTCGACAACAAATCGCCTTCCATAATTACAAGGCTACCATCCATTAGGGTAACAAAAATCTCGATAACAGACTACCTTCCATAATGACAAGGCTACCATCCATTGGAATAACAAAAATCTCATCAACAGACTACCCTCCATAATGACAAGGCTATCATCCATTGGAGTAACATAGATATCTACAATAGACTACCTTCAATAATGACAAGGCTTCCATCCATTGGAGTAAGAAAAATCTCGACAAAAGACTACATTCCATAATGACAAGGTTACCATCCATTGGAATAAAAAATATCTCGACAACGGACTACCTTCCATAATGACAAGGCTACCATCCATTGGAATAACAAAAATTTCAACAACAGACTACCTTCCATAATGGCAAGGCTAACATCCATTGGAGTAACAAAATTCTGAACAATAGACTACCATCCATAATAATAAGGCTACAATCCATTGGGATAACAGAAAACTCAACGACAGACTACCTTCCATAATGACAAGGCTACCATCCATTGGAGTAACAAAAATCTCGACAACAAACTACCTTCCATAATTACAAGGCTACCATCCATTGGGGTAACAAAAATCTCGATAACAAACTACCTTCCATAATGACAAGGCTACCATCCATTGGAATAACAAAAATCTCATCAACAAACTACCTTCTATAATGACAAGGCTATCATCCATTGGAGTAACATAGATATCGATAATAGACTACCTTCAATAATGACAAGGCTACCATCCATTGGAGTAAGAAAAATCTCGACAAAAGACTACATTCCATAATGACAAGGTTACCATCCATGGGAATAAAAAATATCTCGACAACGAACTGCCTTCCATAATGACAAGGCTACCATCCATTGGAATAACAAAAATTTCAACAACAGACTACCTTCCATAATGGCAAGGCTAACATCCATTGGAGTAACAAAATTCTAAACAATAGACTACCTTACATAATGACAAGGCTACAATCCATTGGAGTAACAGAAATCTCAACGACACACTACCTTCTATAATGACAAGGCTACCATCCTTTGGAGTAACAAAAATCTCGACAACAGACTACCTTCCATAATTACAAGGCTACCATTCATTTGAGTAACAAAAATCTTGACAACAGACTAACTTCCATAATTACAAGGCTATCATCCATTGGTATAACAAAAATTTCTACAAAAGACTACCTTCCATAATGACAAGGTTACCATCCATTGGAATAAAAAAAATATCGACAACAAACTACCTTCCATAATGACAAGGCTACCATCCAATGGAATAAAAAATTTTCGACAACAAACTACCTTCCATAATGACAAGGGTACCATCCATTGGAGTAACAAAAATATGAACAACAGACTAACTTCCATAATGACAAGGCTACAATCCATTGGAGTAACAGAAATCTCAACGACAGACTACCTTCCATAATGACAAGGCTACCATCCATTGGAATAACATAAATCTCGACAATAGACTACCTTCCATAATGACAAGGCTACCATCCATTGTAGTAACAAAAATCTGGATAAAAAAATAGCTTCCATAATGATAAGGCTACCATCTATTGGAGTTACAAAAATATCGACAATAGACTACCTTAAATAATGACAAGGCTACCATCCGTTGGAGTAACAAAAATATGAACAAAAGACTTCCTTGCATAATGACAAGGCTATCATCCATTTGAGTAACAAAGATATCGATAAAAGACTACCTTCAATAATTACAAGGCTACCATCCACTGGAGTAAGAAAAATCTCGACAAAAGACTATATTCCATAAAGACAAGGTTACCATCCATTGGAATAATAAAAATCTCGACAACGGACTACCTTCCATAATGACAAGGCCACCATCCATTGGAATAACAAAAATATCAACAACAGAATACCTTCCATAATGGCAAGGCTAACATCCATTGGAGTAACAAAATTCTGAAAAACAGACTACCATCAATAATGACAAGGCTACAATCCATTGGAGTAACAGAAATCTCAACGACAGACTACCTTCCATAATGACAAGGCTACCATCCATTGAAGTAACAAAAATCTCGACAACAAATCGCCTTCCATAATTACAAGGCTACCATCCATTAGGGTAACAAAAATCTCGATAACAGACTACCTTCCATAATGACAAGGCTACCATCCATTGGAATAACAAAAATCTCATCAACAGACTACCCTCCATAATGACGAGGCTATCATCCATTGGAGTAACATAGATATCTACAATAGACTACCTTCAATAATGACAAGGCTTCCATCCATTGGAGTAAGAAAAATCTCGACAAAAGACTACATTCCATAATGACAAGGTTACCATCCATTGGAATAAAAAATATCTCGACAACGGACTACCTTCCATAATGACAAGGCTACCATCCATTGGAATAACAAAAATTTCAACAACAGACTACCTTCCATAATGGCAAGGCTAACATCCATTGGAGTAACAAAATTCTGAACAATAGACTACCATCCATAATAATAAGGCTACAATCCATTGGGATAACAGAAAACTCAACGACAGACTACCTTCCATAATGACAAGGCTACCATCCATTGGAGTAACAAAAATCTCGACAACAAACTACCTTCCATAATTACAAGGCTACCATCCATTGGGGTAACAAAAATCTCGATAACAAACTACCTTCCATAATGACAAGGCTACCATCCATTGGAATAACAAAAATCTCATCAACAGACTACCTTCTATAATGACAAGGCTATCATCCATTGGAGTAACATAGATATCGATAATAGACTACCTTCAATAATGACAAGGCTACCATCCATTGGAGTAAGAAAAATCTCGACAAAAGACTACATTCCATAATGACAAGGTTACCATCCATTGGAATAAAAAATATCTCGACAACGAACTGCCTTCCATAATGACAAGGCTACCATCCATTGGAATAACAAAAATTTCAACAACAGACTACCTTCCATAATGGCAAGGCTAACATCCATTGGAGTAACAAAATTCTAAACAATAGACTACCTTACATAATGACAAGGCTACAATCCATTGGAGTAACAGAAATCTCAACGACACACTACCTTCTATAATGACAAGGCTACCATCCATTGGAGTAACAAAAATCTCGACAACAGACTACCTTCCATAATTACAAGGCTACCATTCATTTGAGTAACAAAAATCTCGACAACAGACTAACTTCCATAATTACAAGGCTACCATCCATTGGTATAACAAAAATTTCTACAAAAGACTACCTTCCATAATGACAAGGTTACTATCCATTGGAATAAAAAAAATATCGACAACAAACTACCTTCCATAATGACAAGGCTACCATCCAATGGAATAAAAAATTCTCGACAACAAACTACCTTCCATAATGACAAGGGTACCATCCATTGGAGTAACAAAAATATGAACAACAGACTAACTTCCATAATGACAAGGCTACAATCCATTGGAGTAACAGAAATCTCAACGACAGACTACCTTCCATAATGACAAGGCTACCATCCATTGGAATAACATAAATCTCGACAATAGACTACCTTCCATAATGACAAGGGTACCATCCATTGTAGTAACAAAAATCTCGATAAAAAAATACCTTCCATAATGATAAGGCTACCATCCATTGGAGTTACAAAAATCTCGACAATAGACTACCTTCCATAATGACAAGGCTACCATCCGTTGGAGTAACAAAAATCTGAACAAAAGATTTCCTTGCATAATGACAAGGCTATCATCCATTTGAGTAACAAAGATATCGATAAAAGACTACCTTCAATAATTACAAGGCTACCATCCATTGGACTAAGAAAAATCTCGACAAAAGACTACATTCCATAATGACAAGGTTACCATCCATTGGAATAAAAAAAATCTCGACAACGGACTACCTTCCATAATGACAAGGCCACCATCCATTGGAATAACAAAAATTTCAACAACAGACTACCTTCCGTAATGGCAAGGCTAACATCCGTTGGAGTAACAAAATTCTGAACAACAGACTACCATCCATAATGACAAGGCTACAATCCATTGGAGTAACAGAAATTTCAACGACAGACTACCTTCCATAATGACAAGGCTACCATCCATTGGAGTAACAAAAATCTCGACAACAAACCGCCTTCCATAATTACAAGGCTACCATCCATAGGGGTAACAAAAATATCGATAACAGACTACCTTCCATAATGACAAGGTTACCATCCATTGGAATAAAAAAAATCTCATCAACAGACTACCTTCCATAATGACAAGGCTATCATCCTTTGGAGTAACATAGATATCGACAATAGACTGCCTTCAACAATGACAAGGCTACCATCCATTGGACTAAGAAAAATCTCGACAAAAGACTACATTCCATAATGACAAGGTTACCATCCATTGGAATAAAAAAATTCTCGACAACGGACTACCTTCCATAATGACAAGGCTACCATCCATTGGAATAACAAAAATTTCAACAACGGACTACCTTCCATAATGGCAAGGCTAACATCCATTGGAGTAACAAAATTCTGAACAACAGACTACCTTGAATAATGACAAGGCTACAATCCATTGGAGTAACAGAAATCTCAATGACACACTACCTTCTATAATGACAAGGCTACCATCCATTGGAGTAACAAAAATCTTGATAACAGACTACCTTCCATAATGACAAGGCTACCATCCATTGGGGTAACAAAAATCTCAATAACAGACTACCTTCCATAATGACAAGGCTACCATCCATTGGAGTAACAAAAATCTCGACAACAGACTAACTTCCATAATCACAAGGCTACCATCCATTGGTATAACAAAAATTTCGACAAAAGACTACCTTCCATAATAAAAAGGTTACCATCCATTGGAATAAAAAAAATATTGACAACAAACTACCTTCCATAATGATAAGGCCACCATCCAATGGAATAAAAAATTCTCGACAACAAACTACCTTCCATAATGACAAGGCTACCCTCAATTGGAGTAACAAAAATCTGAACAACAGACTACCTTCCATAATGACAAGGCTACAAAACATTGGAGTAACAGAAATCTCAACGGCAGACTACCTTCCATAATCACAAGGCTACCATCCATTGGAATAACAAAAATCTCGATAATAGACTACCTTCCATAATTACAAGGCTACCATCCATTGGAGTAACAAAGATCTGAACAAAAGACTTCCTTGCATAATGACAAGTCTATCATCCATTTGAGTAACAAAGATATCGATAAAGGACTACCTTCAATAATTACAAGGCTACCATCCATTGGAGTAACAAAAATCTCGACAAAATACTACCTTCCATAATGACATGGTTACCATCCATTGGAATAACAAAAATATCGACAATAGACTACCTTCCATAATGATAAGTCTACCATCCAATGGAATAATAAAGATCTCAACAAAAGACTACCTTCCATAATGACAAGGCTACCATTCATTGCAGTAACAAAAATTTGAACAACAGACTACCATCCATAATGACAAGGCTACAATCCATTGGAGTCACAGAAATTTCAACGACAGACTACCTTCCATAATGACAAGGCTACCATCCATTGGAGTAACAAAAATATCGACAACAAACTACCTTCCATAATTACAAGGCTACCTACCATAGGGGTAACAAAAATATCGATAACAGACTACCTTCCATAATGACAAGGCTATCATCCATTGGAGTAACATAGATATCAACAATAGACTGCCTTCAACAATGACAAGGCTACCATCCATTGGACTAAGAAAAATCTCGACAAAAGACTACATTCCATAATGACAAGGTTACCATCCATTGGAATAAAAAAATTCTCGACAACAGACTACCTTCCATAATGACAAGGCTACCATCCATTGGAATAACAAAAATTTCAACAACGGACTACCTTCCATAATGGCAAGGCTAACATCCATTGGAGTAACAAAATTCTGAACAACAGACTACCTTACATAATGACAAGGCTACAATCCATTGGAGTAACAGAAATCTCAACCACACACTACCTTCTATAATGACAAGGCTACCATCCATTGGAGTAACAAAAATCTCGATAACAGACTACCTTCCATAATGACAAGGCTACCATCCATTGGGGTAACAAAAATCTCGATAACAGACTACCTTCCATAATGACAAGGCTACCATCCATTGGAGTAACAAAAATCTCGACAATAGACTAACTTCCATAATTACAAGGCTACCATCCATTGGAATAACAAAAATTTCGACAAAAGACTACCTTCCATAATAAAAAGGTTACCATCCATTGGAATAAAAAAAATATTGACAACAAACTACCTTCCATAATGATAAGGCCACCATCCAATGGAATAAAAAATTCACGACAACAAACTACCTTCCATAATGACAAGGCTACCCTCCATTGGAGTAACAAAAATCTGAACAACAGACTACCTTCCATAATGACAAGGCTACAATCCATTGGAGTAAAAGAAATCTCACCGGCTGACTACCTTCCATAATCACAAGGCTACCATCCATTGGAATAACAAAAATCTAGACAATAGACTACCTTCCATAATGACAAGGCTACCATCCATTGGAGTAACAAAAATCTGAACAAAAGACTTCCTTGCAAAATGACAAGTCTATCATCCATTTGAGTAACAAAGATATCGATAAAGGACTACCTTCAATAATTACAAGGCTACCATCCATTGGAGTAACAAAAATCTCGACAAAATACTACCTTCCATAATGACATGTTTACCATCCATTGGAATAACAAAAATATCGACAATAGACTACCTTCCATAATGATAAGTCTACCATCCAATGGAATAAAAAAATCTCAACAAAAGACTATCTTCCATAATGACAAGGCTACCATTCATTGCAGTAACAAAAATATGAACAACAGACTACCATCCATAATGACAAGGCTACAATCCATTGGAGTAACAGAAATCTCAATGACAGACTACCTTCCATAATGACAAGGCTACCATCCATTGGAGTAACAAAAATCTCGACAACAAACTACCTGCCATAATTACAAGGTTACCATCCATTGGAATAACAAAAATCTCGACAATAGACTACCTTCCATAATGACAAGGCTACCATCCAACGAAATAAAAAATTCTCAACAACAAACTACATTCCATAATGACAAGGGTATCATCCATTGGAGTAACAAAGATATCGATAACAGACTACCTTCAATAATGATAAGGCTACCTTCCATTGGAGTAACAAAAATCTCGTCAAAATACTACCTTCCATAATTATAAGGTTACCATCCATTGGAATAACAAAAATCTCGACAATAGACTACATTCCATAATGACAAAGCTATTATCCAATGGAATAACAAAAATATCAACAACAGACTACCTTCCATATTGACAATGCTAAAATCCATTGGAGTAAGAGAAATCTCAACGACAGACTACCTTCCATAATGACAAGGCTACCATTCATTGGAGGAACAAAAATATCGACAATAGACTACCTTCTATAATTACAAGGCTACATCCATTGGGGTAAAAAAAATCTCGACAACAAACTACCTTCCATAATGACAAGGCTACCATCCATTAGAGTAACAAAAATCTCGACAAAAAACTACCTTCCATGATGAAAAAGCTACCATCCATTGGAATAACAAAAATCTCGACAATAGATTTCCTTTTATAATGAAAAGGCTACCATCCATTGGACTAACAAAAATCTAGATAAAAAACAACCTTCCATAATGATAAGGCTACCATCCATTAGAATAAAAAAAATCTCGACAATAGACTACCTTCCATAATGACAAGGCTAACATCCAGTGGAGTAACAAAAATCGGAACAACAAACTACCTTACATAATGACAAGGCTACAATCCATTGGAGTAACCGAAATCTCAACGACTGACTACCTTCCATAATGACAAGGCTACTATCCATTCGAGTAACAAAAATCTCGAAAACAGACTACCTTCCATAATTACAAGGCTATCATCCATTGGAGTAACAAAGATATCGATAACAGACTATCTTCAACAATGACAAGGATACCATCCATTGGAGTAAGAAAAATCTCGACAAAATACTACCTTCCATAATGAGAAGGCTACCATCCATTAGAGTAACAAAAATCTGAATAACAGACTACCTTGCATAATGATAATGCTATCATCCATTAGAGTAACAAAGATATCAACAACATACAACCTTCAATAATGACAAGGCGGCAATCCATTGGAGTACTAAAAATCTCGACAAAAGACTACCTTCCATAATGACAAGGCTACCATCCGTTGGAGTAACAAAAATCTGAACAAAAGACTTCCTTGCATAATGACAAGGCTATCATCCATTGGAGTAACAAAGATATCGATAAAAGACTACCTTCAATAATTACAAGACTACCATCCATTGGAGTAACAAAAATCTCGACAAAATACAACCTTCCATAATGACAAGGTTACCATCCATTGGAATAACAAAAATGTCGACAATAGACTACCTTCCATAATGACAAGGCTACCATCCAATGATATAACAAAATTCTCAACAACAGAGTACCTTCCATATTGACAAGGCTACAATCCATTGGAGTAATAGAAATCTCAACAACAGACTACCTTCCATAATGACAAGGCTAAAAACCATTGGAGTAACAGAAATCTCAACGACAGACTACCTTCCATAATGACAAGGCTACCATCCATTGGAGTTACAAAAATCTCGAGAACATAATACCTTCCATAATTACAAGGCTACCATCCTTTGGGGTAACAAAAATCTCGATAAAAAACTACCTTCCATAATGACAACGCTACCATCCATGGGAGTAACAAAAATCTCGACAACAGACTACCTTCCATAATGACAAGGCTATCATCCATTGGAGTAACAAAGATATCGATAACATACTTTCATCAATAATGACAAGGCTACCATCCATTGGAGTAAGAAAAATCTCGAAAAAATACTACCTTCCTTAATGACAAGGCTACCATCCATTGGAGTAACAAAAATATGAATAACAGACTACCTTGCATAATGATAAGGCTATCATCCATTAGAGTAACAAAGATATAGACAACATACTACCTTCAATAATGGCAAGGCGGCAATCCATTGGAATAACAAAAATCTCGACAAAAGAATACCTTCCATAATGACAAGGTTACCATCCATTGGAATAACAAAAATATCGACAACAAACTACCTTCCATAATGTTAAGGCTACCATCCGTTGGAGTAACAAAAATCTGAACAAAAGACTTCCTTGCATAATGACAAGGCTATCATCCATTGGAGTAACAAAGATATCGATAAAAGACTACCTTCAATAAATACAAGGCTACCATCCATTGGAGTAACAAAAATCTCGACTAAATACTACCTTCCATAATGACAAGGTTACCATCCATTGGAATAACAAAAATGTCGACAATAGACTACCTTCCATAATGACAAGGCTACCATCCAATGATATAACAAAATTCTCAACAACAGACTACCTTCCATATTGACAAGGCTACAATCCATTGGAGTAATAGAAATCTCAACAACAGACTACCTTCCATAATGACAAGGATACAATCCATTGGAGTAACAGAAATCTCAACGACAGACTACCTTCCATAATGACAAGGCTACCATCCATTGGAGTAACAAAAATCTCGACAACAAACTACCTTCCATAATTACAAGTCTACCATCCATTAGGGTAACAAAAATTTCGACAACAGACTACCTCCCATAATGACAAGGCTAACATCCATTGGAGTAACAAAAATCTGAACAACAGACTACCTTACATAATGACAAGGCTACAATCCATTGGAATAACAAAAATCTCGACAATAGACTACCTTCCATAATGACAAGGCTACCATCCAATGGAATAACAAAATTCTCAACAACAGACTACCTTCCATATTGACAAGGCTACAATCCATTGGAGTAATAGAAATCTCAACGACAGACTAACTTCCATAATGACAAGGCTACAATCCATTGGAGTAACAGAAATCTCAACGACATACTACCTTCCATAATGACAAGGCTACCACCCATTGGAGTAACAAAAATCTCGACAACAAACTACCTTCCATAATTACAAGTCTACCATCCATTGGGGTAACAAAAATTTCGACAACAGACTACCTTCCATAATGACAAGGCGAACATCCATTGGAGTAACAAAAATCCCGAAAAAATACTACCTTCCATAATGACAAGGTTACCATCCATTGGAATAACAAAAATCTCGCCAATAGACTACCTTTCATAATGACAAGGCTACCATCCAATGGAATAACAAAATTCTCAACAACAGACTACCTTCCATATTGACAAGGCTACAATCCATTGGAGTAATAGAAATCTCAACGACAGACTACCTTCCATAATGACAAGGCTACCATGCATTGGAGGAACAAAAATATCGACAATATACTACCTTATATAATTACAAGGCGGTAATCCATTGGAGTAACAAAAATCTCGACAAAAGACTACCTTCCATAATGACAAGGTTACCATCCATTGGAATAACAAAAATCTCGACAACAAACTACCTTCCATAATGACAAGGCTACCATCCGTTGGAGTAACAAAAATCTGAACAAAAGACTTCCTTGCCTAATGCCAAGGCTACCATCCATTGGAGTAACAAAAATCTCGACAAAAGACTACCTTCCATAATGACAAGTTTACCATCCATTGGAATAACAAAAATGTCGACAATAGACTACCTTCCATAATGACAAGGCTACCATCCAATGATATAACAAATATCTCAACAACAGACTACCTTCCATATTGACAAGGCTAGAATCCATATGAGTAACAGAAATCTCAACGACAGACTACCTTCCATAATGACAAGGCTACCATCCATTGGAGTAACAAAAATCTCGACAATAAACTACCTTCCATAATTACAAGGCTACCATCCATTGGGGTAACAAAAATCTCGATATTAGACTACCTTCCAAAATGACAAGGCTACCATCCATTGGAGTAACAAAAATCTCGACAACATACTACCTTCCATAATGACAAGGCTATCATCCGTTGGAGTAACAAAGATATCGATAACAGATTACCTTCAATAATGATAAGGCTACCTTCCATTGGAGTAACAAAAATCCCGAAAAAATACTACATTCCATAATGAGAAGGTTACCATCCATTGGAATAACAAAAATCTCAACAATAGACTACCTTCCATAATGACAAGGCTACCATCCAATGGAATAACAAAATTATCAACAACAGACTACCTTCCATATTGACAAGGCTACAATCCATTGGAGTAATAGAAATCTCAACGACAGACTACCTTCCATAATGACAAGGCTACCATGAATTGGAGGAACAAAAATATCGACAATAGACTACCTTCTATAATTATAAGGCTACATCCATTGGGGTAACAAAAATCTCGACAACATACTACCTTCCATAATGACAAGGCTACCGTCTATTGGAGTAACAAAAATCTTGACAAAAAACTACCTTCCATAATGAAAAGGCTACCATCCATTGGAATAACAATAATCTCGACAATAGACTTCCTTCCATAATGACAAGGCTACCATTAATTGGAGTAACAAAAATCTAGATAAAAAACTACCTTCCATAATGATAAGGCTACCATCCATTGGAGTAACAAAAATCTCGATAAAAAACTACCTTCCATAATGATAAGGCTACCATCCATTGGAGTTACAAAAATCTCAACAAAAGACTACCTTCCATAATGACAAGGCTACCATCCATTGGAGTAACAAAAATCTCGATAACAGACTACCTTCCATAACGATAAGGCTACCATCCATTGGAGTAACAAAAATCTCGACAAGAGACTACCTTCCATAATGACAAGGCTATCATCCATTGGAGTAAAAAAGATATCGATAACAGACTACCTTCAATAATGATAAGGCTATCTTCCATCGGAGTAACACAAATCTCGATAACAGACTACCTTCCATAATGACAAGGTTACCATCCATTGGAATAACAAAAATCTCGACAATAGACTACCTTCCATAATGACAAGGCTACCATCCAATGGAATAACAAAATTCTCAACAATAGACTACCTTCCATATTGACAAGGCTACAATCCATTAGAGTATTAGAAATCTTAACGACATAATACCTTCCATAATGACAAGGCTACCATGTATTGGAGGAACAAAAATAACGACAATAGACTACCTTCTATAATTACAAGGCTACATATATTGGGGTAACAAAAATATCGACAACAGACTACCTTCCATAATGACAAGGCTATCATCCATTGGAGTAAAAAAGATATCGATAATAGACTACCTTCAATAATGATAAGTCTACCTTCCATCGGAGTAACAAAAATCCCGAAAAAATACTACCTTCCATAATGACAAGGTTACCATCCATTGGAATAACAAAAATCTCGACAATAGACTACCTTCCATAATGAAAAGGCTACCATCCAATGGAATAACAAAATACTAAACAATAGACTACCTTCCATATTGACAAGGCTACAATCCATTAGAGTAATAGAAATCTCAACGACATACTACCTTCCATAATGACAAGGCTACCATGTATTGGAGGAACAAAAATATCGACAATAGACTACCTTCTATAATTACAAGGCTACATATATTGGGGTAACAAAAATCTCGACAACGTACTGCCTTCGATTATGAAAAGGCTATCATCCATTGGAGTAACAAAAATCTCGACAAAAAACTACCTTCCATAATGAAAAGGCTACCATCCATTGGAATAACAAAAATCTCGACAATAGACTTCCTTCTATAATGACAAGGCTACCATCCATTGGAGTAACAAAAATATGAACAACAGACTACCTTTCATAATGACAAGGCTAACATCCATTAGTGTAACAAAGATATCGATAACAGACTACCTTCCATAATGACAAGGCTACCATCCATTGGAGTAACAAAAATCTCGATAAAAAACTACCTTCCATAATGATAAGGCTACCATCCATTGGAGTTACAAAAATCTCAACAAAAGACTACCTTCCATAATGACAAGGTTACCATCCATTGGAGTAACAAAAATCTCGATAACAGACTACCTTCCATAATGACAAGGCTCCCATCCATTGGAGTAACAAAAATCTCGACAACAGATTACCTTCCATAATGACAAGGCTATCATCCATTGGAGTAACAAAGATATCGATAACAGACTACCTTCAATAATGATAAGGCTACCTACCATTGGAGTAATAAAAATCCCGAAAAAATACTACCTTCCATAATCACAAGGCTACCATCCATTGGAATAACAAAAATCTCGACACTAGACTACATTCCATATTGACAAGGCTACAATCCATTGGAGTAATAGAAATCTCTACGACAGACTACCTTCCATAATGAAAAGGCTACCAATACTTAGAGGAACAAAAATATCGACAATAGACTACCTTCTTTAATTACAAGGCTACATCCATTGGGGTAAAAAAAATATCGAAAACATACTACCTTCCATAATGAAAAGGCTACCGTCCATTGGAGTAACAAAAATCACGACAAAAAACTACCTTCCATAATGAAAAGGCTACCATCCATTGGAATAACAAAAATCTCGACAATAGACTTCCTTCTATAATGACAAGGCTACCATCCATTGGAGTAACAAAAATATGAACAACAGACTACCTTGCATAATGACAAGGCTATCATCCATTAGTGTAACAAAGATATCGACAACAAACTACCTTCAATAATGACAAGGATACCATCCATTGGAGTAACAAAAATCTCGACAAAAGACTACCTTCCATAATGACAAGGCTACCATCCATTGGAGTAACAAAAATCTCGATAAAAAACTACCTTCCATAATGATAAGGCTACCATCCATTGGAGTTACAAAAATCTCAACAAAAGACTACCTTCCATAATGACAAGGCTACCATCCATTAGAGTAACAAAAATCTCGATAACAGACTACCTTCCATAATGACAAGGCTACCATCAATTGGAGTAACAAAAATCTCGACAACAGACTACCTTACATAATGACAAGGCTACCATCCATTGGAGTAACAAAAATCCCGAAAAAATACTACCTTCCATAATGACAAGGTTACCATCCATTGGAATCACAAAAATCTCGATAATAGACTACCTTCCATAATGACAAGGCTACCATCCAATGGAATAACAAAATTCTCAACAACAGACTACCTTCCATATTGACAAGTCTACAATCCATTGGAGTAATAGAAATCTCAACGACAGACTACCTTCCATAATGACAAGGCTACCATGCATTGGAGGAACAAAAATATCGACAATAGACTACCTTCTATAATTACAAGGATACATATATTGGGGTAACAAAAATCTCGACAACATACTGCCTTCCATAATGACAAGGCTACCGTCCATTGGAGTAACAAAAATCTCAACAAAAAACTACCTTC
The DNA here is from genome assembly GCA_948472305.1 of Vicia faba. Taxonomy (NCBI): domain Eukaryota; kingdom Viridiplantae; phylum Streptophyta; class Magnoliopsida; order Fabales; family Fabaceae; genus Vicia; species Vicia faba. The sequence goes on along the minus strand of OX451739.1, from coordinate 556,024,578 downwards.
CATAATGAAAAGGCTACCATCCATTGGAATAACAAAAATCTCGACAATAGACTTCCTTCCATAATGACAAGGCTACCATCCATTGGAGTAACAAAGATATCGATAACAAACTATCTTCAATAATGACAAGGCTACCATCCATTGGAGTAAAAAAAATCTCGACAACAGACTACCTTCCATAATGACAAGGCTATCATCCATTGGAGTAACAAACATATCGATAACAGACTACCTTGAATAATGATAAGGCTACCTTCCATTGGAGTAACAAAAATCTCGAAAAAATACTACCTTCCATAATGACAAGGCTACCATCCATTGGAATAACAAAAATCTCGACAATAGACTACATTCCATATTGACTAGGCTACAATCCATTGGAGTAATAGAAATCTCAACGACAGACTACCTTCCATAATGACAAGGCTACCATGCATTAGAGGAACAAAAATATCGACAATAGACTACCTTCTATAATTACAAGGCTACATCCATTGGGGTAACAAAAATCTCGACAACATACTACCTGCCATAATGAAAAGGCTACCGTCCATTGGAGTAACAAAAATCTCGACAAAAAACTACCTTCCATAATGAAAAGGCTACCATCGATTGGAATAACAAAAATCTCGACAATAGACTTCCTTCTATAATGACAAGGCTACCATCCATTGGAGTAACAAAAATCTAGATAAAAAACTACCTTCCATAATGATAAGGCTACCATCCATTGGAATAACAAAAATCTCGAAAATAGACTACCTTCAATAATGACAAGGCTACCATCCATTGGAGTAATAAAAAATATGAACAACAGACTACCTTGCCTAATGACAAGGATATCATTCATTGGAGTAACAAAGATATCGAAAATAGACTACCTTCAATAATGACAAGGCTACCATCCATTGGAGTAACTAAAATCTCGACAACAGACTACCTTCCATAATTACAAGGCTACCATCCATTGGGGTAACAAAAATCTCGATAACAGACTACCTTCCATAATGACAAGGCTACCATCCATTGGAGTAAAAAAAATCTCGACAACAGACTACCTTCCATAATGACAAGGCTATCATCCATTGGAGTAACAAAGATATCGATAACAGACTATCTTCAATAATGACAAGGCTACCATCCATTGGAGTAACAAAAATCTCGACAAAATACTACCTTCCATAATGACAAGGCAACCATCCATTGGAGTAACAAAAATCTAAACAACAGACTACCTTGCATAATGACAAGGCTATCATCCATTAGTATAACAAATATATCGAAAACAAACTACCTTCAATATTGACAAGGCTACCATCCATTGGAGTAACAAAAATCTCGACAAAAGACTACCTTCCATAATGACAAGGCTACCATCCATTGGAGTAACAAAAATCCCGAAAAAATACTACCTTCAATAATGACAAGGTTACCATCCATTGGAATAACAAAAATCTCGACAATAGACTACCTTCCATATTGACAAGGCTACCATCCAATGGAATAACAAAATTCTCAACAACAGACTACCTTCCATATTGACAAGGCTACAATCCATTGGAGTAATAGAAATCTCAACGACAGACTACCTTCCATAATAACAAGGCTACCAAGCATTGGAGGAACAAAAATATTGACAATAGACTACCTTCCATAACTACAAGGCTACATATATTGGGGTAACAAAAATCTCGACAACATACTGCCTTCCATAATGACAAGGCTACCGTCCATTGGAGTAACAAAAATCTCGACAAAAAACTACCTTCCATAATGAAAAGGTTACCATCCATTGGAATAACAAAAATCTCGATAATAGACTTCCTTCCATAATGACAAGGCTACCATCCTTTGGAGTAACAAAGATATCAATAACAAACTATCTTCAAAAATGACAAGGCTACCATCCATTGGAGTAAAAAAAATCTCGACAACAGACTACCTTCCATAATGACAAGGCTATCATCCATTGGAGTAACAAAGATATCGATAACAGACTACCTTCAATACTGATAAGGGTACCTTCCATTGGAGTAACAAAAATCCTGATAAAAAACTACCTTCGATAATGATAAAGCTACCATCCATTGGAGTTACAAAAATCTCAACAAAAGACTACCTTCCATAATGACAAGGCTACCATGCATTGGAGTAACAAAGATATCGATAACAGACTACCTTCAATAATGATAAGGCTACCTTCCATTGGAGTAACAAAAATCTCGAAAAAATACTACCTTCCATAATGACAAGGCTACCATCCATTGGAATAACAAAAATCTCGACAATAGACTACATTCCATATTGACAAGGCTACAATCCATTGGAGTAATAGAAATCTCAACGACAGACTACCTTCCATAATGACAAGGCTACCATGCATTAGAGGAACAAAAATATCGACAATAGACTACCTTCTATAATTACAAGGCTACATCCATTGGGGTAACAAAAATCTCGCCACATACTACCTTCCATAATGAAAAGGCTACCGTCCATTGGAGTAACAAAAATCTCGACAAAAAACTACCTTCCATAATGAAAAGGCTACCATCGATTGGAATAACAAAAATCTCGACAATAGACTTCCTTCTATAATGACAAGGCTACCATCCATTGGAGTAACAAAAATCTAGATAAAAAACTACCTTCCATAATGATAAGGCTACCATCCATTGGAATAACAAAAATCTCGACAATAGACTACCTTCAATAATGACAAGGCTACCATCCATTGGAGTAATAAAAAATATGAACAACAGACTACCTTGCCTAATGACAAGGATATCATTCATTGGAGTAACAAAGATATCGAAAATAGACTACCTTCAATAATGACAAGGCTACCATCCATTGGAGTAACTAAAATCTCGACAACAGACTACCTTCCATAATTACAAGGCTACCATCCATTGGGGTAACAAAAATCTCGATAACAGACTACCTTCCATAATGACAAGGCTACCATCCATTGGAGTAAAAAAAATCTCGACAACAGACTACCTTCCATAATGACAAGGCTATCATCCATTGGAGTAACAAAGATATCGATAACAGACTATCTTCAATAATGACAAGGCTACCATCCATTGGAGTAACAAAAATCTCGACAAAATACTACCTTCCATAATGACAAGGCAACCATCCATTGGAGTAACAAAAATCTAAACAACAGACTACCTTGCATAATGACAAGGCTATCATCCATTAGTATAACAAATATATCGAAAACAAACTACCTTCAATATTGACAAGGCTACCATCCATTGGAGTAACAAAAATCTCGACAAAAGACTACCTTCCATAATGACAAGGCTACCATCCATTGGAGTAACAAAAATCCCGAAAAAATACTACCTTCAATAATGACAAGGTTACCATCCATTGGAATAACAAAAATCTCGACAATAGACTACCTTCCATATTGACAAGGCTACCATCCAATGGAATAACAAAATTCTCAACAACAGACTACCTTCCATATTGACAAGGCTACAATCCATTGGAGTAATAGAAATCTCAACGACAGACTACCTTCCATAATAACAAGGCTACCAAGCATTGGAGGAACAAAAATATTGACAATAGACTACCTTCCATAACTACAAGGCTACATATATTGGGGTAACAAAAATCTCGACAACATACTGCCTTCCATAATGACAAGGCTACCGTCCATTGGAGTAACAAAAATCTCGACAAAAAACTACCTTCCATAATGAAAAGGTTACCATCCATTGGAATAACAAAAATCTCGATAATAGACTTCCTTCCATAATGACAAGGCTACCATCCTTTGGAGTAACAAAGATATCAATAACAAACTATCTTCAAAAATGACAAGGCTACCATCCATTGGAGTAAAAAAAATCTCGACAACAGACTACCTTCCATAATGACAAGGCTATCATCCATTGGAGTAACAAAGATATCGATAACAGACTACCTTCAATACTGATAAGGGTACCTTCCATTGGAGTAACAAAAATCCTGATAAAAAACTACCTTCGATAATGATAAAGCTACCATCCATTGGAGTTACAAAAATCTCAACAAAAGACTACCTTCCATAATGACAAGGCTACCATGCATTGGAGTAACAAAGATATCGATAACAGACTACCTTCAATAATGATAAGGCTACCTTCCATTGGAGTAACAAAAATCTCGAAAAAATACTACCTTCCATAATGACAAGGCTACCATCCATTGGAATAACAAAAATCTCGACAATAGACTACATTCCATATTGACAAGGCTACAATCCATTGGAGTAATAGAAATCTCAACGACAGACTACCTTCCATAATGACAAGGCTACCATGCATTAGAGGAACAAAAATATCGACAATAGACTACCTTCTATAATTACAAGGCTACATCCATTGGGGTAACAAAAATCTCGCCACATACTACCTTCCATAATGAAAAGGCTACCGTCCATTGGAGTAACAAAAATCTCGACAAAAAACTACCTTCCATAATGAAAAGGCTACCATCGATTGGAATAACAAAAATCTCGACAATAGACTTCCTTCTATAATGACAAGGCTACCATCCATTGGAGTAACAAAAATCTAGATAAAAAACTACCTTCCATAATGATAAGGCTACCATCCATTGGAATAACAAAAATCTCGACAATAGACTACCTTCAATAATGACAAGGCTACCATCCATTGGAGTAATAAAAAATATGAACAACAGACTACCTTGCCTAATGACAAGGATATCATTCATTGGAGTAACAAAGATATCGAAAATAGACTACCTTCAATAATGACAAGGCTACCATCCATTGGAGTAACTAAAATCTCGACAACAGACTACCTTCCATAATTACAAGGCTACCATCCATTGGGGTAACAAAAATCTCGATAACAGACTACCTTCCATAATGACAAGGCTACCATCCATTGGAGTAAAAAAAATCTCGACAACAGACTACCTTCCATAATGACAAGGCTATCATCCATTGGAGTAACAAAGATATCGATAACAGACTATCTTCAATAATGACAAGGCTACCATCCATTGGAGTAACAAAAATCTCGACAAAATACTACCTTCCATAATGACAAGGCAACCATCCATTGGAGTAATAAAAATCTAAACAACAGACTACCTTGCATAATGACAAGGCTATCATCCATTAGTATAACAAATATATCGAAAACAAACTACCTTCAATATTGACAAGGCTACCATCCATTGGAGTAACAAAAATCTCGACAAAAGACTACCTTCCATAATGACAAGGCTACCATCCATTGGAGTAACAAAAATCCCGAAAAAATACTACCTTCAATAATGACAAGGTTACCATCCATTGGAATAACAAAAATCTCGACAATAGACTACCTTCCATATTGACAAGGCTACCATCCAATGGAATAACAAAATTCTCAACAACAGATTACCTTCCATATTGACAAGGCTACAATCCATTGGAGTAATAGAAATCTCAACGACAGACTACCTTCCATAATAACAAGGCTACCAAGCATTGGAGGAACAAAAATATTGACAATAGACTACCTTCTATAACTACAAGGCTACATATATTGGTGTAACAAAAATCTCGACAACATACTGCCTTCCATAATTACAAGGCTACCGTCCATTGGAGTAACAAAAATCTCGACAAAAAACTACCTTCCATAATGAAAAGGTTACCATCCATTGGAATAACAAAAATCTCGACAATAGACTTCCTTCCATAATGACAAGGCTACCATCCTTTGGAGTAACAAAGATATCAATAACAAACTATCTTCAAAAATGACAAGGCTACCATCCATTGGAGTAAAAAAAATCTCGACAACAGACTACCTTCCATAATGACAAGGCTATCATCCATTGGAGTAACAAAGATATCGATAACAGACTACCTTCAATACTGATAAGGGTACCTTCCATTGGAGTAACAAAAATCCTGATAAAAAACTACCTTCGATAATGATAAAGCTACCATCCATTGGAGTTACAAAAATCTCAACAAAAGACTACCTTCCATAATGACAAGGCTACCATCCATTGGAGTAACAAAGATATCGATAACAGACTACCTTCAATAATGATAAGGCTACCTTCCATTGGAGTAACAAAAATCCCAAAAAAATACTACCTTCCATAATGACAAGGCTACCATCCATTGGAATAACAAAATTCTCGACACTACACTACATTCCATATTGACAAGGCTACAATCTATTGGAGTAATAGAAATCTCAACGATAGACTACCTTCCATAATGACAAGGCTACCATGCATTAGAGGAACAAAAATATTGACAATATACTACCTTCTATAATTACAAGGCTACATCCATTGGGGTAACAAAACTCTCGACAACATACTACCTTCCATAATGAAAAGGCTACAGTCCATTGGAGTAACAAAAATCTCGACAAAAAACTACCTTCCATAATGAAAAGGCTACCATACATTGGAATAACAAAAATCTCGACAATAGACTTCCTTCTATAATGACAAGGCTACCATCCATTGGAGTAACAAAAATATGAACAACAGACTACCTTGCATAATGACAAGGCTATCATCAATTAGTGTAACAAAGATATCGACAACAAACTACCTTCAATAATGACAAGGCTACCATCGATTGGAGTAACAAAAATCTCGACAAAAGACTACCTTCCATAATGACAAGGCTACCATCCATTGGAGTAACAAAAATCTCGATAAAAAACTACCTTCGATAATGATAAGGCTACCATCCATTGGAGTTACAAAAATCTCAACAAAAGACTACCTTCCATAATGACAAGGCTACCATCCATTGGAGTAACAAAAATCTCGATAACAGACTACCTTCCATAATGACAAGGCTACCATCCATTGGAGTAACAAAAATCTCGACAAAAGACTACCTTCCATAATGACAAGGCTATCATCCATTAGAGTAACAAAGATATCGATAACAGACTACCTTCAATAATGATAAGGCTACCTTCCATCGGAGTAATAAAAATCCCGAAAAAATACTACCTTCCATAATGACAAGGTTACCATCCATTGGAATAACAAAAATCTCGACAATAGACTACCTTCCATAATGACAAGGCTACCATCCAATGGAATAACAAAATTCTCAACAACAAACTACCTTCCATATTGACTAGTCTACAATCCATTGGAGTAATAAAAATCTCAACGACAGACAACCTTCCATAATGACAAGGCTACCATGCATTGGAGGAACAAAAATATCGACAATAGACTACCTTCTATAATTACAAGGCTACATATATTGGGGTAACAAAAATCTCGACAACATACTGCCTTCCATAATGACAAGGCTACCGTCCATTGGAGTAACAAAAATCTCGACAAAAAACTACCTTTCATAATGAAAAGGCTACCATCCATTGGAATAACAAAAATCTCGACAATAGACTTCCTTCCATAATGACAAGGCTACCATCCATTGGAGTAACAAAGATATTGATAACAAACTATCTTCAATAATGACAAGGCTACCATCCATTGGAGTAAAAAAATCTCGACAACAGACTACCTTCCATAATGACAAGGCTATCATCCATTGGAGTAACAAACATATTGATAACATAATACCTTCAATAATGATAAGGCTACCTTCCATTGGAGTAACAAAAATCTCGAAAAAATACTACCTTCCATAATGACAAGGCTACCATCCATTGGAATAACAAATATCTTGACAATAGACTACCTTCAATAATGACAAGGCTACCATCCATTGGAGTAACAAAAAATATGAACAACAGACTACCTTGCCTAATGAAAAGGATATCATTCATTGGAGTAACAAAGATATCGACAATAGACTACCTTCAATAATGACAAGGCTACCATCCATTGGAGTAACAAAAATCTCGAAAACAGACTACCTTCCATAATTACAAGGCTACATCCATTGGGGTAACAAAAATCTCGACAACATACTACCTTCCATAATGAAAAGGCTACCGTCCATTGGAGTAACAAAAATCTCGACAAAAAACTACATTCCATAATGAAAAGGCTACCATCGATTGGAATAACAAAAATCTCGACAATAGACTTCCTTCTATAATGACAAGGCTACCATCCATTGGAGTAACAAAAATCTAGATAAAAAACTACCTTCCATAATGATAAGGCTACCATCCATTGGAATAACAAAAATCTCGACAATAGACTACCTTCAATAATGACAAGGCTACCATCCATTGGAGTAATAAAAAATATGAACAACTTACTACCTTGCCTAATGACAAGGATACCATCGATTGGAGTAACAAAGATATCGACAATAGACTACCTTCAATAATGACAAGGCTACCATCCATTGGAGTAACAAAAATCTCGACAACAGACTACCTTCCATATTGACAAGGCTACCATCCATTGGAATAACAAAAATCTCGATAACAGACTACCTTCCATAATGACAAGGCTACCATCCATTGGAGTAAAAAAAATCTCGACAACAGACTACCTTCCATAATGACAAGGCTATCATCCATTGGAGTAACAAAGATATCGATAACAGACTATCTTCAATAATGACAAGGCTACCATCCATTGGAGTAACAAAAATCTCGACAAAAGACTACCTTCCATAATGATAAGGCTACCATCCATTGGAGTTACAAAAATCTCAACAAAAGACTACCTTCCATAATGACAAGGCTACCATCCATTGGAGTATAAAAAATCTCGATAACATACTACCTTCCATAATGATAAGGCTACCATCCATTGGAGTAACAAAAATCTCGACAACAGACTACCTTCCATAATGACAAGGCTACCGTCCATTGGAGTAACAAAAATCTCGACAAAAAACTACCTTCCATAATGAAAAGGTTACCATCCATTGGAATAACAAAAATCTCGACAATAGACTTCCTTCCATAATGACAAGGCTACCATCCTTTGGAGTAACAAAGATATCAATAACAAACTATCTTCAAAAATGACAAGGCTACCATCCATTGGAGTAAAAAAAATCTCGACAACAGACTACCTTCCATAATGACAAGGCTATCATCCATTGGAGTAACAAAGATATCGATAACAGACTACCTTCAATACTGATAAGGGTACCTTCCAATGGAGTAACAAAAATCCTAATAAAAAACTACCTTCGATAATGATAAAGCTACCATCCATTGGAGTTACAAAAATCTCAACAAAAGACTACCTTCCATAATGACAAGGCTACCATCCATTGGAGTAACAAAGATATCGATAACAGACTACCTTCAATAATGATAAGGCTACCTTCCATTGGAGTAACAAAAATCCCAAAAAAATACTACCTTCCATAATGACAAGGCTACCATCCATTGGAATAACAAAATTCTCGACACTAGACTACATTCCATATTGACAAGGCTACAATTTATTGGAGTAATAGAAATCTCAACGATAGACTACCTTCCATAATGACAAGGCTACCATGCATTAGAGGAAAAAAAATATTGACAATAGACTACCTTCTATAATTACAAGGCTACATCCATTGGGGTAACAAAAATCTCGACAACATACTACCTTCCATAATGAAAAGGCTACAGTCCATTGGAGTAACAAAAATCTCGACAAAAAACTACCTTCCATAATGAAAAGGCTACCATACATTGGAATAACAAAAATCTCGACAATAGACTTCCTTCTATAATGACAAGGCTACCATCCATTGGAGTAACAAAAATATGAACAACAGACTACCTTGCATAATGACAAGGCTATCATCCATTAGTGTAACAAAGATATCGACAACAAACTACCTTCAATAATGACAAGGCTACCATCGATTGGAGTAACAAAAATCTCGACAAAAGACTACCTTCCATAATGACAAGGCTACCATCCATTGGAGTAACAAAAATCTCGATAAAAAACTACCTTCGATAATGATAAGGCTACCATCCATTGGAGTTACAAAAATCTCAACAAAAGACTACCTTCCATAATGACAAGGCTACCATCCATTGGAGTAACAAAAATCTCGACAAAAGACTACCTTCCATAATGACAAGGCTATCATCCATTAGAGTAACAAAGATATCGATAACAGACTACCTTCAATAATGATAAGGCTACCTTCCATCGGAGTAATAAAAATCCCGAAAAAATACTACCTTCCATAATGACAAGGTTACCATCCATTGGAATAACAAAAAACTCGACAATAGACTACCTTCCATAATTACAAGGCTACCATCCAATGGAATAACAAAATTCTCAACAACAAACTACCTTCCATATTGACTAGTCTACAATCCATTGGAGTAATAAAAATCTCAATGACAGACAACCTTCCATAATGACAAGGCTACCATGCATTGGAGGAACAAAAATATCGACAATAGACTACCTTCTATAATTACAAGGCTACATATATTGTGGTAACAAAAATCTCGACAACATACTGCCTTCCATAATGACAAGGCTACCGTCCATTGGAGTAACAAAAATCTCGACAAAAAACTACCTTTCATAATGAAAAGGCTACCATCCATTGGAATAACAAAAATCTCGACAATAGACTTCCTTCCATAATTACAAGGCTACCATCCATTGGAGTAACAAAGATATTGATAACAAACTATCTTCAATAATGACAAGGCTACCATCCATTGGAGTAAAAAAAATCTCGACAACAGACTACCTTCCATAATGACAAGGCTATCATCCATTGGAGTAACAAACATATTGATAACATAATACCTTCAATAATGATAAGGCTACCTTCCATTGGAGTAACAAAAATCTCGAAAAAATACTACCTTCCATAATGACAAGGCTACCATCCATTGGAATAACAAATATCTTGACAATAGACTACCTTCAATAATGACAAGGCTACCATCCATTGGAGTAACAAAAAATATGAACAACAGACTACCTTGCCTAATGAAAAGGATATCATTCATTGGAGTAACAAAGATATCGACAATAGACTACCTTCAATAATGACAAGGCTACCATCCATTGGAGTAACAAAAATCTCGAAAACAGACTACCTTCCATAATTACAAGGCTACATCCATTGGGGTAACAAAAATCTCGACAACATACTACCTTCCATAATGAAAAGGCTACCGTCCATTGGAGTAACAAAAATCTCGACAAAAAACTACCTTCCATAATGAAAAGGCTACCATCGATTGGAATAACAAAAATCTCGACAATAGACTTCCTTCTATAATGACAAGGCTACCATCCATTGGAGTAACAAAAATCTAGATAAAAAACTACCTTCCATAATGATAAGGCTACCATCCATTGGAATAACAAAAATCTCGACAATAGACTACCTTCAATAATGACAAGGCTACCATCCATTGGAGTAATAAAAAATATGAACAACTGACTACCTTGCCTAATGACAAGGATACCATCGATTGGAGTAACAAAGATATCGACAATAGACTACCTTCAATAATGACAAGGCTACCATCCATTGGAGTAACAAAAATCTCGACAACAGACTACCTTCCATAATGACAAGGCTACCATCCATTGGAATAACAAAAATCTCGATAACAGACTACCTTCCATAATGAGAAGGCTACCATCCATTGGAGTAAAAAAAATCTCGACAACAGACTACCTTCCATAATGACAAGGCTATCATCCATTGGAGTAACAAAGATATCGATAACAGACTATCTTCAATAATGACAATGCTACCATCCATTGGAGTAACAAAAATCTCGACAAAAGACTACCTTCCATAATGATAAGGCTACCATCCATTGGAGTTACAAAAATCTCAACAAAAGACTACCTTCCATAATGACAAGGCTACCATCCATTGGAGTATCAAAAATCTCGATAACATACTACCTTCCATAATGATAAGGCTACCATCCATTGGAGTAACAAAAATCTCGACAACAGACTACCTTCCATAATGACAAGGCTATCATCCATTGGAGTAAAAAAGATATCGATAACAGACTACCTTCAATAATGATAAGGCTATCTTCCATCGGAGTAACAAAAATCCCGAAAAAATACTACCTTCCATAATGACAAGGTTACCATCCATTGGAATAACAAAAATCTCGACAATAGACTACCTTCCATAATGACAAGGCTACCATCCAATGGAATAACAAAATTCTCAACAATAGACTACCTTCCATATTGACAAGGCTACAATCCATTAGAGTATTAGAAATCTTAACGACATACTACCTTCCATAATGACAAGGCTACCATGTATTGGAGGAACAAAAATAACGACAATAGACTACCTTCTATAATTACAAGGCTACATATATTGGGGTAACAAAAATCTCGACAACAGACTACCTTCCATAATGACAAGGCTATCATCCATTGGAGTAAAAAAGATATCGATAACAGACTACCTTCAATAATGATAAGGCTACCTTCCATCGGAGTAACAAAAATCCCGAAAAAATACTACCTTCCATAATGACAAGGTTACCATCCATTGGAATAACAAAAATCTCGACAATAGACTACCTTCCATAATGACAAGGCTACCATCCAATGGAATAACAAAATACTAAACAATAGACTACCTTCCATATTGACAAGGCTACAATCCATTAGAGTAATAGAAATCTCAACGACATACTACCTTCCATAATGACAAGGCTACCATGTATTGGAGGAATAAAAATATCGACAATAGACTACCTTCTATAATTACAAGGCTACATATATTGGGGTAACAAAAATCTCGACAACGTACTGCCTTCCATAATGACAAGGCTACTGTCCATTGGAGTAAAAAAAATCTTGACAAAAAACTAGCTTCCATAATGAAAAGGCTACCATCCATTGGAATAACAAAAATCTCGACAATAGACTTCCTTCCATAATGACAAGGCTACCATCCATTGGAGTAACAAAGATATCGATAACAAACTATCTTCAATAATGACAAGGCTACCATCCATAGAAGTAAAAAAAATCTCGACAACAGACTACCTTCCATAATGACAAGGCTATCATCCATTGGAGTAACAAAGATATCGATAACAGACTACCTTCAATTATGAAAAGCCTACCTTCCATTGGAGTAACAAAAATCCCGAAAAAATACTACCTTCCATAATGACAAGGCTACCATCTATTGGAATAACAAAAATCTCGACAATAGACTACATTCCATATTGACAAGGCTACAATCCATTGGAGTAATAGAAATCTCAACGACAGACTACCTTCCATAATGACAAGGCTGCCATGCATTAGAGGAACAAAAATATCGACAATAGACTACCTTCTATAATTACAAGGCTACATCCATTGGGGTAACAAAAATCTCGACAACATACTACCTTCCATAATGAAAAGGCTACTGTCCATTGGAGTAACAAAAATCTCGACAAAAAACTACCTTCCATAATGAAAAGGCTACCATCCATTGGAATAACAAAAATCTCGACAATAGATTTCCTTCTATAATGATAAGGCTACCATCCATTGGAGTAACAAAAATATGAACAACAGACTACCTTTCGTAATGACAAGGCTAACATCCATTAGTGTAACAAAGATATCGACAACAAACTACCTTCCATAATGACAAGGCTATCATCCATTGGAGTAACAAAGATATCGATAACAGACTACCTTCCATAATGACAAGGCTACCATCCATTGGAGTAACAAAAATCTCGATAAAAAACTACCTTCCATAATGATAAGGCTACCATCCATTGGAGTTACAAAAATCTCAACAAAAGACTACCTTCCATAATGACAAGGCTACCATCCATTGGAGTAACAAAAATCTCGATAACAGACTACCTTCCATAATGACAAGGCTACCATCCATTGGAGTAACAAAAATCTCGACAACAGATTACCTTCCATAATGACAAGGCTATAATCCATTGGAGTAACAAAGATATCAATAACAGACTACCTTCAATAATGATAAGGCTACCTACCATTGGAGTAACAAAAATCCTGAAAAAATACTACCTTCCATAATCACAAGGCTACCATCCATTGGAATAACAAAAATCTCGACACTAGACTACATTCCATATTGACAAGGCTACAATCCATTGGAGTAATAGAAATCTCTACGACAGACTACCTTCCATAATGACAAGGCTACCAATAATTAGAGGAACAAAAATATCGACAATAGACTACCTTCTTTAATTACAAGGCTACATCCATTGGGGTAAAAAAAATATCGAAAACATACTACCCTCAATAATGAAAAGGCTACCGTCCATTGGAGTAACAAAAATCACGACAAAAAACTACCTTCCATAATGAAAAGGCTACCATCCATTGGAATAACAAAAATCTCGACAATAGACTTCCTTCTATAATGACAAGGCTACTATCCATTGGAGTAACAAAAATATGAACAACAGACTACCTTGCATAATGACAAGGCTATCATCCATTAGTGTAACAAAGATATCGACAACAAACTACCTTCAATAATGACAAGGCTACCATCCATTGGAGTAACAAAAATCTCGACAAAAGACTACCTTCCATAATGACAAGGCTACCATCCATTGGAGTAACAAAAATCTCGATAAAAAACTACCTTCCATAATGATAAGGCTACCATCCATTGGAGTTACAAAAATCTCAACAAAAGACTACCTTCCATAATGACAAGGCTACCATCCATTGGAGTAACAAAAATCTCGATAACAGACTACCTTCCATAATGACAAGGCTACCATCCATTGGAGTAACAAAAATCTCGACAACAGACTACCTTGCATAATGACAAGGCTACCATCCATTGGAGTAACAAAAATCCCGAAAAAATACTACCTACCATAATGACAAGGTTACCATCCATTGGAATCACAAAAATCTCGACAATAGACTACCTTCCATAATGACAAGGCTACCATCAAATGGAATAACAAAATTCTCAACAACAGACTACCTTCCATATTGACAAGTCTACAATCCATTGGAGTAATAGAAATCTCAACGACAGACTACCTTCCATAATGACAAGGCTACCATGCATTGGAGGAACAAAAATATCGACAATAGACTACCTTCTATAATTACAAGGATACATATATTGGGGTAACAAAAATCTCGACAACATACTGCCTTCCATAATGACAAGGCTACCGTCCATTGGAGTAACAAAAATCTCGACAAAAAACTACCTTCCATAATGAAAAGGCTACCATCCATTGGAATAACAAAAATCTCGACAATAGACTTCCTTCCATAATGACAAGGCTACCATCCATTGGAGTAACAAAGATATCGATAACAAACTATCTTCAATAATGACAAGGCTACCATCCATTGGAGTAAAAAAAATCTCGACAACAGACTACCTTCCATAATGACAAGGCTATCATCCATTGGAGTAACAAACATATCGATAACAGACTACCTTGAATAATGATAAGGCTACCTTCCATTGGAGTAACAAAAATCTCGAAAAAATACTACCTTCCATAATGACAAGGCTACCATCCATTGGAATAACAAAAATCTTGACAATACACTACATTCCGTATTGACAAGGCTACAATCCATTGGAGTAATAGAAATCTCAACGATAGACTACCTTCCATAATGACAAGGCTACCATGCATTAGAGGAACAAAAATATTGACAATAGACTACCTTCTATAATTACAAGGCTACATCCATTGGGGTAACAAAAATCTCGACAACATACTACCTTCCATAATGAAAAGGCTACCGTCCATTGGAGTAACAAAAATCTCGACAAAAAACTACCTTCCATAATGAAAAGGCTACCATCGATTGGAATAACAAAAATCTCGACAATAGACTTCCTTCTATAATGACAAGGCTACCATCCATTGGAGTAACAAAAATCTAGATAAAAAACTACCTTCCATAATGATAAGGCTACCATCCATTGGAATAACAAAAATCTCGACAATAGACTACCTTCAATAATGACAAGGCTACCATCCATTGGAGTAATAAAAAATATGAACAACAGACTACCTTGCCTAATTACAAGGATATCATTCATTGGAGTCACAAAGATATCGACAATAGACTACCTTCAATAATGACAAGGCTACCATCCATTGGAGTAACAAAAATCTCGACAAAATACTACCTTCCATAATGACAAGGCAACCATCCATTGGAGTAACAAAAATCTGAACAACAGACTACCTTGCATAATGACAAGGCTATCATCCATTAGTATAACAAAGATATCGAAAATAAACTACCTTCAATATTCACAAGGCTACCATCCATTGGAGTAACAAAAATCTCGACAAAAGACTACCTTCCATAATGACAAGGCTACCATCCATTGGAGTAACAAAAATCCCGAAAAAATACTACCTTCAATAATGACAAGGTTACCATCCATTGGAATAACAAAAATCTCGACAATAGACTACCTTCCATATTGACAAGGCTACCATCCAATGGAATAACAAAATTCTCAACAACAGACTACCTTCCATATTGACAAGGCTACAATCCATTGGAGTAATAGAAATCTCAACGACAGACTACCTTCCATAATAACAAGGTTACCAAGCATTGGAGGAACAAAAATATTGACAATAGACTACCTTCTATAACTACAAGGCTACATATATTGGGGTAACAAAAATCTCGACAACATACTGCCTTCCATAATGACAAGGCTACCGTCCATTGGAGTAACAAAAATCTCGACAAAAAACTACCTTCCATAATGAAAAGGTTACCATCCATTGGAATAACAAAAATCTCGACAATAGACTACCTTCAATAATGACAAGGCTACCATCCATTGGAGTAATAAAAAATATGAACAACAGACTACCTTGCCTAATTACAAGGATATCATTCATTGGAGTCACAAAGATATCGACAATAGACTACCTTCAATAATGACAAGGCTACCATCCATTGGAGTAAAAAAAATCTCGACAACAGACTACCTTCCATAATGACAAGGCTATCATCCATTGGAGTAACAAAGATATCGATAACAGACTACCTTCAATACTGATAAGGGTACCTTCCATTGGAGTAACAAAAATCCTGATAAAAAACTACCTTCGATAATGATAAAGCTACCATCCATTGGAGTTACAAAAATCTCAACAAAAGACTACCTTCCATAATGACAAGGCTACCATCCATTGGAGTAACAAAGATATCGATAAAAGACTACCTTCAATAATGATAAGGCTACCTTCCATTGGAGTAACAAAAATCCCGAAAAAATACTACCTTCCATAATGACAAGGCTACCATCCATTGGAATAACAAAAATCTCGACACTAGACTACATTCCATATTGACAAGGCTACAATCCATTGGAGTAATTGAAATCTCAACGATAGACTACCTTCCATAATGACAAGGCTACCATGCATTAGAGGAACAAAAATATTGACAATAGACTACCTTCTATAATTACAAGGCTACATCCATTGGGGTAACAAAAATCTCGACAACATACTACCTTCCATAATGAAAAGGCTACAGTCCATTGGAGTAACAAAAATCTCGACAAAAAACTACCTTCCATAATGAAAAGGCTACCATCCATTGGAATAACAAAAATCTCGACAATAGACTTCCTTCTATAATGACAAGGCTACCATCCATTGGAGTAACAAAAATATGAACAACAGACTACCTTGCATAATGACAAGGCTATCATCCATTAGTGTAACAAAGATATCGACAACAAACTACCTTCAATAATGACAAGGCTACCATCCATTGGAGTAACAAAAATCTCGACAAAAGACTACCTTCCATAATGACAAGGCAACCATCCATTGGAGTAACAAAAATCTGAACAACAGACTACCTTGCATAATGACAAGGCTATCATCCATTAGTATAACAAAGATATCGAAAACAAACTACCTTCAATAATGACAAGGATACCATCCATTGGAGTAACAAAAATCTCGACAAAAGACTACCTTCCATAATGACAAGTCTACCATCCATTGGAGTAACAAAAATCCCGAAAAAATACTAACTTCAATAATGACAAGGTTACCATCCATTGGAATAACAAAAATCTCGACAATAGACTACCTTCCATATTGACAAGGCTACCATCCAATGGAATAACAAAATTCTCAACAACAGACTACCTTCCATATTGACAAGGCTACAATCCATTGGAGTAATAGAAATCTCAACGACAGACTACCTTCCATAATAACAAGGCTACCATGCATTGGAGGAACAAAAATATTGACAATAAACTACCTTCTATAACTACAAGGCTACATATATTGGGGTAACAAAAATCTCGACAACATACTGCCTTCCATAATGACAAGGCTACCGTCAATTGGAGTAACAAAAATCTCGACAAAAAACTACCTTCCATAATGAAAAGGCTACCATCCATTGGAATAACAAAAATCTCGACAATAGACTTCCTTCCATAATGACAAGGCTACCATCCATTGGAGTAACAAAGATATCGATAACAAACTATCTTCAAAAATGACAAGGCTACCATCCATTGGAGTAAAAAAAATCTCGACAACAGACTACCTTCCATAATGACAAGGCTATCAACCATTGGAGTAACAAAGATATAGATAATAGACTACCTTCAATACTGATAAGGGTACCTTCCATTGGAGTAACAAAAATCCCGATAAAAAACTACCTTCGATAATGATAAACCTACCATCCATTGGAGTTACAAAAATCTCAACAAAAGACTACCTTCCATAATGACAAGGCTACCATCCATTGGAGTAACAAAAATCTCGATAACAGACTACCTTCCATAATGACAAGGCTACCATCCATTGGAGTAACAAAAATCTCGACAACAGACTACCTTCCATAATGGCAAGGCTATCATCCATTGGAGTAACAAAGATATCGATAACAGACTACCTTCAATATTGATAAGGCTACCTTCCATTGGAGTAACAAAAATCCCGAAAAAATACTACCTTCCATAATGACAAGGCTACCATCCATTGGAATAACAAAAATCTCGACACTAGACTACATTCCATATTGACAAGGCTACAATCCATTGGAGTAATAGAAATCTCAACGACTGACTACCTTCCATAATGACAAGGCTACCATGCATTAGAGGAACAAAAATATCGACAATAGACTACCTTCTATAATTACAAGGCTACATCCATTGGGGTAACAAAAATCTCGACAACATACTACCTTCCATAATGAAAAGGCTACCGTCCACTGGAGTAACAAAAATCTCGACAAAAAACTACCTTCCATAATGAAAAGGCTACCATCCATTGGAATAACAAAAATCTCGACAATAGACTTCCTTCTATAATGACAAGGCTACCATCCATTGGAGTAACAAAAATATGAACAACAGACTACCTTGCATAATGACAAGGCTATCATCCATTAGTGTAACAAAGATATCGACAACAAACTACCTTCAATAATGACAAGGCTACCATCCATTGGAGTAACAAAAATCTCGACAAAAGACTACCTTCCATAATGACAAGGCTACCATCCATTGGAGTAACAAAAATCTCGATAAAAAACTACCTTCGATAATGATAAGGCTACCATCCATTGGAGTTACAAAAATCTCAACAAAAGACTACCTTCTATAATGACAAGGCTACCATCCATTGGAGTAACAAAAATCTCGATAATAGACTACCTTCCATAATGACAAGGCTACCATCCATTGGAGTAACAAAAATCTCGACAAAAGACTACCTTCCATAATGACAAGGCTATCATCCATTAGAGTAACAAAGATATCGATAACAGACTACCTTCAATAATGATAAGTCTACCTTCCATCGGAGTAATAAAAATCCCGAAAAAATACTACCTTCAATAATGACAAGGTTACCATCCATTGGAATAACAAAAATCTCGACAATAGACTACCTTCCATATTGACAAGGCTACCATCCAATGGAATAACAAAATTCTCAACAACAGACTACCTTCCATATTGACAAGGCTACAATCCATTGGAGTAATAGAAATCTCAACGACAGACTACCTTCCATAATGATAAGGCTAACATGCATTGGAGGAAAAAAAATATCGACAATAGACTACCTTCTATAACTACAAGGCTACATATATTGGGGTAACAAAAATCTCGACAACATACTGCCTTCCATAATGACAAGGCTACCGTCCATTGGAGTAACAAAAATCTCGACAAAAACCTACATTCCATAATGAAAAGGCTACCATCCATTGGAATAACAAAAATCTCGACAATAGACATCCTTCCATAATGACAAGGCTACCATCCATTGGAGTAACAAAGATATCGATAACAAACTATCTTAAAAAATGACAAGGCTACCATCCATTGGAGTAAAAAAAATCTCGACAACAGACTACCTTCCATAATGACAAGGCAACCATCCATTGGAGTAACAAAAATCTGAACAACAGACTACCTTGCATAATGACAAGGCTATCATCCATTAGTATAACAAAGATATCGAAAACAAACTACCTTCAATAATGACAAGGCTACCATCCATTGGAGTAACAAAAATCTCGACAAAAGACTACCTTCCATAATGACAAGTCAACCATCCATTGGAGTAACAAAAATCCCGAAAAAATACTAACTTCAATAATGACAAGGTAACCATCCATTGGAATAACAAAAATCTCGACAATAGACTACCTTCCATATTGACAAGGCTACCATCCAATGGAATAACAAAATTCTCAACAACAGACTACCTTCCATATTGACAAGGCTACAATCCATCGGAGTAATAGAAATCTCAACGACATACTACCTTCCATAATAACAAGGCTACCATGCATTGGAAGAACAAAAATATTGACAATAGACTACCTTCTATAACTACAAGGCTACATATATTGGGCTAACAAAAATCTCGACAACATACTGCCTTCCATAATGACAAGGCTACCGTCAATTGGAGTAACAAAAATCTCGACAAAAAACTACCTTCCATAATGAAAAGGCTACCATCCATTGGAATAACAAAAATCTCGACAATAGACTTCCTTCCATAATGACAAGGCTACCATCCATTTGAGTAACAAAGATATCGATAACAAACTATCTTCAAAAATGACAAGGCTACCATCCATTGGAGTAAAAAAAATCTCGACAACAGACTACCTTCCATAATGACAAGGCTATCAACCATTGGAGTAACAAATATATAGATAATAGACTACCTTCAATACTGATAAGGGTACCTTCCATTGGAGTAACAAAAATCCCGATAAAAAACTACCTTCCATAATGACAAGGCTACCATCCATTGGAGTTACAAAAATCTCGACACTAGACTACATTCCATAATGACAAGGCTACAATCCATTGGAGTAACAAAAATCTCGATAACAGACTACCTTCCATAATGACAAGGCTACCATCCATTGGAGTAACAAAAATCTCGACAACAGACTACCTTCCATAATGGCAAGGCTATCATCCATTGGAGTAACAAAGATATCGATAACAGACTACCTTCAATATTGATAAGGCTACCTTCCATTGGAGTAACAAAAATCCCGAAAAAATACTACCTTCCATAATGACAAGGCTACCATCCATTGGAATAACAAAAATCTCGACACTAGACTACATTCCATATTGACAAGGCTACAATCCATTGGAGTAATAGAAATCTCAACGACAGACTACCTTCCATAATGACAAGGCTACCATTCATTAGAGGAACAAAAATATCGACAATAGACTACCTTCTATAATTACAAGGCTACATCCATTGGGGTAACAAAAATCTCGACAACATACTACCTTCCATAATGAAAAGGCTACCGTCCATTGGAGTAACAAAAATCTCGACAAAAAACTACCTTCCATAATGAAAAGGCTACCATCCATTGGAATAACAAAAATCTCGACAATAGACTTCCTTCTATAATGACAAGGCTACCATCGATTGGAGTAACAAAAATATGAACAACAGACTACCTTGCATAATGACAAGGCTATCATCCATTAGTGTAACAAAGATATCGACAACAAACTACCTTCAATAATGACAAGGCTACCATCCATTGGAGTAACAAAAATCTCGACAAAATACTACCTTCCATAATGACAAGGCTACCATCCATTGGAGTAACAAAAATCTCAATAAAAAACTACCTTCGATAATGATAAGGCTACCATCCATTGGAGTTACAAAAATCTCAACAAAAGACTACCTTCCATAATGACAAGTCTACCATCCATTGGAGTAACAAAAATCTCGACACTAGACTACATTCCATAATGACAAGGCTACAATCCATTGGAGTAACAAAAATCTCGATAATAGACTACCTTCCATAATGACAAGGCTACCATCCATTGGAGTAATAGAAATCTCAACGACAGACTACCTTCCATAATGGCAAGGCTATCATCCATTGGAGTAACAAAGATATCGATAACAGACTACCTTCAATATTGATAAGGCTACCTTCCATTGGAGTAACAAAAATCCCGAAAAAATACTACCTTCCATAATGACAAGGCTACCATCCATTGGAATAACAAAAATCTCGACACTAGACTACATTCCATATTGACAAGGCTACAATCCATTGGAGTAATAGAAATCTCAACGACAGACTACCTTCCATAATGACAAGGCTACCATTCATTAGAGGAACAAAAATATCGACAATAGACTACCTTCTATAATTACAAGGCTACATCCATTGGGGTAACAAAAATCTCGACAACATACTACCTTCCATAATGAAAAGGCTACCGTCCATTGGAGTAACAAAAATCTCGACAAAAAACTACCTTCCATAATGAAAAGGCTACCATCCATTGGAATAACAAAAATCTCGACAATAGACTTCCTTCTATAATGACAAGGCTACCATCGATTGGAGTAACAAAAATATGAACAACAGACTACCTTGCATAATGACAAGGCTATCATCCATTAGTGTAACAAAGATATCGACAACAAACTACCTTCAATAATGACAAGGCTACCATCCATTGGAGTAACAAAAATCTCGACAAAATACTACCTTCCATAATGACAAGGCTACCATCCATTGGAGTAACAAAAATCTCAATAAAAAACTACCTTCGATAATGATAAGTCTACCATCCATTGGAGTTACAAAAATCTCAACAAAAGACTACCTTCCATAATGACAAGGCTACCATCCATTGGAGTAACAAAAATCTCGATAACAGACTACCTTCCATAATGACAAGGCTACCATCCATTGGAGTAACAAAAATCTCGACAAAAGACTACCTTCCATAATGACAAGGCTATCATCCATTAGAGTAAAAAAGATATCGATAACAGACTACCTTCAATAATGATAAGTCTACCTTCCATCGGAGTAATAAAAATCCCGAAAAAATACTACCTTCAATAATGACAAGGTTA